>OU026105.1:10000000-11200000 GCA_907269075.1 Idaea aversata
TGACCTAATTTGTAGTGATGGCGTCCCTATTGCCGTGGATGTCGAATATAGGCAGGACTTGGGCCACCATGCTATGGTTTCTGCGGTTTTCAAATTTAAGTGTCCAAAACCAACGCCAAAGTGGATTGTATATCGTCCTTTAAGAAGTATTTTGCCGGAACTTTGGCACAGGGATTTGGACAAGGTTAACTGGGAGGTTGTTGTAAATATGAGTGATGTAAATGACATGGTCTTATGGTTTAATGGCTGCATTCTGACCCTCTTTGATCTACACGCCCCTATTAAGACCCGACAGTTTAAGCATCCACCCCACCCCTGGATAACCGACACCATCAAAACTATGATGCGTATAAGGGATGATTTCCATCATAGTTTCAAATTAAGACAGACCCCTGAGTCCAAATGTAGTTACTTGGAAATGAAACGCCTAGTTACTCAAGCAATTGAGTCAGAAAAAAAATGTTATTTTAGTAGGAACATTGACTGCAACATTAGGAACCCAAAAGCACTCTGGAAAAACTTGAAAAATTCTCTATCACCTTGCAGGGAAAACACGGACTTGCCACCTCAATTTGATAATGCGGATGTCATAAATGCCCACTTTCTTAACATCCCGAGAGAAGAACTAGTTAGTATCTCTCAACTTTCCTTCTTTGAGCATCATCGCTACAGTGACCATAATGCCTTTTCTTTGGAGACTGTGAGTGAGGACATGGTTTTAAAAATAATTAATGGTCTAAAATCAAATGCTATGGGTGCCGATGGCATCTCCTTGGAAATGGTTCTCTTAACACTACCTCAATCCCTTAGTGCCCTCACAGCCATAATCAACACATCAATCACAAGTGGCGTGTTTCCTACAGAGTGGAAGACAGCAGTGATAAAACCCATCCCTAAGAACAAACAACCATCGACCTTGAACGATCTCAGGCCCATCAGCCTGCTCCCATGTTTGTCTAAGATATTAGAAAAAGTTGTGTCCCTTCAACTCACTAAATTCATAGAGGAAAATGAAATCTTGCCTAAGCGACAATCTGGTTTCCGTAAAGGATACAGTACAGCTACTGCACTTTTGGATGTGGTTGATAACCTCCTCAGTGCCCAGGATCAAGGTAAGGTGAGTATTCTTGTGTTACTCGACTATTCCCGAGCATTTGACTGTATAAACACGTCCCTACTGCTATCTAAGTTAGCCTACTATGGTCTGGACATGAAAACTTTATACTGGTTTCATTCATATTTTAGTAATAGACAGCAATATGTTGAGATTACCAGAACTGATGGCTCCAAGGTGTTCTCAGCCCCGCAGGTAGTAAGCAGGGGCGTGGCCCAGGGTTCCTTAGTCGGGCCATTGCTTTACATCCTCTACTGTGCTGATCTCCCAGGGGTGATAGAACACTGTGAGTATCACATGTATGCCGATGATCTCCAGCTTTTGCTTCCATTCCATCCGTCTGAGTATCTTTCTGCGGTCCATAAAGTAAATAATGATCTTGCACGTATCTCACATTGGTCAGAGGCAAACGGCTTAGCTCTGAACCCTAAAAAAACAAAGTTTATGCTAGTAGGTTCCCAAGTTAGAGTTCAAAGAATGGCGGAAGTACCTCTTGACATATTTTTAGGTGATGTTCGTGTTGACAGAGTGGCAGAGGCTAGGAATCTTGGCGTTGTGATGGATGAAAACCTCAAATTCGAAGCTCACATTTTAGAATATACACGTAGTTGTTTTTATAGACTCAAGTTACTCTATAAGATAAGACAATATCTGAGTACAGACTTACGTATTATGTTATGCGAATCCCTAGTTCTCTCCAAACTCAACTATTGTGACACTTTGTTTGGCCCTTGCATCCTGGGGAGGACTAGGAAGTTGATTCAGCGTGTGCAAAATGCATGTGCTAGATTTTGTTTCACCATTCCGCCTCGAACGCATGTCACTCCTTTTCTGTGCAAGCATAATATTCTCAAAATGGAGGAGAGGCGGAAGCTCCACCTAGCTTGTCTCTTGTTCGGGATCGTAAACTTCCATGTGCCGGGTTATCTATTTAATAAGTTAAAATGGGCGGATGATCTACGGCGTTTTCCTAGCCGGCCAAACAAGCACGTGTTGGATGTTCCGAGGCATCACTCTGCGGCCTTCCGCGGCGCCTTCCGCTTTTCTGCCTCCCAGTGTTGGAATGATATTCCACCTCCATGGCGTGCACTGAAAACGATAACGCAATTTAGTCGACGTTATAAGGCATTGCTGTTGGAAAAGCAGCAGGTCGATGCGCGAAATACTTACAGGTAGTTTGCGCACGACTTGCAGCGATGGTTTATTCACACTGATACGGCGTTTGGCGGGGCGGCAGCGGACGGCCTGGGCCGCAGGAGGAGTTAAATTTCATCTATCCACGTCATTTTTCCTTTTTCTTGGTCACTAATTGCAATCATATTACGTGGCGTCACGTTTTATAACCTTTTAATTTGAAATGTCAAATCCAACTGACAGTGACGTCTCCCTATTGTATTTTTTATTTATTTATTTATTTTTCTTACTTCGGGCAGTTCCTTCTTCTTTTTTAAGCTATTTAGTACTCAGTATATGTATCATACAAATATAATTATTTATTTAACATCATTTTCTTATTCTATTTTATTTCTTTATTACCTTATATATGTAATTATTTTGCTATTCTACTTATTTATTGTTTGGGTGTGTATGCGGGAGCTAGAGACGATGCACGACGGCAGCGGGTTTGGCCGGAAGACCAGCGCTGCAGCCAAGTTATACTTGTCTGTGGCTTACAGCTGAGGTCGACCCATTTGGGCAGCACATGGCTTCTTAAATATTCATAAGTTAAATGTATGCTTTTTTTTTTTTTTCCTTATTTCTTCGTTGTATATGTTACCTATTTCTTTGTGTGTGTAAATTTTAAAGTTGTCGTGTGCCTGTACCAAATAAATGCTTTTCTTTCTTTCTTTTAATTAATTGATCTTTAATAAAACCACTATAAATTTACAAGAAATAAAACGTCAAAAACATACGAACAATAGTAAGAGAAACGTGTTAAATCGCTTCGCTCCGAGCAAAGCCCCAAATGCGCTAGTAAACTTAATCATACGGAAAATTGAAGATGTCGAAACAACGTTGTTACTGCCTTTGTAAAATACACTAGCTGATTTGTTCCAGGAAACCTATTCATATTTTCAGCTTTTTACAGTTCAAAATATATAGGGCTATTAATAATTATATATTAAAGTTATTTAAGGCAATTTTTGTGCAACTTCACAAACGACTTTAGTAAATTCGAACGAATTCGAAGAAAATTTTAGGAAATGTTTACTCGAAAATCAGGTGTTATACTTACACACAGTCTTTAACCTTAACATAAAACATGTTTTTTTAAGTTTCATCAACTGATCTAAGTCTGAATGACCTTTATTTAAAAACATCGTGCGAGCTTCGTACAGTCGTACCATATACATACACGTTAAGCGAACGCTCGACCGAGCTACATGGTAGGCGGAGTGGGGGGTAGTTAGGTTTTATTTTCGTTACGGAATTTCTTGATTCGGTCGCCGCGCTCAAAGCCCGCGATAAAAGCTATGCAATAGCTTAAAATCTGCTGATTTCTAAATAACATCTAACCTTAAATATTTCCAAAAGTCGTAAAAGTAGTTTTTACTGGTGATGTATTTCTGTTGCCGCTATAACAACTAAAACTAAAAAAAGAATATAATGGTACAGAATCTTTCGTGCTCGAGTCCGACTCACACTTGGCCGGTTTTTTACAACAAACATCGAAGAAAACTCCCCAAGTTTTATACAATACACAAAAGAAGGCAATTGATTCCATTCCTCGAAGGTGAACAAACTGAAATATAAGCTGATTAGCATTTCTATTTATGTGATATACGTTTTTTTTCCTTGTATTTCTTTTTCCACAACTAAACTTGTATCATAAACTTGTATGACAGACGTCTAACAATAAATAACTCACATGTTTTTGTGTGAAAGTTTGTCTTTTTTTTTGTTGATCTATTTAGTTTTTACTTTAGCTTTTACCCTTAGCTTTGCTCGCATAAAATAAAATATACAATCAGGACAAAAATATTTCGATGTTATAACAAGCACTATTTTCACGATACACATTACCACAATTTTCCACAATTATAATTTTTTTTTAAATTTAATAAAATAAATTTTAATATTCTACGATTTGCCTCCACTTTTGTTGCCAACCGTAGCCACCCGTTAGGTTATTGCTGATGAAGAAAATTAAAAGCACGTGAATTTAATTGCCTATATCTTTTTTTTTACGCCTAGTTTACGAAATAAGTACTATTATTTTCATTATTATTTAGAAAAAAACGGAGTATTTTATATTATTTTTCTGTTTGTGTATATGCTCAATTATTGCCTTGCCATTATTATTTGGCATACAGATAGCTCTGTCATAACATAGGCATCCACTAAGAACGGATTTTGGAAAATTCAAACCCTATGTGAACGATGTCGCGGGGAAAACTAATCTATACCTACTATTATTATGAAGCTAAAGAGTTTGTTTGTTTGAACGCGCTAATCTCAGGAACTACTAGTTCGAATTGAAAAATTTGTGTTTTGTGTTGGATAGTCCATTTGTCGAGGAAGGCTATAGGCTACTTTTTATCCCGATATTCCCGGATCGGGAGTTACGCGGGTGAAACCGCGGAGCGTTGCTAATAAAGAGATAAAAAGTGAAATTCGAAAAGTTGCTAGCAATTTTATCGTGCATTTTATTTGTCGTACCACTCTGTTGGATTATGTATTTTTGTATCTATGTATTTACATGATTTATTCAAGGTTAATGAAGTGTATAGTTTTGTCAAAGTTCTTGTTGTTTTTGTTGCGTTTCTTTCTTAAAGGATTGGCAAAGTCTGCCAAAGTCTGTCTGCAAAGGTGAAATTCATGGGCTACTTGACATGTTTGTTGACTCAAAAAAAAACTCCACGGTGAGGTTTCGTCAAACATTGTTACTATAGCTTACGCGAAACAGGAAGATTGTATTCTCTCAATTAGTAAAATTCCACACATCGCCATCTAGCCCCAAGCTAAGTAATTAGACGTGAGTTATGGGTGCTAGACAACGTATATAATATAAGTACTACTTTTAGTATACTTTTCTTTTGTAAATATATACTTATAATACATAGAATCAACCAGAACACAGACAAATATCTAAGCATAAATACTTGTCTGAGGCGGGAATCGAACCCGCAACCCTGTGTTTGACAGTTCGGTGTGGTGAGCATTGTGTCAACTGGGTATTCAATGGAGCATAATGTCTTTTCCAGAACTAATTATGGCGGCATAAAATACAATTTCTTTTTAAACTTTTTCACTATCAGTTTTTCTATCGGTTTTAAAAAAGGTCCGCATAAAGAAGGTCTGGCTATAAAACAGAAACTATTTTATCAAACTTTTTCTCGTAACTTTTCATTTAAAATGAATCCTTATTAGAACTACGAACATGTGTTTATATTTTAACGAAAACTTTCTAAACAATGAATGTTACTTTCTAAATATTTCTTAAGATTTAGACATTTAAAATCTCTAGGGATGGGTAGAAACCTCTTTTGAATTATTAAATACGATCGGACGGTCAGCAACAAAAGTAAATAAAAAAAAGGGTGCGTGTACTTATGTACGCGCGTGAGAAGTTATACTTCTTTGGCATTTAAAAAAAAAAAAAAAAAAAAAAAAACTCGTCCGACAAAAAACTCGTCCGGCAAAAAACTCGTCCGACAAAAAACTCGTCCGACAAAAAACTCGTCCGACAAAAAACTCGTCCGACAAAAAACTCGTCGGGCAAAATACTCGTCCGACAAAAAACTCTGGACTGGAAAAGGATTGTCAACACAATCAATAAAGTTCAATTTAGATTTAAACAACTTCTCCCGTGAGAATTTTGTGTTTTTCATAACGCGCCTAAAGAAGTATAACTTCAAAAATGTCTATAAAGTTGGTTTACGGACGATAATTTTAAGTGATAAAGTCTTAACAAAACGATGAACATTTTTTTGTTATATTTTTCCTCCTTTTTCCTTTTTAAAAGTCATCTTTAATTCGTCACTCGTCACCATAACACAAGCCCAGGTGAGCGATATTATTATTAAATACTCTGATTCCTAAGTTACCGACGCCTCTGGTCATATTACCATGACGCATGTGATTTTATGAATGCAGGTGTTCCATCAAATTATTAGACGTTATCACGTCAAAAATAATACGTTTTCATCTTTTTTGTAAGTACTTAATAAATCGGCTCCATAGTTACAACTTAGTAGCATAATGTTTGGATCTTACAACGTCGTAATTAAAAAAAAGTTGCAAAACGTCTGGTTTTGTAAGTATAGAGTCTAATATTTAATTTAATTGATTTATAGGTTCTGTATATTTTTTTATTCAATTCGATCGGCGGTTAGTAACAAAAGGATATTTCGAAGAAAAAAATCACGTCTTCGTGCTGGGCTGGTTCTCCCCCTGACAAGTGGAACCTTGCGCAAAGGGGACCCAACTAAAGAGGTCTGATTGCGGAAAACAGCCCGTATACAAGTACAAGTACATCACGTCTTCGTCTATTTGTATAATATTTTATAATCTACATTATTATTAAAATATTTGCCTGCCTCTAATTTTCTCTCATAATTAAACTTACTTCCAATAGTTTTTTTAGGTCTTTTATAATGAAGCTTAATAAAAACAATGGCATTCGTGTTACGTAGTAATACCACCTAAATGCTTAATAATAATTTAATAAATTAATTTTATGTATTTTTGTTATTTATTGACGGTTTTCAGGGTCATATTGTATATTAAGATAAAAATGATTAATTGTTAGTATAAAATTACGTAATATAAGTTCGTTTTAATAAATTGTTTCCTTTAAAATATTAAATGACAAATAGAAAAATGGGGTCAGTTTTATTAGGAAACTTCAGTTGTGAGCATGTTTGAACCGAAGAGGTGTCATTTTAATGCAAAGATTAGGAACATCCGTTTCCAATTATGACGTATTTATAAAGTCACATTTATGACGTTACAATCGTCATTTGGTTCTTCCAACTCTACTCTTCTAACCAATTTTAACAACTTTTAGTACACGTTAAGAAATAGCCGAATTATTTTTAAGAGTCTTCTATTTTTCTAATTTTTTCTTTTAATTTTTTATAAGAGTCTCGATATTGCTGTTGCTACTGACTGTACTTTCAACATATCACAATGTACATACAAAATGTCAGGGGTTTATAGTTAGAAAATTGGCTTGCATGGATAGAAAATGGAAAATAGGTGTAGGTAAGATCGCTGAGTCAGTGAATACAAAATGTGTAGCCAATGTGTAATATTCTAGGCTTTCGGGGTTGCCGTGTCAGAAAATGATGGCTGTGTAGGAAATATTTACTGCAAAGTTATTTTGTCACCGGAAGCTATACACACATCTATACATTGTTCGTCTGCATTCTTTCTTAAAATCAGTTTTTTTTGAAGACATTCTTTTTTTTTTAAGGTGTGACAAAATAAGTATGTTTATTATAAATAAACAAGTAACTATACTATACTAAATAACAATTAAATAACGAAAACTTAAATTAATTAAATAAACTACCTACTTTACTTATAGGTACTAAATTAAAAGTCCAAATGGGGGTCCCTAGGAAGTATGCCCAAAAGGCTGGCAGCGTTACCACGTTGGATGGCGATGCTTATCCGTTGTCCGAGGTACGAGCCAGCCCTTTGGTCACCCGAAGCTAAAACTAGTAATTTTGAAATTTCTTTATAAAATTTTAAGGCGTCTGGACCCCAAGGGCCAAGTGTCTCCGTTGCAAACGGCAGAAATATGTATCCGTCACCGATAGAAGCATATTTCCGTCGCTTCATCACTTCCGCCGCTGACATTCTTTAAATAATTATTTGTGGTTGTCGCATTACGAAGGCATGTAACTGGTAATTAAAAAAAATGGATTTATTATTTTTAATCGACTAATAAATAAAGGTGTATTATGAAGTTTTAAACTTTTGCAATTTATCGTAATAAAAATAAGTTCGAAAACTTTTTAATTATTTTCACTAAAATCTTCAAAATAAATATTCCTTTTACACGTAAACATAAACTTTAAACCCCTTGTTTGTCAATTAAAGACTAGAATTTGGAAGTTGGAATTATGCCTATCCCGGCGCACGGTATTTCATTTTTATAGTCCAAGTTTTAATTGCCCAAATCATTGCTCGGAAAATAGTTGAGAATTTTTCGGAGTTTTAGTTTTATTTATGTGGAATGAGGATAATTAATAATTGATTTACTGATGAACTTTAATATATAATCAATCCATGCCATTTCATCCTATTAATCACAAAAAAATAATGATTGAAAGAGAAATTATAAGTCAGAGAAGACTGTAAAAAGTAAAAGTCATTTTCCTGCTCTGTATAATAAGAAAAAATCTTATACGTAATCGTATACTCGTAGTAGGAAGGTACCATACCTCAGCGGGTTATAAGATATATAAATAATAGTACATTGTTATCCTAGGTGTGAAAGTCACTCATTACAAGTCCCGAGACGGAGTTTGGCGCCCGAGCGTAGCGAGGGCGCTAATAGTTCGAGGGACTTAATGAGTCTTTCACCCGAGGTAAACACTGTGCTTTTCATTACGAATAATACATAAAATTCTTCCTAACAACGAGAGTGAACGAGACTATGAGACTCCATACCACATGAGTAGGTACTCATGTGTCCATACTACCTGATCCTCTTACAAGGTTGGGACCAAAGAGGTTATACATTATGTAGTGTTTTTTTTTAGGTTTCTGCTATTTGTATTCAATACTTAAATACGGCGGTACTTACCGAATAAATTTTTATTAATGAGTTAATCCAACACTGGGAAATGACGCGAAGTCCGTAGATTTAACAGTTTTTGTAACACGGTTTGTCTAGAAAATGTTATTTACACAAAATACACAATCATAAATGAAAAACCAGATTAAACTTAACACAAAAACATAATAAAATAACAAAAAATAGTACCTACTAATTAAAACGTTTAAATTAAAGTTGTTTTTTTTTACTCAAGGTCCGACACTGACGTCTGACCATACGGTCGCATAAAGCCACATCAGCAACATCGACAGGGCGCGGGCGGCGCGGCATGGTCATAGGTCGCTTTGACCATTTTCGTCTTTATATTTATTTTATTAAATAAGATATCTTGAACTAAATATACCTACTTGAATTTGATTACTGAGAAAAAAGTTACTAAGTACTAAACTCTGGCAGTATGCATGAGCCGTGCCAAGCCATAATTATTATTCTTTGTTGTAAAAAAAAAAGCAAGGAGGTTAGGTTTTTGAAGTTCCTAATGCGTAATGATACTGATACTGGCTACATGCAGATTGCACAAGCCGTGCGAAGCCATAATTTGACATGACAGCTGTCAGTGAAAGCAAAAATCCCTAGGGCTGGAAATTTTATTTTCAATACGCTTCTCAGGCACCTTCAGACCTACTTTCCGAGTCTGAGTAATGAAAAGGTTTTTTTCATTACTCATACTCCGAAAGTAGGTCTAAATATGCCTGAAGAGCGTGTAGTTATCATGATTTGATTTGATTTGCTGGCATTTCCAAACTATTTTTTCTTATTTTATTATGTTTTTGTGTTAAGTTTAGTCTGGTTTTTCATTTATGATTGTGTATTTTTTGTAAATAACATTTTCTAGACAAATCGTGTTACAAAAACTGTAAGTTAAATCTACGAACTTCGCGTCATTTCCCAATGTTGGATTAACTAATTAATAAAAACTTTTTCGGTAAGTACCGCCGTATTTAAGTATTGAATACAAATAGCAGAAACCTAAAAAAAACACTACATAATGTATAACCTCTTTGGTCCCAACCTTGTAAGAGGATCAGGTAGTATGGACACATGAGTACCTACTCATGTGGTATGGAGTCTCATAGTCTCATTCACTCTCGTTGTTATGAAGAATTTTATGTATTATTCGTAATGAAAAGCACAGTGTTTACCTCGGGTGAAAGACTCATTAAGTCCCTCGAACTATTAGCGCCCTCGCTACGCTCGGGCGCCAAACTCCGACTCGGGACTTGTAATGAGTGACTTTCACACCTAGGATAACAATGTACTATTAAAACCTTGGTATTAGGTGATATTAGTGACAAAATAACAAGAAAATAAACAAATGAATTGTTTTCCAGATTGACAATAAAGAAAATATTTATCTTATAACCTGTTAGTAGGTAGTATTCCCTATTTTTACGGAATATTAAATTTGTCATTAAGGTAGCCCTTATTGCACGCAGGTAAGTACCTTAATTAACAGCACAGTTTTTGAATTGAATTTCTTTAAAAATCTTGTTAAACTATACCTGGCGAAAATTCCGAGTAAGGTTTAAGATAAGTTTATAATGAAAATACCGTGGCAAAATGTTAGGAAAATGCATTTTCGGAATATCCTCGAGCGTAAGTTAGTTACATCGGAAACTAATAAAGTTTGCATGCTCCAAGCATCGATGCGGTAATTAAGATTACCCGACAGGAATTCTATTATCTTATAGTTTTCAATATTTTAGAATATCTGACCGAAGGATGCGGAAGGGATTAGAAGCCCATTTCAGTGAGCTTTAATATTTTTGTGACGAAATAGGAATGTGGCACTTGGTTAACACTATTTTCTGCGCTTAAGTATTTAAATACTACGTAGTAGACGTAGTAAGGTAAAAATTTAAATAGGGACTAGAGAAATTATTAAATCTATACATATAAAATGCTTTGTCCTAAACGACTGACTGACTGACGGAACAACGCACAGCCTAAACGGCTGATCGTAGAGACCTGGAACTTGGAGGGTGTGTTCTTTGTATGACGTAGGCATCTGATAAGAAAGGGTTTTCCGAAATTCTACCCCTAAGGGGTTGAAAAAGAGGGGCAAAATTTCTATAGGACAACGTGATTCCTTGGTGCAATCGTATTAGAACCATTTTGGACTTCTACACGGACGAAGTCGCGGGCAAAAGCTAGTTATCAATAAAATTATCGTGTCACGGTGTTTTAGTTGTCAAACTCTACCTGAACGGATGTGTTTTTTTTAGTGTATACATATTCTTTATGTCTGAAACGACATCTATCTATTTTTTTGTCCTTTTCCCTATTTTTTATTTATATATGGCAAAACAACGTTTGCCGGGACAAATAGTCTCATTAAATAAATATTTGCTTTATTGACAATCTGAAAAATCATACATTTGTTTGTTTTATTGTTATTTTGTCACTAATATCAAGCTTTTTAAAAAACCACTGAAAAATTATCAAAAAATCACGTAGCAAAAATATTTTTTTTTAAATTTCTTTACAATCATACAATGCATGATATATATCCTTAGACTATTTAACTACTGACATCACTTAGAAGCGTCTTAAAAATTAAGTTAGGATGTGTGGTACAAGAACTCATGGGGGTTTCTATGCTATCTGTGTTCTCGTATGTGGCGCGAACACTCTTTTTTCAAAGTCGGTATAATTAGCAACACAAGGACACTGAAATGCAAAATAAACGAAGATAAAGTTACTAGGGCAGCATGAATTGTAAGTAGTTAACGGTATCTTATCTATTGAGTTATGATGTTTATACATAACTGGATCGACTTGTTCTCATATAAATTGACGTCGAAATTGTGATGGTTTATAATAAAGGATATTTGAAGGAATCATGTTTATTTTATTCTTTTACTAGCGACCCGCCCCGGCTTCGCACTGCTGTATTATGCATGTATTATATCTAAAAACATTCCTCTTTAATCACTCTATCTATTAAAAAAACCACATCAAAACCCGTTGCGTAGTTTTAAAGATCTAAGCATACATAGGGACATAGGGACGGCGAAAAGTGACTTTATTTTATACTAGCGACCCGCCCCGGCTTCGCACGGCTATATTATACATATAAACCTTCCTCTTGAATCACTCTATCTATTAAAAAAACCGCATCAAAATCCGTTGCGTAGTTTTAAAGATTTAAGCATACATAGGGATATAGGGACAGAGAAAGCGACTTTGTTTTATACTATGTAGTGATTTTGTTTAAAAATTGTTTTTAGTTTTATAGTTTGGAGTGACCAAAAGGCTGGCTTCTTTCCGGACAATGGATAAGCATCGTCATTCAATGAGGTATCGTAGCCAGGCTTTTGAGCACACTTCCTAGGGACATTTAATTTAGTAAAGTAGTTTATTTAATTAATTCAAGTTTTTATAATTTAATTGTTATTTCTTTAATAGATTATCAATAATCATTATCATTACATAGTCACTACATAGTATAAAATAAAGTCGCTTTCTTTGTCCCTATTTCCCTTTGTACGCTTAGATCTTTAAACATACGCAACGGATTTTGATGCGGTTTTTTTAATAGATAGAGTGATTCAAGAGGAAAGTTTATATGTATAATACATGCATAAAATAGCCGTGCGAAGCCGGAGCGGGTCGCTAGTATATAATAAAGTCACTTTTCGCCGTCCCTATGTCCCTATGTATGCTTAGATCTTTAAAACTACGCAACGGATTTTGATGCGGTTTTTTTTATTAGATAGAGTGATTAAAGAGGAAGGTTTTTAGATATAATACATGAATAATACAGTCATGCGAAGCCGGGGCGGTCGCTAGTATTTAATAAATCATAACTTTATGCTACCTATGTGATGGGTTTTATTTTATTTATTTATTTGGTACACCAACAGTAATACACACTAATAATGAAATTTTGTTTTAAGTGTGCTTTTTTTTTAATCCTCAAATTCGTCCCATTTTGCCTAAAGGTATATGTATAATGTAATAACTAAATACGAAAAAAATTGAAGCGAATTAAAGATATACACTTTTTGATTCTTCGAATCGTCCCATTTTGGCCGTAGGTAGGACGAATCTAAGAGTCACTCGATAAAACGGCTGTATGATACCGGCTTTTTTAATACAAAAATACCAATTTAGTTAAAAGTTTTTTATACCTTTTTTGTACCTTGTTTGCTGAAATAAACCATTTTAATTTTTTTTTCATTTTCATTTTTTTTTCAAAATTCTCAGAAAGACGTATAACTAGCACTTTCTTTGAAACATTTACTATTTAACAAATGGTAGCATATGTCGGTCACTTGGCCATTACCAACGTTTATATTCGATTTCTTATTTTCGCGCTCGATTAATAATTGAAGCTAAAATTCTGAGGATACGTAGTGCACCATATTAAAAGGGTTTGGGGGCGTTTGGTCAAAGTGCACGTTTGGTCAAAGTTTAATTTAACTTTATCTGTTTGTTTGTTTTTATCCTTCTTTGTTGCTCGTGTTAAAAGAGTAAAAAAATACCGATATTACTGGTAGTAACTACCAAAGTTACTACTAGTAGGTAGTGCTTTTTTGATGACTTTACTTTTCTTTTAAACTTAATATTATAAAAAACTAGCGACCCGTCCCGGCTTCGCACGCCTATATTATGCATGTATTATACATATAAACCTTCCTCTTGAATCACTCTATCTATTAAAAAAAACCGCATCAAAATCCGTTGCGTAGTTTTAAAGATTTAGGCATACAAAGGGATATAGGGACAGATAAAGCGACTTTATTATATACTATGTATATATAATGGCAGTTATAAGTTTTATGCACCAAAAATATTTGCTCTAGTGTCATTATCCAGGGAGAAAACAGGCGACTACGTTTGTAATAGTTTGTATGGAAAATCCCCCGGTACCCTTTCCTCTTAAACCTGCTATCTTAATATAAAAATACCAATTCTCAGAAATGACGTAAAACCACTTACTATTTTAGCATTTAACAATGACAGCACATGTCGGTCACTTGGCCATACGTTTATTTTCGTTTCCTTATTTTAGCGCTCGATTAATTGAAGCTAAATTCTGACGATACAAAGTGTACAATAATAAAATTTAATTAAAGTTATTAGTTTGTTTGTTTGTCATTGATTAACGATGAGTCAAGTTGTTATAAAAAAAACTGAAACATCGACGCTAAATACATTGAAAATGAGGAAAGGAGTTAAAATTATAACAAACTAGCAGCGCTCCGCGGTTTCACTCGCGTAACTCCCGATCCCGTGGGAATATCGAAATATAAAATAGTATATCCTTGACAAATGTACTATCCAACACATTAAGAATCTTTCAATTTGAACCAGTATAGTTCTTGAGATTAGCGCGTTCAAAAAAACAAACAAACTTTTCCGCTTTATAATATTACTAACGACCCGCCCCGGCTTCGCACGGCTATATTATGCATGTATTATACATTATAAACCTTCTTCTTGAATCACTCTATCTATTAAAAAAAACCGCATCAAAATCCGTTGCGTAGTTTTAAAGATTTAAGCTTACATAGGGAAATATGGACAGAAAAAGCGACTTTGTTTTATACTATGTAGTGAAGTGATAGTGATATAAATATTATTATAGTCTAAATTGTAAACATGAACATTTCACTGGAACACACGTGTCGAAATGGGAAAGTGTCTAACTGAGATTAGTGATGATATTTTTTTAGGGTTCCGTACCTCAAAATGTAAAAATAGGAACCCTTATAAGATCACTTTCTAGTCCGTCTGTCTGTCAAACATTCAAAAATTGCTTTAAATATGTTTGTCTCTCAACGGATCATCTGACCATTTTTTTATCGATGGGAAAATGCACTATTGCATCGTCCCGCCACCCTGAAGGGGAGGGGGCGAAGGAGGTATGTGGGGCTGCATCCAGCCTGAGGATGGAGGATGGTAGGTAGCCGGAGGTTTACCCACTAAAAACCGCCAACAGTCGAGGTCCGACGGAGTACAGGTATGCTTGCGCAGGACTTCTGTGACTCCATCGGCCTCTTTTCCGTTCTTCTCGTATAGTGGTGTGGCTCACCCATTCTTAGAGTTTTCAGATGGCCTTAAGGCTTCTAACTTGCCCTAACGACTGCTACTAGAGGTAGCAACCGGGACCAACGGCTTAACGTGCCTTCCGAAGCACGGAGGGGCTCACGAATACACATTTTTGCCACACTACTAATTGGACACCCATCGAAGTAATGACCACGTCATTCGTCGTAAACGATCAGCGAGCGTCGCTTAGCTATGAGCCTCCTCCTGTGACTTGTCCGTTGAGACCCAACTTCGAGCCAGTCGAAGAATCATAATAAGTATACTTACTATTATTTATGTATATGTATAGTTACGAGTACAATATTATTACATCCGAAATTATTGCCAAATATTTTTATACACGACGGTGTATGGGGCTGGTGTGATCAAAGATTGTGGTCTTTTCAAAAACTATTTATTTACTAACTCTATCACTATTAAAACTGTGGACTGTAATACTATTTGACGGTATTCTATACGATCACAAGCACTGTTTCTATTAACAAAACTATGAACTATCTATTACTGTTCGTCGCACTATTATTTCACTATAAGAACCCTATTTCTTTACGACTATTTCTCTATGAACACTAAAACAGAACTGCCTGGCGAAAGCTCGACGCCGCCCTTTTATACTTAGTTAAAAGTTTTCTCCAAAGTTCGGGAAAATCCGCGAAAATACATAAACAAACTTCTATGGACTAGGAATATTCTGGACGTCGAACTTTCGTTGTTGTCAAAGTCAATACTGCCATCTGGTGGCGGGTAGAGACAACTATACTATTAATCAATAATCTGTCACTGTCACTATTGATTGTCAGATTTCTGTCAAACACTATATTTCTTTTTGTTTAAGGCGCGAATTTTAAATTAATATCTTTTCTGTCCTGCACATACTCCCGCCGTGCAGCGTCCGCGGGTTCCGTTGGCGGTGCATCCTCTTGTGGTGCAGGATCGCGGGTGCAGGCTCGGAAATGTTGCAGGTTCGCTGGTGCCGGTTCTGTTGCCCTTGTTCATAGGGGCGCTCGCTATTGTCGTGGGCTGGCGTTGCTCTCGCCGTTGTTCCTCCTCACGACGTCGATGCTGTTTATTCTGTGGCTCTAGGTGCCCTGGTTTTGGCACATTACTATTTGCTGGCTTTTGCCAGTGTCTATTTCTATGTCTTCTATTCTTCTGTTGTTGATTCTTCTGTACTACATTTTCTACTAAGTTCTTGATGTCATCCACGCAGTGGTTGGCTACTTGATGCCTGATATGGTTGACTCGATGACCATGGATGACCGGAGTATTATCTATGATTCTATTTTCTGTTTTCAAGCTATTTCTTTCAAAGTGGAGCATTCTATGGTGGTGACGATTACACCCATCTATATTGCATCTTCTAGGTTTACATGTGTGCTCCTTGTTTCTGTATTGTAGGCAGCTATAACACAACTTATGTTTCTTTGCTAAATCCCAGCGAACGTTGACTATCTGTGAACTAAACTTTTTGCAGCCCGTAGCTGAGTGTCCTTCTTTTGTGCAGACTGGACACTTATATCTATGTTGAACAACGTAGGTTCGGTGATGTAGACGTTGTTCATTGTTCATTCTTGAAAAATTAATGTTCTCAGGTGGTGCGAATATCAGCTTCTCTTCTTATGAAGCGGCTGAATTTAGAAAGTTCTGGCTCTTGCTGTGGCTGTGTTGAGGCAAACTCATACCATTTGTTTCTAAGTGTCGGTGTCAGCTTGTCGACTAAACCCTTGGTAACTTCTGGATTGTACATATAATAACTGCAATTCAGCGCCTGAAGTATAGCTATTGTGTTCTCAACTTTTGTTGCAAATATGCAGACATCTGTAGGTGACTCTATGAGGCACTGTAGTGATCTGAGTCGCTCCATCTCTATCGTAGCTATAGCGTTCGGTCGACCAAATCGTGTCTCAAGAGCTTGCATGACACGGGTCGGGTCAGTGCTGGCGATAAGTAACCCCTGTACTGCTTCCTTTGCTGGTCCCCGCAGGCTTCTTCGGAGCCTTGCCATGTTTTCTAGAGGGGAGATGATTGAAGCGGTCTCGTAGTAGGCGGCGCGATAGCTCAGCCAGTCTTCGTATGCTCCATTGAATGTAGAAAGCTCTGTGCACCGTGGTGCCTGTTGCGCAGCTAGAACGGCGCTGGTTATCGCTGTAGCTAATTCTTGTATCTCTGGTCTATGTTGATGGCGATTAACTATTTTTTCTGTGACTATGGTCGGCGGCGGCGGCAGCATCGCGGCTGGGTCGGCGGCGCAGGTGACTGTTTCCGGTGGCTCTATTAGTAACGACGGAGGCCAGCATGCTGGAGCGACTGGCAGTTTGGTGGTCGTCGACTGGTTCGGGTGCCAGGACACGGCTCTGGTCTCTGGCGGGGCAAATGGAGCACGCGCTGACAAAAGGTTCGGTTGCCAGCATGCTGTAGCGACTGGCAGTGCGTCCGGCGCAGCTCCGGTTGTCCGCGGCGGCTGCGGTGGCAGGAGCGGCGGCCGTGCTGGGACGGTGGCTCCCGCCGGTAACGTCGTCAAGTTCTCTAGGGTTTCACAATACTGAGGTTCGGATCCGGAAACTTCTGAAGCTGTATCTTCCTCGTCATCTATGTTTTCTATTTCCATCTGGGCAATGCGGATGGCAATGAGGGCAGCTTCGGATCTATAATGTGCGAGTTCTGCGTTTGCTCGTGCTTCTTCTATTCTAGCATTCGCTAGGTCTATTTCAGCCCTGGCTAGGGCCAGGTGGTGTTCTCTGAGTTTCTTCTCCCTCGTGGAGCTAGTAACTGTACATACTGTGTTCGGAGCTATTCTATGTATGGCCGAGCTAGGTGAGGCCATGGCAGTTGCAGAAACTGGAGGTACTACTGTAGGTACGGTGAGCACGGCCAGGGTGGCCGCAGGCATGGCCATGTTGGCGGTCCCGCTAGCTACGGGTCCTGCCAAGGCAGCTGTCGTCACGGCGGGCACGGCTGCTGCGGTCGAAGTAGACGCGGCGGCGTCTCTATTATCTGTAGATCGCGTAGTTACCATCTTGTTCTATCTTTGATTAATCCGGCGAGTTATGACCAATATATACGACGGTTACTATTTTCTATACAATCTTTGATTAATCCGGCTCGCGAAGGACCAATTTACGACGGTTACTATTTTCTATACAATCTTTGATTAATCCGGCTCGCGAAGGACCAATATACACGACGGTGTATGGGGCTGGTGTGATCAAAGATTGTGGTCTTTTCAAAAACTATTTATTTACTAACTCTATCACTATTAAAACTGTGGACTGTAATACTATTTGACGGTATTCTATACGATCACAAGCACTGTTTCTATTAACAAAACTATGAACTATCTATTACTGTTCGTCGCACTATTATTTCACTATAAGAACCCTATTTCTTTACGACTATTTCTCTATGAACACTAAAACAGAACTGCCTGGCGAAAGCTCGACGCCGCCCTTTTATACTTAGTTAAAAGTTTTCTCCAAAGTTCGGGAAAATCCGCGAAAATACATAAACAAACTTCTATGGACTAGGAATATTCTGGACGTCGAACTTTCGTTGTTGTCAAAGTCAATACTGCCATCTGGTGGCGGGTAGAGACAACTATACTATTAATCAATAATCTGTCACTGTCACTATTGATTGTCAGATTTCTGTCAAACACTATATTTCTTTTTGTTTAAGGCGCGAATTTTAAATTAATATCTTTTCTGTCCTGCACAATTTTATTAGTTAGAATCGGTGGCGTAATAAACCTATCAACAAAGAATTAAAAACCTATTTCGCGCCAAAATTAACGCGGCAAAATGTCAGTCAACCTATTATGCAAATTGGCAACGAAATTTCGTGTAAATCTCGAAATCCACTTGATGACGATGTTATTTATTCTAATTTCCGTGGTTGAAGGTTAAATAATGATTTTTTATTGCGTTAAACTTTATAAAAACATAAAATGTAAAAAGGTTAACCCTTGGATTCGTCCCAGATATTTACGGCCCATCTGGGACGAGTTTTGTCTTATCAAAAAATAATAGTAGTTCTGTTATTGTACTCATCTTATTACTCTGTCATCATCATCATCCGAGCGATGTTCCCGGTTGCATCCCTCTCGGGAGCCCGGGGTCCGCTTTCCTACTTTTACGCCTCCACTTCGCACGATCTTCGGCATCCTGGTTAGTAAGGCCATTTGCACGCATATCACCCTTTACGACGTCAAGCCAGCACTTCTTGGGTCTACCCAGTCTGCCACGGCCCGGCGGAGGCGCCATGGCAAGACATTTGTTCTCCACGTAACTAGCCGGTTTTCGCAAGACGTGACCGTACCAGCGTAGGCGACATTCTTGCAATTTATCTGCAATGTCTCGGACATGAAGGCTGCCCCGGATGCGGGAGTTCCTGACGCGATCCTCTCGCGTCACTCCACACATCCAGCGCAACATCTTCATCTCCGTGACACGCAGCTCCTGCTTATGTCGCTCAAGTACCGGCCACGCCTCACTACCATACAAAAGGACAGGTCTAATGATCTTATTACTCTGTATTAAGTTTAAACGTCAAGTACAGTCATCAAGAAAATCGTTTGTAATTTTTAGGAATTAATTTCATATGTTTAAAGGAACTTTATTACGTAAGCGCGATGGGATGTTACAATGTAGAGATAAAACAGACTGTTAGTTTGAGTCTGCATGTCCATTATAAATATTATAGTGACTCATTCTGAGTCGGTGATCCATCTCACGCTCTCGTATTTCTGTAACAGTACTTATTTGGCACCAAGTTATTTTTCAACGCACATATAAAACGTGTCTTCAAAATCGGTCAAAAGAGTAGAGGTAATTTTTAAAAAGTGACAACTTGAGAAATAACTTAATAAATACGTATTTATGACGTCATAATTTGTAACAGATTTAGGGAAAGTCGACAATATTCTGTCTACTTTACGTAAGATGACGGTTGAGATGATTCATGAATAGAGACTACGTCCTCGAAATTTTATTGCAAAAAAAATGCTTAATTTTGACTGTTTTCTTGCTGTCTGTACTTTTCAAAATATTTGTAGAGCGCGGTAAATATTATTTTATATTGATTAAAATATTATTGTGTTTTATTTTAAGGAACGAAAGCCAAGTAATTTTGGACGTAAAAAAGATAAATAAGTCCGATACAGCCTACCTGCCTTTTTAAAAAAACGTTGTCTGTAAAGTCGGTTTTTGGACGATAACTTTACGTGATAACGTCATAAGAACTCTTTTGTATCGTTGACAATACCATTTAATTTCTATGGTTACTTGATAATAACGTTTCTTAGGTACTTGTCAATAACGCGTGACGTCACACATTTTTGAGAGTGCAGGTGTTCACCAATTTATAAGAAGTTATCGAAAAAAACCTAAGTACCAACCTATTTACAGAAAACTGTCCAATTTAACTTAGTTCCTGCAAGTAACTTACACTATTGAATGTTACTTAGAAATTCCGCTGTTAAAAGTTCGAACCGCTTAATTGAACTTGGTTGAAATATTAGTGCTGTGGAAGCAAAAAATAGAACTCAGTTTAAACACTTTAAAATAGTTTACATCGACAGCTAGTACTTAAAATGTTTCAGTAACTAGTTTTTGTACTGTTGTTTTGGTTTGAAGGGTGTAGTAGAAATTACAGACACAAGAATTCTACTAAGGTACCTGCGGGCCACCTGTCTTGAAATTTTGTATTCTATTCGCATACATACAGCACATATAAAAGAGTCTTAATATTATGACACCTGTTCCGGTTGATCAAATTACGCGTGAATCAGACATCAAAGGCGACGAGGCGAGGCGTTGGAACACTTTGTATTGAGATCATTATGTTAGTATTGTCCCGTGGTTTTGGGCACGTAAGTCCCGAAGCCGTAGGAATAGTGAAACAACAAAACCGGTCAAGTGCAAGTCAGACTCTCGCCTTAAGGGTTCCGTACCATAATATTCTGTTTTTAGTACTATTTGTTGTCATAAATAACGGCAACAGAAATACATAATCTACTGACTAAAACATTGATATTAGTGACAAAATAACAAGAAAATAAATAAATGAATAATTGTTTTCAGATTAACAATAAAGCTAATATTTATATAATGATCTGTTTTAAGTAGTTTTCCCTATTTTTACAAAATATTTAGTTTTAATGAAGGTGGCAAGTGACCCTTACAACCCGTAATACTTTATTACATACTTTTAATGAATTAATGTATTTTTATACCAAGTTTTATTAAAATAAATTTTCACTTTTAGGTTGCGGCTGCTTGATAAAAGCTACCCGATTGTTTGGCCTTTATATGTGACAGTCGGCCGACCTTTTAGTCTATACTCTCTAAGCCATCCTTAGGTATGTTTCGATAGGTAAAATACCTACTTAGCCTCTGAGAGCCTTCCAGTCATTATGTCTACCTATCTTTGTCTTCCAGAACATTAGGCATGAGATAAAAAATGTATTATAGAGGTGACACTTCATTATAAAGACCTACCAGACTACCTACCACGACCTATAGGTAGGTACAGTCGGTAATAAAAGAACAGACTCATCGTAGATTTCTTAATAAGTAAGTAAGTACCTATTAGAATGTTTTCCAAGTTCAGTAGTAATTAAATTTTATTAATTAAAAATAGTATTTTTTTACTCTACAATGGTTTTCCAGTTCTGTTGCCTGACTGACAACGTCTTTTACTACTTGAAATGATTTTTCGAGTGAACCTTTGACTCGTCCTACTTGCACTTAAGACTCACGTGGAACGAGTTGCAAGAATAAAATGACTGGAAATATTTTCAAGAAAAAAAAATGGTTGTCTGTAAATTCGGTTTACGGACGATAGTTTTACGTGTTAACGTTATAAGAAATCTTTTGTATCGTTGACATTACCATTTCCCATACTTCGATACGTTGCTATGGTTTCTTGTCAATAACGCATAACGTCACACTTTTGAGAAGTGCACTCACCAATTTATAAGACGGCATTTCCAGAAAAGTCTCATAATAAAATAAAATGAATGCTCTTTCTGATCTAGTTTTAAAAACTTTATCAAAGAAAATAAGAAATAACTAGATTACTTGTAAGAATTACTCCGAAAACCTATTAAAGGACACCCATCATCTCAGTTTCTTGTATTCTGAATATTCCGTTAAACCTACCTAAGTTTAATCGATAAGTCCAGGTTATACCTAAGTTTACAAGCACAAAAATACTACCTGGGATATGCTTGAGATGCTATTAAGGCTGTGATACTTAATACAAAATAGGTTAACAGAAAACAACACTTGAAATATCTGTTTGCTACCTACTTACATCAATTGTATTTTTTTGGAACTTGAACAAGCCACTATAAATATTTTGTCAATGATAAGATAAGATAAAAAACAATTAGGTAATTGGTGAAAGTGGCAAAGTGTGGGTGTCACTTGAGGGCGCACGTAGAGTACAAATTAAATAATTGAAACTAACTTATTATTTTGTTAGCCTTTATTGTCCCACTGCTGGGTAAAGGCCTCCCTGACATTTTTCCACCTAAAAAAAAAAATATGTTTATAGTTTGTTTAAGAAAAAAATTAAGTTGCTAAGTCCACCCACCTGAGAAAATCGGTGGTGACACACGGACAGACAGACGGACATACGGACAAGACTGTGATCTTCTAAGGGTTCCTTTTTCACTTTATAAGGGTTTCTTTTTTACCCAAAGGACCTCAAAATAAGAACACGTCCTGTATATCGGGGATCCAATGTCTTGGATCCCCGATATACAGGACGTCACAGGAGGAGGAGGAGGTTTCTGGTGGTGTGGTGTCCCACACCACCAGAAATTAGATTTTAAAGTGAGACTGCTAAACTATAGTTCACGAATAGAAATTTTACTATTCCCCCAAACTCGTCCCAAGTTTTCGTCGTACGTGGGACGAACTCAAGGATAACCTAATTTATTATTTGGTAGAAGGTTGCAAAATGTGACAATTCGAGCTATCGCCCGATCGTTTAGTATCCTGTCTGCGTTTGTCCTAAAACCTACCTATTTAGCTACTAATTTATAAGTAGGCTGCACTCTACCTACATTGTTTTATCTAATTGGGACAAATAAAGGTTTGGTGTGACAGCTTTAGATAATAATATCTACTTTTGTTTTTCCATTTTGGCAATATGCAAAAACGTGCTAAGCCATTGTCATACTGAGAGGTAGAGTCGGTAAAAATTACTTATTTTATTTAAAAAAACAAGCGTGCAGAGGCACGTATTCTGTTCTTTACTTATATAATTAACAGGATTTAACAATTTAAACCGAATCATACTATTATTAATAATAGAATCATATTCATCATCATTATTATCATTATTATATATTTCATTATTAATAATTAATAATAGTATGATTATTATAATTAGTAAATTAACGTCAATTAACACTAAATACAATTTGGACTTTTCCAATTTGATTTTTTTCTCTCTATTTTTGTTTTCACTTTTATTTCAGTTCTCTTTCATTTTCAATAACTATGAATTTTCACTTCAGTACTTTCCCGTTAAATCTCTATCGCTACTTAATATCATATGAATAGCCAGCAATAAGATAACTTACTTCTTTTGACCTTGGTTTCCCGAACGGAACTGAGTTTTATAAGACCTACTAGCGACCCGCCCTGGCTTCGCACGGCTATATTATGCTTGTATGTATTATACATATAATTTATATGTTTATGTATAATACATACCTAATATTAATATGGTTTATTATTTTATGGTATACTAGCGACCCGCCCCGGCTTCGCACGGCTATATTATGCATGTATTGTACATATAAACCTTCCTCTTGAATCACTCTATCTATTTAAAAAATCGGTTCATCCGTCGTTTTTGCGTCGGGGGTTAAAAAAAACTGCATCAAAATCCGTTACGTAGTTTTAAAGATCTAAGCATACATAGGGAGGGACAGACAGAAAATGCGACTTTATTTTATACCATGTAAAGATAAAGATGTAATTTAAAAATTGTGGTTGCTATAAAGAATTTATCTAACTATCTATGAAATCCAGTATCAAATAAATACATATTGCCATTCAAAAAAAAATGTGAGCCGTCACGGGACGCCTGGCAGATGTGAAACATCGACATTATTTTGTAAAAGTAATATACAGAAAAGAACAGATTGTGATAGAATCGCACATCATCGTCTAGTCACCATAACACAAGCCTAGTTGCGTCTAGTCACCATAACACAAGCCTAGTTGCACCTGCCTACACAAGCCTAGTTGGGTCTAGTCACCATAACACAAGCCTAGTTGGGTCTAGTCACCATAACACAAGCCTAGTTGCGCCTAGTCACCATAACACAAGCCTAGTTGGGTCTAGTCACCATAACACAAGCCTAATCGTGTCTAGTCACCATAACACAAGCCTTTTTGAATTAAAATAGTGAGCTCTAACGATCTGCATCGAAAAACAGCCCTATGTCCATCATTTGCAGTTTTGACCCACTGTGCGTCGCCACGGCAGAAATCAGTTTTACATGCGGCTATAGATGTTTCACATCAATAACATAACTATTACAAATAACGTTCGATGCGTATGATTCACCTATCCTTTTATCAATATGTGGAGAGGTCTCCTCGATCCTTGTTGATATTGGTTTACAAATAAAATAAATCTAAACACGGGAGGGAAGAGTCGAGTCAAATATCTTTGGTGTAGACTCCCGTTTGTTTGGGGGTGTTTGAGTCACGAGAGGTATCTTCTAGGAACACGTGCTATATCTTAGACCGCATCGTCACTTTCCATCGTGTGAGATGGTGGTCAAACACCGACTTAATTTAAAAAAAAGGGTCAACAGGGTTACAAATTTAGGTAGGTAACAAAAATGGACGTTCACCGTAGTTCTAAAATTAGGTTCGGTTCGGTTTCTAGTTTGGTACTTACTTCGTTTTTTTATATTTTGTTTTTTAAATTTATGGAATTTGGGAATTTAATGTTTTATTGATTACCCAGTTGACGACCCAGTTGGCAAAATGGTCACCATGCCGGACTGCCAAACACAGGGTTGCGGGTTTGATTCCTGTCACAGACAAGTATTTATGTTGAGATATTTGTCTGTGGTCTGGTTGTTTCTATGTATTATAAGTATATATTTACAAAAGAAAAATATAAGTAGTATATCCGTTGTCTAGCACCCATAACACAAGTCTAGTTACTTAGCTTGGGGCTAGATGGCGATGTGTGGACTGTCCTGCAATATATTACCAGCTGCGCCCCGCGGTTTCACCCTCGTAACTTCCGATTGTGGGAATATCAAAATAAAAAAGCCTTCCTCGATAAGTGGAATAAACCGATAAATGGACTATAAAACACAAAAATATTTTTTCAATTCGAACCTGTAGTTCCTGAGATTTTCGTGTTCAAACAAACGAACAAACTCTTCAGCTTTATATAATATTAGTATAGGTTAGTATGGATTTTAAGTAGTTTAAGCTATAATTTAAGATAAATATTCTTTTAAGCTGAATTTTAACAACACTTTAGACGTCGAATTTCAAAAAATGCTTTCTTAGTGCTCGTCTTCGTCTTAAAAGGAACCCCATCCGAGTATTTTCTCTTTTATATATATAGATATGAGATAGATGTGTGTGTATGTCATGCTATAAAACCTATTAACCCCCTAACTTACTGAGATAACATTAGGAATATATCTGAGTACCCATAATTCATTCCCTCGGTCCGTTACATGTTTAATATCGTGTATAAATCTGATTTTATCGCATTGTTTTGTACGAAACCATTAACAATTGGTCGTTTGAATCATGTGTCTGTAGACACTTATATACAGAGGCGAATTAAGGAATGGGGCTAGGGGGTTCAACCTTTCTCTAAAATCCATCTTAGTCCGCATGTGACTCCATCCGCCAAGCACCCGTCCATTTTGTAATCCTTTGACAGCTCTGAGCATTGTAACAATGTATTTTTTTTATCTGAAAACAGCCTGTGATCGGTAAGTTTATTTTTGAGTGGCTAAACTATTCCATAAAAAGTTCAAAATATCTCAAAATATTAATAAAGATCTTGGCTGTTGACATGTTATTTGATTTTTTTTTTTAAATTTCTCAGTTGGAGACAAAAAGTAACAATTGAAAACTTGCGATCTTCTTAAAAGTGGTGGCTTATGGTATTACAAAAAGAAAGAACTAGATTGAATGTTTCCCTTACCTACCTTGTGAATGATTCGTTGAGTTGACAATCCTCGACACCCTCAAACCAAAATTCTAAATCCGCCACTGCTTATTAATCTTTAATTTAGGTATTGTCATGTATAGATTGTTAAATTAAACCCATCAACATTGTCTAAGCATATTAACTCTGGACACGGTCAAATAAGTTGAGAGGGTGGTATTGGTACAACTTATTATAAAACAAAGTCGCTTCTCGCTGTCTGTCCCTATGTATGCTTAGATCTTTAAAACTACGCAAAGGATTTTGATGCTGCTTTTTTGAAAGACAGAGTGATTCAAGAGGAAGGTTTTAGTACTTATATAAAAAAACTACCACGCGTACGAACTCACGGGCAACAGCTAGATATTATTATATAGCTGCTTTAGCCTATTTGAAGCTTGAAGTTAAATCATCGCCAAAACGGGGGTTAATTTCCAGAAATGAACCCCACTCTAACTAACTGTACCCTTATCTACAAACTAAGACACTCCAGCCACTTAGGGCAATGTTATAGCAATAAACTTAGACACACCAAACATAGTGAGTGGCTCTAACAATCTTTACTTATGGAACGAGACTCTGAACAAACAGGCTTAGGTACCTATTGCTTCGTCATTCGGGGGTAGTTTCTCGAACTTGGCAACTTTAGGGAGACGTGATATTGGGATTATGACAGTCACGATTACGTATTTGCCTTTAAATATCCAATTTTTTTGTAAGAATAGGCAAATATCGACGAAAGTTATAACACTTTAGTAAATGGTAGGCCATTTTGTGTGGAGTCTCAACACGTGACAAGTAATCTTCCGCCTACCAACTTACCTTTGTTTTGTTAATTTGACTTCTGTTTGCGAAGCTATGCCATGTTTCAATTTTTTCTCTAGATTTCCAAAATTTGGTACTCAAAGTTGAATAAAACTAGAGCTTTTTTCTTTCACCAATTTTCCTTCAAATATCTGATCATGAATGTAATCCTAGTCTTCGTCTGATTATTTTAAAACAACAAAACAATTGTGGTAATTCGAAGCTTCTACAACTAGAAAACATATTCATACTTGTATTTTACACTAAACATAATAATATAAAGGAAATTAAAAATGATCGGAAACTTTTAATATGCCGAGAAACTTTTAATATCTTCAGTTCAAGAACTTTCCGATCGTTTACCGCATGGCTGCAACTCTCTATCTGTCCTTCATAAGGAGTTGCAGCCGTCCAGGCCTTATTCTGCTATTTTGCATTAGTGGATTTACTATTTTTCATTATATAGAGACTCTATTGATATTATATCGAGATTGTGACTTTATTTGGTACTCTGCTAAAGTTTTAATAACATCGCAATAGAATCGCTATGGAGTCCCAATGGGATAGTAATAGATACGTCGCTGGTGTTGCCTAGCAACGTGGTATATGTTGATAAGCGATATATCGTTTTGACAACTATCAAGATTCCATTGAGCCACGATTCTAGAGCAGTACACCAAAGTGAGTCAGTGGTGTTTCGATAGAATAGTTAACATTAGGAGAATACCGATTTGACATGTAATGTCATATTTTTGACATTAAATGTCTATTACGATTCTATCGACATTCTATTGAAACACAATTGTGTTAGCAGACTTATTCACCAGGAATATCTCTAACATTGCAGTTACCCGAGCGGGCGGCCACGCATATAGATTGATTCAAACCCACCTGCTACAACGAACTGAATCAATGGACGTACTGCAATAGGATTGTCCTAAACCTATTGGTAACCCTCATCCTATTCATCACGCTCAACGAGTGACTTAATCGATTAGTATTTCGCCTTTTCAATAATCATACAGATGTGCGTTGATTTATATTAGTCAGTAGCGACCTGCTGCGAACCTTCCTCTTGAATTACTCTATCTATTAAAAAAAAACCGCATTAAAATCTGTTGCGTAGTTTTAAAGATTTAAGAATACATAGGGATATAAGGACATAGGGACAGAGAAAGCGACTTTGTTTTATACTATGTAGTGATTTAGTCAAGACCATGTCTTGAATTATATATTTTTTTGTAGGTTCTTAGAGGAAATTTGACTTCTTGGACATGTAAATCAAAGGAACACAAATAATCTTATTTAATTTCAAAAATTCTGCATATGTCATTATTAGCTCTTCATGCAAAAACTACCGAACAGATTGCGATGAAATTTGTGATGTAGATAGTTGGAGTCCTTGTACGGTCGGCTGCATAATTGCAGACCCACCGTAGAGCTCCAAAACGGCTGTTATAAGAATGTTTTCAACACAAGCAAGATTCAAGGCACCTGCTTTAGTTGAAGTTTAAAGTCTTCTAACTCATGAAATTATCAAACCAAACATATTAGAATAAAAACATGTCAATAATTCAATAATAGTATTTTTTTAACTCTACCGGGGGCTGCAATTATGCAGCCGACTGTACAAGTATTGGCTATTTTTTATCCCGATATTCTCACGGGATCATGACTTACGTGAGTAAAACTGCGAGGCACAGCTAGTCTTCTCTAAATAAAACTGTAAGTAGTTATAACTCAAATCATAGATTGTATCTAAATGTTTTTGTTGGGGACATGGTTTTACTTATCTAGTTTCCGATAGTGATTTGGAAAATTGAAAGTTATTTTGTTTTCGTTAGTAAAAAACGGACGAGAAATTTGGCCTATTAGTTTGTAACTTATATATACAGGATGATTTTTTATGTGGGCCTTCAGGGCTATATCCTAAACTATATGAGATAGCGAAAAATGCTGAAAGGAATTGAATGCCTGATGATACAAAAACTAAAACTGCATCATTAGATTTTTTGAAAAGTCATTACCTAGCCAGGAATCGAACCTGTTGATTTTACAAAAAAATAAACATCTAATATTTGGAAACAAACATAGTAATATTATGAAATCAAAGAAAATAGGGACATGGTCATGGCAGTTATAAGTTTTATGCAACAAAAATATTTGTGCTAGTGTCATTATCAAGGGAGGAAACAGTGGAGTACGTTTTTAAAGAGAGAGCCTGGCCTTTCCTCTTAAGAATATCAGAAATTTCGCAAAGCGCGAAAAATATACCTATACATTATGGAGGCAAACCTATTCCATCGAATATTTAATATTCGAATTGTATACAGGGTTATTGGAAATTATACTAGCAAGCCGTTGAGGGCTACTTCTGTGCACCTAAACAAACAACTTTTGTTCTATGACTTTTGGAAATTCGAAAAAAAATTGAAATTTTGATGTTACTTATGTAAATTCGAAAAACAGCTGATTTTTTAAAACAAAGGTCATTAAGACCAAGAACAGTAGATGAAACTTAAAAAATAAGTCAAATTTTAAGGTTACTGACCTCTCCTTGTAAGGAACAGCTGATTTTCAGGTAAACCTAACCTCAAAATTTACGAAAAAAATGTTCGAATTTCCAAAAGTCGTAGAACAAAAGTTGTTTGTTTAGGTGCACAGATGTAGCCCTCAACGGCTTGCTAGTATAATTTCCAATAACCCTGTATACTTAAACCTTCCTCTTGAATCACTCTATGTATGAAAAACACCGTATCAAAATCCGTTGCGTAATTTTAAAGATCCAAGCATACATAGGGACAGACAGCGGAAACCGACTTTGTTTTATATTATGTAGTGATCAGTAATTCTAACAATCACGGTCGATTACCAATTGCTCATTACAACCTAACTTCTGATTGTCACTCAGTAGATCATATCAAACGATTGGAGTTAAGCCAAGTCCTTACATAAACCGAACTGAAATATACTCTATTATTTCCCAGATAAAGATCATTTTAATACAAACTGTGCTTTCTATAAAAATAACTTTAACCAATCAAAACTAGATCTTAGCTTTGAAAGTTTAGGGTAGAGAATTCACTTCATTCCAGCTGAAGATTTGAAGGAATTTGCCAAGGAAATGTGCTCTTTATTACGAGGTATCAAGGGAGCTTGTCCAGAGATCTGTAAGATGACAGTGTAGTAATAACTTCTGAATGAATTATGTTCTGAGATAACTTTGACGTATGTGAGAGAGTCTGATTTTTGGCAGATCTATTCCACTTTATAGACTTAGGTGCTTACTTTTAAGCACCCGAGAAAATAAGCACCTATGTTCTTAAGAGGAAAGGGTACCGGGCGCTCTCTCCATACAAACGTAGTCGACTGTTTCCTTCCTGGATAATGACACTAGCACAAATATGTTTATTGCATAAAACCTATAACTGCCATGACCATGCCCCCATGTCTTGGTTTTTTCATTTTCAAAAAGATTTATAGATTTAAAAAACAAAAAAAAACATAGGGGCATGGTCATGGCAGTTATAAACAGTCAACTACGTTTGTATGGAGAGAGCGCAGGTACCCTTTCACCTTAAAGGCGACTGCAAATAAAATTATTATTTTGGGTATCCTTTTTTTTCCCACGTCCCGGAAACCGCAGCGGGACGACATCCGACTAGACTAGATGGATGGACGACTTAATTAAGGTCGCAGGAAAGTCGTTGGACACAGAGACCATGCGACCGATCGCTCTGGAAGCCTCTGCCTATGTTCAGCATTGATAATCCTTTATTCACCTGTGAATTCACATAAGCACCCAGGCTTTTAAGAGAAGACTCGTTACCAGTAACTAGTAAATTCATAAAAGCACCCTGGCAGCTCGATTTAGAGGGTTCTGTGTAATATTTTAATTTACTTGGTAAAGATATTTCAATGAACACTTTACCACTAAAAATCATATTGTAGGAGGCGTCTATTTTTAAACTAGAAGATTCACAGTTTAATTAATTCTTGCGCGTCACAAATTCATTTGTCTAATGTAGAGTGAGAATGACAACAAAAGACTTTTAAAATTACCTATAACTAGCTGTGTCCTGCGGACTCCTGTGGAAATATCGGGATTAAAAGTAGCCTATCTATTCCCAATAAATTAAAGTATCCTCATACCAAGTCTAATCAAAATCAGTGTAGTAGTTAAGAAGCCTATTCGTTTCGAAAAATGTATGTGCACTAATTGATATTGCTATTACGGTGAAAGAAAACATCGTGATGAAACATGCAACTTAGTTGGCACCAGATTTTCTCTGGGCCGGGCAAGCCTACTTCATTCTTACGCAAAAATGACCCAACCAAAGAGGACAGTCCTTAAACAAGCACATTAAAATATTTGATTACCTATTACTATGTACAGTATGGGTCATATGTGAATGATCAGTTTGCTACAAAAATACTATAAACAAGTATTGGAGTTACGACCTTCTTCTAAAAGACGTTACACACAAACTTAAATACTTGAATTAAAAGTTCTCAGTGTGATTATTATTTTCAACATGTTAGCTAAGTCTTTAGTTGTGTGAGTGGTATAAGCCGCCACCCGCTACACCAACCACCGACGTGGGGGTTGTAATTGTGCCTACAATACATATCATGTACAATTTATTTTTGTTTTCAATACAAAAAAGTATTTGTAATATACAGAAGATTATAAAACAAAAACACTAGTGTTTTATTTAATATATTAGGTATTATAAGTACTTATACATTATTTAATAATGCTTATAAAGCATTACTTTTAAGAATTAATATTTATTTAATTCTGTGGGGGACAGATCAAACTTTATTCACCCTTTAACGTTATGATTTGTCCCCCTATCACTGCCAGAGGGACAGATCAAACCGTTTAGTGGTTATTACGGTTTGATCTGTCCCTCTAGTGATAGTGGGACAGATCGAACCGTTAAAGGATGAATAAAGTTCGATCTGTCCCTTCGTTGGTAACAATGGGAAAAATCAAACTTTTTTGTTCGATCTGTCCCCTTAGTGGGACAAAGCATGGGGACAGATCGGAATAATTCGTTCGATCCACAGGTTATGCTGTTATAATGTTCAACTAGTGCTGCACAGGATTTTAAACGTTACGGTGGGCAGAGACTTTTGACTGTGGATTGATTTAGTATAATTCGTGATCTAAGACCTTTGTTTTAAATGTTGTATGCTCGGACTAAGTAATTTGTTGGAACCATATTATTTATAAGATTTCTATGTACACAGATAAAACAATAAATGATATTCTTTCAAGTCGTAGCAAAACGTCCAATAATGCAAAATGTCCAATGAGCGTACCTCCTTTCTTCAGTTAGAAACAGTCTTCAAAAAACGATGTAAAAACTAAAGATTTTAGTTAAAAATACACCAGTTTTATATCATCATTCATTTATCTGATATCTCTTGAAAAGGAAGCCGCATCCGGTTGAAAAAAGCTTTCAAAGTTCTTTGATAAAGATAAATATTTTTTAAGTTTGTACTACTTTTAGGAATGAGTTAGATTTTCTTCGGTTTGTTTTTATGTAAGTAGGTTATAGGATATCGATAAAACAATTTGCGTAAACAATGGCTTTGATTTTTTAACCAAATTTCAGTCTATTTAGAAAATCTTTTAAAAGAGCTTTTTAGGGTTCTGTAGTCTTAATAATATATGGTATAGTTTTTTTACTAATAAAAAGTAAGTAATTCAGGGACAAGTAAAGGAAAAGGACAAAATGTGGAAAGTCTTAAATGTGGCTATATGTTAGCATAATATGATGGCTATTACAATGTACCACTTAGTAGTAAGAAATGATTTAGAAAAACACAAATAGGCACAGGCAAAATCTAGTCCCTAGAGTCCTACATAGTATAAAACAAACTCGCTTTCCGCTGTCTGTCTGTCCCTATGTATGCTTAGATCTTTAAACCTACGCAACGGATTTTGATGCCGTTTTTTTAATAGAGTGATTCAAGATGAAGGTTTTAGTACAGTCAGCAAAGGACTAAGGGTAACAGGTGCATAATTTAATGTTTTAATTTTAACTAGCGACCCGCCCCGGCTTCGCACGGCTGTATTATGCATGTATTATATCTAAAAACCTTCCTCGTTAATCACTCTACACAGATAGAAATTATATCTTTATTTAAAACGTAAATATATCTTGAAGCGTATTTTTTAAAGCAATTATTATATATCTTATCCAAAAATACTTTACTTGGTTCAAATTACAAATCCGCATTGTTTAAAAAAATTTAATTTCTTTTTAGGAATTTCAAAAACAATTAGTACAAAAAATACAGTTTTAAACTGAAAATGACTTTCTTTAATCTACTGCCTATAATTCTTAACATTAAAGTGAACATTCTTAACAAAACGTATTTCAATCAAATAATTTTAATTTTGAACGAAACATTACCGCATATTTAATTTAATAAATACCTGTCGTCTTTGATAAAGAACGTTGAGTTTCTCTGACCAAAACATTATTTTTAATTTAAAATTCTTGAGTCTTCATTCAAATTTTTTGATTCTAGAATCTAAATGCAACCTTGTCTTTTGCGTCAAGAATTGTTCATTCTTGTTCTAAAACTGATTTTGTGATTATATTTTCAATTAAATATGACCCTGAAATATATTTTGTATCAAGATTCAATGACTCTTGAATAGAAATTTAAGTTTATAAAATAAATCTTGAAATATTTCAGTGTTACCAGTATAATAGCTCCCCCTGAACTTATGGTAAATTTAATAATTAATAATATTACCGTATTAACAATTTAGAAAATTTTTTTTTTCGTAATTATTAACAATTTTGACGCTAGAAACGCCGTCCAGTGTTGCTAAAGCCGCGTGACGCCCAGCCTTAACAAACTTATAAGTGACATTTGTAATAAATATGTCGCATAAACAGTTCTAAATATATTTTTGAAAATAAGAAAAGAAAAGAAAAGGACGGGTATAATCCTTTTAACACCGTTTTAGTTAGACGTATTTACCGAATAAATAAAAAATCATGCGAGGAACGCAGCCAAACGTGCGATCAGTGTACCTATTAATTATGTCTATTCTGCCAGATTCTGCCTTTTTAAGAAGATTAAACGACATTACCCTTCCAAATTAAGAATACACGGGTCGCAGGTTTAGTTGCGTTCCTGGAGTATTTTTTTACAAAGTCGGTTGATATGTCAAACTAAAACGGTACTAAAATGATTGTTCCCGTCCTTTTCTTATTGAAATTGAAAAAAGAGAGGTACTAGACCAAAAAATAGTTAAGTTCATTGCATATAATATATCGAATAAGCACCAATAGTCAACTCACAATAGTTTAAAGTCGGTTTTACACTACATCGTGGACAGCACTACATCATATCTTTGATCATTTCAATTTTTATATAATGTAATATCATTGAATCATATAAATAAACTAGTACGGTGGGTGGTGCGCTCGCTGCTGAAGCTGACCGCCAAACTTTGCGTAAAATTCTTTCTAAGATCTTTTGGTTGAGTGGGATTTCAATATTTTTCTTAGGGAAAAAATTATTCACAAGGCGGCAACACTGATCACCACCGCTTGATTTGTGTAATGTGTCGCACGCGATAAATGGTTTATCTATGCGCACGCGTTTTAAGGTTTTATACAAGTGGTTTTCCTATTTTCTTTAATGTTACAACGTCCTTGATCTAAGGATTATATTATTCTCATTGTTACTTGAGTGGATAAGAACTCCAATCCAATGGACAAGTGGACATTACTCGAGTCTTGGTGTGTTCCCAGAGAAGTTATTTAAAAATTTCGCGGTAAGTCCACTAAACGACATGTATATTTGCTTATTTTATCTAGATGTTTGTTAAACCCAGTTAATTTTTTGTATATAAATAAGGTTGGAGAGATCTATCCAAAAAAGGTACGTTGTAGGTAGACAGGTACCTACGTTGCCGGTTGGAGTGCACCCCAACTGCAGCCGTCATAATATGCATTCCCCAACTTAGATGTGACCTTCTGTAAGTGCTTACTTCTGTATGGATCCCATAGATCAAGCCAAGCCGACGCTGTCTTTTGCCATTGTTATAAGGTTCATGCTGATGCGTTAGTTTATTTCGATAAATCTGTGGCCTACGATGTAAACTAATTTGAATTATGACAAAAGTATAATATTATCTTTGTTCTTTCAGATTAATTTGGATTTCGAAAAATTATATACACAACAGTCATTAAACTTTTACAAAAATTGGCAACGCTTTTTTGGGAAGCTGTTAAAGCTAAAGGAACCCGAAATATCAAATGAAAATGCACTACAAATATTAAATGCTCACGTCACAGACAATGGTAAGATAATAATATTTAAACAGTGGATGAACACCTGCTGGTATAATTTGACTTTGTTTGTGTTTTAAGACTAGCAGTTATGCTATACTTTTATATTTTTCAGACAAAAAAAATACCACTTCAAGTGACCCTGTTCGGATATTTGGCCCCACCCAAAAAAAGATTATCAAGAAAAATAAAATTTTCATCTTCGGAGGCTATTCAAGGATTAATTGTTCAAACACATGTAAGTAATACTTTTGCCAATTTAGTAAACAAAACTACTATTGTATAGATGATAATATATTCTATAAAATAGTATAAAATAGACGATCTATACAATAGTAGTGTTGTTAGACGACCTCTGTGGCGCGCGTCCGGCGAACACCTGGCGACACAGAAGGTTGCGGGTTCGATTCCCGCCGTCAACAAATGTTTGTGATGGTCTGGGTGGTTTGTCTATGTATAATATTTATTTACAAAAAAAAAGGTATATAAGTATTACATCCGTTGTCGGGCTACCATAACACAAGCCTAGTAGCTTACCTTGGGGCCAGATGGCGATGTGTAAATTGTCCCGCAATATTTATTTATTTATTTATTGTAGCTCCAAAAGCACTTGTGACACGAGCAACCAAGTTTTCTTAGCTATGTTTTAAAAAAAAACAGCCAGCTGTTCTGAAATTAATAGCTTTCTAGTAAAATAGTGGAAAGGATTCTGCTTCCATTGCACCTTTCCATATGTTGTTGGTTTGCAGTACATCCTGTAGAATTATCTGTTTTTTCGAAAGTTGATACAATTATTAATTTAAGTTATATTTCTTTAAAAAACAATTTCATATTTTTAGTAAGTTGTATTTTTTTGCAATTATTCATAGATTTTTTTTTTTTTCAGGATGCAGGAGATGTTGACAATGTAATCCAGAAACAAAATCAGCTGTTTTTTTTAAAATAAATGACATTACTACTTGGAAATATCAATAAAAGTTAAAAAATACGTAAAATCATAAGGTTAATGACCTCACCGTGTGAACAGCTGATTTTCGAATCAACATAACCTCAAAATTTTCGATTTTTTTTTTTCGAATTTCCAAAAGTCGTAGAACAAAAGTAGCTGGTCTCAATGATATGAACCACCCTGCAAGACAGCGTGCGCATTTTTCAAATAACCTTGTATATAATGTTATAGATGACGTAAAGTACGAATTTCAAAGCGCAGCAAAAGCGTTTTTATGGTGTCATTTACTTTGTTAAAAGTTACTGTCAGTAAAAACTGTTTTTTTGTTTGTTTTTATAGTGTCGTTTTCTTTGTATTATTATTTAAGCAACTGTCAGTAGTGACTGATAAATTTGTTTTTATGTTGTCATTTTCATTGCTATAGTAGATAAGTAAGTACTGAACTGAAAATGTTTGTTTTCAAAATTTCATTTTCTTTGTAATGTTTATTTTTATGTCTCTTTGTTAAGTAAGTAACTAAGTAAGTCAGTAGTAACTGATAGTATTTATGGTGTAATGTTTTCGTCTTTAGGCTAAGAAAAAAATGGTGTCAAACATCTAACGTGAGCATATTTAAAATAAAGAACTAATTGAATCTACTTTTTGACTTTTTACTAAGAAATATGAAATTAACCTTTAATCATTTGTTACTTGATAAGTGAAAGATTCTGCTTTTGCTTATTTATTCTATGTACTTTTTGTAATATAATATTGTTTTAGGTTACTGTACTGTGTGAATCAAATGCTAGTTAAGAAAAGTGTTGCTATTTTCAGATAGACCAATAGTATGTTCGATATCTTTTTATTTATGGTTAAATTTCAGCAGCGTTGGTGTCATTTTCAGAAATAAATTCATGCAAATATAAATCATTTTATGAATATTTCCTAAACCACGGCAATATGAAACAATACAAAATAATGATATACCTTGTTGGTACTAAAATAATGGTTTGTTTCATTTTGACGTGGTTACGGAATATTTATGAAAGAATTTATGTTTGCTATGAATTTATTTAAGTGGCGCCACTGCTGGTGACGTTTAACCCTAAATTAAAAAAATATTTCAATCAAAGCATTGTAATTTTCAATTGAAATAACAGAATCTTTTATATCAAGTAACTATTACTCTTAATACAAAGAATTTAAAGAGCTTGGCTTAAATAATAAAAAATTCCAAAAAAGTAATATCCAAATGTTAGAATGAATTAGCCACATATTTAAGTCAAGAAATGACATTAATGCTGTCAAGTACTGTATATTTGGTCGCAAAATCATCGAGATCTTAGAATAAACACTTAAACATTAAATCAAGAAAGATCATTTCCTAATCAAGAAATAAGAAGTTTTGTTGCAAGAATGTGACCTCTCTCGATCTAAAGTTTTTCAAGCTAAGAATGAAAATAAGTAAGATCAAGAGTCAATAAATTTTATCTTGAAAACGGTACAAATTAAATGCAAATATTATTATTTTTAAACCAAAACGGTTGCGCTCTTGGATTCAATAATTATTTTTTTAAAAAGAGAGTTAACACGCTTTTGTCTCAAATACTATATTGGTTCATTTAAACAATATACTTTGAAACATTTTATATCTTACTCCGAGTATTTTCTATTTTCCTTATATAGGAAACAGGAAATATCTTGACTCAAGTAAATTTATTTGACTGGAGAACTTTTTTCTTTCTGTGTATCTATTAAAAACCGCATTAAAATCCGTTGCGTAGTTTTAAAGATCTAAGCATACAAAGGGAAATAGGGACATAGGGACGGCGAAAAGTGACTTTATTTTATATTATGTAGTGATGACGATGAACGAACTGATTACGATGACTGCGCGAACTTCAAGTCAATAATTGGCAAGAAATAGCGCAGGGAGGGAGCGATGGAAGACTATTGTTTCGGAGGCCAAGATCCACTTTGGGTCGCTGAGCCAGCTGAGTAAGTAAGTAATGACGATAAAACTTAATAACCCTATTTTTTTTTTTAATATTGTAGGACATTCCACACATCGCCATCTAGCCCCAAGCTAAGTAACTAGACTTGTGTTATGGGTGCTAGACTACGGATATACTACTTATTTATTTTTCTTTTTGTAAATATATGTATACTTATAATATATAGAAACAACCAGACCACAGACAAATATCTATGCATAAATACTTGTCTGAGGCGGGAATCGAACCCGCAACCCTATGTTTGACAGTCCGGCATGGTGACCATTGTGCCAACTGGGTCGTCAATATACCCTATTGCGTTTTATTGTTCAAATATGATAGCTATTTAAACAATAAAACGCAAGTTTAGAACGGGTGCGTACCTCAATGGACCTCTCAACCGCATATTCCACACATATACATTTTAAACGATACCATTACAATACTAACAGTAGGTATAGAGTGGACCGCAAACATGGCAACACAGTAACGCACTTAGCAAACTAACTATAACATCGTTATATTTTCATATATATATTCCAAGGAAATTATGATTAGAAACTATGATTTAGGTGTTTGGTTAAGCTTTTTCTTTTGACGTTTCAGTTGTGATTCGATTTATTTAGATTGTAGCTATGTACGGTCGGCTGCATGATTGCAGACCCACCGTAGAGCTCCGAAACGGCTGTTATAAGAATGTTTTCAACACAAGCAAGATACTAGACACCTGCATTTGTAGAAGTGTAAAGTCTTTTAACTCATCAATTTATCATCACTATCACTACATAGTATAAAACAAAGTCGCTTTCTCTGTCCCTATATATGTCCCTATGTCGATATATCCCTTTGTATGCTTAAATCTTTAAACTATGCAACGGATTTTGAAGCGGTTTTTTTAATAGATAGAGTGATTCAAGAGGAAGGTTTTTAAGTATAATACATGCATAATATAGCCGTGCGAAGCCGGAGCGGGTCGCTAGACAAACATAAAATAGAATAAAAACATTCCAACGATAATGGTAATTTTCGAACTCTACCGAGGGCTGCAATTATGCATCCGACTGTACCTATAGAACATTTGTCAGAAAGTTTACATATTTTTAAGTAAATTGCATCACAGGCATATGTAATTAGGTATATAATATTAATATCAAAAATAAAAAAAGTCAATTTACTGTGTGTGTATTCTGATAATCATTTCCGAATATTTGAAAGAGGCAAAGCCAAATAATATTAAAATAACATTTGTGCGGATAGCGTTAAAGTGTTAATTGTGTAATTTAAAATGTTAATTGTCCTTTACAAAAATCCTCAATATTTTTAAACGACTTTTGTTATTGTAAATGTAAATGAAGTATGTAAGCATGCATTTCAAGACATTCCACACATCGCCATCTAGCCCCAAGCTAAGTAACTAGACTTGTGTTATGAGTGCTAGACAACGGATATACTACTTATAATACTTTTCTTTTGTAAATATATACTTATAATACATAGAAACAACCAGACCACAGAGAAATATCTAAGCATAAATACATGTCTGAGGCGAGAATCGAACCCACAACCCTGTGTTTGGCAGTCCGGCATGGTGACCATTGTGCCAACTGGGTTGTCAATATTAAAACCATCGTAAGTATATATATTTTTAAGTTTTGGCTTCGCACGATTATGTCTGGGTCATGAATATAGTATTATGGTTGACTCTCAATTAACGGAAACTTTTATAAAAAAAAGACGTTAAATAAAATGGCATTGGCATGACATTAATGGTGTGAAATAGAATTCTAGAACCTCAATATACGACGGACGTCTCTGTTTAGGACAGACAGCTTTATTTATTCTAATTAACAACAGAGGTTAACAACCTCTCCGTATATCGTTTTCGCTTTTTGACAAAGCCCAAACTCTATAAAACTCCATTTACTATCTGTCAGCAGACAACATTGATTGATATTCTGGCACATTCTGGGCACTGGTGCGGGGGTGACACACATTTTTAATTTACGCGCTCACGTCACTGTGACGTTTCGGTTGACACGACGATGACGTTCCGCTGACGTTTACTGATTGAATGAATTCCTATTTCGAAAATGTAAGATATGAATCCTCCTTGTAAGAAGGAATATACTTTTTCAGACTTTGGTATATATAGTGTGTATTGAAATTCATGTAATACCTCTTAGGGACGTAGGGAAATACATTATTTTAAAATGTATTGATTTATTCAACTGTAAACATGAATAATTTAATAATAATTCTTATAATAAATTTTAAGTTAGGGAAAATATCCTGAAAGATTTTGAGTATTTTAAGATACTTATTAGTTATACTCATAACACCATTATTGGCAGCAGGATCTTAGGTATATACAATAATGGTGATGTCACATAATTTTGAATACTTTGAAAATCCAAATCCTGGGTAAATTAGTGTACTTAACTTTCCCAATTAAAAAACTTATGTATCTAAAAAATGTTTGTCCACAAACGCCAAGCGGACTTGTCCGTGTTCCGACACTTAGGTAGGCCGGTGCAGCCACAAAAGGAGGAGTGATCTGAAACCAGAAATTACCTTCATTGAACCACTCTCGAAGGGCCTCGATTAAATTTGATTTTATGTGACAACTGGGCCATAAAATCTATTAGGCCACCGGCCGAGTAGCCATTTTTTAACTTAACTTTTAACTAAGACTCTAGATGATACCCTAGAGCAGGGGTGTCAAACTGGATTTTCCAAAGGGCCATTTCGAAAATTGCAACTGTGTTAGCGGGCCAGACATAAAATGATTAAACACGTACATTTTTACGTAAATCTCAAAAGATAAAAGAGGAACCCTTATAAGATCACCTTCTTGTCCGTCTGTCTGCCTGTTTATTAAGTTTATTTGGTGAGGTAGGTACATTTGTTGGGTACTTTTTTAGTAGGTAGGTAAAACCAACAATAATATGTTTTTCTAATTGTTGGAATTAAGGTACTGCAAAAGTAATAAGAAAGGGGAAGTTTTATCTGTAGGATCCGGAAACTTGACTTCTTGTATTTTTTTAATATAATTTATGTCATATTCGTGGTATTTATTTTAAGAATAGAATAAAGATGCTCATCACTTATATTAGTGTAGAGCGATATTTGTTTTTTATTCATTTTCATAATAGAAAACATTCGTTCACATATAAATAAAAAATATAGCTAGCTTTCGAATACTCAAAAGTCAAGGGTGCCTTCTTGCAGATTGATCATTGGAAATGCGAGAGAAACGAAAATTTAAAAAATATGCCTAAATTTTTGTGATCTATATTCCGACTGCGGACCGCATCATTATGATTGCGGCTCGCGGGCCGTATGTTTGACATGACTGCCCTAGAATCTAAGGTAAACGTGCTAGATTTTAGACCGCATCGTTATTGACCATCGGGTGAGATAGTGGTCAAACGGTGACGTATATATGCTAATTGTAAAAAAAAATGGCCTTGTGTCCTAATCCCTACCAGCGTATCCGACCAGTAGGTATAGTTGGTACCTAAGAAGTATTACCTCAGTATTACAGGGTTTTCCTAACACACTGTACATAGGTCAGCTGGTAAATTAATTCAGTATCCCTTCCAACCTTCGGTAGTGTGACCCGAGAGGACCTGATGATATCGTAAACGGCAAGGGGTCAATTAATGTGGAGAACCGTAAAGTTTGCGGATATTGCCACAAATAACGTAAAAATATTGGTGTTAGGATATCGAAGGACAATCTTTATTATACGATGAAATGATATTGAATATAGACTTATATTTGAACGTTACGGTGTTGGCTTAGTGGTAGATATCTCGACTCTCATTCCCAAGGACGTGCTTTAGAACTTGTACTTGTATACGGGCTGTTTTTCTGCGATTAGTCCCCGGATTTTAACCGACTTCAAAAAAAGGAGGAGGTTCTCAATTCGTCGGGTTTTTTTTTAATTGGGTCTTTTTTGCGTGAAGATGGAGTAGGCTTGCCCAGCACCTACTACCCTCTCAGCTTAGTCGACCATGTCCAGAGGAGAGAACTTGTCAATACTTCTGGAGCCAACTAAGCCGCGGGTTTAATCACGATGTTTTCCTTCACCGTAAGAGCAATGTCAATTAGCACATATAAATTTTTCTTAAGAAAAATACATTGGTGCAAGGCCGGTCTGGATTCGAACTCACGACCTTCACAATGAAAGTCGAGGTATCTACCACTAAGCCAACACCGCTCTTCGTACTTAAGAATCCTGGGCCTTGGAAGACTATTTGATGACGTCTGGCGCAAAATACGACTAATATAACTTTTATTTATGAAAATATGAATGGAAACCACATAAAATAGATAATGAGGACACGAAACCCACTTACTAACTAAGTTTGTCTATAGTTTGTGTCAATTTTTTTGTGATTTAAGGAATTTACAGGAATATATTTGACTGTGTCACCCGTGAGATACGTCAAGTTTATGGCCCTAATGCATTAATTTCTTACAAGAACAGATCAGAAACAAATACATATTTAAAGGCGGGAATCGAACTCACATACTTCTGCGTCGCTGTCGGGTGTTCGTCCATCGCGTCGATAAATAAAGGATTCCCCTAACGGATCCCCCTCTCAACGGACCCCCTGCCAGAGGCTGCCTAGTCCGCTTGACCCTGTTGATCGGGTCCCCTCACGTTTATCGTCCCCCCTGGACTAGTGGAGACGTTATATACTAATACCTAATACCACATGATTCGTTCATTTATTTATTTGCTTAGAAAATGGTACAATAGGGTGTTACAATATTATTATTTTCAACAATTTCTACCAATATGGTGCGCAAATATTAAAAATATAAAACTTAACTAACTAAATGAGTAACTAACACGTCAAAAGAGGCTGTATGGGCTGTATCTTTTTGCCTTACTCTTTAGGAAAATAAACAAAAATAGAATGGAAAGCAGTTAAAATAGTAGTTAAAAACAAACTCCCAACTCTTTAAAGATAACCAACAGGATTAAACTTTATATTCTTAGTTTAATTACTGAGAAACTTCAGGGATTTGGGAAAGCAAAACATTTCCTACGATTGTGGAGCTTTTAATTAATTACGACGGCGGCTTCCTATTAAATAAACTGCATATTTCATACTGTAGTTTGTTATTTCGAATAATTATTTTAACATTTCCTGTATGTAGATAGAATTAACTGCCTTCAGACATAATTGAAATAATAATTAATGGAGATGAAGTGAGAATTTATTCTATAAGCTCAATTGTGGCATACTATGGCTGTTATACTATAAAAATGGAATAGGGAAAAAAAGTAAAAAGATACAAACGAAACCAAAAGACGCAAATTAACTCGGGCACTCGGGCATATCTGCTTACATTCGGTTGTTAATCTTGACTTTGTTAACTCATAACTTTCAGACGGCTAAACCGATTTCCATTAAACATAGCTATTTGTAATGTACGAATCTTGCCCTTTCATTTGATACCCCACTCGAGCATATTTACTTACATTCGGTTTTTAATCCTGACTTTTATCCCCCATAACTTTTAGTCTGGTAAACCGATTTCGATCAAACATACCTAAGAACACTTCCGACTAATTCACCTTTCAAACAAAAGAAACTAAATTAAAATCGGTTCAGCCGTTCGGGAGCTATGATGCTACAGACAGACACACACAGACACAGTAAAAATACAATTTTGATAAAGAGGTACAGTAAACCCCACTGAAAAAGCTTTAACAAAAACTTTTTTTTTTCTACGCAGCGGGACACCTCTGTGTAGTAAGAACCAGATTTTGCGACAAAAGAAGCGTAGTAATAATGAAAAATTTAATGGTTGTCTGTAAAGTCGGTTTACGGACTATAATTTTACGTGTTAACGTCATAAGAAAACGAAGAAAAAAAAATTTGTTAAGTATTCCTTTATTTTTCTTTTATTTTATTTTGTCTTTTTTTCCTATACCAGATGAGCGATATTATTATTAAATACTAGCGACCCTCCCCGGCTTCGCACGGCTGTATTATGCATGTATTATAATATCTAAAAACCTTCCTCTTTATTCACTCTATCTATTAAAAAAACCGCATCAAAATCCGTTGCGTAGTTTTAAAGATCTAAGCATACATAGGGACATAGGGACGGCGAAAAGTGACTTTATTTTATACTAGCGACCCGCTCCGGCTTCTCACGGCTATATTATACATTATAAACCTTGCTCTTGAATCACTCTATCTATTAAAAAAACTGCATCCGTATCCGTTGTGGTTTTAAAGATCTAAGCAAACAAAGGGAAATAGGGACATAGGGACGGCGAAAAGTGACTTTATTTTATACTATGTAGTGATTCTGTTTCCTAACGGGAACGGACGCGTCATGGTCATGATACCATAACGAATGCCGTCACACAATATTTCGTCAGAAACTTTTTTGTGAATGCAGGTGTTCCACCAACTTATTAGATGTTATCACGTCAAAAAACACCGTCATCGGACAATATTAAGGTAAGGGGTGAAAATAGCTACTTTTTGAATAGAAAATTACGGGGTAACTCTTTACCCTCTTAAATTATCTGGCCAAAATACCTAGATATTCAAAGTGTTAACATCACTATAAAGACTGTAGGTATAAAATTACAAATGCTACACACAACATTCGTATAGTAACAAAATATTTTCACACTCGTTCAACACGTAGCTAAGTATGGAGTAATAGTAGGCTTACGTGACGTGTTACGGCCTTATAAGGGCTCGGGTACTGTGACAGCGTCTTTGGTTTAGATTAAGGTATTACGGAATACTGGGGGAAAAAGAGTAAGTATCTCAAACTTGAACTGCAAATAGGGTTAACAGGGCCTGCATTTGAGCGCATGACCCTGTGCTTATTTACTTTAATTTTCTTAAGGTTTTTAAAGGGTCATATTTCTTCTTTTCCAAACGACGGCTGAATGATATTATTTTTCCTACAAAGAGAGAATACATAATAGTTATTATAAAATACAAATTTTATCAGCCTTTGTGTACCCCTTAGGGTTCAAAAATCCTTTCTTAGTGGTCCCCTACGTCCTAGCTAGACCCATAACTAGACCTTTTAGTTGAGTTCTTTTTTCGTGAGGATGGAGTAGGCTTGCCCAGTACCTATACCTCAGCTTACTCGACCGTGTCCTGACAGAGGGAAGTCAATACCTACTTCTGCATCCAACTAAGCCGTGGGTTTAATCACGATATTTTCCTTCACCGTGATTGAGAGTTAATTAGATTGCACATAATTTTTTCCTAATAAAACTCCATTGGTGCACTGCCGGCCGGTCGGATTAATCCCATGACCTCCAGAATTAAGTCGAGGTATTTACCACTAGGCCAACACCCGTTCCAAATATTCTTAAACTTTAAAATTAAAGATAAAAGTAAGTTTTTAAAATTCGTTTCTTTGATTTTCTTTGGTTTTTCCTCAAGATATCTAACGCCTTACAATCTTACAGTGCAAATTATTTAATTAAAATTATGTTTACGGTAAACGAGTTTACTCATCTTACTTATTAACTTGAACACAGATATCATATTCTTGGATGTTGTTCATATTAAGGGGTTCTGGGCTCGTTTTAGGAGAGTTCGTCTCGAGTTTGATAATAAATTTTCATGGATTATTATCAGGACATAAACCTGGCTATCTTGGTTAACTTTTTTACGCCTAATTCTTAGTACATTGGTTTGGAAAGCGGAAACGCGGCAAATTATTGTAATAAAGTAGCTGTGAACTTTTTGTAATGTAAATTTTCCGTTTGTTTTTAAACAACTTGGGAAAAATAAATTATAATAGGAAAACAAAAAGTTCCAAATAAAACCGAAAAGGAAAACGAATATTTCGGAAAACGAATAAATCATCGCAAAAACTGTTATTATTTTGGAGCAAAAAACAAATGACAGAATAAAAGATAAACGAAAATTCTGGCAACAGATGTTTAAAATATAAATAAAAGAACATCAAAAGTTTTTATTCCGAAGAAAAATCCAAGTCAATCGAAAGTTAAAGCAAAATATATTGTACCTTGTAAAACAAAATAAAAATTAAAATACAATGACAATAATTGCTTAAATGACTACGTACAAATATTACGAAGCAAAAAAAAAAACCAAAAAAGTAAAGAAAAAAAAATGAAAAAAAATATATATATATATATACGCGACGAATTGAGAACCTCCTCCTTTTTTGAAGTCGGTTAAAAAGTAGAAAACAAACTAAAGCATACTAACCTAACTATAATTTATACTATGCAGGTAAAAACAACCAAAATCCAGGAACATAAAATGCCTCATAAAAGACGAGCAAAAGTGAGCAAAACGGACAAAATAATTCCTGCGCTGTGATATATTTCAGTAATTAAAAATTTGTAACCTAAATATTTTAATTCATTTGACATTTTCACGGTGAGAGAGGGAATACCAGCTTAACCCTAGATGATTATACTTCGTCTGAGTTTAACATGTGCGTTTCTAACATACCTAGTTTATCCATAAATATAAATTTATAATAAATTTAATTTATTAAATTAACAAATTAAAAAACAATTAAATTTAATAAATTTATTAATAAATATAAAGTTTAATTATTGGCAAATTTATTATGACAAAAGATAGGTACAAAATAAAATTGTTTCGAGATAGTAGGAAGGAACTGTTGAAGTAGCTAGATAGATAGATAGTTGTGTTGTCAAACTATTGATAGTTTCACTTTCGATAGTTTACCTACATCAAAAATCAGCTACAATATTGTTATAATGCAATATTATAAATAGTTTCGATAGTATTATAACTATATTAAAAGTAAATTATTTATTAATAGTATCGATACTATCGATATAATCGTGTAGTAAGAGTTGGAATGTATCTAACTCTTTTATTTTTTCGACGATTAATGCGGTACAAATCGGATGTTCACTTTTAACTGAGTACGATTATAAAAAAAACACCGCCAGTAACTTATAAACGCCTGGTACTTTATCCTGCTGGTAAACTATTATTTTGCTTTTAGCAACTGTGATTACAAAAACGTTCAAATACATTGAGAGCTCCTAATAACCTATGGACGCCTGGTACATTAGCTTCACGTTACTAAATCTTTCAATGAAGTAGAAGCGTTGCTAAGCAACGACTGAAGCGTTGCTAGGTGGGAACGACTGAAAAAAAGCGCGCTATCTTTGTTAAAACAGTCTATAATACAGGTAACAGAGTAATTCATATTCTGGTCGTAAAAAGTTTGGTGGTAAGTGTACCTTTCTTATGGTTAAGTTCATGACCTTAACTTGATTACTTTAAAGTACTGTCGAGGGCACAAAGTTTAAACTTTTAAATCAATGAAGAATGTTACTAGGTATGCCAAATCGGTTGAAAGTTCGTTACAGTCAAGCTTGTATGTATGCAAATACACTAGTTTTTATTGTTGTCAAAAATACCTATTAGTTTTGATTTTACAGGCGATTAAACTAACGATACATTTCGAGTCCCGCTAACAGTCACGTGATCGCGTGTGACGTCATTTTACAACGATCCGCTTTAGTTTACTTCTATAAATCGGAAACTAATTGACGTATCGAAGTAATTCTTTCACTTGTATTTTTTATTTTTGTCACAGAATATGGAGAGCTAATATTCAAAATTAGTTGACATTCTTCATTCTTGGTAATTGAGAAACAAATTAATTTCTAAGGAACTTACTGTCATAATAAATCTTTGAAGTGTTATTAATAATAAATTTTATCGACAATAGAATTTTGAAGCATGGTAATAACCCTAATTAGTTATTGGAAATTTTGGAACGAAGTTTTCTTATCACGGGTTGGGGAGAGGACCTAGACGAAAAAATATTACCCGTTACGAAAACGTGAAGTGAAACCATGAAAAAAAAAAAGTGTAAAAGGACTTCGTTCCAAACGTTTCGTTTTCTTTTTTAATTTAATTTTTTTATCCTTTTTGTTTTTTAAGACAAGCCTTTGGAAAGCTTAGGATTGGCCATGATTCTGGCATGAATTGAGAACCACTTCTTTTTGAAGTCGGTTAATAATGCTTTAGGCACCTTTATGGTGAGCGCACACACACAGGGATGCAACCGGGAACATCGCTCGGATGATGATGATGGTGAGCGCACACCTAGCCGCACCGCGCGCGCCGCAGTATCCGTTTGTATGCGCGCAGCGCTGGGTTGGTGACGTCGCGTCGTCAGCATCGGCCTTGGGGATTTCCTTCGCTGCGCCGACTGCGGCGCGTGCGGTGCGGCTAGGTGTACGTTCACCTTTAGTAACATTATAAACTGCTAAAATTACCATTATCTAACCATACCAACCCCGCAAAATCTCCCATAATTCAAGGTAGAATGTGAACTAATTTACCCGTGTGTACCTTGGTACGTCGACTTCCCCCGCGGTGTTGCAAGCGTAATAATTAAAATAGTTCGCGCGTGGGTGTTTTGCCTTGAAGGGAAGTTGTTGGAAAACCCACGCTCACCTCTTTAATGGGGTAATTTGTGAAAATAATGGAAAGGTTATGGAATAGTCGTGAGAAAACCGACATGTCCTATAGGGTTTTAAGTTCATTGCCCTGTAGTGGGAAATTGATGAACACCTGCATTCACAAAAAACATGACGACATGCGTCATGTTCCGGGAACATGACATCATGCGTCATATTCCGGGAACGCGTCATGTTATTGACAAGGTAACCATAGCAATGTATTATCGTTGCTATAGTTACCATCTATGTTTTCTTATAAATAAATATAATAAATATTACAGAACACTCCACACATCGCCATCTAGCCCCAAGTTAAGTAACTAGACTTGTGTTATGGGTGCTAGACAACGGATATACTACTTATATTACTTTTCTTTTGTAAATATATACTTATAATACATAGAAACAACCAGACCACAGACAAACATCTAAGCATAAATACTTGCCTGAGGCGGGAATCGAACCCGCGACCCTGTCTTTGGCAGTCCGGCATGGTGACCATTGTGCCAACTAGGTCGTCAATGACGTTATCACGTAAAATTATCGTCAATAAACTGACTTGACAGACAATCATTTGTTTTTTTACTTTATGTTATACGTTTTGGTTTCCAACAAAAACAGAATACATAAAAGTTACTTTTAATAAAACTAGCTGTCCCGGCAAACGTTTTGCCATATAAAATCACCTTTCAAACAAAAAAAACAAAATCAAAATCGGTTCATCCGTTCGGGAGCTACGATGCCACAGACAGACACACACACACACACACACAGAGACACGTCAAACTTATAACACCCCGTCGTTTTTGCGTCGGGGGTTAAAAAATGTGATAAATGAAGAACCGCTCGACCGATTTTGTGCAAACTTCAAATAAACCATCTACTAAATAATCTGAACAAAGCTTAAACATTTGGTTTGGATAGGTGAGCCCGTTCTTGAGTTATAAAATTACAACGAAAAAAAAAAAAAAAAAAGTATCCTATGTCCGTCTCCTGATTCTAAGCTACCTCTCTATCAATTTTCAGTCAAATCAGTTCAGCCGTTCGTTCTCGAGTTATAAATAGTGTAACTAACACGACTTTCTTTTATATATATAGATACTCGTAACAACCTTTTTTACCTCTTTGAAGGTGAAATTCCCAAAAAATCCTTTCTTATTGCTTCTCTATGTCTTAAAAGATTCTAGAATTTTGTGGTGAATGGCCTTGTTCAAAAGATCTTAGATTTGTTTAGTGTTTATATATTTTTCCCACAAAAAATAATTTTATTAACATAACAAAAGCCATTGTGACAGTTGAAATTCTTCTTAAAACAATGATTGTATTCCATGTCAAGTTATTAGCCCCATTTCTGAAGATGGAGACTAACAATGGGAGAGAAAATGGGGCACGTTTGCTGTGATGCTGTACTTTATAGTGATCTCTTAACTTATTGTTGTTGTTTGTTGTTAAAAACTAACAAAGTAGGTACAAAATGTTAAATGCAAAATTTATAAATCTGTCTTAACGTTTTCGACGCATAAGACCACAAACGCGAAAGGCCAAAATCAGCGGACCATTGAGACGCTTCTAACGATACCTCAATTGTTAAATTTTAATAAGTAGTTTTGAAGTTAGGTGCACTGAAAAAAATAATCAGTGAATACTACTGAAAAATCAGTAAGCCTAACTGAAAAAATCAGTTAAAATGGAGCCAACTGTAAAAATCAGTTATTTTAACTGTAATAAAACAGTAAGGGTAAAACAGTTGATTTTACTGAATAGTCAGTTAAGAGAAACAGTAAAAAATAAAACAGTTGAAGCAATTGCTTGAATTTAACTGAATAAATCAGTAAAGGAAAACAGTAAAAGAAAACAGTTAATAAAAACAGTTAATGGAAACAGTAACTAAAGACAGTGAGTTTAACTGAATAAATCAGTAAAGGAAAACAGTAAAAGAAAACAGTTAAAGAAAACAGTTAATGGAAACAGTAACTAAATACAGTGAATTTAACTGAATAAATCAGTAAAGGGAAACAGTTAAGGAAAACAGTTAAAGATAACAGTTATGGAAACAGTTAAAGAAAACAGTTAAGGATAACAGTTAAGAGAAACATTAATTGCTACTGTTCCACAACAGTAGACCTTACTGATGTCTACAGTTGCTACTACTGTTTGGGAACAGTAGCAGCTACTGTTCGGTACGTAGTTGCTACTGTTCCACAACAGTAGACCTTACTGATGTGTACAGTTGCTACTACTGTTTGGGAACAGTAGCAGCTTACTGTTCGGTACGTAGTTGCTACTGTTCCACAACAGTAGACCTTACTGATGTGTACAGTTGCTACTACTGTTTGGGAACAGTAGCAGCTACTGTTCGGTACGTAGTTGCTACTGTTCCACAACAGTAGACCTTACTGATGTCTACAGTTGCTACTACTGTTTGGGAACAGTAGCAGCTACTGTTCGGTACGTAGTTGCTACTGTTCCACAACAGTAGACCTTACTGATGTCTACAGTTGCTACTACTGTTTGGGAACAGTAGCAGCTACTGTTCGGTACGTAGTTGCTACTGTTCCACAACAGTAGACCTTACTGATGTGTACAGTTGCTACTACTGTTTGGGAACAGTAGCAGCTACTGTTCGGTACGTAGTTGCTACTGTTCCACAACAGTAGACCTTACTGATGTCTACAGTTGCTACTACTGTTTGGGAACAGTAGCAGCTACTGTTCGGTACGTAGTTGCTACTGTTCCACAACAGTAGACCTTACTGATGTCTACAGTTGCTACTACTGTTTGGGAACAGTAGCAGCTACTGTTCGGTACGTAGTTGCTACTGTTCCACAACAGTAGACCTTACTGATGTCTACAGTTGCTACTACTGTTTGGGAACAGTAGCAGCTACTGTTCGGTACGTAGTTGCTACTGTTCCACAACAGTAGACCTTACTGATGTCTACAGTTGCTACTACTGTTTGGGAACAGTAGCAGCTACTGTTCGGTACGTAGTTGCTACTGTTTCACAACAGTAGACCTTACTGATGTGTACAGTTGCTACTACTGTTTGGGAACAGTAGCAGCTACTGTTCGGTACGTAGTTGCTACTGTTCCACAACAGTAGACCTTACTGATGTCTACAGTTGCTACTACTGTTTGGGAACAGTAGCAGCTACTGTTCGGTACGTATTTGCTACTGTTCCACTACAGTAAGAGCTACTGTTGTGGAACAGTAGCAAGTACATACCGAACAGTAGCTGCTACTGTTCGCAAACAGTAGTAGCAACTGTCGCCAATCAGAAAGACACTACATTAACTCTTACTGTAGTGGAACAGATGCAACTACATACCGAACAGTAGCTGTTACTGTTGCCCAACAGTAGCAGCAACTGCAGCTGGACTGCAGGTGTTGTTATTGTTGAGGAACTGTTAAGAAACATACACAAGTATGGTGTTACAAATTAAACATTATTTATTGATGAAACTTAATCATTATTTACATACTTTTCGTAAAAATTTGACACGTATGACATGATGTCATGACATGAAATGAAAAAAAACGGATATTAACGATATATTTTAAAGATTATTTTACATTTCTTTTTTTTTTCTTCATTTCTAACATTTATTTGTAATATCAATAATTTAGTCGGTAGTGTTTATATAACACTCATACATTTTTCATCATGTAACATTATTTTTTTGTTGAAACGTTTATCAACTCAATTCAGGGGGTCCGAGCGAGATGCATAATCTATCGTGAGATTGTATGGAATGGTAGAGTCATTTTATGAATCTCGAATAGAGATCATCTCGATGGTTACATATTATAATAACTAAGTTAGATATAACTATGTTCGAAATAACTACGATCATAATACCTACTGTTTAAAATACCTAATGGTTGTTTCACATATTTTTGTAATAACTAATGAACGAAATACCTAATGTACGAAACAACTACGGTTAATTTAACTATGTTCATTATAACTATGTTCGAAATAACGACAGTCATAATACCTACTGTTTAAAATACCTAATGGACGAAACACCTACGGTTAATTTAACTACAATCAATTCACCTACGGTTTATTTAACTACAATTAATTATTCATCTATGATTTTTCACCTACGGTTTAAAAAAAATCAAACTTATAAAATACACGCTCCCTAACCAAGTAAAATGGGTAGAATTCGCTTCTAGCACTCGCCGGCCGCTCCCGCGGCACCGCTCGCTTCGCTCGCTCGGCTCGTGCGTTGTGGTCGCAGTTCTAACATAAACCTAACCTATCCATGTCGGTTCTGGGTAGGGGGTGTTCCGGATGGGTCTTTATAATAATATGCTGCACGAGCCGAGCGAGCGGTGCCGCGGTAGCGGCCGCCGAGTGCTAGAAACGAATTCTACTTATTTCACTTGGTTAGGAAATACAAATCCTATTTTATAAAATACACCCTGTATTTTATAAAATTGGATTTGTTTTTATTAACCGTAGCTATTTCGTACATTAGATCAATCGTTCGGGGTGTCCCAAGGTACAAACATGTAACGTACCTTTGGACAAAACCACAAATCTTACATTTTTTTTCTTAAAAAATAATCTGGCAACACTAAAGCTTTGGTAACAAACCCAGTCGTTACAGATTGATATGCGCTACAAAATAAAATAACTCCCAGCTAAATACCTTAATTACATACAGAGATAGGTTTATTCAAAGTTGAAGTTGTAGAAAACGTCCCTAGGTACGTTACATGACCCTACTTCGGCCGTAGAACATTTCGTCTTCCTGATTTGATCCTAGAAGATGCGGAATCATAAGAAGTGCAGCTAGATTGCTTGTTTCTTGTTCAGGATCTATAACAAAAGAAATGTACATTATAAGACATGCATCCCACAGACTGCAGTAAGTGTATGGTAGCTATCCGGTTCCCATAAGTCGTGGAGTATTAATAGAGGGATCCATCACGAAGAAGGCGATAAGCTAGTCATAGTTTGAGGTAAAAACACTTACTTTTTGCAAGCTCCTTAAGTTCCTTTACAAATGTACTTATGTTTAAAACTTTTTCAAATAATGTTAGGTATTAACTTCTTTTTCAATAATGGAAATTTGTTTTCGAAGGCATGTTCATTGCCATTATACCATTTGTGAAAGTCTGCCACAAGCTGGAAAAAAAATTAAAATAAGTTCTCAGTGTTTTCACATCTTCAAACAGTAGATATGTTTGTATTAAGCAAGTTTTACATGTCATTTCCCTATTTTGTATAAATATATGAAACACTAAAAAATACTGGGTGGAACAGAACGAAGGACTTTCCTGCAAACAGAGGATTGGTTAGCCTAAATACTATTTATACTTTTGTCAAATAAACTATGTTATAGCCTAAAGACATCAATTTAAAAGCATCATGTAACTTGTTTCAACATTATTTTATAATAAGTGTGTGCACTCTAAAATGTAAATAAATAATTAAACAACAATGTTGAAGCTGTAGGGGTGTGACACTTCTGACTATTATAAATAAGTATTAAAATAAATGATGGTAATATTTTTTTTACACAATATTCTAATGATTTACAATATAATTTAACTTTATTTAACTTAAATAGTTACAAAAGTATTTTTTATTTATCCCTCGTTCTGTTCCATCCTGTATAAAATAAAGGACTAGCTACCAGCCGACCAGCCGACAGGGGGACACTGCCCAAACTGTCAACAATCGGGGTTCCGGTCTTTTACCCTACTATCTAGAGTGAGGCTCATAAGATATTTTCTGAAACATGCTTGGAAATGGTTGTGTTACTTTTACAAAAGTTTTAATATTATTTTGTAGACTGCCATACCTACGATAAATAAATAAATAATTTTGGTAAACTTACCAAAGATATCCCCGAGATCGTTTTAAGCAGGGAAATTCCTGGAGGTATGAATATGAGTCTTCTGACAAGACAGACTTCTGGCGCCGTTTCCTTGTTATGGCCCACTTTTCATCACAAAGAGTATAATTGTCTGCAGACGAATGGAGCCTGTCGAAGCATTCTTCTATTTCAGTGTTCTTTGAATCTGGCTCCGCTTCGCTCGCAGAGGTATAGTGTAAGGGTCGTCGCTAACTAGCACCTTCCTTTTGTTAGTTGTAGCGTGCACTGATGCTGTTGTTGGAGTAAACTTTTTTTCTAAGGAACGACGCGCCCTTGGCTGGTATACTTTATTTCGGCGATACTTGGCCTTCAAATTCGTTACAGCGTCAAACAGCCGGCCATGGGCTCGCCCGAACCCCGCAGGTCCTTTAGTGTAATAAATAGAGCTATTTTCTGCCGGGAATACTCGTTCTGTAACAGTACAAGAGAACAAACATATGGTATAAAAATGTCTTCAAATTACAATATGTTGTTATATAAAAGAAAAAGATAAAACTTTACCAATTTCTGACAAAATTTCATGCGAGAGGAAATGTTCAAGCGACTGGCAGACGGTCATTACACCGCTCTACAACCGGCAGACGAATTTTATTCGCTAACTAGCTGTGCCCTGCGGTTTCACCTGCATAAGCCTCGATACCGTGGTCGCAGCGTGATGTTATATAGCTTAAAGCCTTCCTCGATAAATGGACTATCCAACACAAAAATATTTTTTTAATTCGAACCAGTAGTGTCTGAGATTAGCGCGTTCAAACAAACAAACAAACTATTCAGCTTTATGATATTAGTATAGCTTTAGTATAGTATAGCTTTATAATATTAGTACACCGAGACCTGTTGCTGGCCCACGGTCTAATACCTACCAGACAATAATGACTTTTATGGCTGCACTACACAATCGGCGATTACAGACGATTGTGTAGTGGAGCCGTTAGATTACCTGGGAACTGTGCGGATTTTCAAGTATTTGCAGCTGAGTAGATTTCCAATCAAAAAGAATATTTTTAAATTTCGCCTGGTTGCCAATATTATGTGGAATCAACTGTTTGATTTGGTCATTATCCAAGAAAGGCAATGCAGTTATGTCCACTTCGTTTTCTAGAAAAATCGAAAAAATAATGCAATTAAGGCTAGCTAAGGGCTCCATCCAGAAATCACGTGATCATTTAGGGCAGGGGGACACTTTATTTACTTTTTTAGTCAAAATTTGAAGGCCGCGGACTTAAAAATAACTTACTTACCAAGAAATGTCTCTACATAGTATTGGTCGAGTGCCCATGTTTTTAACAGTTCACTTGCTTCGTTACATGAACTGCAAAAAATACAAATCAACTATACATTTCGTCCTTCGCTTTTGTTAATCTAATATACCTATATCAATAATATCTAATTAATGGTGAAAAACTACTTCAATCTCCTAAAAACTCTACGAGATACAACAATGTGACAAACACATGTTTGGACTTGCCCAAAAACGCATTTACCTACTTACGACACGTACATATAAATAAGGGGAAATTCAGAACTCTGCAGTGCAGCTATGTTAAAACTTTCGTTTATCGAAACGGTTTCATAACAAAAAGTTAACATTAATTAGTATTTTGACTATAATAGTTGATAAATATTTTCATAGGTTCCTTAAAAATGGACTTCCCACACAACTAGACGCTTTCATGAAAGATAATGGAACTCAATTTTTAACTAAGATAAAAACACTATTTACTTACCTCATTTTCCGTAACTTCCGTAAGGAAAGCTTTAATTTCACTGCACTTCAAAGATAATAATTATCTGCACTTGACTGGAGAAATTAAAATTCAATTCAACCGATGCACGCCTTGCGCGATTAACAAATGGACGGTTTGGTTTGGCTGCGGCTGCGCTGCGGGGCGGGGGGGCTGGGCACAGGGTGGCCAACCTCACGAAAGCAAAAAGCAGCAAATGGAACTTGATATTAAAGAAATAGTTTAATAACGAGCATGCTCAAATAGATATTTATTATTAGTTAACTAATCATTTATTAAAGATTATTCTAAGAAACAAAAAAATATTTCTACACATAAAATTAAATGATTTATTAATATTTAATAAATCGTTTATTTGATATAATATTTAGATATAATATTATGATATGATGTAATATTTATTCCGCTGTCCGTCTGTCCGTCCGTCCGTCCGTCTGTCACCAGGCTGTATCTCGTTAACCGTATTAGATAGACAGTTGAAATTTTCACAGATGATTTATTTCTGTTGCCGCTATAACAACGAATACTAAAAACAAAATAAAATAAATATTTAAGGGGGCTCCCATACAACAGACATGATTTTTATAGATAATGGTACGGAACCCTTCGTGCGCGAGTCCGACTCGCACTTGACCGGTTTTTTTTTTGTATATTCGTATTTTCAAGTACCTGCATTATGCGTGTCGGATCACGCACAATGAAGGGTTCCGTACCGACAACTACTAGTTCACATTTAAAACCATTATCCAATAAAAAAGGTCGTATCTTCGTAGCAAACTCACGCCGCTTAAGTCCTTTTGTTGGGCAAGGTAGTTTTTCAGTCATTATTCAAAAACCGTTAGACCTACCTTCTTCAAAATAATTTTGAATGAAAGTATTTATTAATGTACACCACCTCAATTTTTTTCAGAATGTCAAACTTCATAGCTTAGAAATTAGAGGGGACACACACTTTTTACGACTTTGACAGCTAATATCTCGCCAACAGTTGACTTCTGTTAGACTACATAAACCTACTTATATAAATATATATATTTTTTATATGAATACATAATGATAGGTTATATTATTATCTATATTTCAGGCATATTAACTAGTTTCTTAATTTAACTGCATAGGATTTTCCTTCTTTTAACTGCACTGTACGTAAATTCGTCCTATGAGACTAAAATTGTGCTCAATGTGGTTTTGTCACTAGAAGTCATCAAGTCACTAAATTATGTTTTAGAGACAAAATAAACATTGTCAACATTGTCTAAAAAATCGCACCCGAACTCCAAAAGTCACCAAATCTAGTGACAACGACACTAAGGTGGCAACACTGGGCACAATGCCAAATCAACCGACCAATCCCACCATTTTATTTTTTGTGTACGGGTTACTATAATGGCCGACACTGGATTGTACAACCCAATAATTGCCAACACCTTATTGCACGGCATATAATTTGCGTACCGTGCTAGGAATTATCATGCTGTACAATAGGGTGTCATACATTATCAGCCTGTGCATTATCATGACGTGTAAATATTGCTCGCTACGATTTTGTACACCCCTATAATGCACGACCTGATAATTGGAAGCACTGGTGCAGTGTTTTATCAGGCTGAGCAATAAGGTGTCGTGCAATTGTTGGTTGTGAAAAGTCAGTTCAAGACAATATTGTACGGCACAATAATTGTGATCACCGTTCTATTGGCTAAACGATATCTCCGCTCTTATTGGTCAGTTGGTGCTATCCTCCACGGTCTTTTGTCTATGCACTTAATGCTTTGTTTGAGGAAGGTTTAGTAGGCAAGTAGTCTATGCTACTAGAGGAGAAAAACTGACTAGGTTACTATTTTTGATGTTTAATTTTTGAAAGATATAATTTTTTTCTTATATTCTTTAAAGCCACTCTAACCAGTAATGTAAAAGTTCGAACATGGATAGAATTTGGATCTGGCACTCGCCGGCCGCTGCCGCGGCACCGCTCGCTTCGCTCGCTCGGCTCGTGCGTTGTGGTCGCAGTTCTAACATGAACCTAACCTATCCATGTCGGTTCTGTAACAGTTCACTTAAAAATTGAGTTTGGGGTGGTACTTTAAAAAGGCAACTCACTCGTCAGAGCGACTTGACTGAAGATCGAATTTGTAACTAAACCAACGAACGATCTTCAAACGAGGCATGAGTTTGGCATTCAGCGAGGTGTTGCTAATTATCAGGGTGTACAATATAGTGTCGGAAATTATTGACCCGTGTAAATATTGTTTGACACGCTATTGTACACCCCTATAATGTCCGCCCTGATAATTGTAAGCACTGGTGTCACAGATTAGAGGCCCGTACAATATAGGTCTGTGTTTTATCACCCCGGACAAAAAATGACCACCCTGATAATTGGCGACACCTTATTGTACGGCCCGATAGTTATTGACACGGTGCTAACAATTATCAGGGCGGACATTATAGGGGCGAACATTAGAGTGCTGTCTTTTATAGGTGTTGTGCATTATTGGCTCCCTTGTGTACGTCAGTAACGGTTAATGTTTTGGTCAGTGAAAATTACTGTTTTTGATATCGAGTTAGTAGGTATAACTTTGAGAACTTTGCAATATAAATATAGGTATGTAAGTATGTATATGATAATGTCTTAAAAAAGGCTTTTATTTCAGAATACTCTCACACTATTATAATTCCAAAGTACCTACCTACCTTGTGGTAGTAACCTACCAGTGATATTGTTACAAAGTGGGAAAATTACAGAGACATGATAGTTCAATGGAAAATTATGATAATTTATTTACAACTGTACCTACCTACATTTTTTAGGGTTCCCTACAGAAGGGTAAAACGGGACCCTATACTAAGACTCCGCTGTCAGTCCGTCTCTCCATCCGTCTGTTCATCTGTCCGTCTGTCCGTCTGTCACCAGGCTGTACCCCACGAACCGTGATAGCTAGACAGTTGAAATTTTCACAGATGATGTGGTTCTGTGGCCGCTCACTATAACAACAAATACATAAAACAAAATAAAATAAATAGATAGATAGATAGATTACTTTATTTGTACAACACAGGAAGAAACAAAACACGACATAAACAAAGTAAAGTACCTAATAGATACCTATTTAAGGGGGTTTCCCCACGGAAATAGGAAGGGGTGAAATTTCGTATCAGAACCGATGTCGCAAAACTCACACATCTAAATGGATAATCATATTTTGCATACTAAAAAACAATTCGTTTGATTGGTTGTTTTTGTTGCTCAAAATTAACCTAAATCACACAAACCGTATATATTTGATTTTATATCTTCATGCGTTACAATAAAGTTTATGTTACCATTGACTACAAAGTATTTACGACATTTTATAATCAACCAACAAACTAGATTCAATTAATGAACGAATTCGGTGAATCTACCATAGATGGCGTTATTCTCGGTAAACACAATTATAACCTTTATTTAATAATTGTTATGGTTGATAATGGCGTCACATTTCAATATTTCTACTTGTCGACTAGACCAGGGGTAATAAATTGTAAATAACATAATCGATCGATATCCTAATCGATAGGTTAATTTGAAAGAATTTCAAGTCAATTTTATCCGACTGCGTGACGCAAAAGAGTGGTAATGTCTTTATCAGTCTATGTATGTATGTTTGTTTGTTACTTTAAGACCAAACGTGCGGGCCGCCGATTTTGGTGGCATGTCGTTAGATTCGCCATGCCAGCGCGCTTAACGCTGCAGCGCTATAGATATAGATTGATAGCAATTATTACGTCTTCATACAAAGCGGCTAAAACGCCGCGCTTCAAATCCTATCCTATCCTATCCTACTAATATTATAAATGTGAAAGTTCGTGTGTGTGTGTGTGTGTGTGTATGTATGTTTGTTACTCCTTCACGCAAAAACTACTGGACCGATTGCGATGAAACTTGGTATCTAGATAGCTAGAGACCTGGATTAACACATAGGCTGCTTTTTATCCCGATATTCCAACGGGATCGGGACTTACGCGGGTGAAACCGCGGGGCGCAGCTACTGTTCAATATATCAGAGGCTCTAATATGGTGACTTTCGACGAATCGTACCCGAATCGTAATACGAATGGAACTTTACCCACTTTATGTGTGATTTTTTTTTGTGTGACCATGGTGATTTGTATGCTGATTGAAACTGAGTAGGTACACTTGATCACTTGGTAACTTTGATGTAAAGTTTAACAAAACGCTTTCATTAAGTATGTCCCCGTAAAGGATCAAGTCTGCCCTCTAATTAACCGAGCGAGCGAAGCGTCTCTGCTTCGACTCTAGCAAGATTTGCTTTCGTCTGTCAGTAGGGGAAGAGTGGAGTTCCACGCGGACGACGAAGACGCGAGCAAAAACTAGTTAAATATAATCGACTTCGTCGTCCGCGTGGAACTCGTTCATCGCTATAGAATCTACTTAATTGCTATTATTTTTGTATCAGGCACGTCCCTAGTTATCGCTTTTCCATAGAAACTTCCACTCTCTTAAGGGATGACTTCGGGGATAAAAAGTATCCTATGACCTTCCCCGGAATTCTTGTGTCCCATTAATTATCAATGGGACACAAGGATCAGTATCCACTGCATGTAACCCATATTGAAAAAAATCGGTGAGTAAAACTAACAAGGTACCTACCTACTTATTGTAATCAATAAATTCTACTGTTTTGTAAACGGTAAACCGTTAGAGCTACTATTTCAATACGTAAGACGTACGTACGTACGTACTGTTACGGTGAGTGAAAACAACTATAGTAATCATTAGCTTCTATTGTTTTGCTATTGACTACGCTAAACCGTTAGAGTTACTGTTTCAATACGTAAGAGCTACGGTTTTGGTGAGTGAAAACAACTGTTCTATTCATTAAATTCTACTGTTTTTCTATTGACTACGCTAAACCGTTAGAGTTACTGTTTCAGTACGTAAGAACTACTGTTTCGGTAAGTGAAAACAACTATTGTAATCTTTGAATTCTACTGTTTTGCTATTGATTACGGTAAACCGTTAGAGTTACTGTTTCAATACGTAAGAACTACTGTTTCGGTGAGTGAAAATGACTGTTCTATTCATTAAATTCTACTGTTTTGCTATTCATTACGGTAAACCGTTAGAGTTACTGTTTCAATACGTAAGAACTACTGTTTCGGTGAGTGAAAACAACTATTGTAATCATTAACTTCTACTGTTTTGCTATTGACTACGCTAAACCGTTAGAGTTACTGTTTAAATACATAAGAACTACTGTTTCGGTGAGTGAAAACAACTGTTCTATTCATTAAATTCTACTGTTTTGCTATTGACTACGCTAAACCGTTAGATTTACTGTTTAAATACGTAAGAACTACTGTTTCGGTAAGTGAAAACAACTATTATATTCATTAAATTCTACTTTTTTGCTATTGATTACCGTGAACCGTTAGAGTTACTGTTTCAATACGTAAGAACTACTGTTTCGGTGAGTGAAAACAACTATTGTAATCATTAACTTCTACTGTCTTGCTATTGACTACGCTAAACCATTAGAGTTACTGTGTCAATACGTAAGAACTACTGTTTCGGTGAGTAAAAATAACTTTTCTAATCATTAAATTCTACTGTTTTGATATTGATTACGGTAAACCGTTAGAGTTACTGTTTCAATATGTAAGAACTACTGTTTCGGTGAGTGAAAACAACTATGTAATCATTAAAACTTCTACTGTCTTGCTATTAACTACGCTAAACCGTTAGAGTTACTGTTTCAATACGTAAGAACTACGGTTTCGGTGAGTAAAAACAACTATATTAATCATTACATTCTACTGTTTTGATATTGATTACGGAAAACCGTTAGAGTTACTGTTTCAATACGTAAGAACTACGGTTTCGGTGAGTGAAAACAACTATTTTAATCATTAAAACTTCTACTGTCTTGCTATTGACTACGCTAAACCGTTAGAGTTACTGTTTCAATGCGTAAGAACTACGGTTTCAGTGAGTGAAAACAACTATTTTAATCATTACATTCTACTGTTTTGCTATTGATTACGGTAAACCGTTAGAGTTACTGTTTCAATACGTAAGAACTACGGTTTCGGTGAGTGAAAACAACTATTTTAATCATTACATTCTACTGTTTTGCTATTGATTACGGAAAACCGTTAGAGTTACTGTTTCAATACGTAAGAACTAATGTTGAATGAGTTAAAACTACCGTTTGACTTGTAACTGTTTTGAAACAGTAGTACGTACTGACTGAAATAGGTAATTCTAACTGAAATATACGTTATTTCAACTGTAAAATTTCTAACTGTTTTAAACAGTAAAATTTTTTTTTCCGTGTGGGAACAGATAAACATACATAACATACATACATACTGGTCAAACACATAACCCTCCCATTTGGCTTCGCCGTAGTCGGGTAATATGATTAATGTCTCGGTTTCTCTAGATTACAATTAAATTGATAGTATTTCGCGTTGTGTTTTTCATTTTCTTCGTCAACATCTGACGCTATTTACACCTAGAGGAACTTCCAGAAAATATCCTTATCACTATCATTACTTCACTACATAGTATAAAACAAAGTCGCTTTCTCTGTCCCTATTCCCCTATGTATGCTTAAATCTTTAAAACCAATCAAACTATGCTAAGGTCTAACCTAACCTGTGTTTGCCAGTATTCTTTGTAAATCTGTCAGGTTGTCTTAACCACAAACGCAAAAGGCCAAATAATAGAATAACCAAATTTATATTACACGTTATGGCAAAAACGCATTTGGCCAAATTTTATTACGCGTTATTCTAGATATGCATCTGGCCAAAATTATGGAGTGCGGGATGATAGTCCAACTAGTTCGACCACGAGACTTCGAACAGGCCCGTTGGCCAACTGGACTTACGAAGGTAAAACTATTTGTTAACTTCGTTTTAAAACAAAACTGATTATAAAATTTAATCATTAAAGAACATTACACAAAGACAAAGTATGTCACGACCCTTAACAGTGTTTGTTAGGAAGTAAATTACATTTTAGTTAAATTAAGGCCGTATCCACTGGGAGAACGATGCTAAATTAAATCCATTCCCATCAAATGGTATTGTAGTTAACTTTTAATCTAGCTTTTCTTGCAGTTATTGAGTTAAAAGATTAACTGAGAAACTGGGTTCGAATCGCGTCGGTGCTGCAACTATGGAATTTTCTTACGATAAATTTTAGTATTAATTTATTTATTTTTTGACGACCCAGTTGGCGCAATGGTCACCATGCCGGACTGCCAAACACAGGGTTGCGGGTTCGATGCCCGCCTCAGACAAGTATTTATGCTTAGATATTTGTCTGTGGTCTGGTTGTTTCTATGTATTATAAGTATATATTTACAAAAGAAAAGTATATAAGTAGTATATCCGTTGTCGAGCACCCATAACACAAGTCTAGTTACTTAGCTTGGGACTAGATGGCGATGTGTGGAATGTCCTTATATATTTTTTTTATGTGCGCTAATTTACATTGCTCTTACGGTGAATAAAAACATTCTGATGAAACCCTCGGATTAGTCAGCTACAGACGTATTGACAAGTTCTTTCTTCTGGACATGGTCAACTATGTTTAGAGTATAGGTGGTGGACAAGCCTACTTGATCCTCACGCAAAAACGGAACTAAACTTAAGCCCCCTTATTCCAAAACGAGGTTTAAGGATAGTCCGAGATGCTGAAATCAGCTCAGCTGAAATGCTGCAGCAAACTACAGCATCGCTGCCCAGCAGGCTGATCCATCGGGAGACTACCTAAACGAATAAAACTGAAAAGACAAGGATGGCCATACGGGAGTGAAAGAGAAATAACTTTTTTTCGTTTCGGTTGCCTTCCGACGGTTTGTGAATCAAGGGGCACGGCAGCGATGCAGAAGGCACCGCTGCAAATCCCCGGCCCAGCATAAATGTAGAATAGAATAGAATATAATTTATTCAGACAAACACACGACTTAACAAACAAATAAACAAAGAAGATATACGGGAACATCCATAAAAAAAAATACATATACAACCGAATTGAGAACCTCCTCCTTTTTTTGAAGTCGGTTAAAAAATAAGAAAAGTGAAACAAATGAGAAACAGTACTTAAGAGATAGTTACAGAGAAAAATAAATACAATAAAAAAAATGTACATAATAAATATAGGTAAAATAAGACAAGTACATAAGTTATCATTGCTAGGATATATATTCCGGCTGCTTGAGTCCGGTAGACAATTCATTAACACTGTCACTCGGCTCACAAATCATTGCGGATCTCTATAACGAATGGTTCCTGCGTCCAGTTACAAATTACAGAAGAAAACTGTGTCGTATAATTTATTGGGATTAGATTTTGTTTGTCTATTTTTACTATACGTGCCTGTAATGGGAATTATTAGTGAAAAATAGAGATTTGGGATACTTCTATACTAATATTTTAAATAGGATTTTTTTTGCTTTATTTTTGTTTGTAACGAATATGCTCCAAAACTACTGGACCGATTTTGATGAAACTTGGTATGAGGATACATTGATTCATTGGTTACTTTTCCCGAAATTCCCACGGGCTCGGAAGTAACCCAGGTGAAATATATTATGAATGTCTATTATCTCTTTTGATCATTAACTTAAATAGATTACCTTAATGCTAAAAATAATAATTTAAAAAAATCTAAATAAGTTTCCTTAGGAAAGCTCAAAAGGCTGGCTGCCAAAGTAACAGCCAGCCCTTTGGAAGCATGAATAGGTATTTAATTTTAACCGTATTTATTGGTTAAAGTTAAATAATTGTTTTAAATATTATTAAATTATCAAATACTAGCGACCTGCTCCGGCTTCGCACGGCTATATTATGCATGTATTATACATATAAACCTTCCTCTTGAATCACTCTATCTATTAAAAAAAACCGCATCAAAATCCGTTGCGTAGTTTTAAAGATCTAAGCATACAAAGGGAAATAGGGACAGAAAAAGCGACTTTGTTTTATACTATGTAGTGATTTTATCTTGAGCTCTAGAGTCCTTAAAATACGTTTAATAAATGTAGCTTTTTAGAACAAATTTATTATCAACAAACAAACCAAAAGTCCTTCAGGACTATATTACCTCCAAAGAGCCTCTAATGAAGTAAGTGTAACCTCATAAAGCAATCTCTAATCAATCTATGGGTTAATTTCAGTTTGATTAACCATCGTCAGTCCATAGGGGATGACGTCATCACTAAGGAGACTTGACCCGGTCATGATAATATGATATTGGTTTAGGTATTTATACCTAAACCTAGTACCTATGTTACAGTGAGGTAACGACTTCAGATACATAACGTAATCATGAGTTAGTAAGTACGAAGATATTCCTGGGTATTACGCTTTTATGCCTTTGGGGTTTAGACTATATAGGGTCTTCTGCTTGGGGTCCTAGTGCAAAGGGGTTCGTAGTGCCGGAAGTTTGCTTTCCCAGCGTATTAGCCTGACTATCCAAAGCCGCCAGCTTTTTGGGACGGAAATTCTAACCGTTCTTTTAATAAGTCCATCAGGTCAAATAGAAATAACGACTTTAGAGTTCACTCAGTTTAGATCTAAAAGTCGGACGCTTCAGAGGCTATTCCATTTCAGATTTATTTTCGTTGTTTCTCTCGATTGATATTGATTTACGGATAATGGTTTTATTTATAACAGACTAAAATAATGTTTAAGTACTACCATATCCTAACCGTTGAAAAACGAAATTGTGCCAGGGGTATAAGTAGATTTAAAATAAATCAATTCATCGTTTTGCTAGTTACATTATTACCTAAATTGTGCTTAATCAAATTTAGCTAAATATATTTATAGGGTAATCTAAAATTAAATTCTATTTTAATAAATAAAAGGTTGATATTTATTTAATCAGTTTGACACTTAGACATTTTTAAGCTCTTAAGGTGAAAGGGTACCTGCGCGCTCTCCATACAAACGTAGTCGACTGTTTCCTCCCTGGATAATGACACTAGCACAAATATTTTTGTGCCATAAAACCTATAACTGCCATGACTATGCCCCTATGTTTTGGTTTTTTTATTTTTTTAATTATTATAGAAATTTAAATTAAAAAAATAATAGAATAAAAAATAACAAAAAATAGGGGCATGGTCATGGCTGTTATAAGTTTTATGCACCAAAAATATTTGCTCTAGTGTCATTATCCAGGGAGAAAACAGTCGACTACGTTTGTAATAGTTTGTATGGAGAAAGCCCCCGGTACCCTTTCCTCTTAAGTAACCTTTTGAACTCTGTTTAAGAGATAATGTCATAAGAAAACAATGAAAACTTGTTTTTTTTTGTTGTTTTTCCTTTATATAAGTCTTTTATTCGTCACTCGTCACCATAATACAAGCCTGGTCACGCATCCACGCGCGTCAAGCTTGTAGTAGTACTTATCACAGAGCGCTGTGTGAAACCTTACAATATGGTCCATGTTTTTATGTGGCAACAGCAACGATAAAACGTTGCCATGGTTACCTTGTCAATAACATGACGCGTTCCCGGAATATGACGGATGACGTCACCTTTTGTGAATGCACGTTATCACGTCAAAAATTACTGGCGATCCAAAGATTTATTATTAATTATTAGCGAATTAAACGCTTTTAATTTTTGTCGTGCAAGTCAATCTACGTAATTTAGCGTTACCTACGCTAAATTACAGAAGGCAAGAAATAAGTCTATGTTTTCATGTCAAATTAAGTTACAACGTGTTTGTTTTGGCGGATGTAATAAATCAGTCTAGGTGACCGGTCGGAGGTTGTCTTGGTATCAGAATCGCTCCATAAGCCGTCCGACTTCCGGTCAATAGACGTACTATTTCACTATTGTCTTATCTGAGAGAAAGTATTGACCTACTGAAATATGAGATGCCATTTGAGAATATGGTACATAGGGTTTGTTTTTTTGGTTTGAAAATTAAATAAAAGCTTTCTTTGACGACTAAGAAAAATAGTAAGTACCTATACCTACCTATTTTAAAATTATAATATTATTTTTAGTTTATTATCTACCAGCTGCTGCCCACGACTTCGTACGCGTGGTAGTTTTGATTTATATAAAAAAAATCCTCGAGAACCATTCTATCCATTGGTGAAAACAGTATGAAAATCGGTACAGACAGACAGACAGACAGACGCGGCGGAGGAATCCGTTTTATAATAATACCAGCGACCCGCCCCGGCATCGCACGGCTATATTATGCATGTACCTATTGTACATATAAACCTTCCTCTTGAATCACTCTATCTATTAAAAAAAACGCATCAAAATCCGTTGCGTAGTTTTAAAGATTTAAGCATACATAGGGATATAGGGACATAGGGACAGAGAAAGCGACTTTGTTTTATACTAAGTAGTGATAGTGATAGTGATGTAGTGATTTTCATATTTCTTTGTGTTAAAACAATATTTACCTCCGTAAGTTACCTTCGTCAACGGAATAACTTTAACAGAAAACAAAATGAGCGTCGAAAAAGAAAAACAAAGGAAAATCTTTAAAAAGAGTAACAAAATCTTTTATCGTAACTGCCATTTGAACGATCAAAGAGAAAGATAGGTACTGAAACAATACAAATATTTTTTAAATGATAAGGTACAATTAACGCTTAAAAGTCCACCGGCACCGTAACATTCACAATCCTGTGCACTATTTGAACATTATAAAATGTGGATCGAACCCACGTCGTCGGTTGGTGTAGTGCCGCTACCCCACTCACACAACTAAAGACATAGCTAACATGTTGAAAATAATAATCATACTGAGTACTTTTAATTCAAGTATTTATTTTTGTGTGTAACGTCTATTAGAAGAAGATCGTGTCGAATACTTGTTTATAGTATTACTAGCAGCGCTCCGCGGTTTCACCCGCGTAACTCCCAATCCCGTGGGAATATCGAAACATAAAATAGCCGTATAGCCTTCTTCGACAAATGGACTATCCAACACAAAAATATTTTTTCAATTCGAACCAATAGTTCCTTAGATTAGCGCGTTCAAACAAACAAACAAATTAACTCTTCAGCTTTATAATATACTAGCAGTGATATGTATACTAGCGACCCGCTCCGGCTTCGCACGGCTATATTATGCATGTATGTAATATACATATAAACCTTCCTCTTGAATTACTCTATCTATTAAAAAAAGCGCATCAAAATCCATGCGTAGTTTTAAAGATCTAAGCATACAAAGGGACAGCGAAAAGTGACTTTATTTTATACTATGTAGTGATAGTGAAGAATAGATTGTAGAAAACTGTATGTAGGTACTACCTACCTATCAAAACCAACCTCTCTTATTAATTAAAATATTAAAATAAACGATCCTTAAATTTTAACAGCAATATTCTGTTTAATTCAAAACGTAAAAGATAAAGTTCGAGATAAAACCCACAAGAGATGTACCTACGTAATGAAATGCAGAGATTCTGTAACTGGAGTGCCCTCGCGGGCAAGACATCTCGTGTGGGCGTATCGAGTATAGAGACATTACCTACGGTGTGCGGTGTTTTATTGTAATACTAGCTGCTCCCCGCTGTTTCGCCCGCGTTAAGTCGTGTTCAGATGACACGCGTTGACCACGCGTTGAACACGCGTTGAAATTTGTTCTACTTATATATAATTTGAGTCTTATGACACATCATCGGGCTAGTTGGCGGCTTCACTTATACCAAGTTAGAAAATTTTGTCGGTGGCATATCAGCGGCTTGAGATGAAATATTATTGATATTTTTATTATTTTTTGTGATCACAAAGGTTAAAATCACAAATATTTTTAAGGTATATTTGAGACTAGCTGCGCCTCGCGGTTTCATCCGCGTAATAATTTTCTACGCAATTTTCTATAAAAATTATTTCATAACAAACACAACAAAAAAAAATAGCTAAATCGGTTCAGCTGTTCTCCAATTTTGCACTTTGCAACACATGCAGCGATTCATTTTATATTTTAGAAATATATCTACATTAACTAGCCCCCAATAATTTAAACCTAATCAAACATAACAAATACCTACTCCATTTTACGTTGGTGGCATTTATATTTATTCAGATGTACTTGTACTTGTACTTGTAGACAGGCTGTTTTTCCGCGATTAGACCCTTTTTTAATTGGGTCCTTTTTGCGTGAAGATGGAGTAGGCTTGCCCAGCACCTACTACCCTCTCAGCTTAGTCGACCATGTCCAGAGGAGAGAACTTGTCAATACTTCTGGAGTCAACTAAGCCGCGGGTTTCATCACGATGTTTTCCTTCACCGTAAGAGCAATGTCAATTAGCGCACATAAATTTTTCTTAAGAAAAATACATTGGTGCACGGCCGGCCTGGATTCGAACCCACGACCTTCAGAATGAAAGTCGAGGTATCTACCACTAAACCAACACCGCGATGTATGTAATCTCTGAAACGTGACTTCTGAACAATAAACAAGCTTCACAGAAAATCTTTATAAACAAAGCATCGGATTAAGTGAACTTATTTATTAGATATTTTGTTTTGATTGGCTACTGTTTATGTGTGAATGAATTACCCAATTTTGAGTTAACTTAATTATTAGGTTAGAGACGACGGGAATAGTACATTGCGATACAAGTGTGGAAAATTAATCTTTGCATAGAGACGGTTTAACACGCGCGAGCGGTACGAGATACAAAGATTAATCCACACGTGTATCGTACAACGTTTTTTATCACAGTTGCGAATAAAAAAAAGACTTGTTAAAATAATAAAAAGTTTTTAAGAATTTTAGGTTAATACCTGCAAATCAGCTGTTCCTTACACGGAGAGGTCATTAATCTTAAATTTACACTTGTTTTTAAGGTTCGTCTACTGTTCTAAGTCTTAATGACCTTTGTTTAAAAAAACAGCTGATATTCGCATTTACAAAACATCAAAATTTTCAATAAAAATGTTTTAATTTCCAAAAGTCGTAGAACAAAAGTTGTTGAACAGAAGTGGCCCTCAACCACTTGCTAATATGATTACCAATAACCCTGTATATTCTGTGGTGCGTGTACTATGGAGGTCAGTGTGCTAGCTTTCAAAAGATTTAAGAAAGTTTTGCAATCCAACTTTTTTTTCTCAAAGTTAGTGTCAAACATGGACATTCTGTTAGTCTATGGTGTCAAAGTTCTTAAGAACAAAGGAGGTCGGATAAGTGTTTTGTCTGAAAAATCTTCATCAATCATAAAAGACGTTTGAATTGTCAGAAATAATTAAAAATCTCATAGAATTAAAGTTTCGCATTTCTGAGGTTTCGTAAAATCCTTAGGACTTGACTCACCTGTCAGTTTAATGTCAGTTTACTCCATTTGATTAAAGAATGGATCATAATATAGTACCTTTCCATCTCTTCAGCGATTGCAACCTTCTTAAATACAAGTTTAAAAGATGTTGCATTTGCATTTACATGTAACCTCTGTAGCGAAATTCAATATTCGGTTGCAAAAATAAAATCATCTTCTTCTCTCTGTCTGCTTTATTTGGCGCAGTATGCTTTCTTCTTCTATTTATTTCTATAAGTCGTCTTCTCATAGTTCACATTCATCTCTCTCATGTCTTGTCTCACACAAAGTCGACGCATATATTTTATTATTATTTTTCATGTATGATCATTGATCACGCATAAATTTTTACAGAGTAGTCCGATTTTGATCATTCTTTTTATCCGACTGTAAGGAAAGGGTTATGTTTTTCGGGCCAATCTTTGTATGTATGTAATATTCTGTAGTCTCTCATATCTACCAAACCACTCAATGGATTTCTGTAATTATATTATTAAGTAACTGGCGCTACTTTCAAAAAATAAATCTAAATTAAAACTAACAAAAATTTCCATTGTTCCAGAAAAGAAAATGACGTAACAGACCCCACCAAACGAAGAAAAGGAAAAACAATGAAAGAAAAAGTGAAAATATGAACCCAAACACATGATTTCAATAAACCTCACGCACATAAACGTGACGATACAAACGAACTTAGCTCTCGCAAACGTTACAAACTATGACGTCACCAAACATAATATATCAAACATTACAAACGCAACATTGGACAACATCAGCGATTATACTGAGATACCGTATTACATAAAAGTGACATCAATGACGTTCTGCATAGTTATAATGTGTCTTGGTGTTATAGGCAACGTGATGGTACCTATAGTGATACTAAAGACGAAGGATATGAGGAATTCAACGAACATTTTCTTAGTTAATTTAAGTATAGCTGATTTGATGGTGTTGTTGGTTTGTACGCCTACTGTTTTGGTGGAAGTAAATTCGAAGCCGGAGACTTGGGTGTTGGGGAAAGAGCTGTGTAAGTAACATTATTTTATTTTATTCAGAGGAAAGGGTACCGAACGGTTTATACAACAAAAAACTTGAGAGGTGTCGAAGGACACCCGGAGAGAACTATTTTGACGTGACAACGTTTTATAAATTGGTTTGCCGGGTGACACTTCAAGAAACTGCGTTACGCTCCGCTGACGTTATGCGCTCACAATGAGAGCGAGTGAGAGGCACGCGGGCATGGTTAGCCCGCCTAAGAGCGAGAGAGACAGACATAAAAAGTGAAAGGCACGCGTCCCTTCCACTCGAGCACAGTTGTTGTCACGTAAAACTTTCGCCCGTATACCGACTTTACAGGCAACCAGTTTTTTTAATTCAGAGGACAGGGTACCGAACGGTTTATACAACAAAAAACTTGAGAGGTGTCGAAGGACACCCGGAGAGAACGAAGTTCCTTTCGATTAATGAGTGAGGAATTGTAATAAATTTTTATTTTTTTGTATATAATCGTCGCGACACCACACTGTTCAATGCGAAATAGGAAGACGAAACGAAAATAACTAGCTTGCTTTCTATGCAAAAAGTGTCGTTACAACATTTGGTCTTAATTTTTTCCGTCTAGCCCCCTTTCGCAACGAGCGATAAGGAACTTCGTTCCAAAATATTTGTGTTAGTGTCATTATCCAGGGAGGAAACAGTCGACTACGTTTGTATGGAGAGAGCGCCGGTACCCTTTCACCTTAACATAAGTAGGTAGTCGAACTTTCAAAACTAATTTTAATCATACATAATATTAAATCGGCTTCATTTGATCGCCACAATATTTCAAAAACTCTAATGTGAAGTAGGTTAAGGTCTAAGTTCTAAAAATAGTCGAATAAAGTTAGACATTATGCTAAAAGACTTCAAAGTTGCCGAAAATCGACGGCCGAATTAAACGTACGGACACATTAGGGATATTATACTGTCGTTATGTCTACACAAAAACTTGGGTAATGCTTTCTGCATAATAATGCTACTGGCTACTTACATAGAGAAAACTCTTTAAAATAAAGTGACATGCTCAAAAGCAGTAGCGTAACGATAAGGGGGGGCGGAAGGGCGGACTGCCCCGGACGTCGCATTTGGAGGGCGGCAAAATTGGGGAAAAAAATATCAATTAATTTATCAAGAAATTAGCTATTACTTGCACATATTAAATGCCCCTTGTGACCAACACAGTTGTATAAAATCACGAGCCGCCCCGCATCCTTACATGGGTTTTGAAATACCTAATCATTTTTCGCTTAATTCTTTAATATCGTTACGTTTTTTCTCACCAACACTAACATTATTATTTTTATGACGTCACAAGGGCGGAAAATTGATAATTTTTTTATATTTATGACGTCAAAGGGAGGCAAATAATGACTCCGCCTCGGGCGACAGTGACCCACGCTACGGCACTGCTCAAAAGTCGAATTAATTTCGATCAAACGAGATAGACTATGTTTCTACCACTAATTGGCCGTTCACTTACCTATAATAAACTAGCTGCGCCTCGCAGTTTCACCCGCGTAAATCTCGATCCCTTGGAAATATCGGAAAAAAGTATTAGGTATTGTGATAATCCAGGTCTTCAGCTATCTATACCGAATTTTATTGCAATCGGTCCAGTAATTTTTTTGTGAAGGATTAACACATACACACACTATAACACACAAATTTTCACATTTATAATATTAGTAGGATACCACATACTCATCACAATGGGTTAAGATAATATAATTTTTGATAGTTCTTTTACTCGAGTGAGTCGACTTTTTAATTGTTCAGACATCGCATCACGTTTATTAGAACCCAGTATTTTAATGTTCAGTATAATCGTTTACTAATCCGTTCGGTTAAAAATGACTACGTTTCATACAAACTGTCAACCTCAATTTTACCCCGAATAGGCATGAATTTCCCTAAAATTAGATCTGCGCCGAAAACAAGCTAATCTGACATAATGTCATTTTAATTTGATGTAATACAACATTCGTTTTGCAATAAAAATTAAATTGCGGCGCCCTCTGGTGAGAAATTACCATAACAACTATTTATGAACCTTTGCCAATGAATCACAAACATTTTACAGAAAACCGTGTCTAAATCGGTCCAGCTATTTTGTAGATAAATGGGAACATTTGAGTGCCAAACACAACTATATTCATATTTAAAACCGTCCCTCGTTCTGTCGCGGGTAAATAAAAGATAGCCATTATTTTGTATGTATGCAAGAGCCCATAGTTATGCCATACTTTATCGGGTATGTGATTAAATCGAGATTTATTATGAAGACGGTTTTGGTATTTCTGCGTGGTTCCAAATGATGCAGATTATGAAACTCACAAAATAATAACTTGGTCGTCCATTAACTAATTGTTTGAAATATTGTCAACACAGGGTCTAATTGGATGGCAGCTAAACATGCATCTAATCGGTTTTTATTTAGATGTCGTGTCTTAAACTACTTTACTCATGTTTTTAGCTTTCGAGCATATAAACCTAAATATTAAAAAAATGGGAAATTAGTTTATGGTACCTGAAGGTAATTAAGGGCCACTAAAATATTTTTTTTATAACCTTGATATTAGTAACAAAATAACAAGAAAATAAACAAATAAATTGTTTTACAGATTGACAATAAAGCAAATATTTATCTAATGACCTGTTTTTAAGTAGTTTTCCCTATTTTGACGTTGCAGGTGGCCCTCAGGTACCTTACTATTACCACTTATAAATAACTAGATGCGCGCCGCGGTTTCACCCGCGTGTTTTTTTTAATATAAGTACTTACCTTCTCCTAACAATAACAAACACAACAAAAAAAGAATTAGCAGAATCGGTCCAGCCGTTCACGCGTAATGCCGAGACCAAGGAAAATAGAGCTTCATTTTTAAGGGTTCCGTACCTTAAAAGGTAAAATAGGAACCCTTATAAGATCACTTTCTTGTCCGTCTGTCTGTCTGTTTATATAATAGATAGATGGTCAACGGCCTACATTTCCAGACTAGGTTCGAATCCGATTCGGCTCGTTTTCAATTCAATACTTTACCTATTCGTCATTATTGAAAGATGAAAAATAATTGAGAGTTTGGTGTGTGGTTGTTGGCGGAACTGAGCAATGGACATGAACAATAACTGCAGTAGCTAGTTCGATTTAAATCGAGTACAAAGCAAAACAAATCATTTATAACAACTAGAACAAAGCCAGAACTGGACATAAAATATATTAAAAGCTGTTTCAAAAACGTAATAAATTGTTTAAATTGATAGAGTTGTTGCCAAGTACATTTGAATGATAGAACTAGAGTTTTAGACCGAGAGGATTCAGTATTAAACTTTGACGAAATGAATTTAAAAACTTAAAAAATCGGTAAAAATTAAAATAGGTTTCAGGGTATCCCAAAGTTTCAGGCGTCACCGTTTTTAGTTAATAAATAAATAATAATTTATTTTAGAGAGATCATCCATATCACAAATAAAATAATCGGCTCAAAATACAGATACTTAAAAAAAATTGAAATATAATAAATATACATAATAATAGATATTTCACTCTTCAATAAATAAATTATTACATTTTTCAACAAAAAAATCTTAGTATCTTGCATGGACAAATTAAAAATCATTATTGTGTTCAAGATTTTATAAATAAAATAAATAAATCTTGGAGGACATCCCACACATCGCCATCTAGCCCCAAACTAAGTAACTAGACTTGTATTATGGGTGCTAGACAACGGATATACTACTAAAAAAAAAGAAATAAATAGGTAAGAAATCTGGGAGCAACAAAGGCAAAACCGAGCTGTGTTGCTTACATCTTCACACAAAAAGTAGGTACTAAACGGATTGCGATGGCTCTTGACTCTTTTAGATAGATAGGTAGGTACCTATCATTTTATCTTGATATTCCCACTAAATCACAAAGACACGGGTAGAAGCTAGTATAAAATTAAAAATGTGTAAATTTGCAGTAACCGCACGGTCTATTACCGAATGCATGGATGGGAAAACCAAATCTTACGCTTGTTCAAACATTGCTTTTTGGCGAGATGCGCACTGCGGTTTCCAAAGTTTAATGGTTATTACAACAAAAACAAACTAGGTATCCGTTACCTCTTCAACTTTAAAAGTTTGAAAGCTCAAGGAGATCGTTTCTCTAATGATGAACAGGCTTAAAACGTGAATAAGAATATCATTTACACTACTTGACTCCTATAGGAATGATTGGTGTGCAAACTGTGCAGTATCTGCAGATCGCGATCAATGGAAGAAAGGTAGAAGGACCTTTGCCCAGTAATGGGAAAGTGTAGGTTCTTAATAAATAGCGTGGGAATGTTTTTTTTTTTCAAAATCCTTATAGGATGCCTACGTCATACAAAGAACACACCCTCCAAGTTTCAGGTCTCTACGATCAGCGGGCTGTGCGTTGATACGTCAGTCAGTCAGGACAAAGCATTTTATATCTATACTAATATTATAAAGCTGAAGAGTTTGTTTGTTTGTTTGTTTGAACGCGCTAATCTCAGGAACTGCTGGTTCAAATTGAAAAATTATTTTTGTGTTGGATAGTCCATTTATCGAGGAAGGTTATAGGCTACTTTTTATCCCGATATTCCCACGGGATCGGGAGTTACGCGGGTGAAACCGCGGAGCGCAGCTAGTATAAGTATATAGATGATTAAGTAGATATGCGTAGATCTTAATTCGCAACCTATTTCCTCATAATAAATTGCTCAAATAAACATTAATTTCAGTAGACAATAATAAACTTCAAACTTGGCAAAAGCTCTATAAAAAGGCGAATGCACTAAAAAAGCAATAACGTGGAAAGTGGTGCAAAATGAAGCGGTCGAAATAATGAATCGTTTGATGATCTCAACAACCCGACCGACACTGTTCCAGAATGTTTTTTATTTAGGCTTAAGAGGAAAGGGTACCGGGGGCTTTCTCCATACAAACTATTACAAACGTAGTCGACTGTTTTCTCCCTGGATAATGACACTAGAGCAAATATTTTTGGTGCATAAAACTTATAACTGCCATGACCATGCCCCTATTTTTTGTTTTTTCTTATTTTTTAATTTTATTAATTTTAATTTCTATGATAATTACAAAATGAAAAAAATCAAAACATAGGGGCATAGTCATGGCAGTTATAGGTTTTATGACACAAAAATATTTGTGCTAGTGTCATTATCCAGGGAGGAAACAGTCGACTACGTTTGTATGGAGAGCGCGCAGGTACCCTTTCACCTTAAGGTAAAAGGGTACCGGCGCTCTTTCCATACAAACGTCGCCTGAAACACAGGATCACCTAGTTCAGGCACACGTGGATATAGATTTAAGCAAAATTTTGTACCTATGTTTAATATTGTACTGTATTTCTGAATAAAAATTATCTTATCTTATCTTATCTTATCTTATCTTATCTTATCTTATCTTATCTTATCTTATCTTATCTTATCTTATCTTATCTTATCTTATCTTATCTTATCTTATCTTATCTTATCTTATCTTATCTTATCTTATCTTATCTTATCTTATCTTATCTTATCTTATCTTATCTTATCTTATCTTATCTAAACGTAGTCGACTATTTCCTCCCTGGATAATGACACTAGCACAAATATTTTTGTGTCATAAAACCTATAACTGCCATGACTATGCCCCTTGTTACGGTACGCTAGTGAATCTACAAGGCACTGCTAGTCCTAATTAAAAAAAATATGGAGACACACGGACTGACGGACAAGAGAGTGATCTTATAGGTAAGGGTTCCTTCTTTTACCTTTTGCGGTACGGAACCCTAAAAATTCTCGATTCTTGGTAACATGGCGCTACTCCATATTTCGTCTAATTAGAGCACTGTGCTATAAAATTATTATTTACGTCAATTTAAACTTAATCACCAGCTGTTAAAGTCGATAATTAAACACAGTTGTTTGAAGCACTTTCAGAGGAAAGACGCCGTGTGGTCTCAAACTTCTTTAATCAGCATTTACAGCGCACAATGACAGAGCGACTTCCGACAGTTTTCCGACCGATCAAATTGCTACACTAGTGTAAGGGTACACTACTTTTAGCATAAACTCTAATATCATAAAGTCACAAGACATAAAGGTTGTAGCATAATTTCACTAGGCATAACTACATTTGACATAAACTAGGTACTTTGGCATAATTCCATTTTGCATAATTTTGGCATAAAATCTTTTTACATAATATGATTTTGCATAATAGACATTTTTTGGCAGACTAATACAAAGTCATTTGGCATAATTTTATATACTTACCTAATTAAAAAAAATGGTAAAAAAGGTAGGTTAGGTTAATTCACTTAAAATCGACATAAATTAAAAAATATTTTTGTTGACACATTTTTGTCGCGACAATTGTCGCTGTCGCTTCATGCTCTATTGTGTGCAAGGACTTGTTCTTGTTGATGTTTATAAATTATCTAATTTTTCAGGAAAATATACGGCTATAAAGTTATTTAGCTTTTAGAAGATGGAAATTATCTCTTTAGTAATTTTACTTCTATTCACTTGTTTATTTATGTTTCGAGTTATTTTTCTTAATAAATATTGTTAAATTAAATTAGGTTGTTTGACGTCACGTTTGGACGTCTATAGGTTAGAAGAGTAGGGAGTTAGTTGCAAATACCAAATGTAACGAAAGTAACGTTATAAATCGTCATAACATACCGGATGTTAAGGAAAGCCAGCGTTGCTTAACTGTGAGGAGGGTCACAGCTAAGCGACGCTCGCTGATCGTTTACGGTCGTGCGGGTTAAGTGACGCTTAGCGCGGTCATTACTTCGATGGGTGACCAATTAACAGTGTAGCAAAAATGTGTTTTCGTGAGCCCCGCCGTGCTTCGGAAGGCATGTTAAGCCGTTGGTAACTCTAACAATAGGTGAGCCACACCACTATTCGAGAAGAAGAAGATTAAGGAAAGAGGAAGCGCGCAGACTTTCTAACAGATAGATAGATAGATAGTTTAGTTTAGTTTAGTTTTACGGGGCTGTTTCCGCACTTAGCCTCATTATTTGGGCCATTGTGATAGATAGATAATAACATATTATAGTATACCAGATAATAAAGTCTATAGGGACTACAGTATCCTCCTCCTCAGTATCTGGTATGAATTTCAAGTTGCTTTGTCCACCCGTTCCTGAGAAAATCAGTAGTGACACACGGACAGACAGACGAACAAGAGAGTGATCATATAACATATAAGACTTATGACCTTTTAGGAGTATAAGGGTTCCTTTTTTACCCTTTGAGGTACGGAACAGTAAAGAAGGTCGTAATCTAATTATAACAACATTTTGTCTCCAACCCTAATACCAAATAGGAATTAAAAAAAAAGTAAAAGTTTAGTAGTAGTATGTAAGTAGTAGATTGGTTTACGTATACATCTGTAAGAATTGTGTCGACTTGCCTTAGGATGAGACGTTTGATGAACTCCACTGCAGTTGTGTCTCTAATTTTTTTCATGATCTCACCAAAATCATTCCTCGCTATTACAATTTTGTAGTGGTAGGCTGTGCTGTGACTAACAAGAAAGTTCTACATATAGGTTTGAATTTTTTTTATTTATTTAATGGAACACAAAACAGAATACAGTCATATCAAGGACATAAGATAAATATAACAAATAATTTTAAACTAGACTATATCCTAAAATATGTACTCAGCATGGTTGGTTATTTCTTGTTAAGCAGTTAACATACGTATATACCTAATTTAGAGTCTATTCATTTATTTTTTAGTATGCCTTAGAAGATAATATTATGCAATAAGCATTTTTTAAATTTATTAAGTTTACTGTTAAAAACATCAATTTTGTCATTATGATTAACCATGAGATCGTTGTATTGAATGAAATAGTTACAGTCGGCAACATAATTGCAGACCCACCGTATATTCTAATGATATTTATTTAATAGATTCATGATTTGAAAGATTTTCACCCGTATTCACAATTAACCCTATGAGATTGCATAGTGCGCGCGAACGCATAGAGCCGCAAATTATATATATACTAGAGCAAAGAGAGCAACACAAAATTGACCAATCATTGCGCTGCGCAGTGCAATCACTTATCCAAGAGCAACTTAAGTACTGTTTCTTACTTACTAAACTTGAATTCGAGTAAGACCTTAGAATCTTGCTAGAGTTAAAACATTTTAATAATAGCAATTTTGGAGCTCTACGGTGGGTCTGCAATTCTGACTCCGACCGTACCTAGGTCAATACAATCTATTTCTCTATGTCAATGGGAGGAAAACTTCTCACTAACGTCATAAGGTAAGATGTACGTCAAAGATGTACGTCATCTTTCTCGTTACCTACTGTTGTCCAAATAAGCCATAACTGTGCCATTACTCAGGTATATTTAGGTACAGTCAGCTGTATAATAGCAGACACACCGTAGAGCTCCAAAATGGCTGTTATAAGAATGTTTTCAACACAAGCAAGATTCTAGGCACCTGCTTTAGTTGAAGTTTATTAGAAAGTAGAAATAATAACCATAGAATTTCGTGAAAATGAAAGCTAATAGGTTTAAAATAACTCTACAATATTGAATTCGCATCCAAATGTATTGTACATATTTTATTTTCGCAAAATAAACTTGCAATATTTTGTCTGCTGACTAAAAGAAACGAAACGCGGGCGGGCATGACTGACCTTCGTGTGACGTCACGATTTCCCTTTTTCCCAGAGAAAAAAAAATGGATGACGTTGACAGCCCGGAGGCATGAGTCATGACGTCACAGATTAAAATTTATGGTAATCGACTGTTTTCGGGGGACAATTTAAATTATTGCAGAAAAAATGCAGAAAAATGTATTTTTTTCAAAAACCTTATTTAAGGCTTTATCGAAAAAAATGATAATTGTAAGTTTCTAATAAACATTGGCGATTTTTGAAATACTTAGCGAAAATCATTCAAGATCCCAATTGTATGACTTGAATCTACTTCAGAATCCGACTTAATAGCTCAGTCGACTTACTTAGAATCAAACATCCCCGCCTAAATCTTTAACGCTAGGTATTGTTTCTACTTCTTTTCGTATCAGGGTACAGCCATTGACTATAAATAAATAAATATTGCAGGACATTCCACACAGACCACAGACAAAAATCTAAGCATAAATATTTGTCTGAGGCGAGAATCCAACCCGTAACCCCTTTGTTTGGCAGTCCGGCATGGTGACCATTGTGCCAACTGGGTCACCAATAAATTCCATTAAATTCTGTCTGACCAATATTGCGCCAGAGCTACGGCAACATCTTTGGCCTTGGTCCCCCAACGTGCAGGTGTCGGCCACAGTGGAAATTGGAGGAGGTGACCCATCAATTGTGCTGTGGCCCCACATTTATAGCTAGCTCGACTATGAAGTTAAACACCCGGACGACCCAGTTGGCACAATGGTCATCATGCCGGACTGCCAAACACAGGGTTGCGGGTTCGATTCTCGCCACAGCCAAGTAATTATGCTTACTTATTTGTCTGTGGTCTGGTTGTTTCTATGTATTATAAGTATGTATTTACAAAAGGAAAGTATAAAAGTAGTATATCCGTTGTCTAGCACCCATAACACAAGTCTAGTTACTTAGCTTGGGGCTAGATGGCGATGTGTTGAATGTCCTGCAATATTTATTTTTATTATACCCCACTCATAATTTGTCTGCAGCGGCGTCTGCAGTCGGTTTAGTGACTTCTACTGCAGGTCGTGGCCTAGGGGATCAGGGTGCTTAATAAGCTACCGTACCTCAAAAGGTATATAAAAAGGAACCCTTATAAGATCACTTTCTTGTCCATTCTATCCGTGTGTCAGCAAGTTGAAATTCATACCAAATACTGAGGACTATTAGTCCTTATTAGTTGTATAAAAATCAAGGTCGTGAGTCAACACAATATTTTCATCTAATGACTCTGTCCTCGGCTTGTTAAAGTCTACTCGCAAGACTCTATTGCTATACTTAGGCTTAAATATCAAAGAGATTTTACATTAATTTGATTAGAAATTATTTATTAATTAAACCTAGATGGCGCCGCTAGGAGCGATGTCGTAATCTATAATATAAAAATGAATCGCAAAATGTGTTGGTAAGCGCATAACTCAACAACGCCTGGACCAATTTGGCCAATTCTTTTTTTGTTGTGTTTGTTATTGTCAGGAGAAGGTTCTTATGAAAGAAAATATTAAGAAAATTGCGTAGAAAATTATTACGCGGGTGAAACCGCGGGGCGCAGCTAGTACCTAATATTTAAATATAGTTTTGTATTAAATTTTAATAGCCAGTTTAAAACAATATCTTAAGAGATAGTAAACTTTCTAAGCTTGTTAACTTGTTCAAAACATTTTCATATCGAAAACCGATAGGTGCCATAAATTGTCCAGTTGAGGTCATACATAAATCGAACCCGCATTCCAACGTGCTGTATCATAGAACATTGCCAACGAACAATGGTTTCTTTTCTACTGATTTACGGCGTATTACGTTGATAAAAATGGTGTTGACCTCCGTTTCGTTTAGTTTTTTTTGGGTTTTTCTATTTTCAGTTGGAAAGGTAGCTACTTTTTTATTTATACAGACTACGGTCGACCGATTTCAAATCTGTAGGCATATTCATATAAAATGCTTTGTCCTGAATAACTGACTGACGGATCAACGCACAGCGTAAACCGCTGATCGAAGAGACCTGAAACTTTGAGGGTGTGTTCTTTGTATGACGTAGGCTTCCGATAAGAAAGGATTTTGAAAAATACACTCCTACGCGGACGAAGCCGCTGGTAAAAGCTAGTTAACGTATAAAATGATTATTTGTTTTATTTAATAAACTAGCGACCCGCTCCGGCTTCGCACGGCTATAGTATTATGCATGTATTATACACATAAACCTTCCTCTTGAATCACTCTATCTATTTAAAAAAACCGCATCAAAATCAAAAATCAAAATTTTAAAGATTTAAGCATACATAGGGACAGAGAAAGCGACTTTGATTTATAATATGTAGTGATAGTGATAGTGAAATGGCATTATTTTTTCAAGTGATAATTCAGCGATGCGGTCTTCGATGTAACAGGCACGTATGGAAGCTAACTGGGTGTCTAAAATGACCACTTTCGACGAATCTTATATGAAACTAAATGCGATTTTTTTTTATTGTTTGTGTTTAAAAAAAAGGTCATACATAACACGACAATCGCGGCGCGATTCTGTTGTTCACTCGTCACTTGATAACCTCCGTATTAAAATTACATTATAATCTCCTGAAGGTATGCCTATTGACAGAAAATTACCTACCTATTTGATTTAAATTTTAAATTTTTATATATTACCTACAGAAAATTACCTATATTGAAAGTACCTATTTTATTTATCTCTATGGTTCTAATATCATGGTCCCATAAATAGGACATTGACAGCTGACAGTAACTTAAAATTATGACATAAAATTTCAGGTAGACATCCAAAATATAACGGTAATAAAAAAAACCAATCGTTAGGGTTCTATTTCTAAGTTTACCGGTAGGGGAGCAATATTTTTTGTCGGTGACAGACGGAATAAAAATATAATATAACTGGCTTTTAAACAACAAGGTGGAAGAAGACATTCTAAAACTATTTGACGACCTCTGTGGCGCGTCGGGCGAACACCCGACTGCGACGCAGAAGGTTGCGGGTTCGATTCCCGCCGGGAACAAGTATTTATGCTGACCATAAATTCTTGTTTTTGGTTCTGGGTGTTTCCTATATGTATAATATGTATATATTTACAAAAAAAAAAAAGTTTATAAGTAGTTTATCCGTTATCTGGCACCCATAACACAAGCATTAAGTTGCTTAGCTTGGGGCTGGATGGCGATGTGTAATGTGTCCTGAAATATTTATTTATTTATTTTATTTAAACACACACAATTTAAGAGGAAAGGGTACCGGCGTTCTCTCCATACAAACGTAGTCGACTGTTTCCTCCCTGGATAATGACACTAGAGCAAATATTTTGTTGCTTAAAACTTATAACTGCCATAACCATCCCTATATATTTTTTAAATATTTTTCTTAATCTTAATTTCTATGATAATTAGAAAATGAAAGAATAACAAGACATAGGGCATAGTCATGGCAGTTATAGGTTTTATGTAACAAAAACATTTGCTCTTGTGTCATTATCCAGAGAGGAAACAGTCGACTACGTTTGTATGAAGAGAGCGCCGCGCCGGTACCCTTTCCTCTTAAATAGCATGGAATGAAGTTGCTAACATTGTATAAATAATCTACCAAGACTTAGTAAAAGCCTGTAAAAGCCAATACAAATAAAACTCTTCAAAGCTTTTAAAATATAAAAATCTTCATTTTGAACATAGACGTCACTAAGTGACGTAGGTACCGTTACAATATGGCGTCTAGAATGACAGCTAAATGCATCGGAGAAAATGTTCGTTCTGTTTGAGTAGGTAGTTGTTAAGAGATTTATTTATTTGTTTTGGATTTAAGTGAAGTTTTATTTAACGGTGGAACTTAGGATACATCTTTTAAGGGTTAAGCGAATTTCTATGTCTGTTTGGTATGAGCTCCAGGTTATTAGAATACCAAATCTGAATAAGTATAAAATTCAAAAGCCTGCCTGACTGACTAATATTAACGCACAGCTGAAAAATATAAAAGAATCGAGCTAAAATTTGGTATTTGGCTTTAATTTAGCAATTATCTATTGGATATGGAAAATTCAACCCCTACGCTGACGAAATCGCGGGTAATAGCTAGTCTGACGATATGTATTAATTTAACTTGACATTTTTGATAAACAACTGTCGTAATATTCAGACATCAAAATTAAATTGCCAAAAATTCCATGTGTGATCTCGCTTTGAATCTCAACAATTTTTACGAAAATTTATTCTTCACTTAAATTCTAAAGTTAACCTTGACACTGGCCATCACATTCAGATTCACAGAACCACGGTTCAGACCCATTACTGAAAAAAATGATTCAAAGGCATTCGCCAGAAATACTCTTTTGACCTGCCCCTCTAGCCGTAATAGCTATACATTAGCTGACCTGAAAGCCAATTCTCGTAAATAACATTGTTCAAATTACATTTCAATATCATTTCAATTGCATTTCGATCACAAATAATACCCTCAAAGTAGCTCAAAATACCCCCAAAGTTAGCTTTTTGTAAAAAAGAACTGAATTTGAGGGTCTCTTTTGCAATCGAAATGCAATCGGAATGATATTGAAATGTAATTTAAACGATGTTATTTACGAGAATTGGCCTTCTGATGTCAGCTAATAACAACGCCAAAGACCTGGCCGCACACTGGAGTGGGCGAATCTGACCCTACGTCATCAATTCGCCCCTTAATTTGTGCTATAGATACGAAGAAGAAGATAGATGAGATCTTAAAGTGAAATCTAGTTAATTCTGGTTCTATATAATTTTGTTTCCTCCTCAGGTCTAGCAGTACCCTTCGTCGAGCTGACGGTGACCCATGCGTCTGTTCTCACGATCCTGGCCATAAGCTTCGAGCGGTACTATGCCATCTGCGAACCACTCCGGGCAGGTACCTACTACTTCACCTATAATACCTTAAGATCTCTGTCATCTGTCATTTGGAAGCACAAATTGAACCAATGATTACGATGAGTAAAGCCGTTTGTCCACAGCCAACTAAAATAAGTTTAGCTTAGCTCGCATAGTTGAACCAATTTTTCATACATGTGAAACAAACTATGCCAGCTAAGCTAAGTAAAACTGCGAGCTAAGCTAAACTCACTTAGTTGGTGATGGACGGTCGGCTTATAATACTCATAAATAAACGGTTGTTTGTTAAATAAACCTACGTACCATTTGAAGTTCTTCAAAAGTCACTAACAGGTATCATTAAGGTAAGCGTGCTACATCTTCGCCACTAACCATTAGGTACATTACAAAAAAAAATGTTTTCAAAAATCATCATGGCAAAATTCACTCTTGAAAACCACATAATTAAATATAGGCTAAGCGGGGGATAAAGGACTTTTTACATTCTGCTGACAGTGGTTCGGTCAAATGGGACTTACTGAAGAAATCTGTTTGACTACATCAGTGATATGTTTAAGTTATAGAGTAGTTTTATTGTATTACAATAATTTGACGTGTCTTCATGCAATATGCGAAAACACCCGAGGGATTATGAGTCAATTGCCTCACTTTCCTATGGTCTATTTTATTTCCGTAAGACGTGTCTACCTCTGGTTGACATATCACTAGACATCATTCAGCTTTCCGGACCATTAGCCCAGAAGGCATGTAGTGTGACAAGTCCATAAAAAAAACTTTGTACTCCGGGCGTGCCGAATGCCGAAAGAAATGAAAACATATTAAAAAAAAACGTGTGGCACTCGGGGACTGCCGCGGTAAAGCTATTGCTACATCGAGAATATGTGAGAGCGGTGTTGGCTTAGTGGTAGATACCTCGACTTTCATTCTGAAGGTCGTGGGTTCGAATCCAGGCCGGCCGTGCACCAATGTATTTTTCTTAAGAAAAATTTATGTGCGCTAATTGACATTGCTCTTACGGTGAAGGAAAACATCGTGATGAAACCCGCGGCTTAGTTGGCTCCAGAAGTATTGACAAGTTCTCTCCTCTGGACATGGTCGACTAAGCTGTGAGGGTAGTAGGTGCTGGGCGAGCCTACTCCATCTTCACGCAAAAAGGACCCAATTAAAAAGGGTCTAATCGCGGAAAACAGCCTGTATACAAGTACATACAAGTACAAGTATATCGAGAATAATTTCTTGTCTTAGTAAATGTTCTTATAAAATAAAAAAAAATAAAAAATATAAAAAAAAAATATAAAACAAAAAAACCTAAATAAAAATAAAAATGTCGTCCGACATTTGTCGTCCGTCAATAGTCGTCCGTTAATAATCGTCCGTCATTTGTCGGGGGTCTTAGGTGTTTTCGTTACGGAATTTCTTGATTCTCCCCCCAAGGCCCGCGATAAAATCTATGCAACAGCTTAAAAATTAAACTTAATTACTAAACAACTACAAAATATATGTACTTAAATGCATATATTATGCACACACTGTAGCTGCGTCTCGTAACGGTGTCGCGAGTTCAGAGATTTTATCTCATCTAAAACTATGCTTACTGCAAAATAAGTGTTCACTTAAAATAACTTTGTTTTGTTTGCAGGGTACGTCTGCACGAAGACCAGGGCCACGTTGATCTGTGGGCTGGTGTGGTTCTTCGCCGCTTTATTTACCAGGTAATTTCCTTTTAAGAAACGAGGTTTTTCTACGGTTCTTGTCTTGACACGTTTTACATAAAATTCGTCCAACAAGCTATATTTGTTTAGCTTTTTCTTACATAGAAACATTGTAGGCTTAAGTAAAGACACATTTTTACAATGTCAAAAACAAGACTTGATTTTTCTTTGTAAAAAATTATGTAAAAAAATAAATCAAAAAAATGATGTGTATTTTATGTCATAGAAGAAAATTCGTTGCATTGAGATTCTGTGGCATTGTAATTTTATTTTGAAAGAAACAAATAGGTTTTATGCTCTAGGTTTTACAATATATTTTATGTAAGAAAAGATAGAAAAAATAAAGCTTTAAGACCAATTTACTTTAAACTTGTCAAGAAACCGCCTAGCTATTTTGCGTGTACGTTTTTTTTAAGATAACTGCGGAGTTTTTTCTAACTGCAGATTTGAAAGCTGCAAGATTTTTACTGCTTTTTTGCGGTGAATTTTTCAACTAAAAGTGTGAAGTGTTTGTGATTTAAAAGTGAAGTGACCAAGGCGTGTTTACTCTGAAATGAAGAGTGATGCTTGAAACGCTCATAATTTGACAATGAGCGAGCTTTCAGCTTTCACAGGTGATTTTGGCTAGAAAAACAAAATGTAGGTATTTAGGTGGAGGGAAATTGTAGAAAAACTAACTTTATAAGTCTTACACGAATTTGGTGATAAATTTAACTAATTATAGTGCCAAGGTATGAAAAAATATTTTTTTTGAATAATTCCTAACATGAAGCAGATTGGTTATAAATGCAAAATGATTGTTTTCATTCCAAACGTCTCTTTTAACCTGATTAAACCTGACCTTAAATTGTGTTCCTAACTCAAAATGGAAACAAAAGACGATTTTAGAAATATTTTCTAGGAAAACTGCATCAAGTATTTAAATTCTCTTTGAACTGCATTTCCAAAATTTAGCACCGTGGTGAGATTTGAACTCGCAACCTCCCGCTTACCGTGCGGGGACATCTGTTGGTATTAAATTGCATCAATAAGAGACGATTTTTTTCACCAGTTTATTTCTAACTAGCAGAGCTCCGCGGTTTCACCAGTATAACTCCTGATGCCTTGAGAATATCGAGATAAAAAGTAGCCTATGTTACTTCCAAAAAATCATTGTATCCTCATACCAAGTTTTATCAAAATCGGTCCAGTAGTTTCGGAGCAATATACAGGGTTATTGGAAATTATACTAGCAAGCCGTTGAGGGCTACTTCTGTGCACCTTAACAAACAACTTTTGTTCTACGACTTTTGGAAATTCGATAAAAAAATGAAGATTTTGAGGTTATGTAAATTCGAAAAACAGCTGATTTTTTAAAACAAAGGTCATTCAGACTAAGAACAGTAGATAAAACTTAAAAACAAAGTAAAATTTTAAGGTGAATGGCCTCTCCGTGTAAGGAACAGCTGATTTTCAGGTAAACCTAACCTCAAAATTTTCGAAAAAATGTTCGAATTTCCAAAAGTCGTAGAACAAAAGTTGTTTGTTAAGATGCACTGAAGTAGCCCTCAACGGCTTGCTAGTATAATTTCCAATAACCCTGTATACAGGAAAAGTATTTTTGTAGTGCACAAATTTCGGTATGTTTTAAGCACATTAAAATAAAAAATACTTACTGTTTTTTTATTTTGGAGCTAACTCAAAAACTCTCAGAGCTATAACCATTTAGGTGTTTCTAACAAAACGACGAAGTCCATGGACACAATACTAGCGCCAGCGAGTTTAATAGCGCGCTCTAAATGAAAGTAGGTACCTACGTGTCACTGTGTGTATCAATACTGAGATACCCAATAATTTAGAAATTGAAGGAAGTTTTTCACATTAGGTTTTGGTTTTTTTTAAAAAAAATTTTTGCGTAAATGTACTCCACTGCCGACATATTATATTCAGCAGAAAAAAATGTGCACTACAAAAATACTTTTCCTGTATATAATATTCGTTACAAACAAAATATAAAATCTTTCCTCTTTAAAACATTGGTATAGATTACATCAAAATTGGTCCCGTAGTTTCGGCACAGTTTCGGAGCATATTCATTACAAACATAACAAACAAAAAATATTTCCTCTTTATAATAATATAGAATTTATATTAGTATAGAAAAGTACCAAATTTAACTCACTGAAATACCTCGAAGATCGCTTCATTTGCCAGTAAAAACTTGCTCAAAGAACTCAGAAGGCTCGTTTCACACTGGATTCGCTTATTCAGCGTAAAGTTTCTCTTCGTTTAGTGGGTCGTAGTCTGCTTTGAAGCTAACAAGCCATCACTAACAAGCAAAGATACTTAGAACGTCTTCTTTCAGGAACTTGATATAAGATAGATAGATAGATAAACAGTTTATTGCACCATAAAAACAAAAACGAAAAATGATTAGGTACATAAAAAAAAAATAACACAAAATAAAGTGAATATCTGCTAAAAGAAAATTAATATATAATAATACCTTACATTATGGCACAATGGGCGGCCTTATCGCTAAAAGCGATCTCTTCCAGGCAACCTTTGGATGGACAATAATTAAAGAAGTAAGTTGTATAAGTAGGTTGTATAGGGTTGTCATCTTTTTAAAAAGATCTTCGAAGGTTTCGTGATGTATTTTTAACCCCAAGAGGAAAAAGAGACTGTTATTATTTTGATCCCCGTAATTATTAAATATCTGTTTGTGAAAATAAAATATTATGTATTTGGCATTCGTAGCTGCTTATTGACCGCTAAGAAAGAATATTTGGAAAATTTTCATTTCGGTATCTTTCAGTAGTAATTGACTATTTTTTTTGACGTGATTTAGGCTATAATTAATTGATGAACGCCTGCATTCACAAAAAGTGTGACGTCATTGTCACGTTCTGAAGGCCAATTCTCGTAAATAACATTGTTAAAATACATTTTGATTGCATTTCGATCACAAATAATACCCTCAAAGTAGCTAAAAATACGCTCAAAGTTAGGTTTTTGTAAAAAAAATAAAAATTGATGGTATCTTTTGCAATCGTAATGCAATCGGAATGATATTGAAATGTAATTTGAACAATGTTAATTACGAGAATCGGCCTTCTGGTAAATAAATTTGTTTTATATTGTTTAATAATAATATCGCTCATCTGGGCTTGTGTTATGGTTACGAGTGACGAATATAAGACTTATATTAAGGAAAAAAAATATACAATAAAGAAAAACAAAATCTAAATTTTTCATCAATTATCGTCTGTAAACCGACTTTACAGACAACCATTTTTTTTAACAAACGAATGTGAATGTAATTATTATTTGGCTATAATAATTCAAACCAATTATTACAAAATATCATCTACATAGGAAAATTTTTAGTAATATTTCTACGAAAATTCTAATAACAAAGATAAGCTGATTTTAATTGGAATATTTTCAGTTCGATGGTAATTGAAAGACAGATAAATCACGTAGGTAGTTGAAAATGTACGAATTGGAAAGATAATTTTAATTAGTAATTAGGAACACGTTTGTAGGGGTTTGGAGCTGTTGGTCAAGGGTGTGTTTGGTCAAAGTGTACGTTTGGCCAATTGAGTATTTCGTCAAAATAATACGTTTTGTCAAAATCTCCTTCTCTCATGGGTGTATTTAGTCAAACTACACGTTTAGCCAAAGGAGTGTTTCGAGAAACAAACAAACAAAAGTGCACAGTCCGTGCAGAATTGCTATTATTAGAATGATTTCAACGACCCAGTTGGCACAATGGTCACCATGCCGGACTGCCAAACACAGGGTCGCGGGTTCGATTCCCGCCTCAGGCAAGTATTTATGCTTAGATGTTTGTCTGTGGTCTGGTTGTTTCTATGTATTATAAGTATATATTTACAAAAGAAAAGTAATATAAGTAGTATATCCGTTGTCTAGCACCCATAACACAAGTCTAGTTACTTAGCTTGGGGCTTGATGGCGATGTGTGGAGTGTCCTGCAATATTTATTATTTATTTTATTTATAACTTGGTTCAAAGACCTTAGAAACTTATGAATTTGTTAGACTAACAAATTAATAAAAAAAAAATTATGGGACCACCCTCTAACACAATAATAATAATTTCAATCGATTAATAATTGACACAATGATCGCGTAACATACTTGCAAAAAAAAACAAAATACAGTCTAATTGAAAATAATTGCAGTTTTAGAACTCTAAGATGTGGCTGCAATTTTGTTGCCGACTTTACCTACTCTGTTTCGGTCATAATTAGTAATCTTTTAAAAAGATCCCTTCGATAAGAGCTAATTTCCGTAACGTCAAAAAATAAACACGATAAACGATGGTAAAAAATCGCTACATAATTATGATAAACGAGTTGCGCCTCGCGGTTTCACTCGTGTAGGTCTCGATCCCATCTGAATATTGTTACAAAAAGTAGCCTGTATTATTCCTAAGGATTCAATACATCCTCCTATTGAGTTTCATCAAAATCGGTCCAGTAGTTTTTACGCTCATTCATACAAACCAAATATCAAAAATCAAATAATCAATATTAAATATCATTCTCTGTAACTATGTCCTATTGTTTCGTAATTGTTTCACTATTGTACTTGTTTACCTCTGTGGCGCGTCGGGCGAACACCCGACTGCGACGCAGAAGGTTGCGGGTTCGATTCCCGCCGGGAACAAGTATTTATGCTGACCATAAATTCTTGTTTCTGGTTCTGGGTGTTTCCTATATGTATAATATGTATATATTTACAAAAAAAAAAAAAGTATATAAGTAGTTGATCCGTTATCTGGCACCCATAACACAAGCATTAAGTTGCTTAGCTTGGAGCTGGATGGCGATGTGTAATATGTCCTGAAATATTTATTTATTTATTTATTTATTTTTTATTTATTCTCTGTAACTATCTCTTATTGTTTTGTTTATTTGTGTGTATACTATGTCGTGTGTTGGTTTGAATAAACTATATTCTATTCTATTCTATCAAAGTATAAGATAATAATTTTCTCTTTATAAAATAAGTAGGTATTATAGACAAGCAGGGGTCCCCGGTTACACCCGCGTATGTCCCGATCCCGGGGGAATATGAGAATAAAAGTAATTTATTTTTCTTCTAAGGATTCAATGCGTCCTCATTCATAGTTTCATGAAAATCACTCCAGTAGTTTGGAACCAATCCAAACAAAACTACTTTTTATCTTTAAAAATGTAGTTAGTAGAAGTATACATAATAATTGCTCCTTTAATACTTAATACTTTAAAAACAGTTTTTGACGTGATAACGTCTAATAAATTGATAGAACACCTGCATTCACAAAAAAGTCATCATCATCATCCGAGCGATGTTCCCGGTTGCATCCCTTTCGGGAGCCCGGGGTCGGCTTTTTCACAAAAAAGTGTTACGGAAATATTGTGTGACGTCATGCGTCATGGAAACATGATCATGGCGTGATCTTTATCATTAGGAAACAGAGTAGGTATTTAATAATAATACCGCTCATCTGGGCTTGTGTTATGGTGACGAGTGACGAAGAGAAGACTTATATAAAGGAAAACTATATATAAAGAAAAACAAAAAAAAATTATAAAGGAATAACAAAAAAAATCTGAATTTTTCATCGTTTTCTTATGACGGTATCACTTAAAATTATCGTCCGTTAACCGACTTTACAGACAACCATTTTTTGTTTTATTTCTAGGTGTTGAGGATTCCTTTATCCAATTACTTATTTCCTTCTGATTTCGCAATCTTATTATAGTAAGAACTTAAATAAAATAGGGTCAGTTATTAGGGTTTTTTCTTCAGAAACCTCAGAACAAACGCAAATTGAAGACTTTTCGATTAGGCGATAGGTTATACCGAACTGTTCAATTTAATAAACAAACTTTCGTATTTATAATTTTAGTAAGGAGTAGCTTCTGCCCGCGACTTTGTACGCGGACAAGTCGAAAATGGTTCTAATGGATTTTTAGATGGACCAAGGAATCACGTTGTCCCATACAAACTTCGCCCCCCTTTTTCATCCCTTTAGGGGTAAAATTTCGGAAAATCCTTTCTTATCGGGTGCCTACGTGATACAAAGAACACACCGTCCAAGTTTCAGGTCTCTACGATCAGCGGTTTAGGCTGTGCGTTGATCCGTCAGTCAGGACAAAGCATTTTATATGTATAGAAGATAGAAGATAGATTAGGATATGACACACAGTGCCACCTAGAAACTAAACAATTAGGCTTGTGATTTGGGTGCGCCATACAACGAATAAAATGATACTTACCTATTTTTTTCCTTGTACTTATTTGTGTAAACCAAAATGAATAGGTATCTGCAGACCTATGATAGTGAGACCAGTGATAATGCGATCGCGAGTGTTTATTAAATGAATATTTATGTTCGCGGAAAAAATAGTTTTAAGAAGATATTCACTTGCTTTTTCTTTGCCTTCAAATGAATCTATCGGACGATCGAAAAGTATCTTGTTTGCGTTCGCCTTAAAGGTTTTATCTTAAAAGACCTTTACTCATCGCGGAAAAGAATCGCTTTTTATTATTGGTATTCGTTTTGGCTTTGGGAAATCCCAAGGGACTCTTCCGATCTAATTGGACTAGGTAAGATTTCTTTATGTTTTAACAAATACTGTTTCTAAATTGTGTCTCCTTTGCTTTCTTTTGTTTAATAAAGACCAGTTTATAGTTTGACGACCCAGTTGGCACAATGGTCACTATGCCGGGCTGTCGAACACAGGGTTGAGGGTTCGATTCCCGCCTCAGATAAGTATTTATTCCTAGACATTTGTATGTGTTCTGGTTGTTTCTATGTATTATATGTATATATTTGCAAAAAAAAGTATATAAGTAGTACATCCGTTGTCTAGCACCCATAACACAAGTCTAGTGACTTAGCTTGGAGCTAGATGGCGATGTGTCGAATGTCTTGCAATATTTATTTATTTATTTATATTTGAAAAATTATTTTTGTGTTGGATTGTCCATTTATCAAGGAAGGCTATAGGCTGCTTTTTACTTTGATATTACAACGGGATCGGAATTTATACGGGTGAAACCGCGGAGCGCAGCTAGTAAAGTATATATTTACAGAAGAAAAGTATCTTAGTATTTTATTCCATAACTAGCAACCCGCTCCGGCTTCGCACGGCTATATTATGCATGTATTATACATATAAACCTTCCTCTTGAATCACTCTACCTATTAAAAAAAACCGCATCAAAATCCGTTGCGTAGTTTTAAAGATTTAAGCATACAAAGTTAAAAAAAAAAACATATATTTTATATAATATATACAACATATTATACCAATTTAAGACATAAAATTAAATGTCAAAAAAAACAAACAAATGTCACACTTTAATACAGCATACAAAGGGAAATAGGGACAGAAAAAGCGACTTTGTTTTATACTATGTAGTGATGAAGTGACACAAGCCTAGTTGCTTAGCTTGGGGCTAGATGACGTTGTATAAAAATGTCCTGCAATATTTATTTATTCAATTCACCACTTGTAAAAAATCAATAAAACAAAAGACATCCGAATGTAATTGACTCCAAAACTCGTAGAAATCGAGTAGATATCGTAAACGAAGACGTTCGATCGTAAAACGTAACGATATTATCAACTTTACATAGATATTTCGATACTTGATTCACATTCAAGCTGTGAGTATTTGAATAGATATACATTTTCTATGTTAAAATAATGTTTATTTGGACGTGAGCTGACGCGAGTGCTTAGTGTTTTACATACAGTAATAGTTTGAACTGTTTGACACTTAAAAGTACGACTACGCTTACGAGACATCGCAAAACATCTCCATGTAAAACAAATGTATGAAAAACTTAAATAAAGAATTTTTCATTACTCATACTCCGAAAGTAGGTCTAAAGATGCATGAAAAGCGTGTAGAAAATAGCCAGCCCTAGGGCTTTTCTCTTTCACTGACAGCTGTCATGTCAAATTATGGCTTCGCACGACTTGTGCAATGTGCATGTAGCCAGTATCAGTAACATTACGCATAAGGAACTTTAAAAACCTAACCTCCTTGCTTTAAGTATCACCAAAGAATAACACTACATGTATATAACCTCTTTGGTCCCAACCTTGTAAGAGGATCAGGTAGTATGGAGTCTCTCATTCACTCTCGTTGTTAGGAAGAATTATATGTATTATTCGTAATGAAAAGCACAGTGTTTACCTCGGGTGAAAGACTCATTAAGTCCCTCGAACTATTAGCGCCCTCGCTACGCTCGGGCGCCAAACTCCGTCTCGGGACTTGTAATGAGTGACTTTCACACCTAGGATAACAATGTACTATTAAAAACCCCCGACTTTTTCAAACATAGCTAAGAACACTACCGACTAATTCACCTTTCAAACAAAATAAACTAAATCAAAATCAGTTTAGTCGTTCGGGAGCTACGATGCCACAGATAGACACACAGACACATCCAACTTATAACGCCCGCGTCGGGGTTAAAAATAGAGAATAACGCATGATGATGGGTGTCGTTTTATAGGTTTTCGGGGGCCCTAATTCGACTCTGATGTCCGTTTTAACAACAGTCGAAATTTTAACCGTCTAATGTCACTCTGATCCATTTACACAGAGGTCGTTTTTGGTTCAGAGTTTTTTTTATCGATGTTCAACTTTTTTTTTCGATGATTTAAAAAAAAAATCTTGAGAGTCCATAAGTCACAAATGACTTGTCGAAATTTCGTGCATCTAATTTTATGTTATTTAAAAATAGAGAATAGCGCATGACAATGGGTGTCGTTTTATAGGTTTTCGGGGGCGCTAATTCGACTCTGATGTCCGTTTTAACAACAGTTGAAATTTTAATTGTCAAATGTCACTCTGATCCATTTCCAGAGAGGCCGTTTTTGGTTCAGAGTTTTTTTATCGATGTTCAACTTTTTTTTTTCGATGATTTAAAAAAAAAATCTCGAGAGTCCATAAGTCACAAATGACTTGTCGAAATTTCGTGCATCTAATTTTATGTTATTACCTGTTCTTCTTAGTAAAGTTATTAGTAAGCGTCCTGCAATTATATTAGCCGTTAATCGAACAGCTAAAGTTCCTGGTCGAATAATATTTCTAATAGTTTCAATCAATATTATAAATGGTATTAAAATAGATGGAGTACCTTGAAGAATTATGTGTCTAAATATAAATGTTATAATTATTAATTACTTAATTGAAGATAGAAACACGATAAAAATAAGGTAATTTCAGCTTAATATATCTACTACCCGATCCTGAGAAATACGGTCCTGACACACGGACGGACAGACAGACGGACAACCGAGTGATCCTAATAAATTCTTCTTACTATTAGGCTTTTTCTTTAAGACCTTAAAAATTTACATAGGAAAAGCTACCTTACTGCCCTGTAATAAAGACTATTCAAAACTGTTTTACCCTAAGGTCGTAACAATTCCAAACGATGACATTTTTCACTGAAAAATTAGCCACATTTGTCTACCTTTCCGTTACAGTAGGGAAAATAGAAGACTACAGTTTTTCACTATTGTACTGTTAGCAACAGAAGTATCCTATCACTACATTGTATAAAACAAAGTCGCTTTTTCTGTCCCTATTTCCCTTTGACTGCTTAAATCTTTAAAACTACGCTACGGATTTTGATGGGTTTTTTTAATAGATAGAGTGATTCAAGAGGAAGGTTTATATGTACGAGTATAATACATGCATAATATAGCCGTGCGACGCCGGGGCGGGTCGCTAGTAATTTATAAATGTGAAAGTTTGTGTGTTAGTTGTGTGTTTATTACTCCTATAGGCAAAAACTAAAGACCAGGGGCCTTATTCTGCTATTTTGCATTAATGGATTTACCATTGTCATTATATCGAGACTCTATTGATATTATATCGAGACTGTGACTTTATTTGGTATGCTGCAAAAATTTTAATAACATCGTAATAGAATCACTATGGCGTCCCAATGGAATGGTAATAGATGCGTCGCTAATGTTGCCTAGCAACATGGTATATGTTGCTAAGCGATATACCGTTTTGACAACTACCGAGATTCCATTGAGCCACGATTCTAGAGCAGAATACCAAAGTGAGTCAGTGGTGTTTCGATAGAATACCTAGTTAACATTAGAAGAATACCAATTTGACATGTGATGTCATATTTTTAACATTTAATTTCTATTACGATTATATCGACACTCTATTGAAACAATTGTGTTAGCAGACTTAGGCCCGTGTACCCTTACCATAAGTTTACAGTGATCGGAATCGCTAGCGTTAATTCGGAAAATTCTATGAAAAAAATGTACTTCTAGTGACCGCTAGAGGTGCTGTGCTGTACATTTTTTTTCAACTTATGGTAAGGATACCTAAGGCTTATTCTTATATTGTTCAAATTACATTTCAAATCGAAATGCAATCGACATGATATTACAATGTATCTACGAGAATTCTAGATTAATACATAGGCTAGATTAATACACATGCCGAGTTTCATTGCAATCGAAAGAGTTACAAACAAACATTCACATTTATAATATTAGTAGATACTTAATTAAACACGTTTTAGTTTTGTTGATGACGTTTGTGTTAGAGGTACTAAGACTAGGATAAAGTTATTATTCCTATTACATGCCGAGTTTCATTGCAATCGAAAGAGTTACAAACAAACATTCACATTTATAATATTAGTAGATACTTAATTAAACACGTTTTAGTTTTGTTGATGACGTTTGTGTTAGAGGTACTAAGACTAGGATAAAGTTATTATTCCTATTACATGCCGAGTTTCATTGCAATCGAAAGAGTTACAAACAAACATTCACATTTATAATATTAGTAGATACTTAATTAAACACGTTTTAGTTTTGTTGATGACGTTTGTGTTAGAGGTACTAAGACTAGGATAAAGTTATTATTCCTATAAATAAAAATGTCCTAATGATCTCTATTAATTTTAATGTTAATCTCTGTTACAAACCAAACAGAAACTACACAAATCTTATATACTTACTATGCTAAATTTTGCGTGAAAGAAGAGATAAAAGAGCTTATGATCGAGTTACCTAAAAAAATGGTTGTCTGTAAAGTCGGTTTACAGACGATAATTTTACGTGATAACGTCATTAAAAAACGATGTTTTTGTCCTTTTTTCTTCACCTATATTTTTATAAGTCTTCTATTCGTCACTCGTAAAGATGAACGATATTATTATTAAATACTCTGTTTCTTAACAGGAACACACAATATTTCGCCAGACACTTTTTTGTGAATGCAGGTGTTCAATTCAATTTATTAGACGTTATCACTTCAAAAGCGAGATGCCAATTATGCCTAAGTCTTTGCCTAGAAAGCTTTTCGTCCTAAGCGAGAGATGCCACTAAAGCAGAGTGCCTGAAATGCAACAGTGACTAACGTGCAATCGAAATTATATTGAAATGTAATTTTAACAATGTTATTTACGAGAATTGGCCTTCTGGTTAGTGGTAGGTAACTATGAGGTCTAAAATGTAGCACGCACCTCTAGAAGATACTTATTCACTCGTGACTTAAAGACCCCCCAAATTGTACACGTCAGGAAAGACAGACGCAGGCAGTTGATGCCATTCCCTCGCAGTAAATTGTTTAGGGTTATTGTTTTAATTTATTTGTTCAACTTCTGCTGGTGATTGTACCTTTTGTCTGATTTTGACGTTTCCGTACCCAGCCTACGTTTTGTACGGAGAGTTATGTGCTGACTGTAAATTACATATTCCTACTTTTATAGGGTACCTAAATTAAAACCTAAATATTTAGTAAATACTAGCAGACCCGGCCACTTGCTGTGGCTAAGGTTTTTGTTACATTTTAGTAAACTATTTAAGAGGAACGGTAGTAGAATATTGCGACTATAAGCTATCTTATCTTTCAAGTTGGATCACAGTGATCACACGGTGTGCAAATTTGTTTTAGAAAGTTAAAGTAGGTATATAGTTTAGGAGTCCATCATAAATATTTGCTTTATTATCAATCTGAAAAGCGATTGTTTGTTTCTTGTTCTTTTGTCACTAATATCAAAGTTAATAAAAACAAAAAGTTCATTTAAAATAAGAATGTTTTTAGTTTTTGCTCTCGGTTTTGCATAAAAGTGCCTATGACGTGTAAAAATCGATGTAGTTTGTATAGACGAGGCTGTATTAGGTATGGGCTAACTAAGCAGTCGTTGACTTCTCTGACTGGGAAAAATAAAAAATATACCAATACTTCACTACATAGTATAAAATAAAGTCATTTTTCGCCGTCCCTATGTCCCTTTGTATGCTTAAATCTTTAAAACTACGCAACGGATTTTGATGCGGTTTTTTTTAATAGATAGAGTGATTCAAGAGGAAGGTTTATATGTATAATACATGCATAATATAGCCGTGCGAAGTCGGGACGGGTCGCTAGTACTTAAATAATTCTCTTGATCATCTATCGAAAGATTCCGAACTAGCCTAGAAAAAAAGTTAAATTAAGTGCTATTATGAGACCCTATTACTAAGACTTCACTGTCCTTCTGTAACCAAGCTGTATCTCATGAACCGTGAGAGAGTGTTGCCGCTATAACAACAAATAGAAACCGAAAAAATAAAATATTTGACGACCCAGTTTGCACAATGGTCACCATGCCGGACTGCCAAACTCAGGGTTGCGGGTTCGATTCCCGCCACAGACAAGTATTTATGCTTAGATATTTTTCCTTGGTTTGGTTGTTTCTATGTATTATATTTACAAAACAAAAGTATATAAGTAGTATTTCCGTTGTCTAGCACCCATAAGACAAGTCTGGTTACTTAGCTTGGGGCTAGATGGCGATGTGTGGAGTGTCCTGCCATATTTATTTATTTATTTATTTAAGTGGGGCTCCCATAAAATAACATGGTACGGAACTATTCGTGAGCGAGTCCGACTCGCACTTGGCCGGTTTTTAATTTAAAGTCACCTATTATTTACATGTTATCTAAATTAAAGTCTGTACCTACTTAAGGAAGGATTATGGATGTAGGTATATCTTGCTTTCAAATTAAATTTAGACTTACGTAAATGTTTGTGCATATCTTTAGGTGTTCATTAACATTTGTAAATGTTTACGAAGATGAGTGTAAATGTTTGCACATTTCATTAAAACATTCATTAATTGGTTTCTGGTGAGAACTGAGTGCAGTCCATTTCGATTAATGTAAGAAAAGTGCTTTTATCTGGGTCTTTAATAATCATCTGAGTAAGAAATGAGTCAGTTATTTGTTTTTTTTTGTGTTTCTTACAAGTGTGGCGTCGTACAGTTTGTGCATATGGCCAGTGTCAATCTTTACGTGTATTTCTTGACGTGGGTTTATTGACGAAAAAAAAGATTGCCCATTAAAGTTGTAATCGAATTCTTCTCCTGCCGTGAAGTCTTCTCTCATGAAGTTCTTCTGTTGACCAGGTTCTTCTTTCTTGATCAGTTTCTAATCTTAGTATGGTCGAATGGTATACTTAATTATTTTTATAAGTTGGTGTTTTTATATTTTTAATCAACTTTTAATTTTTAATTTCTGTTGTTTTTAATTTTTTTAATATTTATTTGCAACGAATCTGCTCTAAACTTCTAAAACAATTTCGAAAAGACTTCATATAAACATATACCTATTGAATTCTTATGAATAACTCAAGTAACTTTCCAACGAATTAGAAGTACCATGGGCAGACCCGCTGGGCGATACTAGTATCTACCTTCCTAATAAATTTCAGAATAAAGGATTCAATTTTGGATCAGAGTTAACATCTGTCAAATGTCACTCTGATTTTGGAGTAGGGTGTCGTCTATGAGGTTTTCGGGGGGTTTCTAAATCTAGGAGCCATTTTTAGATCAGAGTTGACATCTGTCAAATGTCAGTCTGATTTTGGAACGCCTTTGTGAGTGGTGATTCTGAATCCAGGATCCATTTATAAGTCAAATGACATCTGACTGTCTGTCTGGTTTTGAAATGGGGTGTCGTTTAATACGTTTTTGGAGGTGCTGATTCCGAATCCAGGATCCATTTTTAGATCAGAGTTGACATCTGTCAAAGGCTGTGAAATTTTTTATTTAATTTAAGAAATAAGGCTACTCGATGTAGTAATTCACATCGAGTAGCCTTTACGCAGACGAAGCCGCGGGCAACAGCCGCGGGCAACAGTTTACGCAGACGAAGCCGCGGGCAACAGCTGGTTCCTAATACTCGTAAATCTCCTTGACCGTAGCTGAACTATGACCAACATTTTCAAAATATATAACCGGTTTATTCTAGTTGTACTCAAAAACTGTCGACAAAACGTTACTTGCAAGGGGTACCTTTGCATTTTATTACTCCTTCAAAACTGGGGCTTCCCTATAAAACTAGTAGTAAGTGAGCGAAGTACCCAGTTTAGTTGCAACTGAAGGATTTTTCAGTGTTCGCGGGGAATTTTATGTCCCGTTTATGGGGCAGTGAGTTTGTTAACTTGTTATTTGCTGGGTTAAAAGCTGTTAAACGTGTGTGCCCACTGGTAGCTTATGTGTGGACTATGATTGTATCCGGTTTCAACCGCGTAAGTCCCAACTTCCTGGAAATATTGGGATAAAAAGTAATTTTTGTTATTGTCAAATAATCAATGTATTCTTTTAACTATGTTTGTTTTCAGGAATTGATCTCTATTATCAACACTATCGATTAGTACAAAAATATAGGCTAATAATTTTTGTGGAAAATTAACAGGGGCCTTATTCTGCTATTTGGCCAACCATTGTCATTATATCGAGACTCTATTGATATTATATCGAGATTGTGACTTTATTTGGTATTCTGCTAAAGTTTTAATAACATCGCAATATAATCACTATGGAGTCTCAATGGTATGGTAATATTTACCTTGCAGGTGTTGCCTAGCAACATGGTATATGTTGCTAAGCAATATACCGTTTTGACAACTATCGAGATTCCATTAAGCCACGATTGTAGAGCAGAATACAAAAGTGAGTCAGTGGTGTGTCAGTGGTGTCTCGATAGAATAGTCAACGTTAGTAGAATACCAATTTGACATGTAATGTCATATTTTTGACATTAAATTTCTATTACGATTATATCGACACACTATTGTAACACAATTGTGTTAGCAGACTTAGGCCCCAGGTATCATGTATCTGGCTAGGATAATGATTTTTACAAAAATCGAATTAAGCATTTTTGGTTTTTTTCAAAATCGGGCACGCAACTCTTTTCAGCATTTTTCGCTATCTCCTATAGGTTAGTTAGGACTTAGGATATAGCCTAGAAGGCCCATGTAAAAAATTCACATTGTATAGGTCGAAATGTTGATAATGTCAATAAGGGACAAATCTAATTTACATAAACACAGATACATGGCCAAAAATTTGCAAAATAAGGGGTGTAAATGAAAACCTTACCCATACGTAACACCCTATACCAACGTTTTTAAAACTCAATATTGTTAATAATAAACTTTTATATTTAAACAAAAATCCAGTTATTTTTATTTAAAAACCAATTTACTGGATCGCATTTGATGAAATTTCTAAGGAACTAATCAGAAAGAAAGATATTGAATCGACAATTTGAGAACCTCTTCTTTTTCTAAATCGGTTAATGACGGAGTTTTGAGGTAACAATAAAATCAACCGAATTGAGAACACCTTTCAGTCTAAAAATAGGTATAAGATCTATTTCACCGTTTTTATCACCATTATAAGAATGTAAGACTTATAAAGAATTTAGTTTTCATTCCTCCGATCACATAAAATTCCCATTTTGAGGACAGCAATAAACTACCATGCACAAGAAAACACAATAGACTTGACTTATCCTTGGTATTACAATTGCGAGCAATGAATTTAGAACTTTGTTAAGGTGAAAACCCTTTCACAACTGCGCTCTCTCCATACAAACGTAGTCGACCGTTTCCTCCCTGGATAATGACACTAGCACAAATATTTTTGTGCCATAAAACCTATTTAACTGTTTATAACTGCCATGACTATGCCCCTATGTTTTGGTTTTTTCTAATTATCATAGATGTATGGAAAGAGCCCTCGGTACCCTGTCCTCTTAATAATTAGTGTAAATACCACTGGCCAGCAATAAAAAAGCAAACAACTGTTTAGTGACGGCAAGGGCTATCATTATTGTGCAGATATTAATTTCTAACGTTAAATACCCTTACAATTATTAAAAGACTAGCGACCCGTCCCGACTTCGCACGGTTATATTATGCATGTATTATACATATAAACCTTCCTCTTGAATCACTCTATCTATTGAAAAAAACCGCATCAAAATCCGTTGCGTAGTTTTAAAGATTTAAGCATACAAAGGGAAATAGGGACAGAGAAAGCGACTTTATTTTATACTATGTAGTGATGAAGCACGATGTGGTATAAATGATTCTAAGCGAAAGCGTTTATAAGTATACATCTAGCTGCAATTGGCGGTATCACCAGCGTATGTCATGATACTGCGATAATATTAGGAAACCTGCAACCTATGAATTGAGTCTGTTCATAACTAACACGCCAATTTTCTTAATTAAGATATTAAAAGTAGAAAGAGTTAAAAACAATCAATTCGAAAACCAAAGCAAACAGCTGGAGCTCGCCGCGCTATAAGAATTAATGACCTAATTTCATTGCCAGCAAATGTACTATTATTCCAAAGAATTTTTAATACACTAGTGCTTAGGAACACCCGTCGAGTTTTCCTCTTATTAGTTTCCGGATAAACAAATAGACAGATCTAGTAGCGTCTAGGAGTGTGTTATTAGAGCAAATAGTTTTAAAGTGGTGGTATAATAGCAGTGCACTTATTTTTAACAGAGTAAGAGAGAGTGCATAGTAGGGTAGTAAGTGGTAAAATGTTGGTTGAATGAAAATAATCATGCAATCGTTATTTTTTTTATTAATAATGTTTGGAAAATATGATACTTTGATCGTAGATTTAGTAACAATTTAAACTGTAATAGTTGAAATTTGATGAAAAAGCTCAAATAAAAAAAAATCTAGTTTTAGAGATACTAAAATTGAATTAGGTTACCTATTAATTATAGTGGAATTCTATAAGTTATTAGCTGAAAATAGCTGATAGCTTTAATTAAGGTTTTAACAAGACCCTTATAATTCCTAATTATTAGAACCTTATTAGATCGATTGTGAATTGTGTCAACAGTTTGCGATTTAATTCAAATGCTATCGATGAATGCTGCATTGAGTGGAAATGAACTAACTATATTAAAACTGAAATCTACAAGTTTTCAGGGCTGAACAACCTTTATGAAGCAAGGTAATTTTTTTAGCTTAATATATACCCACAGCTATTTGTAAAAAAGCTTTATTTGTCTGTTTGTGGCACGCTTTTCGCACTATTAATTTTTAGATACCTTTTCACTAAAAGGTTTTCGAAGAATTATTTGATTGTTATTTTTTTGTGTTTTGATGCTTTTGCAGTGGTATTTTTAAATAATTGTTGTGTGTAATGTAAAGTTGTGATTGTTGAGAGTTTAGTACGAATATGTTCCTTTGTTTGAAAAGTAATTTCATTAAATGCCTTCATACCCATTTTAACAAATTTTGACAGATTTCTTCTGAAATAAGAAAAGCACAAATCTAGGCAAGCATACTAGATTGTGTTTTCTAATGTAAAAACCCACATTAAAAAGAATATTAGTAGATTACAGTCTAGATTTACCATTGTGTAGTGGTTTTTCTCGAGTGGCTGCAGTTTTTTTAATGATTACTCAGGGGTTGCTAATTGGATTTCGATGTAAAGTATACATCAACCATCCTCAGTTTTTCGTCAGTTCTTTCTTAATTTTTTTCAATTGGTTTAGCCGTTTTAAATGGTATAAGTAACAAACAAACAGATAGACTTGAAATTTAAAAACTATATATTTTTGTTCTTATAAACTTTTTCTAAGTCCCCTAGACAATTTTTTTAATTTGCTTCCAATTACAGACTTTTTATCCTTTACCTTTTTTAGGTATAAGTATAGAGTATGGAAGTTATAGACAAAGATTTAATGTTAGGGGGTTTAGGGGGTTTAAATTTTTAAAGAAATGTATTTTTACAGATTTTTAATTATTGTTTGCTACCCCTGACTATATATATAATTTAACGAGTACTTTTGATGTTTGAAATGTAGATGTATGTTGTAATTGTATACATTAAAGATGTTGCACAAGTCTGCCCTGCAATATATTGTTTACATTTTGCATAACAACAGTTTATACTCATCTCTTAGCGATTTATCTTATAAAACTTTTATAGTTTCATGTTATGAAAAATTATGATTTACGCAATCGTATGACTGATTACGATTTTCCGAAGGCGTCTTGGGAAAGTGTAGGACTATGCTTTCACGTCTTCACTTCCGTGTCTGTTTTATTCAAAGACAGACATACCTACATCTACTAAATATATACAGAGTTTACCAGGAAATTACTTAAAAAATAATGAATAATCGGTAAACATACCTACATAAAGAAATAAATTTGCACACGACAAATTAGGAACCTTTTTCTTTTTGTAAGTCTGTTAAAAAGTAATATTTTTGTGGAACCGAGTTTTATACAAAGTTCGGGAAAATTATCTCTATTCACTGAAAATTTAAGAAAATTTTAAGACATTGCAACACTTTTAGTGTACCTACTCATAAGATTCCACATTTTGAACATTCCCTAACAACTAAGTAGGTACCTAAATTAAGCCAAAATTATATTTGTTTTCCTGTTTTCCTACTTTTGAAATTCCACGGCGAGAATTGAACACGCAACTTAACGTGGTAGGTGTTCGCCCACCTCGATTTAGAAGTCGCGATATTTGGCGAAGAAGTAGGTGAAGTGAGAAGAGAAGTGGTAGGCGTAGGTACTTACCAAATTCGCACAAACAAATAAAAAGAATCAAGAATGGATATAAGTGGCAATGAAAAACATTCTATTTTCGGTAGTTATAAATATTTATTTTTGGGTCGATGGCAATAAAACCGAATAAAATAGGTTTAGATCTACTGTCGACAACAAAAGTGCAAACCGAATTTTATTTAAGTATACTTTTAATAAGTACCGACTAAGTCCGAGCCGGACGCTCGAAGATTTGTTGTTTTAGCGGCAGAAATACGTCTGTAAATATTTCAACTGTTTACGGTAAAAAACTGTGGTTTTATTTCAATAAAATAAGAAAAAAAAAACAAAACAAGGATACCGTAAACGCGTAAAAACCAACGTGGAAAAAAAACGTTTGGCACTCAGGGACTGACGCGGTAAAGCTATTGCATCGTGCGAGCTTCGTACAGTCGTACCATATACGCTCTGCCGAGCTACGGTCTGGTCTGGAGTGGGGGGTGTTAGGTTTTATTTTCGTTACGGAATTTCTTGATTCGGTCCCCGCGCTCAAAGCCCGCGATAAAAGCTATGCAATAGCTTAAAAAACAAACATCTCAAAATAATAATTTAACAATGACAAAACACAAGTGATTGTTTTTGAATGTTGTCAACTCAAGCAATACTACTTGTACTATTATATATTCTGTGGCAATACCTTTAAAAACTTGATTTTAAAAATATTTTAATATTTTGGAATTTAATGGCGAATCCACACTTTTGTGTTTGACTGTACCTACTTCTTTGCGGTCAATGTTATTGTTTTGTTTACCTTGTTTCTTGTTCAGAAAACGTGGCCATTTTCTCCATTCTCATTAAAAAAATCGCCTTTCCTGTATTATAATATCCTACTAATAATACGTTAGAAAGTTTGCCTGTTTGCGTGTAGGTGTTTTATTGCTCAATCATAGAGAAATTAGGAACCAAATCCCATATTAATACAAAAAAATTAAAAGGGAAAAGATACTTATTTTTGAGTTTTAAATTGTACTTTATTTAGAACGGGTTGAAAATGTTTTTGTTTCACTGCCGTCATCCTATCATACCTTGCGTCCCTATTAGGAGCCCGTTTATTTGGAGGTCTTTGAGTCACGAGCATCTTCTAGGAAAGCGTGATAAATCTTAGCATCGTCACTTACCATCGCGTGGGATAGTGGTCAAAGGCTGATCTATTTAGGTATTATAAAAAAATATATAAAAAAAAATCATTTAAGAACACTAACACTTTAAACTGTTAATAAACAGAAGGGGCAAAAATTACCGAGCATATTTTAATTGTTCTTAAACTATAGAAAATTCAAACGTTTAATAATAATGGTAAATGACTAAGAGTGTGTGTGTGTAAAATAATGAAATAAATAAATAAATCTACATTAATAAAATAAAGAGGAAATACTTTTTATTTTTTTGTTTGTAACGATTATGCTCCGAAACCACTGGACCGATTTATATGAAACTTGGTATGGGGATACATTCATTCATTGGAAATATCATAGGCCACTTTTTATCCCGATATTCCCACGGGGTCGGGGAGTTACGCGGGTGAAACCGCAGAGCGTTGCCAGTAGGTATCTAACACAAGAAAGTAAAATAACATAATCCCATAAATCCTAATTGTACTAAAAGGACATGTTTACGATAAACATGGTCACAACTTTCTATAACGTATTTATTAGTTTATCGAACTAATGGACTTTATTCGATGAAGTGGAACATCACTGCTACTAATGACGCCATCTTGTTTTTCAGAAAATTGATGTTTTCTCTCGAGCGTTACAATCTAATATGTCTAAGATGCGGTATCTTAGACATATTAGATTGTAACGCTTAGCGTGTTTAATTTAATTCGTTGAAAAGAAGTTGGGATACTTAGCTGTCTTTTGCACGACTAATGACCAATATTGAAAAATTACAAATAGTCTAAAACTGTCCAATCATAATAATATCCATTCATATTAATGTGCATTGTGCAATCATAAAAATGTAATTTCAAAAAATATATAAATAAATATTGCAGTATATTCCACACATCGCCATCTAGCCCCAAGCTAAGTAACTAGACTTCTCTTAGGGATGCTAGACAACGGATAATAATATACTACTTATATACTTTTCTTTTGTAAATTTATCTAAATAGAAACAACCAGACCACAGACAAATATCTAAGCATAAATACTTGTCTAAGGCGGGAATCGAACCCGCAATTTTGTGTTTGGCAGTCCGGAATGGTGACCATTGTGCCAAATGGGTCGTCAAAAAATGTCCAACCCATCAGTAGGGCCAGTCCTGTAGGAATATCGCCACCATTTTTTCACCGCTCCATGGTTTCACCCGCGTAACTCCCGATCCCGTGGGAATATCGGGATAAAAAGTTGCCTATGTTACACCTAATGAATCAATGTATCTTGATACCAAGTTCCATCAAAATCAGTCCTACTGGACTGATTTTGATGATTTCGATTTAGGGGCCTATTCGTTACAAACAAAAATATTAAAAAACTTTCCTTTTATATTAGACTAGCGACCCGCCCCGGCTTCGCACGGCTATATTAAGCATGTATTATACACATAAACCTTCCTCTTGAATTACTCTATCTATTAAAAAAAACCGCATCAAAATCCGTTGCGTAGTTTTAAAGATCTAAGCATTCAAAGGGACAACGAAAAGTGACTTTATTTTATACTATGTAGTGATAGTGAAGAGTAGATTGTAGAAAACTGTATCAAAACCAACCTGGGAAATAAAGACAGAAAAAGCGACTTTGTTTTATACTATGTAGTGATTACGAAAAAGAAGGGTAGAATTAATTAACATAAAACGTTAGTAAATCCATTACAAAGCTATCATAACAATATTTAGTTAGTTTCATCACGATATAACAGAATAATAACGATGGTGAAGTTCTGTAATATATTTACATAATTTGTTTGAATTATTTCGTGTCCTAATTCGGCGAAAATTGATTGATGAGTTGAAGATTCATTGTTAAACATTATTCAGAAATAATGTGCGCTTCGAGGATTTGGCCGAGCGAGTAAAAAAACCGGCCAAGAACGTGTTGGGCCATGCGCAATGTAGGGTTCATAAACTTAATATTTACTGCCTCTTTTACGAAAATTTAATTTAATTTAATTTAATTTTACACCACTCTACTTTACGCGTTGGGGATGATTTTACCATTTTGTCGGCGTGATTCATATGTATATTCTTGCCAAAGAATAGTTTTCTAGTAGGTACTTATAATTTCTGAAGTAAACCACGGACGGGCGGAGAAACTATAAGGGTTCCTTGTATACGGAACCCTAAAAAGGAGAAAATAAAAATCGGGTAGTCTGAATCAGGACGATTATGTCGGGGTTCACTATTATTTAAACTGTTTTGGACGATTATGTCGACGTAGACTTTTATTTTCATTATTCGTTGACGTCAATGGTAAACTTTTTTTTTTATACACTTTCCTATTTTTAGTTTCACTTATCTATCGCACATCGCACTAAATCATCTGTTTCACTGAATCACTGTTGTAGATAAATGTGTAGATTTATGTATTACCTTCTTATGTAGATAAAATGTTGTAGATCTTTGTCAATAATAATGTAGAACGCTATTGAATGTTGAAGAATAGCTTTATGCTTTCGTATTAAAGTTATTTAAAACTAGATATTTGCCATATTTTTTGAATATGGTATATATTTACCAATTACAAAAAAAAATTACCGATTCAAATGATAAAGTACAATCGAATTGAGAACTTCCTATTTTTTTTAAGTCGGTTAAAAACGTTTGTTTAAAATCATTTTTTGACAATCTTTAATTTCACTTAATGCTGCTCTTATTTTAGAGAATTCAAGTTCTTTGACCATAAAATCTTAAAAACGAACTTTAGTTTTTTGGTCTTTTATATTTCTAATTTTATTCGTAAATCTTTTAAATATATGTGACGATTATATATATTTGAAAGCATAAAGTTATTATTTTTTCGTTCGATAATGGCGTTTTTTATAAACCATTAAACTAATGGTGTTTTTTTTAATTTAAGTCCGATCCTGGCCATAGCTGAGCATCACACAGTGACCAGACAAGACGGAACTATCTACTTCCAATGCCTCACTCAAGCCATCACTTTCTGGCAGATCGCCTTCTTCGTCATGATTATTTTATTTCTCTACGCTATACCATTAATAGTTCTAATTGTATTATACAGTATTATAGCCAAGAATCTTATATCGGCTGCGTCTAAAGTTGTTATGAATAAGACATTCGATCCGTATAATGCTCGCGCAAGAAAGCAAGTCATACTAATGCTTGGCACCGTAGTTTTATGCTTCTTCCTCTGCCTAATGCCCTACAGAATATTAACTTTATGGATAATTATAACCCCGTCTGAGTTATACGACGAAATAACACCAGAGAAATGGTACAATATTCTTTATTTCTCAAGAGTTATGCTCTATATAAATTCAGCAATTAACCCTATTCTATACAATCTGATGTCGTCGAAATTCCGTATCGGTTTCTGTAAAGTATGTATTTGTTATAATAAGTCTGAGGATTTAAGTAGGCGGACTCAACGGACTATGACTAACGGTTCAACAACAAGCAGCAGTCTAACAAGGACAACGAATAGTTTGAAGAAATTGTTTTTACATCGAAGTAGTGTTGATAAAAGTGAAGAAACAGATGGGAAAGACGAAGGGGAAACGAAGAGTCTATTTGAAAGACTGTTTGCTCACAAAACTTTCATCCGTCAACAGTCCGCACCTGTCTGCTCCAATACTAAACCTCAGATATTAAACAGGATGAAAAGCGAAGGAAATATAGACGTGTTAGATAAAATAGAACAAGACATCAGCCATTCCAATAGACATAGAGAAATAGATGACAGAAACCACGGGTCATTGAGAAGGAGCGTGCTTATAAATAGCGCTAAGGCGAAAAGTGTAGATGATAGTAAAAAATCGGTGTCGTATCAGAAAATAAAAGTAGACTGCGTGGTCGCTTTTCAGAAATCTAAAAGTGTTGATCTTGATTTACCGGAGAGTTTCGTTTAAATATTTTGAACAAATAAATTAGACTTGTAAAAGAGTTATGTATTTGTCATAGACTTGTTTAACGTTCTGACAATTCCCTCTCATCCAGATTTTTATATTAGATGACTTTGTACAACATTCTTGAAAGCTGGATTGTTATTGGTTTTATAGACACAACTTTAGGTACCTACCTACTTTTTAACCCCTGGCGCAAAACCGACGTAGTGGTATTAGTTTGATGTGTCTGTGTGCGTGTGCCTGTGGCATCCTGCGTGTGAACCGAATTTCATTTTGTTTCTTTTGTTTGATAGGTGAATTAGTCGGAAGTGTTTTTAGCTATGTTTTATCGATATCAATTCAGCCGTCTTAAGAGGAAAGGGTACCGGGGGCTTTCTCCATACAAACTAGTACAAACGTAGTCGACTGTTTCCTCCCTGGATAATGACACTAGAGCAAATATTTTTGGTGCATACAACTTATAACAGCCATGACCATGCCCCTATTTATCGTTTTTTTTAATTTTAATTTTTTTTAAATTTTAATTTCTATGATAATTAGAAAATGAAAAAAACCAAAACATAGGGGCATAGTCATGGCAGTAATAGGTTTTATGGCATAAAAATATTTGTGCTAGTGTCATTATCCAGGGAGGAAACAGTCGACTACGTTTGTATGGAGAGCGCGCAGGTACCCTTTCACCTTAAGTCATGGGGGATAAAAGTCAAGGGTTTTTTTTTAATTCTAACTTTAATTATCTTTTTAAGTCATTTTTTGAAAATCGCTCAAAAAATACTTGTCTACTTCCCAGCGCTGATCATCTCATGTATTTAGTGACGATTACCGGCGCCAATCAGCGCACACTTTCTACATGGACGCGGCCTTAGAGTTATTTTTTTCGATGTAAGAGGAGAGCTTCCTAATTAATCAAAGTATTATTTAGATTTTAGGAAATGGTGTCGTGTTCTAAATTGACATCAAAGAGATTAAAATTGAATAAAGCTACGGAAGGGGCTTTATAAATTAATTTCAAAGCTTTCGTAAGCTACAGAATTTAAGTCAACCGATAGTAGTTCGCTGACAGTTCTTATTATTCGTCGAATCTTTTGTATCTACTCCGTTTTGTACTCACTTAGACTGCTTTTAAATTGGAAGCAGGTAAGCAGCGCCGGTGTCGACTTGCGCTGCTCGGTTATTTAATCTGCGCCAGTTACCTGCTTGCAAAATAAAAGCAGGTAACCTGCACCTACTACTGGTGTCGACTTGCGCTGGTGGTTTATTCTACGCTGTTAATCGGCGCCAGTTACCTGCTTGCAAATTTAAAGCAGGTAACCTGCGCCTTTTACCGGTGTCGGCTTGCGCTGGTGGTTTATTTAAGCTGTTAATCGGCGCCAGTTACCTGCTTGCAAAATAAAAGCAGGTTATCTGCGCAGACTACCAGTGTCGGTTTGCGCTACTCGTTTATTCAGCGTCATTAATCAGCATCGGTTACCTGCTTGCAATATAAAAGAACTACTACCATTTTCGACTTGTGCTGGTGGTTTATTCGGGTTAGAAGCTTTTTATGACTACATATCGATACGACTAATCGACACCGGTTACCTGCTTGCAAATTGAAAGTTTGCGCTGGTCGTTTATTCCTCGCTGTTAATCAGCGCCAGTTACCTATTTTCGAAATAAAACAACCAAACTATCGGTCAATAAAAAATCTGCAGTCTACGAAAGTTCTGAGATATTTCAAATGCCCCATAATATAAGTCAGTAGTAGTCACTAATTCATAAACATTAAAATTTAATAATCGTAATATAAAATGTGTTTTGTCTCTTTCGCACTTTGACACTTTGACTTTGATCGAAGGCATTTTAAATGTTTAATTAAGAGGAAAGGGTACCGAGCGCTCCCTCCATACAAACGTATAGTCGACTGTTTCCTCCCTGGATAATGAATGACACTAGAGCAAATATTTTTGTTGCATAAAACTTATAACTGCCATGACCAATTGACCATACCCCTATGTTTTTTTTTAGGCTTTTTGTTTTTAAAATCTTAATTTCTATGAAAATTAGAAAATGAAAAAAGCCAAGACATAGGGGCATAGTCATGGCAGTTATAGGTTTTATGCAACAAAAATATTTGTGCTAGTGTCATTATACAGGGAGAAAACAGTCGACTACGTTTGTATGGAGAGAGCGCCGGTACCCTTTCACCTCAAGAGGGTATATTTTTTAAACTCCTTTTAAATGATATACAAGAAACTGTACAGTATTTTATTTATTTTATTATAAAAGGAAAGCGAACAATAGTCCCTTAGTTACTTATATTAAATACTAGCGACCCGCCCCGGCTTCGCACGGTTATATTATGCATGTATTGACATATAAACCTTCCTTTTGAATCACTCTATCTATTAAAAAAAACCCCATCAAAATCCGTTGCGTAGTTTTAAAGATTTAAGCAGTCAAAGGGAAATAGGGACAGAAAAAGCGACTTTGTTTTATACTATGTAGTGATAGTGATACCATTTAAATAGAATAAAAGACTTTATGTAAATAATGTTTGTAATGTGACTTAGTTTGCATATACAGGGTTATTGGTAATTATACAAGCAAGCCGTTGAGGGCTACTTCTGTGCACCTAAACAAACAACTCTTGTTCTACGACTTTTGGAAATTCGAAAAAAATAAATAAATTGTGGTTATGTAAATTCGAAAAACAGCTGATTTTTTAAAACAAAGGTCATTCAGACCAAGAACAGTATATGAAACTTAAAAAATAAGTAAAATTTTAAGGTTACTGACCTCTCCGTTCCGTGTAAGGAACAGCTGATTTTCAGGTAAACCTAACCTCAAAATTTTCGAAAAAATGTTCAAATTTTCAAAAGTCGTAGAACAAAAGTTGTTTGTTAAGGTGCACAGAAGTAGCCCTCAACGACTTGCTAGTATAATTTCCAATAACCCTGTATAATGTGTTTCAATGAAGGGTTAATACAGAAGGTGGTGGTTTTTGACTTCATGGCGAACAACTTTCTTTCTACGACTTTTAAAAATGATTTTGAGGTTGTGTGTTGGGAAAAACAGCTGATTTTTGGAAATAAACACCATTAATGTTTTAAAATAGTTGTCTAGACTCAATATACAAATCAGGCTATGGCCCGTTCTTATGCCCAAAACTGTTTTTAGAAAGAAAGAAAACACTTATTTGGACAAGCACACGACATAAGACAATCAGAAAAGTAGTAGCAAACATAAAAGCACTAACCTAAAAAAAGTTTAAAATAAATTAAAAAAGGTAGGTAGGTAAGGTGGGTTTAGGTTGACATTTATTTATTTTATTTTTAGCCTATTCCGTCCCACTGCAGGGCAAAGGCCTCCCTCCCCTCCTTCCCTGTCTAGTGCCAGCTGGGTCCAGTCCCTACGATGCGAGTCCAACTCGTCCCGACATCTCCTTCTGGGCCTGCCGCGGGGGCGCCTGCTGTTCGGTAGCCAGTCCGTGGTGGTTTTTGCCCACATGTGATCGGGCATGCGGCAGATATGTCCAGCCCAGTTCCACTTAAAGGTTCCACTCCACTTAGGTTCTACTTATGTTGCACCAGTTCCACTTAGGTTGACATAACCTTAAAATTTTCCGACAAAAAGTTTTGATTTTCAAAAATCGTAGAACAAAAGTTGTTCACGTAGACGTCGCCTAGAACAACTCCCTTTCGTATTAGAAACCCTTTTTTGAAACACATTGCATATTTGTAATATATCTGTTTAAGTATTTACCTGTATAATAAGGCAAATTAAATTATATTTTATTAAACAAGAACCTACCAAAATACCTACTATATAAGATATTAGTGTTTTGCGTTCGTTTTATTTTCCTAAACCTACCTTCCACTTACTCCCAAAATCAACTATCGGATGCGTAAATAGGAATGCTTATTCATACTCTACGACAGTTTAGTAGACGTACTAAAATAAGTTTGCAAAATAATGGTACGTCTAGTTCGGCTCAGCTTGTGGGGTTAGCAAAATCAAATAATGTTCATTAGAAATGCTCATTTTATACGTCCCCATACGTAACGATGGACTAAATATAGTGGACGTACTGGCATAGGATGGCAAAGTCAATATATGGTGACTTATGGTGGTAGCCCTAGTCACGCTCGACAAGATTTTTGATGTATTCGCGGATTTCTGTTTTATTTACGCCTGTTTATTGTTCGGCAAATCCTTATTCAGCTCGGCTCAGCCTTTGGGGACAGTTGAATTAGCATTTCAATATAAGTGTCCCGGACGGAAGTCATGATTTGGCTATTCAGGCCCTGATGGATACACCGCAAAATTCACTTTTTTACCTATACTCGATAGTATCATAATATAGGCTTAGGTATATTGAGGAATTTCACGTTTCGTGTGATATTTTGTCGTTCTTCTTTTGTTAACGAGTAAACGGTTTTCTGACAAAAGGTACCTACTTATTATCGTTTTTCGACTTATGTCGCTGTTAGGTCACAGGGATTTCGACCAGTCGAGATTCAGTCCAGCAGCCACTTTTTAAAAAGTAATAAGGCATCAATTCGGTCAATGTATAAATTATTTAGATTTCGTAGACATAAAAAAGGAAAAATTTGCTATATTTTAGCTAGGTTTTTGTGGACAAATGGACCGATTTTAGTGAAACTTTGTTGCTAATTGAATCATTAGTAATATAAATGCTACTCTTTTATCCCCGAAGCTAGTCGCGAGACTAAGAGCGTTTTCACATTATCCGATCCGATATCGGTGTCGGACGCCGATCCGATATCGGGGTAAGTAAAATGTATGAAATATGTACCTGTCTTTCATATTGTCCGGCCCGATATCGGATATCGGAGCCGACGCCGATATGCTGGCGGCACCATCGGACGCCCGTGAGCCGTCGGCCGATAATGTTTGTATATGTGCTATACGTGTATCTAAATTGTCTCTGTGTGCGTAGAGCCCAATGCGCTGCGGCCATTTGAAAATGTGTGTCCTGTTTCTTGATACTGTTTGTGAGATGAATTAGCAAATAACTGAATGTGGATTCAATCATACGAAAGTGATTAAAAAACTTACTAGGTGCGTTTTGTAGCTTGCTAAAAAGAGTATAAAATGCTCCCTCTGAATATCTTCCACAATGGGATGTATCCAATACTGTCTGTGGACAGATCTTTTTTTGCGTCTCAAATATAATAGATACAGCAAATAAAGTTTTCTATTATAGTCTGCCATGATGACCTGCCCGCACTAAGCTATCGAGCGAATGGCCGTATCGGAACGATTTTGTCGGAAATATGTGAAAATAGCACATGGTGTCGGCTATCGTCGTCCGACACCGATATCGGATCGGATAATGTGAAAACGCTCTAACACGGGTGAAACTTCAGCGCAATGTTAGTGATAATAAAGTTTTCAGTAAAATAATACGGTTTTTAGTTTTCTAACCTTTTAAATTTAGGTCACACGATATTATCTAAGACGTTCAGTCAAATGCTTACAAGTTTAGAGACAAAGTTTGCGACCTCTCCAAGTGGCACGAGATGGGGAGATAGTTTGTGACATATTGTAGTCTTGTTCTAAGAGATTTTGTTAACTTTTCTTGTTCAATTCGGTTTATATTTTTAACTAAAATCACACTATTGTCTTTCCCAATGTAAACTGAAACAAAAGTTTTAGAATGAGATATTGATGGATTGACTGCTGAAAATTAAACAGTGGTTGATTTGCGCCATCACGGCACCATGGAGGAATGAAATTAGTGGCCTGATTCAGACTTCAAGTTGCAAGCGATATCTTCTAGACGTAGTCACTTAACATCAGTCAGTAGCCGAGTCTGGGTTCAAGAAGGCTGCAGATAATCGAGGTTTTACGTCAGAGGAGCATCGTGACTGTGGGACTCTCAGTCTATGAAGCACCTTCTCTAATGGATGATATTTACGAGGTAAATAATGCTGCCTAGACTCTGTAGGTAGGCTATTGGTCATTTAAAGTTATAATTAGCTAAACCTTTGACAGTCAAAGTCAAAATTTATTTATTTATTTGGAATTAGCATGAAATCAAATTGCGACATATTCAAACAGGACCTTGATTTTTATACAACTAATAGGGACCTCAGTATCTGGTATAAATAAATAAATATTGCAGGACATTCCACACATCGCCATCTAGCCCCAAGCTAAGTAACTAGACTTGTGTTATGGGTGCTAGACAACGGATATAGGTACTACTTATATACTTTTCTTTTGTAAATATATACTTAATATACATACAGACACCCAGACCACAGACAAATATCTAAGCATAAATACTTGTCTGTGGCGGGAATCGAACCCGCAACCCTATGTTTGGCAGTCCGGCATGGTGACCATTGTGCCAACTGGGTCGTCATGAATTTCAACTTGCTAGATACACCCGTTCCTGAGGAAATCGGTGGTGACACACGGACATACATACAGACGTACAAGAAAGTGATCTTATAAGGGTTCCTTTTTTTACCTTTTGAGGTACGAAACTTTAATAATTATGCCGGTAGCGTTGAAACAATGGAGTTTAGTTTCAAAAAAGCTTCAAAGGCAATAGTTTCAGCACAGATGTGCAATTCGCAAGGCAGTAACTCGATTGGACCATAGAATATGTTGTGCGAACAGGGTTCGAGCCACGCGGGCGGCATGTATTTATAGCCTGTGTTACGAGGACATCTGCATATTGGACACAGTGTAAAATATACAGTGGCCCAATGATAGAACAAGAAGATAATCCACCTGGATGTGATGCGGTATCTTCTAAAATATAAAGTCAAAGTCAAAATACTTAATTCATTTGGAATCATACAATTTGAAATCACATTGCAAAGTTTTAAAAATTAAGTAAGAATGTGTGCCTTCGGAACGAGAAGATGGCACAAAAAATTAATGGGGATTTTTTTCGTGACCACAGTTAGGTTGTAACAAAAAAATTTTTTTTTTTTTTGTAATGTATTGTCTCCAAAAACATTGGACCGATTTAGATGAAACTAGATACATCAATTCATTGGGATTAACATGGGCTACTTTTTATCTCTATTTCCCATGAGATCGGGACTTACGCGGATGACACCGCGGATCGCAAACTTTACGAGATTTTGTTACTTGACATTTGTTGTTTGAATTCATGTCTTAAACATTGCTATAGGTCTTAAATGTAGCGCAAATACAACAAATGATTGAGGCAAATATATACAATGCCAGTTTTCATACTTATATGTCCCTTACGCATGTTTAACGTCTGAAAAAACTATTCCAGTTCGGCTCGGCCATTGGGGAGATATGGAATGAGCGTTTCAAATTATGGCGGGTCAAGGACTTCAAAAAATAATTCAAATATTTCTATTTAATTGTTCTACTGAGATATTCTACTGTGACAAACAATAGCCGTCAGATTAGCATCCGCGCAAGTTAAGTTATTGCAAGTTACCAAGTTTAAGTTATGTGCTTATTGTGTGCAAACAATAGCTAAGTGTCGATGAGTCAAGTTTTACTTAACTGTCTGTGGCGAAGCTTTGATCATACTTGATAAGTTGAGAAGTGGATAAGTGTTATTTAAGTAAATTTAGCTGTATGATTCATCTTATTTTATTTATCAAAACACATTGGTTGATACGACAATGATTTTTAGAATATTTGAACAAAATATTATGTACTAGCGACCCGCCCCGGCTTCGCACGGCTATATTGTGCATGTATTATACATATAAAACCTTTCTCTTGAATCACTCTCACTCATAAAAAACCGCATCAAAATCCGTTGCGCAGTTTTAAAGATTTAAGCATATATAGGGATATAGGGACATAGGGATATAGGGACAGAGAAAGCGACTTGGTTTTATAGTATGTTAGTGATATGTTCCTACACTAGTAGTGCTTTGCGGACCACGTAAGTCTTGATTTCGTGGGAATATCGGAATTAAAAAAGACATACCTACGCCCAAAGCTACTAAGAATAAAAAGTATTCTGTAAGTAACGTTTTACAAACAGTGCAGGATGAGATTCTCTACATAATTCTCCCTTCTTCTTCAGCAGCTGCTGAGGAAGAAGGAAGAAGTATTCTTCTCTTCACTTCTTCTATCACCAGTGTTCCTGGAGCACGCTGCTCACACTCCTACTCTTTTCTTCTTAACTGGTAGAGCATAAAAGAGAGATGCAAGTATCACAGGATCCACCCAGACCAGACCAGTGGTGGAATTCAGTGAACTTCAGCGTTCTATTCAATCCACTGGTAGATTAATGGACCGAGGGAGATTAAAGAAGCTGTGAACAAAATATCAACTCCGCTCGCAACATCCCTGAATTAATGGAATTAGCAGTAAAACTTACAAAAAGTACTTACGCGGCCAATAAAGATATACTTACTAATAATATAAGAACGAGGTCATAACTCTGTTGTCTGTTGTATCGTTACTTTATTGATGGTGCTATTTTCGGGTTCAAATTAATTTTGGTATATTTTTATAGCATACTAGCAGCGCTTCGCGGATTCATCTGCGTAGCTCCAGATCCCGTGGGAATATCGGGATAAAAATTTCCTATGACACTCCTAATGAATCGATGTATCCTCATTACATACATAAAATTCGTATAGCTGTTCCTACCAAGATCCCCCGTTACCCAATAACAAGCACTTTTTCCCTGCCTCGGTCTAGAACCAACCTTGGGCGTCATCATTTTGTCACAAGGGATTGCTCAAAATACAACGAGATAGCTAGAAATTCCGACATTGACATCTTCAATGACTCAATGGCTGGTTACAGAAGCAAAGTACTGAAAAGCTTTGGTTACTCCTAGTCTTCCACTTACTTTAATTTAATTTAATTTTGTCCCTAGGTTAAGCCTTAAAAATTTGTTATCTTCACCAGAAACTAGAATCTGTTAAGGCAAAGTTGTGTATACCTATTATTGGTAAACAGTAAACACACTTTATTTTTATTTCGGTAATGTTTTTCTTTATTCTTAGTATTAGTGTGTGTTACTGTTGGTGTACCTAATAAATAAATAAATACTAAGTTTCATCAAAATCAGTATAGTATTTCGGAGCATATTCAATGCAAACAAACAAAAATTTATCATTAAATAAAATATTAAATATTTATATTACTAAACGCCCAAGCTAAGCAACTGGGCTTGTATATTTTAAAACAAGTTATTGCTTAAAGAAATAAAAAAAATCTTACTAAATCCTAAATCCTTGACGGAAAAACTACTAAACACTGCAATAAAACTTGGTAAGTCATGATTTAAGTCCTGAAATAACCCATGAATTTGGGAATTTAAGGTAATGTCAGTTTGAACAGAGCCTGTAACTAATTTGCCCCAATCATTTATCTTGAACGACATATTTTATCAACAAGGGACGAAAACAATCCGTAAATAAAACAAAAATGTCCGTCAAAATGGCGAACAGGAAAATCTATTAGCAACTTTTGTTTGTTTCTGAAACACGATGTAACTTTAATGGAATAAAGATTGTGAGATATCTTTAAAGTTGCAAGTTTGGATTGTTTTAGAACGTTTATTGATAAGTTTAGTTGTTTTGTTAACTATAGAAGATAGCACTTCTTTAAGTAACTTCTGATTCCGCCGAGGCATTGACTTTTTGGAATTTCTTTACTATATTTTTACTTAAACCGTGGAAAATATATGCCTATTACTAGCTGTGCCCCACGCTTTCACTCGCGTTTGATATTTGATGACAAACACAACAAAAAAGAATTAGTGAATTTGGTCCAGTCGTTGACAAAGGAAAATAGGGAGTCATTTTTATAAATATATAGATAGAATATAGTTTATTCTACTCTTTGACTTCTATTCGTCACTCGTCACCATAACACAAGCCCGAGCGATATTACTTATTATTTAACTAGCGACCCGTCCCGGCTTCGCACGGCTATATTATGCATGTATTATACATATAAACCTTTCTCTTGAATCACTTTATCTATTTAAAAAAACCGCATCAAAATCCGTTGTGTAGTTTTAAAGATTTAAGCATACAAAAGGATATAGGGACATAGGGACAGAGAAAGTGACTTTGTTTTATACTATGTAGTGATAGTGATACACTTGTTTCCTAACGGGAACGGATGCGTCATGTTACCGAAACATGACGCATGACGGCACACATCGGGAACGGGACGCATGTCGTCACACAATATTGCCATGACACTTTTGTATGAATGCAGGCAGGTGTTCCACCAATTTAAAAGACGTTATCACGTCACAAATATGATATTTGAAAGGTATTCAAGGTTTCAAAGGTTTAAAAAATTAAATAATTTATTGTGCTAGTAGTTTTTGAGTTGGCGCGACAAATCCTACTAATGTCGGATTGTGATTTAGATTGACATTGGTTTTCTGGTTATGTATTCTTCCCAAAATAGAAAATAATTTAACTGACTATAAAACATATTTGTACGCATTTCTTGTGTAAACAAAATTTAACATGTTTGACGAGACAACATTGTCATGATGGATAGGCCTGTAGATGTACGTTGTGCCGACAACAAAATAAACAATATCTTTGTGTATTAAAATTGAAGATTTGATGTGGGTAAATACGTATTGAAGTATGTAAGTACGCTTAGATATTGGAGATCTATTTACTTAAATACAAATAGATATTAAATTTATTTATTTTTATCTAATAAACAAATCATAGTAATAAAATGACATAAAATAAAAATAAAACTAAAAATAAGAAAAATAATACAAAATAAAAAAAATAAAAAAAAAAATTACCCACCACCCATTTTTATCTGGTACTTATTTATTATTTTAATAACAGAGGAATAAAATATTCTCCAATACACTTGCTATTTATAGGCCTCGTTCATAAGCTCAGAGTCGCTCAGCAGGCTATGGAGAGAGTTATGCTCGGAGTTTCTCTACGTAATATAATACAAAACTAGCGACCCGCTCCGGCTTCGCACGGCTATATTATGTATGTATTATACATATAAACCTTCCTCTTGAATCACTTTATCTATTAAAAAAAACCGCATCAAAATCCGTTGCGTAGTTTTAAAGATCTAAGCGTATAAAGGGAAATAGGGACGGCGAAAAGTGACTTTATTTTATACTATGTAGTGAAGTGATACGGAAATCCGTAGAAGAACCAAAGTCACCGACATAGCTCTCAGGATTAGTGAGGAGTGTAGTAGCATTGGATGTATATGGGCTGATATGATGATGTTGATGATGACACTTGTTATTGAGGGTTCTATTGTTTGTTTTAAAGTTATGAAATCTGTCAAACACAGTTTGCGAACAGAGATTTTGAGGGAAGAAAATTGAATAGGTCAATATGGCTTACCGCTCAAGCTGAAGATGAAGTCCTCTACGAAGAATATGTCACAATTCACTTTTAGATCACCTTTTAGCATAACAAGCACTAGTTTATGATTTTTTTGATTTAAACACATCGAAAAAATTCACAGTACTTTGTTTCTTTTTGAACCGAAAACGCCATATTGGCTCTGTCCGTTTCTCGCTCGCTCATTGGCCGTAGGAAGAGACGGATGTAAGGATAGGTATATGAAAGAATGCTTAGGAAAGAAATAGATGGAGTATTTGACAGATACGTAATTTTTTAGTGTTGCCACTTTCCTGGCCCAAACAACACTAAATACCACCATATAAAAAATGAATTAATTATACTACTTATCTACTTACATTTAATAAAATTAGGGGTCCATAGGAAGTGTCCCCAAAAGGCTGGCTGCGTTAACTCGTTGAAAGACGATGCTTATCTGCTGTCTGAGGTAGAAGCCAGCCCGAAGCTAAAACTAGTAATTTTCAAACAAAAAGGTTAGATACATACAGTTAGATACATTTGCAATTTTGCACAGATCCTTATTAAAATTCAGCATCTATGACATCTTTATTTGACTTAAGTTTGGAAAAGCTTAAAAACGACAAGAAATTCGACAAAGTTTGCCATCTTAAGGGAACCAAGGAATTTGATAATAAAAACAAAATTCCAAAGACGTGCAGTTAGCGAAGCATATTCTTCAAAACATGCAATATTCAATATCTCACAAACTATTTGAGTATTCAATCTATGCCATAGTCAGCGAAGTCGAAGTTACTAAGGAACTTCAATGTTGGTTTAAAATTAATATTAATTCGGTGTAGCATTATTCGCGTGGGAAAATTGAATAAGATGAGTAAGGAATTGTGGTTATTGTAATTAGAATATGAGCTTGACGAGATAAGCTTACAGAAAATATGGTAAGATGGTAAGGTAGGCCGCTAAAGGCACATTTCGAGCGTTGATTTATTTTATGTAAATACCTAAGAGCCATTTGGAACAAGATTGAAAAGTCTTCATAAACCTTGACAATTTTATATTTGTTTCAATGGGGCGTTACAATGTATGCAACAAATTAGTGTTAAAAATCGAGGTGTTTCCATTTTTACTTCAAGTGGCTCTAAGCATTGGAAAACCTTCTTCTAATAAACCTATACTTAAATCTATAAAGATTCAATATGGCGTCAAAATGTATGCAAGAAATTGAGGGTTAAAAAAATCTAAATTATTTTCAAATTTAACCGCAAATGGCCCTAAGTATGTTTGTCATAAAAATAGTCATTTCAACAACTAGTTCACAAAGATAACTTACCCTTGGCTATTGCCTATTGAAATGTTGAAAAATTATCTTGTCTAGGATCACAGATGCTACCTTTTAATTAGAAGTAATCTTCGTAAAATATAATCTCTGATCTATTTTTTTTTTGTTACAGTCCAATCCTCGGAGTAGCCACCTTTACCTACGAGGAATACGACGGCACAGAAGTCCCTGTCTGCCTCACCCAAGCCGACACATTCTGGTCTGCTCTCTTCTTCATATTGACTATTGCTGTGTTCTTCATACTGCCTCTTGGTGTCCTACTGGTACTCTACAGCGTCATCGCTAAGAATCTAATGGAAAATCCAGTTATCATAGCTCAGAATAGTAAGAATACGAATTCTGCTGGAAATGTTGTCAGGTACAGGAAGCAAGTTATACTTATGCTTGGGACAGTCGTACTATCTTTCTTTATATGTTTACTACCATTTAAAGCATTAACGTTATGGATCATTGTATTTCCACCCGAGACAATAATGTCATTAGGAATAGAAGGTTACTATATACTTTTATATTTTTGTAGAGTTATGCTGTACTTAAACTCTGCGATAAATCCGATTTTGTACAACCTAATGTCTTCGAAATTCAGGGAAGGGTTCATAAAGTTACTAAAGATAAACAAACTGATGAGATACAGTAGGAACTTGCGAGAAACAATGCAAAGACGAGATACTTTCAATACGACGACTTCTACAGGATTTTCCAGCAGTCAAAACACATCAGACTCATTCTGGAGAAGGTACAGTAATCGAACATCATCACAGAAAAACAATGTCAATAAAGAAAGTAAAAGAGTCAAAGAAGAAAAGAATTTACAAGCAATCAAAATCGGTGAGATTGTAAACGTTGAGAATATAAGACGTAACAGTATGAAAATCATTGCAGCTCTTAACGAAATGAATGATGATAGACATGATAATCATTTGAATGATATAGATGTAACACAAGTACACGATAATCATATTAATCATCTAAATGACTTAGATATAAACGACACTGCCGAGAACAATAAACAAATACAAATATTGAATTTAGATGTTAAAACGAATAGTGTGTATTCTATTACATTAGAAGTAAGCGATGAGGGGAAGAATAAATTTGTATGTGTGCCCGCAAGTAGAGAAAATAAAAATATATTTATATACGATTATACTAGTAAGGAGAGTTTTGTGTAAGATAATCTGGCAGATATTTGGCACATAATATTTAAATAATATATTATGTATCTTATCTTTTAGATGCCTTAATTTCTATAATCATAGCAAGGATTTCTTTATTCGATAAACCTAAACATCTTTACAAGATAAAACTAATCAAATTGTTCAAATCTTTTAATTTTTTGGCTGTAGTATTTTAATTCTTTGATATTTTAAATGATCGAGGCTAGAATTAACTTATCTATAGTATACTAATTGCAACGCTTTTAAAAATGTGACTTTTCAAGCATGACTGTCTAAATTGGCCATAGGCCAAATAAATCCCAAGATTTAACCAAAACTATGCTAAAAGCAAAGTCATTATTTATCAAATAAAAAAAGACGTTCTGTTTCCGATGTAATGAATTATTCTTTGTGATTAATGGAGTAAATTTTTGCCTAAACGGAACAGATTTATTTTGGCGTCATTGGATCGCAATTAATTGTTAAATCCATTGTTACTGTTTCTAGATAAAGGCATTATTATCTCTTTGACGCGAAAACGGTGAAAGTTTCATAATTTAAGAGGTGTGTGGCCGAACTCTTAGTAAAATTTGGCATAGAATTTAATTGACAAGAACCCTTCCTTTTGGCTTCGCCGTAGTCGGGTAAAAATCAATTAATTTCTTTACAATTTTTACTGACCTTAACTTAATATTTCCCTGTATCTGCCTATAGGTAGATTGTGATTACAAAAACCATTAGAAATAAAATAAATGTGATTAAAAATTATATCATCCATGTATGTAGATAATATATTTTTATAACAATACAATTAATTTGCAAGCTTTTTAATAGGAATTTAGTGTTAGGTATATGCATCTATGTTTATTTTAGCAAATATTATGTTATCCATATATGTATTACGAACAATTATACAGGGTTATTGGAAATTAATTGACACGGCGTTAAGGGCTTCTTCTGTGCACCTTAACAAACAACTTTTGTTCTACGACTTTTGTCGAAGCTTAATACATATCCCAAAAAAAATATTTAAGTGTTTCTCGTACTGTCTGGTAATTTTCTATGTCTATGCGGCAAGTGCGCGCGCGCGATCGGCACGGGGCGCACTGCGTGCGACCCGATCGGGTTGTACCATATCTACTATGATTGATTCTGTGACGTAGACGTAGAGTTGAGTATTATTTGAACTGTTGGATTTAATTTTTTATTTTTGTATGGAATATTTTTATAATGAATTTCCAAAAGTCGTAGAACAAAATTTGATCGTTAAGGTGCACAGAAGAAGCCCTTAACGCCGTGTCAATTAATTTCCAACAACCCTGTATACTTTTATATTATGTAGAGTCTTGTAACTTATTGTTAGTGTAACTAACTCAAAATATATGTGCCAAACGGTGTTTAATGAAGGATGAAGGCTCTAAATGAAGAATGGAACAAGTAGTTGAATTTAATAAATTGTACCTTAAAGTGCGATGTAATGAATGTCTTCTATTAAGCCTTTTTGTGAAGTATTGAATTAAATGTTTACACATTATTTGTCTTCAGTTCTTATCCTTGTTTCCTAATCCCTTATCTCTCTATACTAATCTATAGAATACTAACTGCGCCCAACGGTTTCACCCGCGTAATAATTTTCTGCGCGACTTTCTTAATTTTGTCTTTCATATGAACCTTCTCCTGACAATAACAAACACAAAAAAAAGAAACTCGTGATGCCGTGACCAAGGAAAATAGGGATTCATTTTTACCTATCTTTATAATCTTCTCTAATATACAGGGTGTCCCGTAATGAATTGCCAAGCGGGCCCCTACGGATAGAGGACACTGTGCCGGATCAGAAAAACGAAAGTTATGTTCTATGAAAGTCTCTTAGTTTCCGAGATATCCGCCATTTTAATTTTTTTTAAATTTCACGCCTTTCTCCATGTTTTGTTATGCCAAAACTGCAAATGAAGGAATTATCCCAATCTGTTTTTACGATACGTGTCACGTTGTTTGTGCGCGATGGACTCCTTAACTACTTAACCGATTTTAATCAAATTTGCACACCGTGTGCAGTTTGATCCAACTTAAAAGATAGGATAGCTTGCTTACATCTTAATGTATCCCGACATTTCCACGGGATCGGGAGTTAAGGGGGTTAAACCGCGGAGCGTTTGCTACTAAAGTATGAGTAAGTTACCGATTTAGGCGGGAGATGTCAGAAACGAAGAAAGTCAGTTTAGATTTTAGGTCAAAATCTGAAAAGTGTTTCTTATTTGTTTGGTTTCTAAGTAGGTCAGATAATTACATTGCCAGAATCTCAGCAGCCCTAATGTTCAACCTATACTTATTGTGTTTTATCGAAACCAGATTCATAAAAAATCAAGTAAATTAAGCGGTAAAATTGAAAGTATTAATTAAAATCTGCTTAATAAAAAGGTCCATTAGCATAAACATAAAAATCAAATTATGGTAAAAAATCAATTTGATCAAGCGGTATCAATATCGGGCTCATAAATTATTAATTTTATATTCTGAAGATAATTAAGTTGGTATATCATTTTTCATTATAATTCTGGAATCTGTGACGGTAAAATAGACTAGCTGAGAGTTAGACGAAATGCTTTTAAGATGGGTTCCCAGTTGCGTTTTAGACGAGACCTTCGACGACCTGATTTTGTGACGATTTGATACAAACTCAAATTATTTTTCTAAGGTTGATTGGTGACGTCAAAAGCGGCTATATCTCCTAACGTGTTTGATTCCTTATTCGTAATAGAATCAGTAGCATGCGTCTGGCTTTCCTGACTTGCATATTTTGGGGTCTTCAAGTTCGAGTGGGTAGGTATATTTAAGGTAAACACATGTACATGTTTATGAATGAATAAATGAATTATGAATTAAACATCTTAGACTGCATCTTTACCATCAGGCAGGTGTGATACTATTAAAATGCTGACCTCTATCTTATCACTATCACTATCACTATCATCACTATCACTACATAGTATAAAACAAAGTCGCTTTCTCTGTCCATATGTCCCTATATCCCTATGTATGCTTAAATCTTTAAAACTAAGCAACGGATTTTGTTGCGGTTTTTTAATAGACACTTAACTTTAAAAAAACCCCGGCCAAGTGCGAGTCGGACTCGCGCAAGGTTCCGTACCATTATATTATGTTTGTAATATTTTTTGTTATAGCAGCAACAGAAATACATCATCTGTAAAAATTTCAACTGTCTAGTTATCATGGTTCATGAGACACAGTCTGGTGGCAGACAGACAGACAGACGAACAGTGGAGCCTTAGTAAAATGCTCCCGTTTTGACCCTTTAGGTACGGATCCCTAATAAAAACTAAAGTGTGTACCTACCAACATTTTATAGCCTTACTTTTACGAGTTTCTTAATACATGTAAATTCGATAAAAGCAGCGATTTAGAATATTTTTACGATCACACCAAATATGCTGGCAAAATAATATTATAGGTACCTATGTACTGAGGATAAAGAGTACTATCGTCGTGGGTTCGAACCTCGGCTGGAAAAGTGCACGAATGCATTTTTCCTACGAAAAATATATGTGCTCTTACTGTGAAAGAAAACATTATACTTCGGATAATAGATTGACAGCATTCCATTAAACTTGCAGCAAGGATATCCTAGACCGCTGGTCCACTATATTTAGAGTCGATACTCTAAGGAACAAAAAACAGCCAATACTACCCACTGTGCACCGGCCGGCCACCCGCGCGGGCCTCTCGAGCGGCACCTCATTAAGTATTTTAGTGCCGTGGAGTCCACACGTACGCTTGAATTCCACTGGCGACATATTGCGTTGCTTAGTGGTATATAAATTTAGTTATTTCATCGGTTCGCGAGTGCGTTCGATGATTAAAACATGGAACAAATAAATGGGTGAGTGATTTGATAATTTATAGCCTGCATAGGTATTTAAGATACCTACACATTTGTGTATATAAATCTACACAGCCTTATACCCATTTTAGTGTGCCACTTGTCATTTTTGCCCTTCATGAAGTTGAAATGAAATTATGAAATTAATTTAGACTTTTTAGGTAAAAATAATAACCCAATACCTAATCTCTAATGCATATAACCCGATAATTCGAAAACCATTTGGATAATGCTTGTTATCTTGTCTAAAAGTAACTTTAGTACCGAAATACAGGTATAAACGTGTACAAACCAGTACAAAGTGAACACACTATTGCTATTTTTTAAAAGTACCTACATTCTGTGTTGTGCATTTTATTTACTTTCAATATCTTTATATCGAAACCGGATACGATTGGAATCATATTATCAAATATCTGTAAGATTTCCACGCATAATATAGTTGTGTTAGACACACACTAGACGTTACGAACGAAATACTCTACTCATCAAAACTGAGTTTAGACATTTAGACCTAAATATGTACCTTCACTTCTTTTTTATCAACTCTAAACGTTTGGGTGGTGACGTCACGCTAGCACGAGCTGACCAGTGACGTCAGGACCTATAGTCATTGAAGTAAAAGGTGCATAATTGAAGCCTAATTTCTTCTACACAAATTAATACAATACTTTCGTTGCGAAGGTTCGTGGGTAACTCCCGAAGATACATAAAAAACTTATTAGCAAACGTTTTTACTTAACCTAAGAGTATTTAACAATAGGCGTCAGAACCTGCTGAACGTTAACTTCAAAGCTAGTAACAAAGTAGGTACACAATTAAATGCATAATTATTAATCCTACAAGACGTGCGAGATATCGCAACAGGCTGTTCGTTGAAATTACTCCACCATATCGTAGTATGTAGTACCAGAATAAGTATAGTATAGAACATAAATACCTAAAAGATACCTGAAGTTTCTTTTTAGCGCAGGAGCGTGTGACAAAAATGATACACACACCTTACCTACAGTTTACCTACAAATAGGTAAATATTATTACTATACTGAGATATTACGCGCAAAATAATAATTTTATTTTAATTACAATGTTTGAAAATCTTAATCCATTCCTGATCTGGTGTAAGTACCTCAATTTTAATTTATTTTATGTGGAATTTCATGGAAAATTGACCTAGAATGATGATGACTTGTACTTTTTTATCATCATTATAGAAAAATGTGCATTATAATAATATGCACTTATGCTAATGGGTTGCGAACTTTGGTCATAATAAAATGGAATTTATGCCTTGTCATTGCTAGTACAGATACAGACCTACTTGAAAAATAAAAGTGAAGAATCTATTCACTGCAGTTGCCTTTCGGTCTACAATAATAATGACTTGTTTTGTCGCTCGCGCTCGAGTTGTCTTGTCAATCGTTTGACGACACGATGGGGGTACGACACAAGGTCAACCCGCCATTTTTTGTGTGATTTCAATAATTTTATAAGTATTTGTCATTCGATTCAGTAATTGGTAACTTAGCCTACCGATCAATGCTATAGGCAGGTCTAGGTACCTACAACGATATATCTATGGATAATACATATCTATATTAGTTATCTGAACACAGACGCGTCTTGTTTAGACATAGAAAATGGAATTTTAATGTATAAAATTACATAATTGAAATAATTATGAATCAAATTAGTTATTTTTTATTATTGTTTACAAGTCCTAACCAAGTTAAGAATAAAATATAGAATATCTAATGGTACTTGTAAATAAACATTGTTTAAGTATCATAATCTGCGTGGACCGTATTGAGGTAGGTATATTTTTACGAAAATCGTGTTTAAGATATTACAACCTCACAAAATCGTGTTCGAAATATTGAAAAATCACTTTCTATAGTGTCGATTTGAGACACTACATATCCACGAATATTGTGTTTGGAACATTACTTCTTTAAGCATATAGTATTGAGACACTACATTCCCACGTATATCGTGTTTGGAACATTACTTCTCCACGCATATAATGTTGAGACACTACATTCCCACGTATATCGTGTTTGGAACATTACTTCTCCACTCATATAGTGTTGAGACACTACATTCCCACGTATATGGTGTTTGGAACATTACCTCTCCACTCTCCACGCATATTATGCATAAAACTATATTACAGTTTTGAGACACTACATCTCTACGTGTATCGTGTTTGGAACATTATTTTCTCTTCGAATATATTATTGAAACACTACATCCTCCACGTATGTCGTGGTTGGAGCATTACTTCTCTACGCATAGAGAGTTGAGACACTACATCTTCTATGCATATTGTATTGAAACACAACCTTCACCACCTTAAATATTATAAAGAATAAATAAGTTTCGCAGAACATGACACATTGGACATAACAGGACGAAGATCGTTTGGAGAAAAAACATTTTCTATATCGTGCTGAGCGACTAATAGGAGTGAATGAGCCGGCCCAAATAAATTGGGATAAGGGCAGGAAGATGATGAAATGATGATGATCCCCATATTATCTGAGTATAATGTGAACCCCGCGTATATCGCGTTTGGGAAACCACATTCCCCCACGTATATCGTGTTTGGGGCCAAACATTCTCCACGCCGCACCGTTGTGTTGAGCATCATATTCTCCGATTAAAATGTGAGTCCCCGCGAGAATCGTGTTTGGGACACCACATTCCCCCACGTATATCGTGTTTGGGGCCAAACATTCTTCACGTCGTGTTGAGCATCATATTCTCCGATTTTAATGTGAACCCCGCGTATATCGCGTTTGGGACACCACATTCCCCCGCGTATATCGTGTTTGGGGCCAAACATTCTCCACGTCGTCGTGTTGAGCATCATATTCTCCGATTTTAATGTGAGTCCCCGCAAAAGCGTTTGGGACACCACATTCCCCCGCGTATATCGTGTTTGGGGCCAAACATTCTTCACGCAATCGTGTTGAGCATCGTATTAAAATAGAATATACTCAGTTTTATGGAGAACAAACACACGACAAACGGTGTTTAAAGGGAAGTACAAAAAATTAAGAAAATTACGGGAGTATAAGGAGAGTCCCCACGAAAATCGTGTTTGGGACACCACGTCCTCCACGTATATCGTGTTTGAGGCATAACATTGGCCAACTATTTGGCTGGAAGAATACAGAAAAGTCAAATGTACCCTATAATAATACGAAAAGATGAAGGAGCAAAACAAACTCCACAGGAGGCGTGTTGAGTATCATAATACTCCACGCATAATGTAAGTATTCGCGTTAATTATGTTTGAAATAATATTACATTCCCCGCGTATATCGCGTTTGGGACAAAATATTAGTGGTGTACCTAAATTAAATTCCCAAAACATCATGAATAATCACAATCTTTGTTAAATATTACACTCTTACGTAAATCGTGATAAATTATTATAATATATTCTTGCGGAGACCATAGTTTCGACCGCGAAAACATCGCTAACTGTGACAAGACTACTATGACCTGAGAGTTTGACTGAGAAAAGTTTAATATTTCGCTCGATATTCAAACCGAAATGAAAAATGTTCTTGACGCATCATACACTGTCAATTTTGATTTTTTATCAAAATTTGCATTTTTGTTTCATGGAATTTGTATAATCTACATGTGGTTTATTTATTTTTTTCAAACTGACATTCCTGATCACCCGAAATATCTGGAAAACCCGTATCTTACTGAAGTAGATGCTTTTTAAGTTTTCACAGCTGATTATTTTCGCAACACTTTTTTCGTTATGGGAAAGGAACCCAAAACTCATTTCTCTATTCTATAAATCAATATTACCTATGTCTTTGATAATGATGAATAAAAGTAGATATTCTTAGAAATAACCTGTGTGCCTCTGCACTTTTGCACAGCACGACAAAGAGTAAAAACATTGACGTTAGAAAAATTTAAATTATGGTCATAATATCAAAAAGGCCTGTCGCTTTTATATGTTTAGTTTACATTTAAGAAGTTATATTAAAATTAATTGATTGCCACAAAAATTACGTAAATACTTAAAATCAGACGAGACTATATATTATGGGAGTACTACCATTGTCATTGACCATTGTCTTTTGCCTTAAATGTTTACAATTTATAGTCAGTAATTGATCTATATACAAGTTTAAAAATTGTTAATTCTATAATAATTAAACCATATATATAATATAAAACATACGCCTGTTTATAAATAAAAAACTAAGGTTTTCGTTTAACACTTCTATACCTTTTACCATTTTCTACCATGAATTTTAATTACAGACTTCGTGATCAATGATCGTAACAATTTTAGATGTGTCTAATCGAATCTAAAGGAACCAGAAATTAAACTTGACTTCAGAGCTCTTCAGGCAGTTTGTGAACCCATCTGCAGGTATTATAACCCACACCAAAATCATGCCTTTATGGTATATTCTCCACGTAAGTTGTGTAATATTTTAATTCAATCGAATGCTCTACATATTGTCAATATCATCGTGTACAGGTATTGTTTGTACGCAAACCATGAAGATGGTCTTAAATATTTTACCAATTTTATTTTAATGGTGTTTTTACACATCAAGGGCTTTACTTTCCTTACCTTATGATTCTTCTAAAATAAAACGCATTGAATTACCTTAGCAGATGCAATTTAATATTTTCTATTTTCCTTCCTATTTCACTTTAGTGCTCTAAACATCTGCAAGTTTAATGGAATGCTGTCAATCTATTATCCGAAGTATAATTATAAATCAAACGAACTTACCTAGTGAAGTTTGATTCCAATTATACGAGGTTATAGATTGACAGCATTGCACCCCCACCCACCCAATAAAACATTATTATTAACCCGATTTAGAAATGGAAGAAAAATTAAAAATTCTGTGTTTCCATTCGGCTCTCTGAAATAAATGAGGTGCCGCTCGAGAGGCCCGCGCGGGTGGCCGGCCGGTGCACAGTGGGTAGTATTGGCTGTTTTTTGTTCCTTAGAGTATCGACTCTAAATATAGTGGACCAGCGGTCTAGGATATCCTTGCTGCAAGTTTAATGGAATGCTGTCAATCTATAACCTCGTATAATTGGAATCAAACTTCACTAGGTAAGTTCGTTTGATTTATAATTATAAAACGTTATAAAACTCGCGGCTGAGTTTACTTCTGGTGTTGACGAGTTCTTTTCACTGGACATGGTCGGCTAAGCGGAGAAGGTGCTATAAGCACTGCACTAAGATTTTAAAGTTATTGGTGCTGCTGTACACAGAAAAAACGGTTTCTTGGAGCAATAAATAATTCTCCTTCTATAGACGCTATAGAATAGTTTCTTAGTTTTGGTATATAATTATAAAATGTATATTCTTAATTAATATTCTTATTTCAATTTAATATTCCTAATTATAATATTCTAAAATTAAGAATACTGCTTATTGTTTTGCACGGCTATATTATGCATGTATTATACATATAAACCTTCCTCTTGAATCACTCTATCTATTAAACAAAACAGCATCAAAATCCGTTGCGTAGTTTTAAAGATTTAAGCATACATAGGGATATAGGGACAGAGAAAGCGACTTTGTTTTATACTATACTAGCTGTCCCGGCAAACGTTGTTTTGATATTTAAAAAAAAAAAAATAGATGTTGGCCGATTCTCAGACCTACTGAATATGCTCACAAAATTTCATGAGAATCGGTCGAGCCGTTTCGGAGGAGTTCAAGTTCGAACCCCGTGACACGAGCATTTTATATATAGAGATGTAGTGAAGTAAAGAACAGTTACTAAAACCAAGAAATTATTCTCTAGCGTCGTCTATAGGGAGAAGATTATTTCTTGCTTCGAGAAACCTTTTTAATCTTAGATTAATCTTAGATCTAATCTTAGATTAGATAGGTATAGTATGGGTCATAAGTAAATGATCAGTTTGCTACAATAATACTTTTCACAAGTATTGGACTTACGACCTTATTCTAATAGACATTACAAACAAACTTAAATACTTGAATTAAAAGTACTCAGTGTGATTATTTTCAACATGTTAGCTATGTCTTTAGTTGGCCAAGTGGTATAAGCCGCCACCCGCTACACCAACCGACGTGGGTTCGATCCACAGGTTACGTTGTAATAATGTTCAAATAGTGCTGCACAGGATTGTAAACGTTATGGTGGGCAGAGAATTTTGAAAGTGGATTGTAACTGTGATTTTAACTAATATCTAGTTTTCACTGTACAAGCGGCCATAACCCATCAATTCGGCTGTCAACGTTTGTACAAATTAATATGTCAGTTTATCGGGAAGAAGTCAATTAGGAAGTTTGTGAACGATATTTGGGACACCTAACTATTTGTTTCGTAGAACTTTACGAGAAATAAATATGATGCACAATATTTAGAGTTTCGTAGGAAACTTTCAATCCATCTTTATGAGCCTTCGTAGAACTTAGACTTTTTATCAGGCGATAGTTTGCGTGCACGGTAGTGGTCCAACTACATATTTAAAGTTGGACCACGACCCCTAGCTGGAGGTTTGAGTGCGATTCAATCATTTTCAAAACAGAAACAAAAGACGATCTGAACTAATAGGTACAAAAGACGTATGAAAAAAAAAAAAACAAAAGTTGTCGTACATAGTTTGTTTTTATCCCAAAATTCCCAAGGAATCGGTACTTATGCGGCCGAAATGTTTAGTAAATTAATATGTATTAATCTAGGTCTTCAGCTATATTCATACCGCGATTCAACTCCATCAGTTCAATAGTTTTTGCCTAAAGGAGAACTAAATTATTCACAATCATTCCCATTTATAGCGCGGAAACAATCGCCCGACAAAAAGTCTGATTTCTACGAAGGCTCTTAAAGATGGATTGAAAGCTTCCTGCGAAATATTTATGTTATTTATTCCCAATGAATCAATGTATTCTATGAGGATACATTGATCAAGTTTCACCAAAATCGGGCCAGTAGTTTCAGAGCCCACATACAAGAAAAAATCATTTTTGCTTTATAAGTTGTAATGCACCCTCATATTAGATGCTGTGTAGCTGTGCGTTTATAGGTATACTAGCTTTTAGCCGCGACTATGTCGAAAATGGACCAAGGAATCACGTTGTCCCATACGAAATTTGCACCCTTTTTTCATCCCCTAAGGGGTAGAATTTCTTATTATCGGAAGCCTACGTCATACAAAGAACATACTTACCCTCCAATTTTCAGGTCTCTACGTTCAGCGGTTAAGGCTGTGCGTTGATCCGTCAGTCAGTCAGGACAAACCATTTTACATGTATATAGATAAGGTATAACTAAAAAAAATCTTTTTTAATCTTAAAAGTATCAATATTAACAAATTAATAGGTATTTAAGTGATAGCACATGTATGAAGCGCGCACTCGCGCGCACTCGTTTGTAAGAAATTAATGAAATAAAATAAAAATTAGGATTTTGAATACCTAGGTATTATATTTAATATGTATATTGACGGAGGATTCAACAAACTATGAAGTAGACTAAAGAATAAAAACATCAAAACTGTCAATCCCAACAAACGGACGACAGATGTCACTTATGAAGACATAGGTATATTTTGTAAAGGTAACATTTCAAAGGAATTCCGTTAACCAATACCCTTATCATCATACAAGTCATGCAGATAGAAGTCATACAAGTCATGCAGACTGGTATGATGACATCTATAATGATAAATGAAAGAGCAAATTGATGAGTAAGTATATTTATTGATTCCTATTTAAAGAGTAGCTGGACCCCCATTTATTTTTGTATTTATTTCGATCGATCGTATTAGCGTAGCTTAGCGTATAGTTCTAATTTTAAACTAGTTATGAACTGAATTTTACTTGTCAACAAAAACTACTTGTAGTCAATTTCCAGTAGAGATAGGTGGAAAAAATCTATTCTTCCCCACCAGCCACCAGGATACCCTGATAGAGACTAGGGGATCTCTGGTATAGACTAGGTAGAGACCGGAAATATCTGGATAAAAAGTAGATTAATTTTTTTTGCAAATAAAACGTCAGCGTTTGATCACTTTAACACCTGCCTGATGACGAGATGTAGCACTTACTACTTACTTACTCCGCTGGCTCAGCGACCAAAAGTGGATCTTGGCCTCCGAAACGAGAGTGACCGTGGGTGAGAGAGTGAGTGGGGGTGAACGAGTGTGTGTGTGTGAGTGGCGGAAGCTGACCTGCGCAAACTTAAAGTCAACAATTGGCAAGAAATAGCGCAGGACAGGGAGCGATGGAGATGTAGCACGCTTTCCTAAAATTACCTATTCACTAGCGACACCCAAATTGTACAGGTCAGGAAAGACAGACGCAACCAACTGATTCCAATCCCTTACGGTATAAATAAGGAATGACGACGAATAAGGAATCAGGAATGGCAAAGGAAAACGCTTAGTGCGGTCGACTGTGATTTCCATTATGAATCGGTGTCGCATATCAGTAAGTATGCCTGGTTATTTATATGACGAAAGAGTGAGAGCAAAATCAATAAAATTTAATTATCAAAACTGTTAAATTTTAAATTATCTACAAATAGGAGCGCACCGCGGTTTCACCCGGACTTACGCGGGTGAAACCGCGGGGCGCAGCTAGTATAGACATACCAAGTCTATTTGTTATCTATTCAAAGAACAATTAATCAATGTTGTAAAACGACACGGACCCAACTAACTATCAGACCGAATGGAACTGTTGCTTGAAACTTGTTGAATATTTGGCTAAAGTTGAGATTCAAACACGACAGATTAGTGAATTAAACAAATTGTTATTTTAACTGTTGGAACTTGTGGTTTCAAAATGCTAATACATTTATTAGGTACTTGCGAATCTCCCGAGCCCGTGGGTATTTTTCTAATACATATATAAATTACGTGTCACGTTGTTTGTGCGCGATGGATTCCTAAACTACTTAACCGATTTTAATCAAATTTGCACACCATGTACCGTTTGATCCAACTTGAAAGATAGGATAGCTTACATCTTAATTTATCCCGATATTCGAACGGAATCGGGAGTTGCGCGGGTGAAACCGCGGAGCGCGGCAGTAAGTATATAAATATTCAGCTTTCTACCTACATATAGAGTCGCAACATAAACTAAAATATAAATGTAAGAAAATGGTTGTCTGTAAAGTCGGTTTACGGATGATAATTTTACATGAAACATTTTACAAGAAAACGATAAAAAGTGAGATTTTATCTTTTTTCCTTTTTTCTCTTTTATTTCGTCTCGTCATCATAACGCAAGTCCTGATGAGAGATATTATTATTAAACAAACACGACACGCGTGACGTTTACCATGACGCGTCATGGTACTGGAACATGACACTTTTTCTGAATGCAGGAGATTTCTGAATCCATCAATTTATTAAAATAAAATACAAACAAACAGACAGCAAAATGTATAATATTAGTGGAGCTAAAACAATACATATTTTCTACACCTGACCTAGTGAGCAGAAACAATGAATTTACATCTGAAAAACTGAAGTAATTTTCTACTAGGCATTGCTTTGTGAAAGGGAAATCGTGAGCGAGCGCGGCTTGCGAATCTATGTGCCTACGTTGGTATAAAGGAAGTCATTTGTTTTTCCGATTGCCATTTGTTTTTCTGATTTATTTTGTTTGACGCAACGTTTTATCGACCGAAAATGTTTTAATTTTTTATAGAATACTAGCGACCCGCCCCGGCTTCGCACGGCTATATTATGCATGTATTATACATATAAACCTTCCTCTTGAATCACTCTATCTATTAAAAAACCGCATCAAAATCCGTTGCGTAGTTTTAAAGATTTAAGCATACATAGGGATATAGGGACAGAGAAAGCGACTTTGTTTTATACTATGTAGTGATAGTGATAGTGATGCAAACTTTAGGTTGACTATTTTTCCCGTCACAACTTTTAGGCAGGTAAATCGATACTAGTAATTTGCACCGGTCTGATTGATGAATTAAAGTTAAGTTGAAATAAAGATTATGTACGGTCGGCTGCATAATTGCAGACCCACCGTAGAGCTCCAAAACGGCTGTTATAAGAATGTTTTCAATTTTCAACACGAGCAAGATTCTAGACACCTGCTTTGGGTGAAGTTTAAAGTCTTCTAACTCATCAATTAATCAAACAAAATTTGTTAGAATGAAAACATTCCAATAATAGTAATTTTCGAACTCTACCGCGGGCTGCTATTATGCAGCCGACTATACTTATTTCATTGTTATAGATTTTTTCTATTAACCAAACCAGTGCAAAGTCTAAAAAAAACTAATGAATTAAAAAAATAATAAAATAAGTAAATATTGCAGGACATTCGACACATCGCCATCTAGCACCAAGCTAAGTAACTAGACTTGTGTTATGGGTGCTAGTCAACGGATATACTAATAATAAATAAATAAGTATTGCAGGACATTCCACACATCGCCATCTAGCCACAAGCTAAGTAACTAGACTTGTGTTATGGGTGTTCGACAACGGATATACTACTTATATACTTTTCTTTTGTAAATAAAAAATATACTTACTTATACTTACTTTAGTAAAATATACTTATAATACAGTATATTTTACAGTATATTAATTACAGTATATTTTACTAAAGTAAGTATAAAAATATACTTACTTTAGTAAAATATACTTATAATACATAGAACCAACCAGACCACAGACAAATATCTAAGCATAAATACTTGTCTGAGGCGGGAATCGAACCCGCGACCCTGTGTTTGGCAGTCCGGCATGGTGACCATTGTACCAACTGGATCGTCACATGATAATCATGGGTGGTAAACATTCTAAACTAAAAAAATTTACTCAACTCATTTGGAATATATTTATTAATCTATTTATTTGACACTAAATACTTTCCATCCATTAATCAGCTCTGTAAAGGTCGTTTTTAAAGGGATCTTAGACTATAAAGGAAACCTTACAAGCAACTACCTAACTCGTAACTCCCCAATTAAAACCACATTGGAATTCGGCAAGCAATTATCCCTCCTCGATTAGACGGCACTCGTGACGTCACCGATGTCGTCTATCAATCAAGACGACAGTGACGTAATGACGTTTGGTAATGGCGGACTATGTCATCGATTTACCGATTCACTGATTGAACGCTATTTGATGATTTGATTGGTAATTTGTCTTAGGAATTTCGATGACTATTACATCGGAATTGTAATAGTGCGTCCGGGGGGTATTCGTCCAAAAGTACTATAAGGTTTTAAAAAACCTTGAAATTAGTGACAAAATAACAATAAAATAAACAAATTGAATTGTTTATCATATAATGACCTGTTTTAAATAATTTTTTCATTACTCATACTCCGAAAGTAGGTCTAAATATGCCTGAAGAGCGTGTAGAAAATAAAACTTCCAGCCCTAGGGCTTTTCGCTTTCACTGACAGCTGTCATGTCAAATTATGGCTTCGCACGACTTGTGCAATGTGCATATAGCCAGTATCAGTATCATTATACATTAGGAACTTCAAAACCTAACCTCCTTGCTTTAGGTAGCACCAAAGAATAACACTACATGTATATAACCTCTTTGGTCCCAACCTTATAAGAGGATCAGGTAGTATGGAGTCTCTCATCCAATCTCGTTGTTAGGAAGAATTTTATATATTATTCGTAATGAAAAGCACAGTGTTTACCTCGGGTGAAAGACTCATTAAGTCCCTCGAACTATTAGCGCCCTCGCTACGCTCGGGCGCCAAACTTCGTCTCGGGACTTGTAATGAGTGACTTTCACACCTAGGATAACAATGTACTATTACGAAATATTTAGTTTTTAATTAAGGTGGCAGGTGATAATAATATATTCCCATTCGGCTGCATGATTGCAGCCCCCGGTAGAGTTCGAAAATTACTATTAGGTATTGGAATGTTTTCATTATAATAATTTTTGTTTGATAAATTGATGAGTTACTTCAACTAAAGCAGGTGAGAATCTTGCTTGTATTGAAAACATTCTTATAACAGCCGTTTTGGAGCTCTAGGGTGTAGGATGTTGAATTTTTCAAAATCCTTTCTTATCGGATGCCTACGTCATACAAAGAACACACCCTCCAAGTTTCAGGTCTCTACGATCAGCGGTTTAGGCTGTGCGTTAATCCGTCAGTCAGTCGGTCAATCAAGACCAATAATTTTATTTGTATAAGATAGAGATATAAATACTCACTCAATTATTTCAATTCAGTTATAAATATTTGCACGCTAAGTGTATGGTGAAATATGTTGATAAAAATGACATTCAATTCCTTTAACAGTGGGTAGGTACTATTGGAATAATTAGACGGAGTATTTGTATGCCTAAAGATTACACTAACCTTTTCGAATTGGAAAAGTAAATCCGAAATAAAAATATACGTATTCCATTATCTTCTTACTGTAAAACCTGGTTACTGACATTAGATACCCAAAGATTCGTAAAACAATACACTTTAATGCTGGGATACCTACGTATGCTCTCTTTTTATCGATAAACCTAATTATCTGTCAATAAAAATACCAAACTGTATCCCCGATCTTGTTATCATTCGTTTTTTTTGGAACGAAAGTTCCTTATCGCGCGTTGCGAAATTGGGCTAGACGGAAAATATTAATACCAAAAGTTGTAACGACACTTTTTGCATAGAAAGCAAGCCAGTTATTTTCATAGCTTTTATCGCGGGTTTTGAGCACGGCGACCGAATCAAGAAATTCCGTAACGAAAATAAAACCTAAAACTCCCTACTCCCCCTATTTATCTTTACTTCTCTACTGCGACGACTATTGACGGACGACAAATATCGGACGACGGACGATAGCCTTAATTAGCCATTTTTTATAAGTAAGTCATATCATTTAAAAATCCTAGGTCAATAAAACGATTATGAGATCAATGTACCTTTTCCTGTAAACACTACAATATAGATATCGATTTACAATAAAATTTACATTATATCACGTAAACGAGACACTTTCTGTTGGTCTCACATTATTTTATTTTTCTACGTACAAAAAGATTCCGTAACGAACGTTTTCTCATCGTTGCTTCCCATCAGGTGAGATAAAGTCAAATGCAAGCATATCTTGCGTAAAAAACAACCTTATCAACCACGCTCTAAACCAAAATAACCATTATATTATGTTTTAGTAAGTATTTGTTGTTATAGCGGCAACAGAAATACATCATCTGTGAAAATTTTAAGTAACTATCACAGTTTATGATATAGAGCTTGGTTGGTGACAGACAGACGGACTAACAGCAAAGTCTTAGTAAATAGGGTTTCGTTAGTACCATTTGAGTACGGAACCCTAAAAATCATGGTCCAGTTACGCACGACCCTAGCATAATAATACCCTTCTATGCAATGAGCAGAAATCTAAACATAAAAAGTAATTGTTACTAACTATCTACATCAAATTTATCGATATCTATATTTTATTGTTACTGTGTCACATCACTAATTTAGAAGGTCACCGTGTTTGGAGGCTATTTCTTACAATCAGTGGGTTTTTTATTCGTTCAGTTTCAGGGAAGATACACCCGGTTTTGGTTATTGGATTGTTTCAGTTGGTAGGTACTTTACAGGATTACTGTGTGGCTTATCCTTATGGTAATGGTGAAGTTAATTTACCTTTTTTTTGGTTTGGGTTTTATTTGATTATATTAGATCTGTGGTTTCTAACCGGTAGTCCGTAGACCACTGGAAAAACTATCAGGAAAATCTATACTAATATTTTATAGCTTGCACATAAACTACTGGTTCGAAATGTTTTTTTATTGAATTTGTCTAGGAAGGCTATAGGTTATTTTATATTTCGATATTCCCACGGGATCGGGAGTTACGCGGGTGAAACCGCGGAGTGTTGCTAGTATTATTATAAGCACCGAAATCGGTTAGAAGCTAGTAAAAATTAAAATATTGTTGATAGTAAAAATTAAAATATTGTTGACTTTGGACAGTTTTTTAAATTTTTATTTTGAGATAGAACTATCTTCTATTAATTTTACATCCATCTAAAAAAAAATAATTCATTTCATTAATTTTATATCATCTATCTTTTTTTTTTTCTCTTATTCTTTTTTTTTCTATCTTTTTTATTTTTTTTATTTATTTATTTCTTTTTTTTACAATTAAATAAAAATATTCCATGGCAAGACAAATAAAAATTCAAATGGTCCCGAACCATAGCATTAGCATTAGTTAGAAAGATAGATAAAACCATAGACTTTTAATATTTACTAGAAGTAGAGCATACAATGGTAGAAAACTGACGAGATCAGTAGCAACTGGACAGATTTGCAACTGGACATACAATAATGGCAAAACTTCGAACAAACATTACTTGTTCGCAAGGAGGTTAGGTACTTAAAGTTCCTATATGTGTAATGGCGTCAGATGCTGATGAAGAAAATGAAAAAAATACGCGACTTTAACCCCCTTATTCCAAAACGAGGTTTAGGAATAGTCCGAGATGTAGATTTAAACCTTAGATTTAGATACAGATTTACTCGTGAACTATAGTCTAAACACTATCCGTATATAATCTACAGGGATAGTGTTTAGACTAGAGTTCCATATGTAATCTATAGGGATAGTGTTTAGACTATAGTACACGAGTAAATCTGTATCTAAATGTAAGGTTTAAATCCACATCTCGGACCACCCTTAAACCTCGTTTTGGAATAAGGGGGTAAATGTTTATAATTTTTCCACATCTACGGTTGACGAAATAATATCAATTTTATTGTAATCTAGGAAAACAGAAAATTTTATCATTTATTTTCTATTTGTGTATATGCTTAAGTATTACTTTGCCATCAATCTTTGCGACTATAGAGAATACAGTAATAAATAAATAAATATTGCAGGACATTCCTTCATCGCCATCTAGCCCCAAGCTAAGTAACTAGACTTGTGTTATGGGTGCTAGACAACGGATATACTACTTATATACTTTTCTTTTGTAAATATATACTTAATACATACAGACACCCAGACCACAGACAAATATCTAAGCATAAATACTTGTCTGTGGCGGGAATCGAACCCGCAACCCTATGTTTGGCAGTCCGGCATGGTGACCATTGTGCCAACTGGATCGTCGTCAGTCGTGAAAGGGGTCTTAACATTTAGTATAGGAGTTTGGCATAGTGTTTTTTTCCCGTTTCCCGTTTATCCCGTATCCGAGGTAAAGGCATTATTTGTGAGCCGTAATACCCACTATCGATTGGCATGCCAAAATATCCAAAGGCATTTAAAAAATAAATCTATCCTTCCTTACATTTTACAAAAAAAAAACTGTTTAGGTGCGCCTAATCAAACTAAGCCCTTTCAAAGACGTATCAATGTCAAACAGTAAAAAAAATACAACCAACATAAATGTTGATATTCGTACGTAATAAATAATTAAATTTATCAAAGCCAAGACGTATTAAACGCGTTGATATACTTCACATGCGTCCATTAATCCAAGAATTTAAAAATAACTCGCGTGAAGACGACAGTTATTCGCAGTGATTCGCACTCAATGATTCATTTTAAAGATATTTAATATGAAAAAGGGATAGAGGGGACATAATAAGGAGTTTTCAAAGAGTTTTATCCATTAAACAACTCAATCTCTAACTGAAAAGCATTTGGACAATTTGGCATAGTAACTTAAAATGCTGCGGTTTTGAGACCCATGCCAATCGGTAGAGAGCCTGACGGCAAGAAAATAATGCCTTCACACGAAACCGCTAAAGCGTCTCGGAAACGGGATATTTAACCACCAGTGTAAATGAATCAAAGATATAAACATTATAGAGGAATAAAGAAAACATCTTTAGATGTTTTGTTTTGATGGTTACGTTATTGACGTCTGAGCTCATCAAAGGTCACTTAAATGCTTGAAGAGTTCAAGCATTTAAGTGACCTTTGTTAGGTTCCAACTTCGTAGGCACAGAAGGTTACGGGTTCAATTTGTGCCGTGGAAGAAATATTTATATGATCATCACACATTTATTTCTGGGTCAGGTAAAAAAGTATTCAATAATTTAAATCCAGGGAGTCAAATTGAATACAAATTATTATCTAAACGTCTTAAAAACATTATACAATTAACAAAGAAATCACTTAACACTAACTATATTAACAAAGCCACTAATAAGACGAAGGCTACATGGAAAATAATAAATGACTCTAAATCTAATTTTCCTAGAGAAAGTATATGCAAAGTACAAAAAAATAATATAACTCTAACTGATCCAATTGATATTGTAAATGCTTTTAATGACCACTTTATTGACCAAACAAAATCTTCGACTAATTTACAATCCAATGCGACATTATTAAATTCCAATATCAATTCAATTTATATGACTCCTACAATTCCACATGACATTTATAGTATTATTAAATCATTGAAATCTACAAACAGCTTCGGATATGATGAAGTGATCACTATGGTTATAAAAGCTGTTGCCTTAGATATATCGGGTGTACTAAGCCATATTATCAATATGTGCATTGAACAAGGCACTTTTCCGCAAGTGTTAAAGCTAGCCGTCATAAAACCAGTACATAAGAAGGACGATACACTAAATATGAATAATTATAGGCCGATTGCACTTCTTTCAGTTTTTTCTAAAATAATCGAAAAAGTGATCCACTGCAAGTTAAATTCTTTTTTTGAGACTAACAATCTCCTATCTCCTAAACAATTTGGCTTCAGGAAAGGTACAAACATTAATATGGCTATTTACGGTTTTCTTACAAAAATTATAACTAACATGGACAAAAGATTACCCATAGTAGCACTATACATGGATCTCTCAAAAGCCTTTGACTATGTTGACCATAACATTTTATTAAAAAAGCTGGAATGTTATGGGGTTAGAGGTAATGTACTGGAATTGATAAAATCTTATTTAAGTGGACGCAAACAAATTACATCAATTGAAAAGCTTTGTACTGTAACAAAAACTGAATTGACTTACAGATCTTCTGAGAGGCACATAACTTGTGGAGTCCCTCAGGGAAGTGTATTAGGGCCGCTGTTATTTATAATTTTCATAAATGACATGCCTAAATGTACAGAATATGACATGACTTTATTTGCTGACGACAGCACAATTCTGTTTGATGGTAGAAGAGATCACTCTTTAGAACTTAAAATAAATGATAATTTAAATAAAATCATAGAATGGATAATGAATAATAACCTAAAAATAAATCTCGATAAAACTAAAATCATGTCATTTAGGCAAAGAACTGAACAATTGAAAATAAAAATACATTATGACAACAAACTAATAACATTAACTGACAACACTAAATTTCTGGGGCTACAAATAGACGAACAACTAACATGGAAATTACACACTGTTATCCTAATAAAAAAATTTAATCAATTTTCATATGCTCTATATAATCTCAGGAAGGTGGCAAACAGGGAGTGTGTAATGGCTGCCTATCATGCATATGTGTCATCATCTTTACGATACGGAGTTATTTTTTGGGGCAATTCTACGGACAGGGAATTAATATTTAAAGCTCAAAAGAAATGTTTACGAGCCGTCTATGGACTAAAATCTACTGACAGTTGTAAAAAATTGTTTCAAGACCTTAAAATACTAACCTTACCCTGCATGTTTATTTATGAAAATCTATTATTTGTCAGAAGTAATTTTCAATTATTTAAAAGTATGACCAGTAATCGTCTAGCTCATAAACTGAAAGTACCTGAATCTAACTCAGCAATCCTTTCTAAGAGTTTCTTAATGTTGGCTCCGAGAATGTACAATGAGTTGCCTAGAGACATAGAACAACTTGAAGACTTCAATCTTTTCAAAAGAGAACTGCACAGTTTCCTAGCACGGAAAGCCTTCTATAGCCTTAAGGACTATTTACCTCTCTAGGATCGGATTTATCTGCTAAGCCAATGTATTTTTTGACTTAAATTGTTGTTAATTGTTATTATTTTGTTATTGACTTTTATTTGTGACATGTTTATTTATAATCATTTTGACATTTTCTTATTTGCGACATGTATATTTTTATTTTTATATTGTTTAAACTACTTAACATTTTTAATTACATAATTTGACTTCACCATATTAAATTCATTCGACTGTAATTCACATACCTAAAGTAGGTTAAATAGCATAGGACTTAATTAATATTTATGACATCTGTACATACCATACTCTATTTGTGAATAAATGAAATTGAAATTGAAATTGAAATTGAAATTGAAATTGAAATTGAAATTGAAATTGAAATTGAAATTGAAATTGAAATTGAAATTGAAATTGAAATTGAAATTGAAATTGAAATTGAAATTGAAATTGAAATTGAAATTGAAATTGAAATTGAAATTGAAATTGAAATTGAAATTGAAATTGAAATTGAAATTGAAATTGAAATTGAAATTGAAATTGAAATTGAAATTGAAATTGAAATTGAAATTGAAATTGAAATTGAAATTGAAATTGAAATTGAAATTGAAATTGAAATTGAAATTGAAATTGAAATTGAAATTGAAATTGAAATTGAAATTGAAATTGAAATTGAAATTGAAATTGAAATTGAAATTGAAATTGAAATTGAAATTGAAATTGAAATTGAAATTGAAATTGAAATTGAAATTGAAATTGAAATTGAAATTGAAATTGAAATTGAAATTGAAATTGAAATTGAAATTGAAATTGAAATTGAAATTGAAATTGAAATTGAAATTGAAATTGAAATTGAAATTGAAATTGAAATTGAAATTGAAATTGAAATTGAAATTGAAATTGAAATTGAAATTGAAATTGAAATTGAAATTGAAATTGAAATTGAAATTGAAATTGAAATTGAAATTGAAATTGAAATTGAAATTGAAATTGAAATTGAAATTGAAATTGAAATTGAAATTGAAATTGAAATTGAAATTGAAATTTTATACTAATACTAATTTATTATTTTTAAGATTTTTAAAATCTTTGACTCTAAAGAAAGGGTCCGGACATTTAGTATGGAAGCTTGGCATAGTGATTTTTTTGCGCAGTGCATTTCGAGACCCATGCCAATCTATAGAGTGCATTACAGTAAACTAATATTGTCTTCACATCAAACCGTTAAAGCGTCTCGGAAACGGGATATTTAATCAAACGTGTGCTGTTGTTCTATGATTTTCCAAAAATGCGCGTCGCATTTCGAGACTCATACCTATCAATAGAGGGCATCACAGTGGACAAATAATGTCTTCTCACCAAACCGCTAAAGCGTCTCGGAAACGGGATATTTAACCAAACATGTTGCTGTTGTTCTATGATTTTCCAAAAATGCGCGGTGCATTTCGAGACTTATACCTATCGATAGAGGGCATCACAGTGGACAAATAATGTCTTCTCACCAAACCGCTAAAGCGTCTCGGAAACGGGATATTTAACCAAACGTGTTGCTGTTGTTCTATGATTTTCCAAAAATGCGCGTCGCAGAGAGACTCATACCTATCGATAGAGGGAATCACAGTGGACAAATAATGTCTTCACACCGAACCGCTAAAGCGTCTCGAATTTTTGATGAATCATGTTGTTGAATGAATCAAGTTTCTTTGTATGTTATTTTGCCGTTTCCGAGACGCTTTAGAGGTTCGGTGTGAAGGCATTATTTGTTCGCCGTAATGCCCTTTATCGATACGTATGGGTCTCGAAATGCACCGAACATTTTTGGAAAATCATAGTACACCACGTTTTGTTAAATATCCCGTTTCCCAGACGCTTTAGAGGTTTGATGTGAAGACTATATTAGTTCACTGTAATGCCCCCTATCGATTAGCATGGGTCTCGAAATGCACCGCGCAAAAAAATCACTATGCCAAGCTTCCATACTAAATGTCCGGACCCTTTCTTTAGAGTCAAAGATTTTAAAAATCTTAAAAATAATAAATTAATATTAGTATAAAATTATTGAATACTTTTTTACTTGATCCAGAAATAAATGTGTGCTGATCATATAAATATTTCTTCCACGGCACAAATTGAACCCGTAACCTTCTGTGCCTACGAAGTTGGAAAGCATTTAAGTGACCTTTGATGAGCTCAGAGTTCAATAACGTCACCATCAAAACAAAACATCTAAAGATGTTTTCTTTATTCCTCTATAATTCATTTATCTTTGATTCATTTCGACTGTTATTTGAGCAAAAACACGAATGATTTGTTCGGTTTCTGCTGCCTACTAATATCAGACAGACAGACAGATTTGTCTAATTGATCATAATGAATATAAATTATTGGGCTCTAGGGCTCTAGGCATTTGCTACATGTATATGTTTACAAATTTGTATTTAAGAGGAACGGGTACCGACGCTCTCTCCATACAACCGTAAACGACTGTTTCCTCCCTGGATAGTGACACTAGAGCAAAATTTTTTGTTTCATAATACTTATAACTGCTATGACCCTGGCTCTATGTACGCAAGAGAAGGCAGTCGTATCCTACTCGAGCAGTTCGCATAAATGACCGATGTTTGAAAAAATATTCGAATTAATAAAACTGAAAAATTTCCACAAAAAAACGGATAGACATTATTATCCAAAGATGCAATGCAGCGAGCCTTTTGCCACGAAGGGAAACTTATTTAAATGTTTGTTTAATATTATTATTTTTTAATTTAATTTTTTAATGTAAAAAAATGTGTAAAAAATGTAAAAATAAATTTCTATTACAAGAACGAAAAATTAAAATAATACCTACTCTTTACTTGGGTATTTTTTGCGTGAGGTTATAGTAGATTTATACTACCCTCTCTGCTTAGTCGACCATGTCTAGAGGAAATAACTCGTCAATACGTACGGTTAATCCTAGAAATTATAGGTTTAAAATATTAATATTCCTTATAGAAGCTATTTTAATAAAGAGTATATCAAGTTATTTAGATTTTTAATATTATTATTTTTTCATTTAATTAAGTTGTAACTTTTAATGATTTGTAACTTGTAAATAAATTTCTATTACAAAACCGAAAATTTTAAATTTTTACGAAATGCAACAAAAAAAATAGGATTTCCAAAAGACAAAAGACAAAAAAAAAATTGGTTAAAAAGACGATTGAACCGGCTTCACTACATAGTATAAAATAAAGTCACTTTTCGCCGTCCCTATATCCCTATGTCCCTTTGTATGCTTAGATCTTTAAAACTACGCAACGGACTTTGATGCGGTTTTTTTTATTAGATAGAGTGATTCAAGAGGAAGGTTTATATGTATAATAATACATGCATAATATAGCCGTGCGAAGCAGAAGCGGGTCGATAGTCTTATAATAAACCAACAATACGATTTTAATTATAGGTACCTACGTAAACACTCTTATATCTCTCCTTAGTGATAATAATGTCTTCTACGCCTTTAAAGTTATTTCTTTGAGCTTTAATAGCGAAAGAACCACTATAACTCCGTATAGTGAGAAATACAACTCATTTTGCTCTGCCTCCGGTGGTATCTGCTACAAAGACTATCATTTGCCGGTCGCATTACTTAATAGGGATGGGACAGTGTCTTTTAAAATATCGATCAAAAAGTGCATCAAAAATTTGCAAGAGTGAAGCTAAATAAAAGCTTTTAAAATATCCATTGATTTTACACATTGTCCAGTAATAATTCATTGAGGAGTTTTATGATGAAAAGGCGGTTCCAGATGCACATTAATCTTCACTACATAGTATAAAATAAAGTCACTTTTCGCCGTCCCTATGTCCCTATATCCCTATGTATGCTTAAATCTTGAAAACTACGCAACAGATTTTGATGCGGTTTTTTTATTAGATAGAGATAGAGTTTATTAGATTATCAAATCTTCACCTTATCAAAGCACACCGTTAATAGTACCTAATTACTGAGAAACTATTTTTATTTTTTGTTATCAAAACCCCAAGTTAAGCATAGGGTTTGTTTTATGGTGATGCTTAATTTTTTTCTTTTTGCAAATACATTAGTACTTAATACACATACATCCAGACTAGAGAGAAACAAATATCATACAATTATTATAAATGTGGAAGTTAGTATGTGTGTTTGTTACTCCTTCACGCAAAAGCTACTGGACCGATTGCGATGAAACTTGGTATGTAATTAGCTGGAGACATACGGTTACATTTTGTCCCGATATTCCCACGGAATCAGGACTTACGTGGGTGTAACCGCGACGCGCGGCTATTCAGTTTCTATATTTAGAACATATTTAGAAATTTGTATGAGGCGGGACTCAAACCTTAGTTCTGCGTCGAAGTTCAACCGCGCCACAGAAGTTATCACGACAAGTAGTTATAAGTTGAAACTTTATAATATGTTACGTTTTTAAAATTACTTTGAAAACCTATTTTTTGGTTAAACACTAGGTAAGAATTTTAAGCCCGTAATAAACTAGGCTATCGATAATTTTCTACATAATTCGTGACACGAATAAGTAAAATTTTAACAAGCAGGATTACCTACTGCATAATTACGGCCACAACCGCTTCGTGAATCGTGATAAAGCACATATTATAAATTGCTGCGCTTTTTGTGAACATGTATTTTACATTTACGAGGCAAAGCCCATGGATTTGGGGTTATACTAATATACTGGCATTGTTTGGTTTTTATAGACTTACCTGTCATAATTTATTGAATTGGATTTTTTTCATACGTTTTTAACAATATTTTTAAACATCTTTATAGAATTTAAACTAATTTAATAAAAAAGATTTTTTTGTTTGTAACAAATTGGCTCCGAAACTACCGCCCGATTTTGATGAAATTTGATATTAGAATACATTGATTCATTGGGAATAACAACTTCTTGTCTCGATATTCCCACGTGATCGGGACTTATGCAGGTCATCATCATCATCCGAGCGATGTTCCCGGTTGCATCCCGCTCGGGAGCCCGGGGTCCGCTTTCCTATTTTCCTATTTTTACGCCTCCACTTCGCACGATCTTCGGCATCCTGGGTTGTAAGGCCATTTGCACGCATATCACCCTTTACGACGTCAAGCCAGCACTTCTTGGGTCTACCCAGTCTGCCACGACCCGGCGGAGGCGCCATGGCAATACATTTGTTCCCCACGTAACTAGCCGGTTTTCGCAACACGTGGCCGTACCAGCGTAGGCGACATTCTTGCAATTTATCTGCAATGTCTCGGACATGAAGGCTGCCCCGGATGCGGGAGTTCCTGACGCGATCCTTTCGCGTCACTCACACATCCAGCGCAACATCTTCATCAGGACTTATGCAGGTGAAACGAAGTTAAGTAGGTAGATAAGTAATTAGGTGGGATATAAATATAAATCCCTATTTTTCCCTTGGCCACTTCATAACTTGAGAACTGCTGGACCGATTTGGCTAATTTTGGTTTTGAAATATTTGGGGGTGTGAAGGCATTATTTGTTTGCCATAATGCCATCTATCGATTGGCATGGGTCTTGAAACGCAACGCGGCATTTTAAGTTACTATGCCTGTTGTGTCCAAATTTTAAGGCTTTTATCGACATCGATAAAATTTCCATACCCATCCCTAAACATCCTTTGATAGGTTAAGATCGTGAAAACTTCGCTGAATGGCCACTAGACGATTCTCTACTTGATTGAAAATCATTTACGATGGATGCCGACAGATTATCGACCTTTCAATCGAATAATAACGTGCAATAGTACATTGTTACCCTAGGGATGAAAATTACTGAAGATTTTTTATAATTTGACAGCTGTCAGTAGAAAACGATTCTCCCCGGGGCTGTAAAGTACTGCTTTAAACTCGCTCCTCAGGCAACTTCAGGTACTTGAAAAATATATTCTAAAAGGTGTTTTATACCTACTCTTTAGTTGGTTATTTTTTGCGTGAGGTTTTAGTAGATTTATACTACCCTCTCTGCTTAGTCGACCGTATTAGTGGAAAGAATTCGTCAATACGTACGGTTAATCCTAGAAATTATGTATTTAAAATATTTATATTCCATAAAGAAGCTGTTTTAATAAAGAGTATATCAACATAAAAACTCAGCATAAAATCACTGTTTACATTTCTAAGTTAGGCTAGGACTACATGATAAGATTTTTCCGTCCGGGAAATATTCCGTTCTCGATTTAATTTGTTACTCGAACAATTGTTTGAATTTTTTTCACTACTTATCTGGCATGTGGCAATCTGAAAAAGAGTGATTTCAGAATCGTTCGGGCCCTAAGATAACCAGAGTGGCGCACTCCGGTTTTCTTAGTCAGCTGCTTAGAGCTTAAAAAAATAACTAAAAAGCTTCACATCAAAAGTATTGTCAACTTAAAGAAAATAATTCAACATTATTTCAGATAATCTATACTAATATTATAAAGCTACAGTGTTTGTTTGTTTGAAAGCGCTAATCTCAGGAACTACTGGTTCGAATTGAAAAAATATTTTAGTGTTAGATAATCCATTTATCGAGGACGGATAGCCGTCATCGATAAATGTCGATAATGTAATGTGTTTTAGTCTACTTTTTATTTTGATATTTCCACGAGATCGGGACTTACGCGGGTGAAACCGCGGGGCGCAGCTATTTTGTCATAATATGCTGTTCTAGTTACTTACAAAGGAAGCCTTGAGATACAATGCATTTTTATTACTTTTTTCTACCGATTATTGATTTTACATATGACTAGGTAATGGTTGTTAATTTTATAAAATTTAACAGTATATTTATTAGCTTTTTTTCCGGACAGTGAATTAATTTTGATCGTCTTTTGTTTTCATTGATTTAGGGCCTCCCGATCAGAAAGTCTAAATAGCAAAACGTCCAATAAAGCGAAAAGTCTAGTGAGCAGTCTGCCTAGTCTAGTGAGCAGTCTGCTAATCGCCCATGTAGCAAAACGTCTAACTATCAATCCGACGATCTAATTTTAAATTAGCGCCCATCTTCCCCCCTTGACCACAGGGGACGATGGGCGTGAAAAAGTTCTCGGGCGTCAACCGAAATGTTTCCGAATTTCTTCCAGGCGGAAAGCGTCCCGTCCGGAAAAATTCCATGTAGTCCTAGCCTTATAAACTTAGGTACTATAAAATGGATCTTATAAAGTTACTATAAACATCTTACGCACGATAACTTTAAATGGTACTTGTTCTATTTTTAGTGATGGGGTGAAAAATAGTGTTGTTTAATAAAAGTATTTTTCAATTTTTTCCCTAATAAAAAAGTTAAAATGTATTCCGCTATTTTCTTCCCGAATAGTGCCTCTAGAGACTAATTCTTGAGAAACCTCTGTAAAAAATCTAGGTGTGCTGTAAATTACTGTATGAAAAAGAGATTTAATATTAACAATTCATTTTTATAATCAATATTATTTTGGTAATAATTTTAAAATTTCAACTGTTTAGCTATCACGGTTCATGAAATACAGCCTGGTGACAGACAGACGGACAGATCGACGGACAAAGAAGTCTTAGTTATTGGATCCCTACTGTCCTATATCAAAGCACAATCAAGCGCCCTATTTACTATATTCATAGGTAAATAATATATATAAATAATATAAATATAAATAGCTCATTGAAATAATAATATTATTATAATATTATCAAGAAGATTATTGTTCATCTAATCATCATCATTATCATCTTTATGTCTTCTATTCACTCCTATTAGTCGTCATCTCATCGTTCATATTCATCTCTCTCATGTCTTGCCTCACGCAGTCTATCCATTTCTCCTTATGGAATTTGATGTAAAGTTTATGAAAATATAAATATTGTACTTGTTTTTCTTTACAATCGCCGTAAAATTGAAAAAGCTCAAAAAAATGACGATTTTTTTAGGATTTTCACGATTATTTCCTATCGAGGCAAATCACTCTAATCGTGTTTCGAAGTGTATGACAATACAAAGCATTTCTTCACCTTTACGACAGTATGACTATCATTTTATGGATTTATAAAACTGTTTCTAAGGTCCGTATTAATAAACCGAACTCAATATCGATTTCAATCTTGAGTTTGCTCATCTTACAAATCTTACATTTTTTAAATGTTTTCACATTAAAAACAAGTTGACAGCAAAATATGACGACACTACCTACCATAGGGTAAGAACATATCATTCGAGTCAAGAATAAAGCGTTACTGTCATTCAAGATCAGTCTCAAATCTCAAGAGCGATATCAGCCTGGAAGCTTAGTGAATAATGCTACTGGTTAAAACTTGAGATTCATCTATTAATTAACGCCTAACTTAAGATAGTGACCACATCTCAAGACTCACTCGATTGATACGCACTCAAGATCGATATTGAGAGCGATTTATTAATACGGGCCTAAGACACGCTTTTGGTCTTACCACTTCGGCTAAAGATGACCTAGCCCAGTGTTTTTCAACCTGTGGGTCGCGACCCCCAGGTGGGTCGCAAAGCCTTACTCGGGGGGTCGCGGCTAAAGGAAAAAAAACACTACACTAAAATACTACTATAAAAACTTTTCAAGCACTCGTTGACTCAAAATTATTTTTTTGCAAGGATTTTGAACATGAACGAAGTTTTCCGAGGAATCCTTTCATGTTATGCTTAGCTGTTAGAATGTTTTCTCCTTTCCCTTCTCGCTCTAGTTTAATATATTCAGGTGGCTAATAAGTTCAGCGGGAACAGGGTCACCAAAATAATTAAAAAAAAAAACTTTTATTACGGCCCTAAGGGGTCGCTAGATTTTTTTTACTTGTAAAGGGGTCGCGTTTTCAAAAAGGTTGAAAAACACTGACCTAGCCCAACACTAGTAAAGAGTCACTATAAAAATAACGGTCATTGCCCTTTTTTATACGTTTTTATGATAAACTATATTGTTATGCCTTCGAAAAAAACGAGATCCACTTCAATTTTAAATTTATGAGATCTTTGTTTTATTTATTATTCTTCTTTTACGAAGTTCAAGATCAAATCCAACTTTATAAAGCTGTAAAGCTGTTGCGGGCAGAAGTTCGGTAGCAATTTCACAAGGATTGAGAACTTTTTTTATTTTTATCTAATTTAATTCGTTTTGTCGCTGAGCGACCACATCACTCTATTAGTTACAAAATAAAATAATAACAATCACGTCATAACACCACAGCTGCTTATTATTTATATATATTCTTCATTACATAGTATAAAACAAAGTCACTTTCCACTGTCTGTCCCTATGTATGCTTAGACAACGCAACTGATTTTGATGCGGTTTTTATTTATTTATTTGGAACCAACAGCTTTAAGAAAATTATAAGAAACGAAACAAGAAACAGAAAGCCAATTATACACCATTACAATTTACCATAATTAATTAGCCATTACAATTTTTTACGTGTCTATTTGTGTTCAGAAAATAATGTTTTATTTATTTCTTCTTTCTTTCTTTATAGGTTCTCACGAGTAGAAAATAGAATAGGTATAGATAGATACAAAACAAGCAAGCAAAAGCACAAGTCATAATCCAGCAAGAATTAAAATATAGGTAAATACAATATAAATATAGATACAATACTAAAATTGATAAACAAATACGTAAATATGAAACAACAATAAAATTAGGAGCCATGAAAGAAGATAAGACTAAGCTGCCTTCTCGCAGAGTTAACGCTAGTGAAGAAAGGATCCACTGAACTTTCCTCACAGAGTAAATCGAACTCACTCGCCACTCGCACCATATACGTGTTCCTCCAGTATTTTTAATAGATAGAGTGATTCAAGAGGAAGGTTTATATGTATAATAAATGCAAAATATAGCCGTGCGAAGCCGGGACGTATAATATAAAGGCAAAATCTGAATGTGGCTCAGATAAGGCCAAGTTAATCATTTTAATCAAACCGACTTCATTACCATTCCAAAGCACTTCCAAAATGTGTTGATCTTAATGATTCATTGGCACATTTTAACAAAACATGTTGGACATCTTCCACACACCGCAAATTATTTAACATCTTTCGGTAACTTATTGTAATAGAGCATGCTATTATGCGTTACCTACCTCGACATAACGGGGTAGGTACTTTATAAAGAACAAAGTTCAACATATTTATAAGTACTATTTATATAGATACAATCTTAGTGTGTAGTAGATGCTGGATAGGTACATAAAAGTGTTCGAACGTATCTGTTACGTGGTTGGAATGAAACACAGGGCATGCATATATTCAGTGATAGATATTCTTTTACACTAGAATTGCAATTTTACGGTTTGCTTAAGGTGAAAGGGTACCTGCGCTCTCTCCATACAAACGTAGTCGACTGTTTCCTCCCTGGATAATGACATTAGCACAAATATTTTTGTGCCTATAACTGCCATGACTTTGACTATGCCCCTTTGTTTTAGTTTTTTTCATTTTCTAATTATCATAGAAATTAAAATTAAAAAAAAAAACAAAAAATAGGGTTATGGTCAATGGTCATGGCAGTTATAAGTTTTATGCACCAAAAATATTTGCTCTAGTGTCATTATCCAGGGAGAAAACAGTCGACTACGTTTGTAATAGTTTGTATGGAGAAAGCCCCCGGTACCCTTTCCTCTTAAGATGGTACTTTAAGATATTTAGCTAAATACTGAGTGCATTCTGACGACCCTTGCGGCACACTGTTGCCGCGGTCGGACAAAAACGGAATTTTGAATCTTGAAGGTACATTAAAAAAAAAGGTTTGACAGGCAAATAGGATAAGTATGTCACTTAATTTAATAAACAAATGAGAAGTTTTCTATAGGATACTATAAAATATCATTTGTCATAGTTAGACCATTGAAAATAATGATTACTTGGAGCGAAAACTTAACGTCGTTCATTTATTCACAGTTTCAATATGTATTATTATTACTCCAAATAATAACATGACTTCTGAATTTCAAGGTATTGTCTTTAAGAAATTATATTAGTGTTTTTGAAAAGTACATCTATTTACATAATATAGACAGTTACTAAAAACGACCCAAAAATGACTAAAAATAAATCTTTACGAGACTAAAAGTATAAACTTTCCATCGCTTTCCGGATTCTAACTTACGTTAAATAAAACTTTAAACTTTATATTATTATGTTATTGAAATAAATGTTGCTACCGATTGCTACCCAAGATGTTATTTTTAATTGTTTTTCGTAGGACGCGTGGTTAGTTTACTCGTCGCGAACTTGTTGATTTCCTATTTCAGGATCCTGTTATTCAACAAACTGCTAGTCGGTAGAAGGTATCAATAATTTTCGATAAAATTAAAACTTTATATTTTGAGATATTGTTTATTAAGTACACAGGGTGAGTTTTTTAAATGGGCGTTCAAGGCCATATCCTTAAATATAATGTATTTATTTTCAACTTAAAAAAACATTTTCATTTTGACGACCTCTGTGGCGCGTCGGGCGAACACCCGACTGCGACGCAAAAGGTTGCGGGTTCGATTCCCGCCGGAAACAAGTATTTATGCTGACCATAAATTCTTGTTTCTGGTTCTGGGTGTTTCCTATATGTATAATATGTATATATTTACAAAAAAAAAAGTATATATGTAGTTTATCCGTTATCTGGCACCCATAACACAAGCATTAAGTTGCTTAGCTTGGGGCTGGATGGCGATGTGTAATATGTCCTGAAATATTTATTTATTTATTTATTTATTTCCATCGAAATACATCGAATCTAACTAAAGTCTAATTTAACAAAACAGATATACATATAACACCAACAGCCAATGACAGACTCGCACTATTATATGTATAGCAAATATTTTGTCGTAGAGTCGTAGAGAGTAAGTCTAATATTTTTAAATAGTTTGCCCGCAACTTTGTCCGCGTAGAAGACGAAAATGGACCAAGGAATCACGTTGTATGAAACTTTACCCCCCTTTTTCATCCCATAAGGGGTAGAACTTCAGAAAATCCTTTCTTATCGGATGCCTACGTCGTACAAAGAACACACCCTCCAAGTTTCAGGTTAGACTGTACGTTGATCCGTCAGTCAGTCAGTCATTCAGGACAAAGCATTTTATATGTATAGAGAATAAGAGAATTTAAAGAAGTGAAATCGAATCCATAGGGTCTCAGTGGATATATCTACACTTCCTAAAGAACACACCCTCTAAACTTCATCCCTTATTCCAAAAAAGATGTGGATTTAAACCTTAGATTTAGACACAGATTTATTCGTGAACTAGTCTAAGCACTATCCTACTACACTTGAGCTGTGCATTGATAATTTTTGAATTATATATTTATTCATACGTAATTTTTAAGCTATTGCATAGCTTTTATCGCGGGCTTTGAGCGCAGCGACCGAATCAAGAAATTCCGTGACGAAAATAAAACCCAACACCCCCGCCTACCATGTAGCTCGGCCAAGCGATGGTACGACAGTACGAAGCTCGCACGATGCAATAGCTTTACCGCGGCAGTCCCCGAGTGTCACACGTTTTTTTTAAACTTTTATTTCTTGACAAATTTCCATTCTCAACACTACTTCCGCAGAATTACTCCCTAAACAGCTCTTAAATTTTCACTTGAGGACAGTTGAAATGCTAATTTTTTTTACTAACAAAAAACGGCTAATCTAAAATCGTTAAAAGTACTCACAGACTTATTTTGTTCCGAGACCTTACCACAAGTTGCTTACGCGAATTTTTATTGGAAATTGCCTGTGGGGTTTTTTGTAGGTCGATAGGTCGTTGGATTTTTTAAGATATTAAGAAGGACCACTGGCTTCTGCCAGAATAAGATTTTAAGCAACTGAAGTACGCACTGAAGGTACCTTTACACACTTATAAATAGGGAGAAACAAAACGATGGCCACCTACCTAGTTCAATCGGCACCGCCTTCCTATAGATGGTAGTTTCAGGATTCTCTTCACATGTTATTTTAAGGCCGCGTTCAGATGACACGCGTTGACCACGCGCCCACCACGCGCATCACACGCGTTGACCACGCGTTGAACACGCGTTGAAATTTGTTCTATACATAATTTGAGTCTTATGACACATCAATAGATCTCAAATTGCATTTCTGCAAGCAGGCGCGGAGCGTGCGCGGGGCGGGCGCGGGTCTGTCACTAGCTGTATGCACACTATATAAAGGCCTAATGCGTCACACGCTTCCGGGTAAGTAGTCCGGTGGAAACACAGCACATACGTTGCGCTGCCTTCCGAAGTAAACAATTAACACAGGCACAGATTCTACGACGTATATCGCGATAATATTCACAAATATCCCGGTGAGACTCCCTACGACAAGACAAGTAAGCGTTTGTCTCATGTGACGTCGATGAAGCGAGTGCTCGACCAATTCTATGCAATTGACCAAGCGTAATATTTCTACCCTCAAGTAAAAAAAAAGTATAAGGTTTAAACACTGCCAATAGATTTAACGATTTTGAATACGAAGAAGAAGACGAAGATTGATATAATAGATTTAACAACGAAGATTGAACGTACCGTTTTAAATATTTATATTTTATTTGGGACTTCATACAGCGCCATCGAGTCCCAATTTCAGCAACTATAGGCTTATGTTATGGGTGCCAGATAACGGATAACGGACTTAAATACCTACTTTTTCTTTTGTAAATACAGGAAAAGTATTTTTGTAGTGCACAAATTTCGATATGTTTTAGTTTTTTTTGTTTTGGAGCTAACTCAAAAACTCTCAGAGCTATAACCATTTAAGTGTTTCTAACAAAACGACGAAGTCCATGGACACAATACTAGCGCCAGCGAGTTTAAGAGGAAAGGGTACCGGAGGCTCTTTCCATACAAACTATTACAAACGTAGTCGACTGTTTTCTCCCTGGATAATGACACTAGAGCAAATATTTTTGGTTCATAAAACTTATAACTGCCATGACCATGCCCCTATTTTTTGTTTTTTTTTAATTTTTCAATTTTTTTTAATTTTAATTTCTATGATAATTAGAAAATGAAAAAAACCAAAACATAGGGGCATAGTCATGGCAATTATAGGTTTTATGGCACAAAAATATTTGTGCTAGTGTCATTATCCAGGGAGGAAACAGTCGACTACGTTTGTATGGAGAGCGCGCAGGTACCCTTTCACCTTAATAGCGCGCTCTAAGTGAAGGTAGGTACCTACGTGTCACTGTGTGTATCAATACTGAGATACCCAATAATTTAGAAATTGCAGGAAGTTTTTCACATTAAGTTTTGTTTTTTTTTTTATTTTTTTTTTTGCGTAAATGTACTCCACTGCCGACATATATTCAGCAGAAAAAAATGTGCACTACAAAAACACTTTTCCTGTATATCTATTAATTTTTTTTTAAATATTTTCAGATAGACCAGTGCATACCTACTTATATTGTAAAGCTCTATACTTCATTACATAGTATATTATAAAGCTGAAGAGTTTGTTTGTTTGTTAAAACGCGCTAATCTCAGAAACTACTAGTTCGAATTGAAAATTTTCTCTTTGTGTTGGATAGTCCATTTATCGAGAAAGGTTTTAGGCGACCCAGTTGGCACAATGGTCACCATGCCGGACTGCCAATCACAGGGTTGCGGGTTCGATTCCCGCCTCAGACAGGTATTTATGCTTAGATATTTGTTTGTGGTCTGGTTGTTTCTATGTATTATAAGTATATATTTACAAAAGAAAAGTATATAAGTAGTATATCCGTTAAATTGTCTAGCACCCATAACACAAGTCTAGTTACTTAGCTTGGGGCTAGATGGCGATGTGTAGAATGTCCTGCAATATTTATTTATTTATTTTTTTATATTTTCATTTTGATATTCCTAAGGGATCGGAACTTACGCGGGTGTAACCGCAGGGCGCAGCTAGTACTTAATATACATACAGATTTACTTTTATACAGGGTGTCCGGTGATGAATGGCCAAGCGGGCACCTACAGATAGAGGACACTGTGCCGGATCAGAAAAACGAAAGTTTTGTTCTATGAAAGTCTCTCGGTTTCCGAGATATCCGCCATTTAAAAAAAAAAAAAAAAATTTCACTCCGGTCTCTATGTTTAGTGATGCCAAAACTGCACTGTTTTTTGGATAGTATTCCAGTTTTTGATGAAACTTGTTATGAAGATACGTTAGTTCATTGGAAATACCATGGACTACTTTTTATCCCAATATTTAGGAGTTACGCAGGTGAAACCGCGGAGCGCTGCTAGCAAAATTAACTGGAATCACTGTAAAACCATAAATAAAAGGTATTTTTTTTGTTTTAAGCTATTTCTTTCGCGGCTAACATAATTATGTCGATTGAAGTCTTGAAGTCTTATAAGATAAATACTCACGTTTGATCGAGTTAAAAAGCTCGTGGTAGGAGAGCGTACGGAGCGGTTTGAAGCGATCCAGAGCAGTTTCCTGGAACCGCAGATTATATAAATCCTTAAAATGAGAAGGATCGGATCACTCTTGGCATTAATACCTATTGAAATTGCAAATATTTAAGTATCTACCTTAAATTTACACCGAATATGGCTGATTGTTTCTATAATCTCTATCTTCTCTATATATATAAAATTCTCGTGTCACGGGGTTCGAACTTGAACTCCTCCGAAACGGCTCGACCGATTCTCATGAAATTTTGTGAGCATATTCAGTAGGTCTGAGAATCGGCCACCATCTATTTTTTTTTTGTTTTTTTTTTTTTGTAAATAGCAAAACAACGTTTGCCGGGACAGCTAGTCTAATATATACAATTCCATCATCATCCGAGCGATGTTCCCGGTTGCATCCCTCTCGGGAGCCCGGGGTCCGCTTTCCTACTTTTACGCCTCCACTTCGCACGATCTTCGGCATCCTGGTTAGTAAGGCCATTTGCACGCATATCACCCTTTACGACGTCAAGCCAGCACTTCTTGGGTCTACCCAGTCTGCCACGGCCCGGCGGAGGCGCCATGGCAAGACATTTGTTCCCCACATAACTAGCCGGTTTTCGCAAGACGTGACCGTACCAGCGTAGGCGACATTCTTGCAATTTATCTGCAATGTCTCGGACATGAAGGCTGCCCCGGATGCGGGAGTTCCTGACGCGATCCTTTCGCGTCACTCCACACATCCAGCGCAACATCTTCATCTCCGTGACACGCAGCTCCTGCTTATGTCGCTCAAGTACCGGCCACGACTCACTACCATACAAAAGGACAGGTCTAATGATGGTTTTATAGACCTGTCCCTTTAGTTTAACCGGCATTTTGGGGTCGCAAATGACACCAGTCACCTCACGCCACTTGGCCCAAGCCGCTGAAATGCGTGACTTGACGTCGCAATCGATGTCGCCGGACGCGTGAATAAATAAATATTTCAGGACATATTACACATCGCCATCCAGCCCCAAGCTAAGCAACTTAATGCTTGTGTTATGGGTGCCAGATAACGGATAAACTACTTATATACTTTTTTTTTTGTAAATATATACATATTATACATATAGGAAACACCCAGAACCAGAAACAAGAATTTATGGTCAGCATAAATACTTGTTCCCGGCGGGAATCGAACCCGCAACCTTCTGCGTCGCAGTCGGGTGTTCGCCCGACGCGCCACAGAGGTCGTCATCGTGAAGCACAGATCCCAAGTACTTAAACTGGTCTGTACGCTCGACCATATGACCGTCTACGCAGACAGGTGTGGGATCTGTGGTATTGCAAGCCAAGTACTCTGTCTTCGCCACATTCAGTTGCAAACCGCCGTTCTCAAGCGACTCCTTCCACGTGTGTACACGTTGGACCAGCCGCCCCTTATCCGAATCCGTCAGCGCAATATCATCAGCGTACATGAGCAGCCATGGAGGCTGCTCGTGTGCATCCATGATGGCAACGGACAGTGCATCCAATATTACGCTGAACAGGAACGGGCTTAGGACGGAACCCTGGTGAACTCCAACGGTAACAGGGAAGGGCTTAGTGTCGCCAACAGCAGTTCGCACCACAGAATCAGAATTTCGGTACATGTCTCTGATGATCTAATAAAGTCTAATATATACAATTCTCGTGTCATAATGTTAGTTACCATACTCCTCCGAAACGGCATGACCGATTTTTATGACATTTTGAATGCATATTCAGTAGGTCTGAGAATCGGCTACTATCTATTTTTTATTTTGTTTCCTTTAGTTTTTTTTTTTGTAAATGACAAAAACATACATACAACCGAAAAAGATCGATCGATTCATCGATTCGATCTTTTCATCGATTCTTACAACCGAATTGAGAACCTCCTCCTTTTTTTGAAGTTAAAAACAACGTTTGCCGGGACAGATACTATCTATATAAAGATTATAAAGCTGAAGAGTTTGTTTGTTTGTTTGAACTCAGAAACTTCTCGTTCAAATTGAAAAAATCTTTTTGTGTTGGATAATCCATTTATCGAGGAAGGCTATAGACTACTTTTCATTTTAATATTCGCACGGGATCGGGACTTACCCGGGTGAAACCGCGGAGCGCAGCTAGTAAATAAGATCCTGACTGATTGAACGCACAGACAGGCAAAACTTCGAACTAAAATATGTGCTAAAATTACTTGTTTGCAAGGAGGTTTTGTTCTTGAAGTTCCTATTATGTGTTATTTACACTAACTAACTGACACATTGTGGTTTTAAGAGAAGAGCTAGAAATAATCAACGCAGGTGGAATGAATACCAAAAAAAGACTTACCTACCACAGTGTTTGAGTACCTACCAAGTAAAATAACGTTCACTCGCTTTTTCACCCACTCACTCACTTACCCCGTCACTACCAAATTGTGTGAGAGAAGAGCTAGAAATAATCAACGCAGGTGGAAAGAAGACCAAAGAAAGACTTAAGTACCTACTAAGTAAAGTAGCGTTCACTCACTTTTTCACACACTCACTCACTTACCCCGTCACTACCAAATTGTGTGAGGGAAGAGCTAGAAATAATCAACGCAGGTGGAAAGAATACCAAAAAAAGACTTACCACATTGTGTGACCTACCAAGTAAAGTAACGTTCACTCACTTTTTCACACAACACACTCACTCACTTACCCCGTCACTACCATATTGTGTGAGAGAAGAGCTAGAAATAATCAACGCAGGTGGCAAAAACATCAAAGAAAGTATGAAAACTGTAAAGAACGCTGGAGTTTCTCAACATTGCAACAAGAATGTCCAATAGTTCTCAACATGTACAATATTCTCGTATTGACAAAATGCATAGTTTCCATAAGGGGTACACAGAAACTTAGACGGACGCTAGTGCTGAGATTTCGTTGGGGCCACGAGTTAGGAGTTCAACTGAGTAAATATTTGAAAAATAAATAAAAGCAAAATAATATAATTTTAAATGTTTTTTTTTTAAATGATTTTTTTTTGCAATTTTTGAAGATGCATTTTTCCTTAAAAATTATTTTTAATATAATTTTAGTTTAAAATATTAGGTATGTACTACGTTGGTTGGTAGTTTTATTGTCATGTTAGTTTAATAGTGTTAATAAATGAATAATTACATAAAATATTAAAATGTCATTACAATATTTATTAGGTACTAGCTGCGCCCTGCGGTTTCACTCGCGTAAGTCCCGATCCCGTGGGAATATCAAAATAAAAAGTAGCCTAAAGCTTTTCTCGATAAATGAACTAACCAACACAAAAAGATTATTTCAATTCGAACCAGTAGTTCCTGAGATTAGCTCGTTCAACCAAACAAACTCATCAGGTTTATAAGGTTAGTATTTATTTATAAATAAGTTATAAATACTATTCTTATAATAGACTATTTTAAAATGCATCTCCAACAGCATACCGGTTCAATTTGTTTTAGGCGTTTATTGGTCGTGGTCCGACTGCCGGAGTTCTATCAATCGAACCACGGGCAAATAAAACTGTCCGTGGTTCTATCAATCGAACCATCGTTTTAATAATATTAAATTCTATTGGCAGTGGTTCTATCAATCGGACTATCCTATAAATAATATCAACTTGTATTGGTAATAGTTCTACTGGAAGAGTAGGACCAAGTTTTCATTATTTAGTAAACTAGAATAGAATTTCCAAGGAAAACAAAAGACGATCAAAAATAATAAACAAAAGACGGTCGTAACGGAAACAAATGACGATCGAAAAAATAAACAAATGAAAATCAGAAAACAAATGAATTTGGATAACGGCGACAAATGGCAAGTAACTGTCAAAATGACAGACGTCAAAGTGACAGCTGTCAAACTTACAACTGCTATATCTCAGAAACTATTAATCCTAGATTGACGGTCTCTTTGCAGAAGTGATAGATCTCATCGAGATCTTCATTTCAGATGACAGCTGTCAAACTTAAAACTGCTATATCTCAGAAACTATTGATCCTAGATTGACGGTCTCTTTGCAGAAGTAATACTTCTCATCGAGATCTTCATTTCAGATGACAGCTGTCAAACTTAAAACTGCTATATCTCAGAAACTATTGATCCTAGATTGACGGTCTCTTTGCAGAAGTAATACTTCTCATCGAGATCTTCATTTCAGATGACAGCTGTCAAACTTAAAACTGCTATATCTCAGAAACTATTGATCCTAGATTGACAGTCGCTTTGCAGAAGTGATAGATCTCATCGAGATCTTCATTTCAGATGACAGCTGTCAAACTTAAAACTGCTATATCTCAGAAACTATTGATCCTAGATTGACAGTCTCTTTGCAGAAGTGATAGATCTCATCGAGATCTTCATTTCAGATGACAGATGTCAAACTTAAAACTGCTATATCTCAGAAACTATTGATCCTAGATTGACAGTCTCTTTGCAGAAGTGATAGATCTCATCGAGATCTTCATTTGAGATGACAGCTGTCAAACTTAAAACTGCTATATCTCAGAAACTATTGATCCTAGATTGACGGTCTGTTTGCAGAAATGATAGATCTCATCGAGATCTTCATTTCAGGTGACAGATGTCAATCTTAAAACGGCTATATCTCAGAAACTGTTTGTTCTAGATTGATGATTTCTTTGCAGAGGTGATGGATCTCATCGAGATCTTCATTTGAGATGACAACTGTCAAAATTAAAATGAAAATCTGAAATGAAGATGTCGACGAGACCTCTGCAAAGAGATCATCAATCTAGGACAAACAGTTTCTGAGATGTAGCCGTTTTAAAATTGACAGCTGTCACCTGAAATGAAGATCCCAATGAGATCTATCACTTCTGCAAAGAGACCATCAATCTAGGATTAATAGTTTCTGAGATATAGCAGTTTTAAGTTTGACAGCTGTCATCTGAAATGAAGATCTCGATGAGATCTATCACTTCTGCAAAGCGACTGTCAATCTAGGATCAATAGTTTCTGAGATATAGCAGTTTTAAGTTTGACAGCTGTCATCTGAAATGAAGATCTCGATGAGATCTATCACTTTTACAAAGAGACTGTCAATCTAGGATCAATAGTTTCTGAGATATAGCAGTTTTAAGTTTGACAGCTGTCATCTGAAATGAAGATCTCGATGAGATCTATCACTTCTGCAAAGAGACCGTCAACCTAGGATCAATAGTTTCTGAGATATAGCAGTTTTAAGTTTGACAGCTGTCATCTGAAATGAAGATCTCAATAAGATCTATCACTTCTGCAAAGGCACCGTCAATCTAGGATCAATAGTTTTTGAGATATAGCAGTTTTAAGTTTGACAGTGGTCACTTTGACGTCTGTCATTTTGACAGTTACTTGCCATTTGTCGCCGTTATCTAAATTCATTTGTTTTCTGATTTTCATTTGTTTATTTTTTCGATCGTCATTTGTTTCCGTTACGACCGTCTTTTGTTTATTATTTGCGATCGTCTTTTGTTTTCCTTGGAAATTCTATTCTAGTTTACTAAATAATGAAAAGTGGTTGAAAATAATTATCTTGGTCCTACTCTTCCAGTAAAACTATTACTTTATTACAATTGGATATTATTATAACGATGGTTCGATTGATAGAACTGCGGACAGTTTGATTTGCCCGTGGTTCGTTTGATAGAACTACGGACAGTTTGATTTGCCCGTGGTTCGATTGATAGAACCACGGACAGTTTTATTTGCCCGTGGTTCGATTGATAGAACTCCGGCAGTCGGACCACGACCAATAAACGGTTTTAGGTGTTTCACCCTAGTACTAAGACTTAACTGTCTGTCTGTCACCAAGCTGTATCTCATGAACCGTGATAGGTAGACAGTTGAAATTTCCACAAATTATGTATTTCTGTTGCCGCTATAACAACAAAAACTAAAAAACAGAAAAAATCAAGTAGGGCTGTCCATACAACATGGTACGGAACCGACTAACACTTGGCCGGTTTTTATTTTTCTATGCTCAGTAATTTTTGACAAATAATTGCGATGTTCAATTTATTTATTTGATTTTTTCGATTGTTTTTGATAGTCAAATGATTTTCCAGCGTTAGAGCGTGAAGAAATGCTCTTTCATGGCCACACCTTTGGGACATAATGTTAAATCGAACCAAGTTTGAATCACACAACTTTGATAGAAACTGGAAGTATGTCACGTCATCTTATGGTAATGTTGTCACATCAATTTATCACACTACCTATCTATACTTACCAATAAAATAATCTGTTATAATAAATAAATAAATAAATTTTGCAGGACATTTCAAACATCGCCATCTAACCCCAAGCAAAGTAACTTGACTTGTGTTATGGGTGCTAGACAACGGATTTACTACTTGTTTACTTTTCTTTTGGACCTAAATATATACTTATAATCATGCTTATAATACATAGAAACAACTAGAAGGCCAATTCTCGTAAATAACATTGTTTAAATTACATTTCAATATCATTTCAATTGCATTTCGATCACAATAATACCCTCAAAGTAGTGCAAAAAAACCCTCAAAGTTAGCTTTTTGTAAAAGAGAACTGACTTTGAGGGTCTCTTTTGCAATCGAAATGCAATCGGAATGATATTGAAATGTAATTTAAACGATGTTATTTACGAGAATTGGCCTTCAGACCACAGACAAATAATTATCATTAAATCATTATACTTTGCTCTACTTTATTTTATTTTGAGACTTAAGAAGATTATTATAATTATGATAAGTTGTAAATTGTTCCAAAATAAGTTGATAGTGTGATGCATGCATGGGAGAAAAAATAAACGAAATTTTATTTATTTAAATATCTAAGTATAAATACTTGTCTGGGGCGGGAATCGAACCCACAACTCTGTGTTTGGCAGTCCGGTGACCATTGTGCCAACTGGGTCGTGTTAAGTGTCCCATATCACTGGGCTATGGAGCCCCGGACCTTTGGAAGGCGAGCGTGGAGCCGAAGCCAACACGTAGAGGCCCTTTTCAATAACAATTTTAATACCAAATTATGATGTGCACACCAAACCGGCGATTATCCCTGTATGCACTATAAAATGCAGCCAAGGACAACCTGCAGTTAGGATAGAACTATTAAATATTAGAACTATAGGCTACTTTTTATACCACCACCACGTGGGACCACGTGGGACGCAGCAAGTCTCATAAATAATTATATTTAAACTAATCTAGGTCATAGTGTTGTGATGATTATAAATCAATCATTCGATTATTTTTGCATCGTAATTCGTAATATATTAGGTAAGTGGTATCGATTTAGATTAGTGATGTGCTTTTTATAGATTTTTAAATGTATTTAATGTTTTGAAATGGATTTACGAGTATTGTAAAAGTAACCTTGGTTACTCTTAATGAATCAATGTATTATTTTACCAAATATTACTAATATCGGTCCAGTAGTTACGGAGCTAATTTGTTACAAACAAAAACACTTTTTTCCTCTTTTATAATATTAGGTAAGTATACCTAGATGATATCTTAGGCTGAGAGATTGGTATAGGTTCTGGACAAGCCTACTCCATCTAATACATATTATTATTATGTCTCAGGAACTACAGAGCGCCCTGAATAGCATGAAATCAAGTTACCGGCGCTTGTTTAAATTATTTATATTAGATGTAAAGGTCAATATTATTGTAATTAGTTCATATCTATTATAAATAAATAACTAAAGGTAGATAAGTAGGTAATTCTGGTAACACACACTGGTTGTAGACTTTCGTCTTTCATGACTACATAGTATAAAACAAAGTCGCTTTCTCTGTCCCAATATCCCTATGTATACTTAAATCTTTAAAACTACGCAACGGATTTTGATGCGATTTTTTAATAGATAGAGTAATTCAAGAGAAAGGTTTATATGTGTTTATATAGGCATAATATAGCCGTGCAAAGCCGGAGCGGGTCACTAGTCCTACAATAAATATAACGCAAATTTAAATTAGGTACTGTTCACTTTGTGTAGCGTAGGACTATGTTATAATTATTGTGGAACGCTGGTGTCTGAAACAGCCATAATGCCTGTGTTACAGATCACCAAATAAACGCCTACTGCAAAAAACTGTGTCCAATGACCCAGAATAATACACAACTTTTCTAATAAAAAACTAAGTTAACAACAATTTTGTTATGACGAAAATCTCAAATAATATTGGCTTAAGTTAGCCGGTTTGGTGGCGGCATTCTATTACAGTTTGAAGAGTTAACATCAAATTGTGTTTAGTAATTGTAACTAGAAAGTTTTTAATGAAAACTGAGCTCTATTATAGTTGGGTTGTATTAGGTTTTTTAGTTAGAAAACTTGTAAATTAGGATTATATTTTATTCAAGTCTGTTAAATCCGTCCCGAATCTATACTATTATTTAGCTAAAGAGCTGAAGAGTTTGTTTGTTTGAACGCGCTAATCTCAGGAACTACTGGTTCGAATTGAAAAAATCCAACTAAAAAAATAGAAAATAAAATTTAATAAATTTGGATTAAGAATATTGTAAATAGTAAGCGTGTTACATTGTGATGCTACACCTTCATTATTTTTCTTTTCCAATCACAATGTAACACGCTTACTATTTACAATATTCTTAATCCAAATTTATTAAATTTTATTTTCTATTTTTTTAGTTGGATTTTTTATTAAAGCGTGTTTTTTTTTAATTTTTTTAAACTATTAATTTATTTTATACTTTTTGGTCTTAGATCAGACCCTGGTTACCATTGAAAGACAAACTACTCGTCAAGACGATTCTAACGAGCCCAAACTCGATGGGGTTGTGTCATTTCATTGCAAGTTCCTATGACCACCTTCCAGTTCCATCATCAGACCCTGGTTACCATTGAAAGCCAAACTACTCGTCAAGACGATTCTAACGAGCCCAAACTCGATAGGGTTTCGTCGTATCATTACAGAGTTCCTATGACCACCTTCCAGCTCCATCATCAGATCAGCACCATGTCATCATAATATTGCATTGTCATCGGTCTTTGACAAGTGTGCAAAGTTTGAATTAAATCTGATCATTCTAAAATCGTGCCCAAAGGAGTCGGTTACATACAAACAAGCAAACATACAGGTGAAACTAATAAAAGCGTGTTAAAAATATTTTTGTGTGAGATAGTCTATTTATCGAGGAAAGCTATTGGCTTTTGATTTGAATATTCCCACGGGATCGGGACTTACGCGGGTGAAACCGCGGGGAGCAGCTAGTCTTCTATATATATATAAAAATCAATTGCTGTTCGTTAGTCTCGCTAAAACTCGAGAATGACTGAACCGATTTGGCTAATTTTGGTCTTGAATTATTTGTGGAAGTCCAGGGAAGGTTTAAACGTCGGACTTACGCGGGTGAAACCGCGGGGCGCAGCTAGTAATAAATAAAATAGTCGACGTCATACGTCTTATTAAGGCGCATTCGAGTCGATTGTACCAGCGTTCTCCGACAGTCGTAAGAGCTTCTAATAATTTAATATGCGTTTTATTTCAGTTACACCGCTGCTATTAAAGACTGATTTATTAAAATTTGATTGAAACATTTGTCTCGTTACTTGTACTTCTCTTTATTTAGTATAGTAGTTAGTATTTATTTTATATATATTTTACGCGTGAAAATCCAACTAGGAAATAAGGCAACTAACCTGACAAACCTGTACTATTTTCTAAAAGGAACTCCATCTGAAATTCCGGACCCGTAGCTCTTCTAAGTTAAACATTATTTAGTGATGAGTATTTTTCTCGTAGATACTTCTGAACTTTTAAGTTTAAAATTAAAAGAATTATAAAATTTAATGACACGTTTTTGATGTACGTTGTTACAATTAAAACTGCTCAATAATAATCGAGCAATGGTTAAAGGAAATGAACGAAATGGTTGAAGGAACGAATAATAGTTAAAAGTTCACGTCCATATATCACATTGGTATTTGTTTTAAATAAAAAAAACGGTTGCACTCCGGGGGTGTAGACATAAGTGAACACTTATTTAAAAAAATATTTAAAAAAAAAACAACTTACTTAAAACCTTAAAAAACACTTAAAAAAAGAATTAAACTTATTTACTAAACAACTACAAAATATATGTACATGCATATATGCACACACTGTAGCTGCGTCTCGTAACGGTGTCGCGAGTTCAGAGATTTTATCTCATCTAAAAATAAACCGCGCTAAAAGAAGATTTCACTTCAAAATGTTATTGTTTTTAGCTCCTATAAGCGCCTTAGCGTATATCAATCAAAGTATATATATAAATCTCGTGTCACAATGTTTGTCCTCAATGGACTCCTAAACCACTTAACCGATTATAATAAAATTCGCACACCATGTGCAGTTCGATCCAACTTGAGAGATAGGATAGCTTACATCCCGATATTCCCACGGGATCGGGAGTTACGCGGGTGAAACCGCGGAGGGCAGCTAGTCAAAGTATAAACTTCCATAGTCAAAAATAGCTTTTCCTACTACTAATTTCTCGTTTCCTTCCAACTTTCCTTTGATATTCAATTGTTCGAAATGAACAAAGATTTCAATGTCGATAAATTATAGGTCAGATCGGGCTTTAAAGTTCAAACAGTCTTTGTGAAAAGAAATAGCAATATTCTAGACTTGTCGGATGTGGAACGTCGGGCGTCTTGTCCTTTATTACGTTCCTTTTTGTAAATGCAATAAGTGTGCAGTTCTACCCCTACCACGGATTTTTTTGGAAGTACTATACTGTAACGTTTGGAACATAAGAGGATGTAGGTTAGATATACTGTCAGTGACAAAACGAAAACGACTGAAGGAAGTCAACAATACAGTGCTTCATTTGATGTATACGTCAGGGCGCCGCCACCTTGACTTCTGTTTTGTGTCTATAAATTAAATAAGAATAAAATGACGGAATGTGGTTCATTCTGTCGCAGTAGCTTCATGATGCCTGAACCTTTTCATGGTCGCACAATTTATTTGAGTTATTTTATTTAGTTATTAGAATTAGTTTAGTTTTCGTATTTGCATTATAAGCCTGGTTTAGTTTTACTAACATTAATTTAATAAGACTGTATGTAGTTACCTACTAACAAGTTTTGGATTAAAGTTGGTCTGAATTAATGAATTTAAGTTATAATTGAAAGAAGTTAATGAACCTATGTCTGAATTCAATCGATTCAGTAGTGTTTTTTTGTAATTTTTATAAAAGTTTATGGTTAACAAACCCCATTTTCAAAATAAAATCACCTTTATTTAGAAGTTGGTTAAAGGTCAACGAACCCTAGTTAGATACCTAAGCAAGTACTTACCTACCAACTAGAAACAAAAATCAATCAACACACGAATCGTTTGGTAAAGTTAATGTATTTTTACGTTTATATGAAACCGCGTCTAGAAATGTTACAAAGCTTAGAGTATTCAATTTACAAAAAGCAGGGGTCTACAACATCTTCATACTAAAAAGAAATAATAATAAATAAATAAAAAAAGTGTAATTTCTTCGGTACCTAGTTAAAAGATTTCCCTAATTCCCAAACAAATAGGTTGCATTAAGGAATAAAAATTATATATTTCGTAAAGATAGGCAAAACTACCAAACAGGTCCATACATAAATATTTACATTTGCACGAATCACTTGGTTATAGTCAATCTAAAAAAAACAATTCATCTGTTTATTTTCTTGTTATTTTGTTACTAATATCAAGGTTTTCAATAAACCGTTTAGTGCCCGCAGGTAGGTAGGTACCTTAGTTAAAATTAATATTCGATTCAAGCTTTTTTTCAAAAATCTATGGATTCAAATTGTTTTATAATAATTTTATATTTTTTTGGCACATTTAATTTAATTTATATGTATTCATATGGTAATAAACTTTTAAGAAAAATTAAATATACGCGATTTAGGCCCGGAAAAACAATTACTGTTCATTTGGTAGGTAGGTGGACGCGATGGTTGGTGGCACTCTAATTATTGAAGATCTTTAATATTACTGAAAGTAAATAGCCCTTATTAAAGCCATAGTAAAAATCTATATAAAATGTTGAGTACCCCTGCAATCGAAATCATTGATTGCCATCAAACTCGTCTATGTACTTTGTAGGGAGGTGTTTTTCCAAATTGCACTTAGTAAATTGATATCGAGAGAGGGCAAAACAGGTTTTGTTAATATGCAGCCGTAAAAACGAATGTTACGTTTGTATTGACGCTTTTACGAGTATGTTTAGTTCTTTCAAGTAACTACAATACTAGTACAGTTCAGATATAGTTTTTTTGTAGGCCTTTTTCTAGTTTTGGCTTCGGACTGTTTTTACATAATTTGTTTTATTTTTTTATTTTATTTGGCACAGTAAAACATACAGATCCAATTAAATATAAGTTCATAGTATTTTTTTTCTAGACTAAAAAAGATAAAATATTTCCTCTTTATAGATATACTAGCTGTTGCCCGCGACTTCGTACTCGTGGTAGGTTCGTTTTTATACTAAAATCTTACTTTTGAATCACTCTATCTATTAAAATAAACCGCATCAAAATCCGTTGCGTAGTTTTAAAGATCTAAGCATACATAGGGACAGACAGCGGGAAGCGACTATTATTAGAAAATATAATAAAAAATATTTAAGAAAAAAAAAATTAAGTATTCTATCCGTTGTCTGCCACCATAACACAAGCCAAGTTGCTTATCTTGGGGCTAGATGGCAAGTAAAGCATACTACAATATTTAATTATCTATTATATTCCGTAAAGAAGCGCACAATTTTTTTTACCTTAATTTAAATTATTAGTATGATTAAAAACTCTGGTCTAACATAATAACAGAAATCTTCATCAATTTCTATCTGAAAACAGTTAAAAATACGTAAAATACGCTCTAGAAATTTATCAACCGTTTTATAAAAGGCTTGTCGGGGAATTTACGCACTAATTGTTAGGCTGTTGAGGGTCAAAGTTGCGTGTAGGGGATGAGTGCTCAAGTATTTGGAAGAATATGGGTTTATAGTGAAAGAGGTGACTTACTAATGTAATCACCCTGATAAACTAGCAATTTGTTGCATTCTTGAGGCGAAATTCTGTTTATTAGGTACTACGAAGACCACTCACCACTCATCCTCTCACTCACACTCGCCAAATTCACTCAAAAATTAAGTATCCCTAGGTTTAGATTGACTAACCTAGCCATTTTTTTAATTTAGATATTTTTTTTTGACGACCTCTGTGGCGCGTCGGGCGAACACCCGACTGCGACGCAGAAGGTTGCGGGTTCGATTCCCGCCGGGAACAAGTATTTAAGCTGACCATAAATTCTTGTTTCTGGTTCTGGGTGTTTCCTATATGTATAATATGTATATATTTACAAAAAAAAAAGTATATAAGTAGTTTATACGTTATCTGGCACCCATAACACAAGCATTAAGTTGCTTAGCTTGGGGCTGGATGGCGATGGGTAATATGTCCTGAAATATTTATTTATTTATTTTTTTGCTTTAAACATTACTTATCAGCAATTAGTGCGTAAATGCCGCCCTTTGTATCACTTAGACGTAAGCTTTGTTTTGTATTTTACTAGCGACCCGCGCCGGCTTCGCACGACTATATTATGCATGTATTATACATATAAACCTTCCTCTTGAATCACTCTATCTATTAAAAAAAAACCGCATCAAAATCCGTTACGTAGTTTTAAAGATTTAAGCATACATAAGGATATAGGGACAGAGAAAGCGACTTTGTTTTATACTATGTAGTGATGTAATTTAAAATGGTGTTTGCAATAAAGAATTTATCTATCTATCTATCAGCCAATATTTTTGTTTTCATAATTTTTATTTTTGATGTATTTTATAACTTGTGTGTAATTATATAAAAGTGTTCGATCTATCTATCTCATTTATTTATTTATTTATATCTAAATATGTAGATAAATTAGCTCAACTCAAGAATAAACAATTGATTATGGTATCACCCCTTAGGTATCCCCTTTCTAACACAAAAAGAACCATCGCAATCGGTTAAGCCGTCTTCAAATTACAAAAACATACAGTCGTCAACTTCCTCTTTTTTTTAAATCGATTAAAATAAGAAATAATGGTGGTCTGTAAAGTCGGTTTACGAACGATAATTTTATGTGAGAACTTCATAAGAAAACTTCGATAGTAACCATAGCAACGATAATACGTCGCTAAAGTTACTTGTCAATAACGCACACTTTTTTGTGAGTGCAGGTGTTCATCGATTTATAAGACGCACCCCAAGCTAAAACTTATAACTTTGAAATTAATTAAATAACTCAATTATTTTTTATTTTTTAAAGTGCATGGCCTGCACTGGGCTATCTGAAAATATATTTAAGGAAAAATGCGTCTTTAAAAATTGCAATTGAGACGAGACAATATAATTAAATAACTTTCTTACATCGACCTCTTGAACTAAACCGTACTTACAAAAAGATATAGGATGATTACATATCCCGGTCAGTAGAGAGGTCGGAAGCCGATGTCCCATTTTATAGCCCATAGCCTCATAGGACATAAGGACAAGGACATAAACACGAAATCTAGGCCGTACATCGCCGTACGTGTTAATTGTTTATTGACGATTAATTCCTTTGTTTAAGGATCACTTTGTATACAAATTGGAAATTATTTTAGGATATAAACTAGTGTTTGGGCTTGTTTATTGGTTTTATTGTGTTAAGGAGGCCATTCAGGGTCCTTGACATGTTTTAAGCAAAATTAGACGAAAAAAGAAACTATAGTATTTTGGTTTAGCAAAGACTAGCGACCCGCCCCGGCTACGCACGGTTATATTATGCATGTATTATACATGTAAACCTTTCTCTTGAATCACTCTATCTATTTAATAAAACCGCATCAAAATCCGTTACGTAGCTTTAAAGATTTAAGCATACATAGGGATATTGTGACAGAGAAAGCGACTTTGTTTTATACTATGTAGTAATAGTGATAAATGACGACCCAGTTGGCACAATGGTCACCATGCCGGACTGCCAAACACAGGGTTGCGGGTTCAATTCCCGCCTCAGACATGTATTTTTGTTTAGATATTTGTCTGTCGTCTGGTTGTTTCTATGTATTATAATTATATATTTACAAAAGTAAAGTATATAAGTAGTATATCCGTTGTCTAGCACCCATAACACAAGTCTAGTTACTTAGCTTGGGGCTAGATGGCGATGTGTGGAATGTCCTGCAATATTTCTTCTTTTTTATTATTATCTCCAATTCATTTATTTTTCTTAAATTTAAATTTTTATAAAAACAAACTGATTACAAAATATATACATCACTATAAAAACTTATAAAATAATTCTATCTAAGCTAACCTAACCTAAATAAAATTTAATTTACAAGTTTTAAAAATAATGTATAAATTTTGCATATAAAACAGTAAATCATTATAAAAACCTAAACCTAGAAGACCGTCGGCAGCGAGGCAGGGCCCAGGCTACCGATGGTTAGAGCCGCAGAGAGAGGAATCTTCTGACAATACGTGCCGTATCCAAGATGACTGCCTTCTGGATCTGACCCTTGACCCAACCATCCAGCGAGAGCCTCTTGAGGTGTTGATCAAGGCTCTTCGCTATGAGTCCATTTGCCGATACAACTATCGGAACAATACTCGTCGAATCAACGTCCCACATGGCGGTAATCTCGTGGGCCAAGTCCAAGTACTTAGTTTCTTTGTCCTTTTCGGCCTTGACGAGATTAACGTCATGTGGAACGGTTATATCGACGAGTATTGCCCGTCGCTCCGACCGGTCTACTATCACGATATCAGGCTTATTGGCGACAATAGTCCTGTCCGTGATGATAGACCGGTCCCAGTAGAGCATGGCACGGCCGTTTTCTAGAACTGGCGCGGGTGCATATTGATAGTTGTTGTTGATATTATTATTATTATTATTATAATTTTATCAAATGCGAAGGGTTCCGTACCACGTTGTATGAAAACTCATTCTTTACAGTATTTGTTGAAAATGTCAGCTGTCTAGCTATCACGGTTCATGAGATACAGCCTACAGACAGATAGACGGACGGATGGATACTGAAGTCTTAGTAATAGGATCTCGTTTTTACCCTTTGGTTACGATACCCTAAAAAATCATGAAGAAAATTTTGACAGTGGTCTTCACCACCGTAAAAAAATTCTTCATAATTTTTTTTTTAATTTTTTAACATACGACTTCTTCAGGTCGTGTGTTCAAAATCCCACCAAGAACAAATACCTACTTTTATAATGCATTAGAATTAAATAAAAATATGTGTGACATTGACAACATCGAGTTGGAAGAACTTCATAGTAGGTATTGGTGTAACAAAAAAATAACTAAATCTTTGGTGTAATACTAAATCAAAGTTACTCGTAGCACCACCGTAGCGCGCATCGTAGTACTGGTTTTTGTTGCGCGGTGCCACAGCGTAGTACGGGATGTCATAGCTCGAGTCTCATAGCGCGAAATTTCGAGTCTCGTAGCACAGAATGTCATATAGTTTCGAGTATCGTAGCGCGAAGTATCATAGATCGGGTCTCGTAGCTCGAAATTTCGAGTCTCGTAGCACAGAATGTCATATAGTTTCGAGTATCGTAGCGCGAAGTATCATAGATCGGGTCTCGTAGCTCGAAATTTCGGTCATATAGTTTCAAGTATCGTAGGTCGGATTTTCATAGATCGAGTCTCATAGCGCGAAATTTCGAGTCTCGTAGCACGGGATGTCATTAGTTCCGAGTATCGTAGCTTGGAATTTCATAACTCAAGTCTCGTAGCGTAGAATTTAATTGATTAACATTGCGAACATTGCGATTCAAAAATAAAAAATATGAAGAGTTAATTGGTACCTATAATACCTATGATGCATATATTTTATCATGATTTTATACCATAAACCCTAATAGAACCTAAGAAAATTTAAAGACTCCCTTAGAATCGAGATGCACAAAATATACTTCGAAAACGAAATCAATATCTAACTAAAGGTACCGTTGGAGACAGGTTCTTCCGTAGCATTCCGGAAGTGTATCTCGTAGCTCGTAGCGCTCGTATCTCTCGTAGCGGGGCATTCGTAGCAAATGTAGTGAAAAATTTTGCATAACACCTTCAAAATATTTAATACTAGCTACGCCCCACGGTTTCACCCGCGTTAGTCCCGATCCCGTGAAAATATATGACGAAAATTAAGTAGCTTTTGTCAGGTCTGAGGACTCCAGCTATCTACAAATAGAGGGGAGCTCTATCGCTCGCATTATCTTTTTTAGCATTATGTCGTTTGGCATAACAGTTTTCGCATAAATTATGATAAGCAACACTCTGTCATAGTGACATTTGACAGATGTCAAAGTGACATTTGACAGATGCCAAAGTGTCAATTTTTCGACACTTTTCGTTATATTTTGGACAATTCACACAATATCTTTATAAGTTATAGCCTATGTTCTATTCTGATGTATAACCTATATTATTGTAAAGTTTCATTAAAATCCATTCAGCAGTTTTTGCGTTAAAGAGTCACAAACATCTAGACATCCATACTTACAAACTTTCACGTTTATAATATTAAGGAAGTAGGACTAGCTACGGTTTCACTCGCGAGTCCCGATTCCGAGGGAATTATAAGATCAAAATTATGAAATTTCCTTCTCCATCATGTAAGTTACCAGTATGCCGATTTTCATCCAAGTCGGTCCAGTTGCCGATTATATAAAGAAAAAAAAATAAGTATAAAGGAATAAATATCTCATTATTTTTTATCGTTTTCTTATGACGTTATCACGTAAAATTATCGTCCGTAAATCGACTTTACAGACAACCATTGTTTTTACTATAAAACAGAACATTTTTTAAACAACTTCTCTCATAAATTGTTGTATAAATCATAGCCGAGCTAAAGCAAAGGCTGTGTAAAGGATGTACAATAAAAATATAAAAGTTGCGTGTTACTGTCTGTGATTTACTGTCTAAAGGTGAACACAGACCGCGGACAAAACGATCGGGCGATATATTGGGTCATTAGGCGTTTTGCACCGCGAGCGGTTCGGACCGCGGTGTGAATAGGTTCATTCGAACCGCTTGCTTGAAGCGGTGCGAATGGCCTACGGTATCTTTTGGAATGGGTCGATTGGGACCACGGAGCGAAACGAAGCATATAAAAAAATTAAGGATTCTAATTTTAATTTGTACAGATAAGTAGGAAAAAAGGTTAGTGTAAAAAATGCAATGTAGTACTTAATAGTTATTTATATTTAAAAAAAATAGAATTTAAACCTGGCATAATCGCTGGGGATAGGCGCGGCGCTTAATTGATGACTCGTCTGCGAAACAGAGGGGTTCGATACCCGCTTCAAAGAAAAAATTTAAAAAAACTAGATTTTTATAGAAAACTAGCTGTCCCGGCAAACGTTGTTTTGCCATATAAAAAAAAACTAAATCAAAATCGGTTCAGCCGTTCGGGAGCTACGATGCCACAGACAGACACACACACACAGACACGTTAAACTTATAACACCCCGTCGTTTTTGCGTCGGGGGTTAAAAATCATACAAATCGGTTCAGCCGTTTAGGTGTAGTTTGGCAACTAACACCGCGGCACGATTGACATCAATATTTATACGTCACTCAATTGTTTTGCCTTCCCGGCACCTCTCCATTAAAACTTGAACTTTATGTTATGGTATTAAAGTTCTTATTGACTTGTATTATTACGAATCGTTTGTATGGTATGGAGTATAGAAAAGTGTTGTTTTTAGACATTTTCAGGCAATTTTTTAAATTTTTCTCTCCGTAAGAACCATCCTCGTACCATATGGAATATTCTAAAAAAAGAATTGGCCAAATTGGTCCAGGCGTTGTTGAGTTATGCGCTTACCAACACATTTTGCGATTCATTTTTATATATAAGATTATTCAAAATACAAATAAAGAAAAATATATCAAATATTTGTACAAACAACATCTTCCATACCACAAAGTAAAGTAGACAGATGTACTCAGGTGGCAATATACTCTTAGCATGGAGGTACCGACAGCAAAACCTGCACAGATACAGATACTAATATTTATTCATCACTCCCAGTTTTATATATCTACTAGCTGCGCGGTTTCACCGGCATAATTCCCGATCCCGTGGGAATATCAAAATAAAAAAAGGAAAGTCGATTTTTTCAATTCGATCTAGCAATTCCTGAGATCAGCTATTGGCAGCGTGATGTTATATAGCCTTAAGGTGAAAGGGTACCTGCGCGCTCTCCATACAAACGTAGTCGACTATTTCCTCCCTGGATAATGACACTAGCACAAATATTTTTGTGCCATAAAACCTATAACTGCCATGACTATGCCCCTATGTTTTGGTTTTTTTCATTTTCTAATTATCATAGAAATTGTCATTATCCAGGGAGAAAACAGTCGACTACGTTTGTAATAGTTTGTATGGAGAAAGCCCCCGGTACCCTTTCCTCTTAAGCCTTCCTCGACAAATGGACTATCCAACACAGAAATAATTTTTCAATTCAAACCAGTAGTCCCCGAAATCAGCGCATTCAAACAAACAAACTCTTCAGCTATATAATATAAGTATAGATTTATTTGCTCGTTTTAGTAACAAAATTTAAAAAGATTTTTTTAAGATTACCTACTAGTGACCAAATTGCTGGCATCGCCATCCAACGAGGTAACACTGCCAGCCTTTTGGGAACACTTCCATTTGTACTTTTAATTTTTATTAAATGCAAGTAGGTACCTACGTAGGGTACCTATTTAATTAATTTAGATTTTTATTATGTAATTGTTTTGAAGAATATTTTATTACTTTTTTATTTCTAGGTAAATGTCAGGAAATACATAACTACACTAATGTACTTTTTCTAATTTACATTTAACCTAATCCTACTCAAAATTTGTTTGACATAAAAATATTCTCGTATAAAAATATTCATTTATTTTGCTATCCCTACCTCAAGAAGTAGTATATTATATACTACCTCTTGAGACTTATAGAGCTTGGCTGCACCGTTTGCGATGCATCCGTAATAACATCAGATTTGATATAATGCCACTTACGACAACATTCTGGTCGGATCTAAATAAATTTATTTTATTTTAAACATAAAATAATTTACAAGTGTGCTTGACAAAACTAGCTTTTACCTGCGAATTCGTTCGTGTTGTTGAAATTTCCGAAAACCTTTTTTAGCGAATGTCTATTTTATACTAACAGTATACAGTACTAACAATACTAACAGCTACTTTAGTCTGATCTGTCGATTGGTTTGGACTGTGTGTTGATACTCACATAACAGTCAGTCAGGACTTCTATTTATATTTTTCTGACTGGTATTTCACGATGTATTTTATCATTGCGAAATTTAGTAATGGCTTTGCACAATCTGTGCATATAGCCAGTGTGAGCTTGTTATATGTCAAAATATTTAATATGTTACCTGGTAAATACTTATAACCAAAATAAATGGTATATTTATCTTGAAGATTCCTGAATTGTGACTTTAATAAACACCTCTCGGGATCCATAAAAATATTTTATGCCTTTATCAGGATATTTAAGAAGGTTAAAGACATTTGAGATATCTGTACTAAGGTCTCATTTACCTACTTCGTTCAGTAAGTATACCGCATCATACTAGAAAAGTAGGAAGTTAATCGAAAAAACCAATGAGGAAAATACCAAAGGGGGCCCTATTCTTGTGATTTGACAACACCTGTCACGTCCGGTTCGCCATTTTATTGACCCAATTTTTTTTCATCGTACCTATTCCTGGTTCTCCGCAACTTCACTTCTCCACCTGATATTGGCCGAATTGCACATCGTGTCACCAAAAAACCATAAAGAAGAAATTGAATGACCCAAATTTTGTCAATTTACTGGACATTGGCGGAATCGCAACTCAATTTGGGTGTAGTTACCATCACTATCACTATCACTACATAGTATAAAACAAAGTCGATTTCTCTGTCCCTATATCCCTATGTATGCTTAAATCTTTAAAACTACGCAACGGATTTTGATGCGGTTTTTTTAAATAAATAGAGTGATTCAAGAGGAAGGTTTTTATGTATAATACGTGCATAATATAGCCAGGCGAAGCCGGAGCGGGTCGCTAGTTAACAATAAAACTAAGTTTTTGAGATTTCAATGTCAAATGTTAAAAATAATTATAGGAGTAACACATGCACAACATTATCAAAAAGCCGCCATTTTGTTAACCTAATTTTGATATTTTACTTGCAGTTTCTCTATGTTTAACCGCTCCTTTCCGGTAGGAGACTCTAAGGTATTTTAAACAAATCGACCAAATATGCATTCTCTTGACTTCTAGCTCAGCTGTCAGCGAGCGCTGTATATTTTCGCCTATATGACTGATGGCCATTGGGGCCGAAAAGTTCGAGATATGAGACCACGTGCCAGTAAACGCAACGCGGGACGGCTCCGGCTAGATGGACAAGCGACTTAATTAAGGTCGCGGTAATCCGTACTGTGAGGTAAATAAAGCATCTTCTTCATATTATTTCTATTCGTATCGAACGCTAAGTGTAAATTTTCGCACAAAAAGCGCTTTATGCCAACTAGCTTTTAGCGCTCATTTTAGGGACCTGATATAATAATAAGGGACCTATAATCTTAATCTTATATCTTAAACCTATAATCTTTGTACCTATTTTAAATAGATACAAAGAGGCCAAACATACCTATTTTAGGCACTTGATATAATATTAAGTCCCTAAAATAGGTATTTCGCTATCTAGGAACATTGATAGATACTTAAAAAAACCTAAAGAACTGTAAAACAATGTTTTAGGGAAATGAGTGTAAAAACACTTATGTAAGTGGTTCTGTGACCGCTCTTATACGTGGCCCATTACACTCGGCCTCCGGAGTCCTAAGTATCTACCACTATTTAGGATTGGTTCGGACATGCGAAATCTGATGCTTTTATCTCTGTGAAATAATATTTAAATCACACAAAAAAAATGCGCCAGAATTGAGAACATCCTCCGTTTTTTGTTACGGTTAAAAACGACTGCCACTGTCGTGGCAATCGAATCCGCAACTTTTTGCGTTACAGGTTGGTGTTCGTTCGCCCACTACGCCACAAATGTCATCAATAAATAACTTTTACAACAAACTCTACGGTGAACTTACATTCATTCAAGAAAGTAAGAAATCATTTATTGAGACAAACACACGACAAACATAGGAAGGAAGAAATGAGCATGACAATGAAAATTAATTACATTAAAAACAAACTTATACTTCATCAACCATTTTGTAACATAGAACATAGGCTAATACGCAATGTATCTTTATATATATAATTCTACTGTACGTATGTATGTCACTGAACTCATCCTAAACGGCTGGACAGATTTGAATGATTATTTTTGTATACGTTTGGGTGACGCCCTGGATGGTTTAGATTTTATATTCACAAATCAGCCAGGTTATTTTTTTAATGGCAAAACAACTTTGGCCGGGACAAATAATAAACTTACTTTGGACGGGATAATAAACTTATAAATTAAATACCTTAGTTCTTAAAAACGTGTTTACTTAATGATTCGCCTAAAAACACATTTGAACTAAAGAAGGCTTACAAAATATTATGTTTAAGCGCGTTAGTGTAAACCACACATAATCCAGAGACATCAACGTAAAAACAAGTCATTTAAAGGTGAAATACTGTAACGTTGACCTCTGGGAGGCTGCGGAGGGTGTTACGGTTTAAGGATATCTAGAATTAAATAGCCACATATGTATTGGGGTTAAGCAATTTCAGAGAGTGGAGGTTAATAAACCGAAATATAGGTATTATTTTTACTAAAGCGGATTTATCTGGAATCCAAAACGAGGTTTAAGGATAGTCCGAGATGTGGATGTTATATAGGGAACTATAAAGAAAGAAAGAAAGAAAGAAAGCATTTATTGAGTACAAACACACGACAAACACAAGAATGAAGAAATGAACATGACAATGAAAATTAATTACAAAACAAAAAAAAGTGGTAAAGAAAAAAAACAAACAAAATATATGAGGAGTCGTGTGCTGACCCAAATGGGTCGACCTCAGCTAAAAACTGCAGCCAAGCATGCTTAGCTGCAGCGCTGGTCTTCCGGCCAAACCCATCCAGCCAGAGCTAGCCATCTAGCTAGCCAGCTAAATAGCGCCCCCTCCGCTCTTGACACTACAAAAATAAGTAGGTAGGTATATATATATATATATAATTACTTAAATCTACATATTAACTAATATAACATAATATCTACATAATACATATAACTACATAAATATACAAAACTAAATAATAAAATGATAAATTAATTACAAGACCTAAATAATAATAAGCATAGAATATTAAAAATATATACTTAATAAAGTGCTCTGTCTGTGGTAAAAAATAAATACGAAAAAATTGAGCTCCTGACCCTAAAAAAAAACTATATAAACAAAAACGTCAATGTCAAAAACGACGTGACAGTGACGCAACAGCACGGAATGATAAGCTGTGGCTGTGTCAATTGTAGCCACGAGACCAAGCCGACCGCCACGTCGATCGACAACACAAAAAGTCAAACCAAAAAACAGTAGAAAAGTGCCAAAAAAAAAAAACCATGATCTTTCTGTCTACGAAATCCATCCCCAACCCAAAAAAAAAAGTGTATAGCTGCGCCCCCGCCGCCGGAAGCGAAAAACCACCGCCCGCACTAGACACGCCCAACTTAACTGTAGGTAAGTGCCGCATCAGATTTTTGCTTTTGTAGCAAAGAAACCTTAAGGCGTTTCCTAAAGCTATACACTGTTTTTAGGTCACGAAGAGGCGGAGGTATATCATTCCAACAGCTTGAGGCAGCAAAACGAAACGCGCCACGAAAAGCCACAGAATGGTGGCTCGGCACATTAAAAACGTGTGAGGATGGACGACGCGAGCAATTCCTAAAATCATCCGCCCATACCAACTTGTCAAAAAGGTACAGCGGCCTCTTAAACTTTACGACCCCAAACATAAGGCACGCAAGATGAATCCGCCGACGCTCCTCCATCTTAAGAATATTATGCTTGCATAAAAAAGGAGTGACATGAGTGCGAGGTGGAATGGTGAAACAGTACCTAAAGTGATAAAAATATAAAATTGTGTGTTTAATTATTGTGAAATAGCGTGACTTGTATTTGTTATTCTATGTTCGCGATTACGTTGTTGTATTTAAATACATCAATTTATGTAGCGTATATCGGAACGCGGCTCGAGTTGAGTTGTCAGAAGAGGCTGTATAGGTTAAGCCTTTTGCCTGGCCGTTTAGAAGTATAAAACAAAAAAAAAATTACCTAAAAAATTGTAAACATGAAAATAACCTAAATTTCTCAAAAACATAAGCAAACGTAGTGATTATATCCTCTTTGAACATAAGTACGTACTAAAAATATTTACTTATTTATGTTTTTAGTAGGTTTAGGTAATATGTTGTTAAAATCTGTGAAAATTTCAACTCTCTCTATCACGGTTCTTGAGATAGAGCTTGGTGACGGACAGAAGACGGACGGATAGCGAAGTCTTAGTAAGAGGGCCCCGTTTTTCCCTTTGGGAATGGTACCCTAAAAAGGAGCGAGAATTGGAGTAACGAGGAAAAGGTGAACGTCAGAATTTAATTTTTTGAGGTTATAATCTGCGGACTAAGATAGTTAAACTAGGGTGCTCGGCAGTTTAACTTTGACAGGACAGACAAACCTGGTTTTAGCGGTAAACTTCTTTTTGTAATAACGTTTATCTAAGTCCATGGTTTTAATCTCCCTAAAACGTAGTTTAATTTTTAGACTTCGTTTTGGAATAAGGGGGTAGATGTCCTTCAAGGAACCTAAGCTACATACATGGTATGAAATTTGTCTATTAAGAGGAATGGTACCCGACACTCTCTCCATACAAACGTAGTCGACTGTTTCCTTCCTGGAAAATTACACTTTTTGTTGCATAAAACCTTAAACTACCATGATTATGCCCCTCATCGCCACCTAGCCACAAGCTCAGTAACTAGACTTGTGTTATGGGTGCTAGACAACGGATATACTACTTTTGTGTTTATTAATTTTCGTTTGTGAATATAAACTTATCTATAGGTACTTTAACCTAATATTATAAAGCTGAAGAGTTTGTTTGTTTGAACGCGCTAATCTCAGGAACTGCTGGTTCGAATTGAAAAAATATTTTTGTGTTGGATAGTCCATTTATCGAGGAAGGTTATAATACATAGGAACAACCAGACCACAGACAAATATTTACATAGCATAAATACTTGTCTGAGGCGGGAATCGAACCCGCAATCCTAGTGTGTTGGGCAGTCCGGCATGGTGAACATTGTGCCAACTGGGTCGTCTAGTTGTTTATAGTATATTATTGTTGCAAACTGATAGTGGACTTATGACGCATACTGTACGTACCTAAGTCAAGTAAGAAGGCAGGTAAGTTAGGTAAATATCCAGGGAAGTGAAACAGCTATTAGCTAAACAAGAAAGGGCAATTTAACGCCATTATAAGAATTTATGGTAAGTGTTCAAAACCAACCTCAAAAGATTCTTTAGCATCCCTATACTACCCTAAAATATATAGCCCTCTATCTATACTAATAAGGAAGAAAGGACAAAACGTCTGTACTTAGAAGTAATCACTACATAGTATAAAACAAAGTCGCTTTCTCTGTCCCTATATCCCTATGTATGCTTAAATCTTTAAAACCACGCAACGGATTTTGATGCCGTTTTTTTAATAGATAGAGTGATTCAAGATGAAGGTTTATATGTATAATACAAGCATAATATAGCCGTGCGAAGCCGGAGCGGGTCGCTAGTATTGAAATAAATCGAATCTAAGCAGTAGAACAGGAATTTATAGTTTCAAGATTCATGTCTGACTGTCTATTGTTAAAAACGAAACAATCCATTGTAATCTAGTTTGTACTATTGGATAGCTCTATTTTCTGGGTAGGTATTTTAATAATTTACATGAAAATATATACAGCAGAAATTAAATTATCAGCGTAAAACGAACTAAGGCAAAGTAATCAACGGCACTCAGTTAGTCCTATACTAATATTATAAATTGATGTGAAAGTTTGTGTGTTTGGGTATGTGTGTGTTTGTTCCGCCTTCTCGTTAAAACTACTGAACCGATTGTGATGCAACTTGGTAGGTATATAGATAGTTGGAGACCTGGATTAACACATAGGCCTACGGGATTGGCATTTACGCAGGTGCGGAGTGCAGCTAGTCACATCACTATCACTACATAGTATAAAATAAAGTAACTTTTCGCCGTCCCTATGTCCCTATGTATGCTTAGATCTTTAAAACTACGCAACGGATTTTGATGCGGTTTTTTTTAATAGATAGAGTGATTCAAGAGGAAAGTTTATATTATGTATAACACGTGCATAATATAGCCGTGCGAAGCCGGAGCGTGTCGCTAGTATAAAAAAAAGTCACTTTTCGCCGTCCCTTTGTCCCTAGCTATGTATGCTTAGATCTTTAAAACTACGCAACGGATTTTTGTGCGGTTTATCTTAATATATATAAATCTCGTGTCACAATGTTTGTCCTCAATGGACTCCTAAACCACTTAACCGATTATAATAAAATTCGCACACCATGTGCAGTTCGATCCAACTTGAGAGATAGGATAGCTTACATCCCGATATTCCCACGGGATCGGGAGTTACGCGGGTGAAACCGCGTAGGGCAGCTAGTTTTAATATATAAAGTGATTAAAAAGGAAGGTTTTTAGATATAATACATGCATAACACAACCGGGGCGGGTCGCTAGTTATTAATATCTTAATATATATAAATCTCGTGTCACAATGTTTGTCCTCAATGGACTCCTAAACCACTTAACCGATTATAATCAAATTCGCACACCATGTGCAGTTCGATCCAACTTGAGAGATAGGATAGCTTACATCCCGATATTCCCACGGGATCGGGAGTTACGCGGGTGAAACCGCGTAGGGCAGCTAGTTTTAATATATAAAGTGATTAAAAAGGAAGGTTTTTAGATATAATACATGCATAACACAACCGGGGCGGGTCGCTAGTTATTAATAAATTCAAAAGGTTGTTTGTTTTTTCCCTCTTTGCAGTCAAACAGCCCGATAGGTTTTCACGAAAATCTGTAGGTACGGAGGTAGTTATTAATGTTGAGTTTACTATAGGTTACTTTACACGTGAGTGTAATCGCGGGGCGCAACGAGTAATCCAATATTTTAAGTAACCCATTCATACAACCTCGTAGGCTGTAGGTAATTTTCAACTTAAACTGAACAGCCATTTTCAAGGTGTTCTTAACCTAAATACCTATACTATTGTGGGTACTATTTAATTATTAAATAAAGTACCTAGCCGAATATACAGTCACAGGTTCTGTTTTATGAATTATAGTTTTAACTTTAAACCTATGCCGTAGTGCTAACCTTTAGCACTATAACATAAAGCCACCTTAAAGATGTTAAAATAAAGTAGTTTCTTCAATTATTACTTAAAACATTGTTTCGTTTGACTGTACTGTTTTTCTTGAACAATAGATTTCTTTGTTTATTTGCTAGTGGTCCCAGTCGACGGAAGAAAAATATTAAAATAAATGGATCCGGTAACCGGGACCGCGGTTCCAGTTGATTGCGGTCCCAGTCGCCAGAAACCTGTTTGTTTTTAGCGATTATCTTTCTTTGAACAAATTTGACGCTTCAAAATACTTAAGGTAGCTAAAGTACCCAAATATTTCTTGAAATGGTAACTAGAGTGTGACTACCAGCAATATACAATTGACCGACTTACCTAAATAAAAAACACTCAAATGAACGATAATTTGACCTAATTCTTCAACAAACTCACAAAGAATGTTTTGCATCACTGTCATACGCAAGAACAATGCTCGAGAAAATTTAAAGGGTCTGTCTTATGTACTCTATTCACTCAATTAGGTTCATTAAGCCGAAGTGGTATGATCAGAAGCACGATAGAGGTGTCTTAGAAACAGTTATTGGGTATCAACCACTAAAATCCATAGAATGATATTCCTACTGTCGTAAAGGTGAAGAAATGCTTTGTATCGTCATACACTTCGAAACACGATTAGAGTAATTTGCCTCTATAGAAAAAAATCGGGAAAATCCTAAAAATCGTAATTTTTTGAGCTTTTTCAATTTTACGGCGATTGTAAAGAAAAAACAAGTACAAAATTTATATTTTCATAAACTTTACATCAAATCCCATAAGGTAGTACAGATGGTTTTTCACTAAAATAGATGTGAGTCTTTTAATTATATAAAACAGTTAAAACGACCATTTTGCGGCTTGCGGGGGAAAGGGATAGAGCCATCGCACGGCGCGCGCGTGGGAAAAGGATAGGGGTCTTCAGGTCCTACTTCACCTTAAATACTAATTATTATAAAGAGGAAACATTTTTTTTGTCTGTAACAAACAGGCTTCGAAACTACTGGACCGATTTTGATGAAACTTGGTATGAAGATACATTGATTCATGATGCTGCTGGATTGCATGGTACTAGCGGAAATTAGACTCAAGACAAATAGGTGACGTCAATAGCCTTTCAAAAATTTTGAGAAACCACATCTAGTGGCAAAATTTATGGAGGAGCTGGGCTGGTTCTCCCCCTGACAAGTGGAACCTGGGACCCAACTAAAGAGGTCCAATTGCGGAAAACCCGTATACAAGTACAAGAGTACATAATTGATTCGATCCAATTGGCACAATGGTCGCCATGCCGGACTGCCAAACACAGGGTTGCGGGTTGCGATTCCCGCCTCAGACATGTATTTATGCTTAGATATTTGTCTGTGGTCTGTTTGTTTCTATGTAATTATAAGCATATATTTATAAAAGAAAAGTATATAAGTAGTATATCCGTTGTCTAGCAACTAATACACAAGTCTAGTAATTTAGCTAGAGGCTAGATGGCGATGTGTGGAATGTCCTGCAATATTTATTATTTATTCATTGGATAAGTAGGTACAAATATCATCAGATTTCGTTTAATTCAGTAAATTACCACGTTACACAGACAGTAAGGGAGATAGGTAGGTATCTAATTTTGTAATAATTTGTATGCGTCCTTTACAATTTTGTCTGAGAGCTGTGTTAAGGGGCAGCCAATTAGAGCTTGTCGTTTAATTAAATTGTTTAAGTGGACCATTAGGATGTCTTAGAATTTTGAGAGGAGTGCAATTTAATTTGTTGTTAATTTCAGCTATCTTTTTCTCTATCTATACTAATATTATACAGAGGAAACATTTTTTGTTTTTAACGTATAGGTTCCGAAACTACTGAACCGATTTTAATGACACTTGGTATGAGGATACATTGATTCGTTGGAAATATCATAGGCTGCTTTTTATTCCGATATTCCCACGGGAACGGGAGTTACGCTAGTTGTTAATAAAAGTGGTATTGACATAAGTGAAGATGGAAGATAAATAGAAGAAAAAAATTGGACTTATTTAAAAAAGGAATATGTTTCTAGATTGAATAATTCGCACTTTCGTTCTTTGACTTTAGCGAAGATGGAAGAAAACAGGCAGAAGTGAACACTGTATATCTGTGTAAAATCTCATATGTCGCGAGAACATACGCAAAAAGAGTTTTAGATGAAAAAAAAAAATAGTCGGACACGACAAATAGTCGTCCGACATTTGTCGTCCAACAAATAGTCGTCCGACATTTGTCGTCCAACAAATTGTCGTCCGACATTTGTCGTCCGTCAATAGTCGTCCGACATACAAAAAATACCATATGTACGTCTTAATACACTCACAGCCAAATTAAAAACAGTAGGCCCAGGCATACATTTTCACCGCGCCGTAGAGAGGGGATAGCTGTCTACTCTCCATCCGTCTTACGCTTTTTCGATCAGTGTCCTGACGCGAGTTTAAGATTTTATACCCATTACAGAAAAAGTGCTCAACGCCGCTAAAGAAGTTTTCACTTCAAAAATTAGGACTTATTAAAAAAAGGACTTTGTTTCTAAATTCGCACTTCTGTACTTCAACATTGAAGTTGCAAAGGTCAGTCTAGTTTCAGATGCCTTGGCAGATGGTATATAGACCCAGTTTGATACAGGATGAAAAAAACTGAAATATGTCTATGGCTGTAAGGGCTAATCATTAACTCATTGCCTTCCCTGTAAAAGCGATAAAAAGAGAAACAAAATTTGGTTGGTTGAACCTGGAATTAGATCAGCGCCAATGCGGTAGTAAGTACGTAGTTTAGAGAAAAAATATCTAATCTGAGTAAAAGCCATACGTCAGACAAGGCTGTACTGAGTAAAAGTCTTTTGCTTACCCATCGGATGGGAAAAAAATGGGAAAAAAAAAGCAACGAAATCTAAGTTCAATTAGTTATTAGTAGTACCTACTTAATACTACCTATGTAGTTAAAAATGTAGCTATCTACTGTAAAAGATACCAGCTGGGTCTTGAGTGCTCACTTTATTGAATCAAACTCTACTCAATCCAACGATTTAACTAACTTTAAAGGAATAAGTTTATCTTAGTACTTAGGTTCTTACTTATGTAAGTTTGTAACTAAGTAATGTACGTTAGTACTTTTACTCACGTTCGTTATATGACACGTAGTTAATTTCGTTAGAGCTACAATCAGTCAACAAAAATCGCAGCTGTTTTTTTTTTAAATGCTATTATTTTAGTAGCTGTTGCCCGCGATTCGTTCGCGTTGTGGTTTTGTTTGCTGTTTTATTTAACTTTTAAGCTCCGTTACCTACAGTTACCTACAGACCTACAGTTACCGGTGGATACCTACAGTTTGCGTAGGTATAACACACCATCCTTTTATGTCCAAGGCGTTGATACGTTCCTATATCAGTTATTCAGAGAACTTTGTATTTTATATACTTACAGAATATACATTTTAAAAGAGCCTTCAGGGTATCCTAAACTATAGAGAAAGAGAAAATTCTAAAAAGAGGAACGTGCCCGTTTTTGACAAAAATTAAAAGCGCATCATTAGATTTTTTAAAAATCATTATGGAACCTGTTTATTTTTGTACCAATCCATAGTGTTCCTAAAGAGCCCATTCCTGAAAACTAAAATATTATGGCAATCAAAAGAATAGCTCATTTTCCTACTCTATCCTACATTTTTAGGCTGTTTTCCCCGTTGCTAAGCCAACTAAAATCTACAAAGTAAGGTAGGTAGTAATTTCAATACAGACCACCTCGAGCAAAAGTTATTAATATTGACGCCAACAAAAGCATATTGATCCTAGTTTCAAACAGAAGTATGATTTTGATACTTTATGAGGATAGGATCAATGTCGGACCCGAATCAATTTGGATTCCACACTGTTCATGATAGTTTGATTGTTTCGACAGCTTCGACTTTGTTGGTTATATCATAGACAAATGATAAAGTTTATAGACGAACACCGCCCATTTAACATGGCGTAGGTAAGGGCGGCTGCATAATTGCAGACCCACCATAAAGCTCCAAAACGGCTGTTATTAGAATGTTTTCAACACAAACAAGATTCTAGGTGAAGTTCAAAGTCATGAATTTATCAAACAAAAAGTATCAGAATGAAACCAATAATAGGTAGTAATATTAGAACTCGACGGTGGGTCTCCAATTATGATGCCAACCGTACGTGCATATAATGCTAAGTATCTGTAAAAATCTCAATTTTTTTTTAAAGAATTACACAGATTGCTCTGTAATAACAAATGAGAGAAGCTTAAGAATTTTTCCTTTCGAAACGTGCTATTCGTTTCCCAAAACACCCGTTCCCAAAATATCCGTTCTATTTTTTAACCAAAAACTTCAAAATTCTTAGTTTAAAATGAATATTTCATTTTTAATAGGTATTTTTATTTTTAAACGCGGTTTCTCTTATGTGGGTTATACAAAATAAAACGATTTCCTCACGAGTAATTAATTAATTATAATCTAAGCTTGTATTTCTTCACTATCCTAAACTTAAAAGTATACTTTCTTGTTTATGAATAAATGTATTCTGATTTAAATTTTCGAAGCCTACATTAATAATTGAAAAAATATGTAGTTATTTGTTAAAAGTTATTTGGTACAGACTACCAAATAACTTTACATAAATTTAGAAATAGAAATTGAATTAAAGTACTCTAATACCTATTCCATTGAGCAACTTATAAATCTTAAATTTCAACTTGCTAGGTCCACGCGTTACTGAGTAAATCGGTGGTGAGTAATGGACAAGAGAGTGATCTTATAAGCGTTCCTTTTTTACCTTTTCAGGTAGGTACGGAACCCTAAAAAAGATTCATAAGAACTCCTTACTCCAGATTACTATCAGTGTTTCACAATAGGTACCTATATCTACTAATAAAAAACAGTTTCTTTACATTATTGTCTTTTTGTAACAACTCTAAGACATAAATCAAGATCAGACGAGCATAACAACGCGTCCCTAAACTACGATAAGCAACACACTTCAAATGCCCAATAAAAAACATATTCAGTCGTTCGCAGCGCCATCTATTTAAACTCGATATACTGTTTCAACGCCTCCTACATCCGATAGTGGTCCCTAGACGATAAATCCAGTTGAAGACGTCTGAAAGGTGGGGGCGTATTAAGGGCGTGGGCTGTGGGGCACTTTCCATTTTATTTATTTTATACTATATAGCTATTGCCTGTTGTTCTGTTTTATATACTAAAACCTTTCTCTTGAATCACTCTATCTATTAAAAAAAACCGCATCAAAATCCGTTGCGTAGTTTTAAAGATTTAAGTATACAAAGGGATATAGGGACAGAGAAACCGACTTTGTTTTATACTATGTAGTGATGATGTAGTGATTTAGTGATAATAATAATAAATCATTTAATTCAGGTAACAGCCTTATGTAAGTACAGACCCATATAAAATAGATACCTTACAGACTAACATACTTATAGATAATATTTTATTAAATTTAAGCTAAGTTATAAAAGTCTTGATTTTCGGTAAGCAGATAGTCCTATCATAATTCATAATCATTAATAATAATTCATAATCATAATCATCATTTGTTGCTTCATGTGTAGGTAGTTATATATTATAGACACAACATGAACCCGGTTGGGTACTACATAGGTTCACAACAAAAAATAATTTGCTTGAAGACCTTACATGACAAACAAACTGTCAAACACAAACTGTGATTGAATAATATTAACCTTGTGGTAATTGAAATAGAATTCAATTTTATGTACTCGTAATTTCTATTTAGCTGATAATGTTTAAGCACAATCTCAATCAAGCCCTTAGAAACTGATGTTTATATAGGTAACCAATACAACTTAAGGATTTACCAACAATAGCCCTGTCTCCGCTAATAAGGTTAACCCATCATCAGTAGAATGCGACTAAATGATTTGGGGACCTTATGGTCAGGGGCGAATCGTAAACAATTTTTGGCCGGGCTAAAACGGCCTAGGGGCAATTTCCTCTTGCCCTTGTAATTTTTAGATACTTACATCAATATTCCAACGCGATGGTTTTTAAGATCGATGTTGCATCCTGATTATTACCGGTTTATTTTTTAATTTCTTTTCTTTACAAATCGTTAATGTTTTTCATGGAGACTGGGGGCATTTTGTATCCACGTGGCCTTGGGCTTAAGCCCAAAAAGCCCTTAGATCCGCCCCTGCTTGTAGTGTTCCTCGCATTTTGTTTGGCTACAGTAAACCCACAACAACAGTATTCCCCAACAAGGGGTTGATATATTGATGACCCAGTTGGCACAATGGTCACCATGCCGGACTGCCAAACACAGGGTTCGATTCCCGCCTCAGACATGTATTTATGCTTAGATATTTTTCTGTGGTCTGGTAATTTCTAAGTAGGTATTTTATGTAGGTATACTTATATTTACAAAAGTACCTATTTAAGTAAGTATATCAGTTGTTTAATACCCATAACACGTCTAGTTACTTAGTTTGGGGCTAGATGGCGATGTGTGGAATGTCCTGCAATATTTATTTATATCAAGCGGCGATTGTGCCCCTCTCAGATCAAGCCTAGATCCAGCCCCCTAACTGGATATATAAAATGACTTAACATAAAAATGTGCGGCGTCTGTGACCGCAGTAAATCTGTCCGTCTTTCGTCCGCTAAGTGCTTCGTGAGCTCAAATTATAACTCATATTCTTTATCTAATAAGTAGGTAAAACTTTGAAAGATTACAACAAGTTAGATACCTAACTCCGCTTCTGCTCCGCTCCACTTTTGGACTACGCTGATGCCAGCTACCTTGATCTCACCCAAGAACAGCTCGACAAACTGGATGGTCTTCAAAATATGTGTATCAGGTTTATATTTGGCCTTCGTAAGTACGATCATGTTTCTTCTTTCCGTGCTCAACTCAAATGGCTTCCTATCCGTCTCAGGCGCAACTTTCACATGCTTTCTCTTCTCCACTCTATTCTCTTCAACCCACGCTTTCCACCTTACCTTAAAGAGCGTTTCAGCTTCCTTCATTCTAATCATGATCGTCCCCTTCGTTCTCTAGATTCCCTACTTCTAAACGTTCCTCGTACCAACACCTCTTTTTACTCTGATTCTTTTACTTTTCAGGCGCCATTTCTCTGGAATGAGTTGCCGCAGGAAGTCAGAAAATCTTCTTCCTTACAAATGTTTAAATCACGCGTCAAGCAGTATTATTTGTCACTATTATAAGGAGAATTCCTACCATATTATGTGAATATGATATAATTGTATGTACTCGTGTTTGTAGTATATTAATATTTATGTATAAGTAAATGTAGGTATATATATACATATATATTTATTTATATATTATTATTTTTATTTTATTTATGTATGTATATAGTAAATTTATTCATATAAGTATGTATTAAATGTATAATATTATGTGTTTAATTTTTCTTAGTTTTTTTGTAGTTGTAGGTACTTACTATTTATATGTATGTGGGATCGTTGCCTAGGGGTTCGGGGTGTCTGGGAACTTGGAGATCGAATGGAAACACCTTGGGTCACTTTCAACACTATATTTTTAAAATATCTTCGTATTAGTTAAAATAATTACACAGCGTCGTTCGTCGTCGTCTATCGCAATTCTCCATCTTTTATTTCTCCTTTCATTCCTCTCTCTCTTCCGGCTTTCTTTCTCACTCAACCCACTCCATCCGTATTTCGTTCAAAAACACTTTCATACTATCACCGAACTAAGTCTTTTCATCCATCATAAATCATTCATCGTTCTCGTGCACAGCATTTCCATTCCTACACTCGGCCATTCCTGCATCCATGTCTGTCCTCAGACATGCATCACCTCACGTTCCACTCTCTCACATCGTCTTCTGTTTAATATAACATCCATCGTAATCTAGCTTAACTAAATACATCATTGGGTAATATCAACTCAATATGATTCAACTGAATCTAAGAAAATCATTGTGAAGTTACATCTTTACAAACTTAAAACTATTAGATAAGAGTGATATTGAATCTTATATGACTTTATACTGTTTTAACGTTAACATGGTTACAAAACAAAAGCTTATTCTCATGGAAATCTTAACATCTGTAGATATAATGCAAAATTACAACTTTGATGTGCAACTGGAACTTAAACACAGAGTATGACACTATAATTTACATTCACAAATTAAAGGTATACACAGTCATGGTAAGTACAGAACTTTATATTAGGTAAATTGTAGGTAAGTTATAAACTATATCCTTGGGGCTTACAATGTTATTCTATAAAAAAAAACCAATCACTCATCTTCTTTCTCACTTGACATACTTCTCCTTATTAAAACAAACATACTTACGTTTTTACTCAGAGTCGCTCAGATAATCTGGATAACGTTTCATATTATCTGATGACGTGGACGTCTTATTGGGTCCTTCAGCCTGTGGGTCAGCCTTCTCTACGTCGTATCTGTTACATCTCTTCACCTTTGTGACTTTATAAGGCCCTAAAAACTTAGGTTTCAACTTCATGCCTGATCCAAATTGAGTTCTCTTAATGCATACTAAATCTCCTTCTTGATATATTCTACTCTCCTTTCTTTTCTTATTAAAGTTCTTCTTATTTTCTTCTTGAATTTCGAAAATCTGTTTTTTAGCCTTAGTCCTTAATTCATCTCTATTTTCCATAAATTTTTCTCTTTCTTCTTCTCGTAGTAATTCTAACAACTTGATATCTTCCTTCCTGTTCATCTTCACACCAACTAACAACTCAAATGGTGTTGTATTTATACTTCTTTGATATGTACTATTCAAAGCTCTTTGAACTCTATTCACCAACTTATACCACTGTGCAGGTTTCTCAACAGTTAGCTTAGTTAAAACAGAAATCAGCGTTCTGTGGACCCGTTCAACTTGTCCATTTCCTCGTGGCACACCCGTAGTAATCTTTATGTGTTCAATGCCTTCTTCCTCACAGTATCGCGAAAAGTCATTACTGGTAAAAGCTGTTCCTCTGTCAGAGATTATGCGTCGTGGGTTTCCAAAGGTCTGCTGGTGTATCTCCAATTTGTTTAGTACTTCTTGAGTAGATGTCGTCTTTGTTGGAAATAACCATACGAACTTGGTAAAAGCGTCTATAACAGTGAGTATGTAATTGTACTGCTTACGTGTCTCAGTCATTGGTCCAATGTGATCTATGTGCAACGTATGTAGTGGAATCCCTTCCTTGTCGATCGGATTTAAGAATCCCTCCTGCTTGCCTTCTTTTCTGGAAGCTAAAAGACATGGTATACACGTTGCTATGTAATCTTCCACTTTCTTCATCAACTTTTGTATAAAGTAATCTTTACCAATAATTTCTACCGTTTTCTTCTTTGAAAAATGTCCATTATCATGTGCTCTTCTTATTATTTCATTTTCCATTTTGCTTGGTACTACTAAACAATTCTCTGAACCTTTACACAGTAGACCCCTGTGTAAAACATAGTCTTTGTATGTGTTTCCGTCTGTGAGAATTTGTATTATTGCTCTCAAACCCTCGTCGCTGTCTTGGGCACGTCGCAAATCATCTTGTAAGTCTGTAAAAATCATTAGTGTATATGGGTTTCGGCTTAAAGCATCGGTATGTCTCATTTTAGACCCTTCTCGGTGTTCTATTACAAAATCATAGTCTTGTAAGAGTAAAACCCATCTAGATACTTTTGTAGACATAGCTAAATCTTTCTTGTTTAACGTCATCTGAAATGCTTTACAGTCTGTGACAATTTTGAAACGAATTCCAAACAAATAATGTCTAAACTTCTTAATCCCTTCAATCACTGCAAGTGCTTCTAGTTCATAACTTGTGTATCTGCTCTCAGCATCAGTAGTTCGTCTGCTCATGTAGTGAATGGGATGTAAGTCACCATTACAGTCCTTCTGCAATAATATAGCTGCATATGCAATGCTAGAAGCATCTGTGTGAAGCTCTGTCTCTGCATTTCTCTGATAAATCTTAAGAACTGGGTTACTTGCTAATTTTCTCTTTAAACTCTGGAAAGCTTGTCTGTGTTCGTCATTAAATTCAAAAATTCTATTCTTCCTTAGTAAATCAGTTAAAGGTTGTGCAATCAGAGCATAGTTCTCTATAAATTTTCTGAAATAAGAACAAAGTCCCAAAAAACTATGTAGTTGTTTGGTGCTAGTCGGCTCTGGAAACTTCATAACTGCATCTGTCTTCTCTGGTGATGGTTTCACCGTTCCATTTTCAATGACATGTCCTAGATACTCGACTCGTCGTACCAATATTTGACTCTTCTTCCAGTTGATATTCAGGCCGTACTCGGATGCCACTGTAAGTACCATTTGCAGACGGTCACATGCCTGTCTCTCATCCTTTGCTAGAATCAGAATATCGTCAATGAAAATTATGATTATACCCTGTGTGATCAGATCTCTGAAGATTATGGACACATATCTGGTGAAAACCTTTGGACAAATGGATAGACCAAAAGGTGCCTTCAAAAATTCATACTGCCCTTTCATCGTGACAAAAGCAGTGTACTTAATCGATTCTTTGTGTACATTCAAGTGAAAATACCCGTTTTTCAGATCAATCGCACTGAAAACTTGAGTCTCTGACAACTTATCAAGGTGATCCTCAATAATAGGTAAAGGGTACTCGTCTTTAACCATTTTTCGATTTAACAATCTGTAATCAACGCACACTCGTAAGGATCTGTCTTTCTTCCTAACCAATACGATTGGACTAGCATACTCAGAATAGCTCACCTGTATGATGCCTTGTTGTAACCACTCCTGTATCTGCCTGTCAACTTCGTCTTGTTCTTTTGGTGATAATTTTCTTGGTCGTTGAGCCACAGGTATATCATCTTTTAGTATAATCTTCAACTCCAATGGAGGTTCTTTAACTTGCTTTGGTTCGTAGCTCTCCACCAGTTGTACTACTTCGTTGCGCACCGTGTCATCGTTGACAAAACCTACGGAATCAACAGCACATGGAAAACAACTTACACTCGAAAGCCATTCACTTGGTTTCAACCACACACATCCATCATTCATAATCACTGTTACATTTTTCATAAATTCCTGCCCCAGGATAATCTTATATGGTATAGAATCGTCAGGTACAGCATAAAACAAGATATCAGGGTAACCAAAATCATCGATATTAAAACTAATTGACAATTTCCCTACAGTTTTAACTTGTGTGCAACCTATCCCCGTTAACAAAAGATTTTTTGACGTATCACACATCGGGGAACCTAACTTTGCAAGAAAATCATTACTTACAAGGTTTACCTCACTGCCTGAATCAATCAAGGCTGTTTCACAAAACTTTTTACCATTAAAATCACTGAAATACGCTAATTTCGTCGGAATGTTGTTTACGTTCTTTACCACAGAACCACTACACTTGTCACCGCACGCTAAGTTCACTCCATACGGTTTTTCGTTCAAAAACCGACCGTCGCACGCGTCTCGTTCACGATGTTCACTTCGTTGACGCTCGGATATTTCCGGTTCTTCGTCGGATGTTGTCGTCTTCGGAGTCGCGAAGAAAGTTCGCCTGACGTCACCTTCGTGTCGATCGCCGCCGCTCGCGCCGTTCTTCCCGCCATTTCCGCTTGAGCTCGGTCGATTCCGCCATGACGTTGTCTCACGATTTGCCATCTTTTTCGCCGTACAGTTTGATGAAATATGGCCGTATTCATTGCAATTAAAACACTTCAATCCTTGCTTCTTGTTCGGGCAATCGTCGCTTTTATGATTTTTAGCGCCACAACTGAAACATCTAAACGCCGCTGCCGCTTGAATCACTGGTCTAGCCTTGCCGTTGGAAATTCTAGTTTGTGTTGACCGCATCTTAGATTTTAATAATTCGTACGTCTTCAATTTTTCTTTGAGGTCAGCATAGGTAGTCACTCCGTACAGCATAACCTTGTTAATCTCGTCGTCTTTGATTCCATCAATGATATATTTTATAGCTACGTAGTCGGCCATCTTTCCTCGTTTGCCCATCTCCTTCATTGTAAGCATATAATCGATGCATGATTCTGAGGGCTTTTTCACACGTTCTGACATCATCTCGTGCATAGCTTTGGTGTCCACCGTGTCGGGAAACTCACGTAGAATACCTTGTTTTAGGTCATCCCATGTTTTGTAGGTCTTTTCAGCACGCAACCACAATGCAGCCGTTCCCGTAAGAGATCGCCTCGCCATGATCAATGTTTGCGTCGAATTCCACTCGAAAATGTCGGCATTGTCGTCTATGTCTTGAATCCACCTCGTAGAAGGATAAGTAGGGTCACACCCATCAAAACTAGGTATAATGTTGTTTCCAACAAATTCCAGCATGTAATCATGATGTTTTTTCCTCGGCGTCGACATCACATCCTCTTCAAAAGATTGATGTTTTCCGTGCTTCACCATCGTAGAAACTGGGTCTTCGTTTTCGTCGTAGAATAAATCAGGTTAAGTATGGTAACCAGATGGTAACACGTGTCTTCGTCGTTTTTCCAAAATCGATCTCGATCCCGGACGAGCCCCCAAAAATGTGGGATCGTTGCCTAGGGGTTCGGGGTGTCTGGGAACTTGGAGATCGAATGGAAACACCTTGGGTCACTTTCAACACTATATTTTTAAAATATCTTCGTATTAGTTAAAATAATTACACAGCGTCGTTCGTCGTCGTCTATCGCAATTCTCCATCTTTTATTTCTCCTTTCATTCCTCTCTCTCTTCCGGCTTTCTTTCTCACTCAACCCACTCCATCCGTATTTCGTTCAAAAACACTTTCATACTATCACCGAACTAAGTCTTTTCATCCATCATAAATCATTCATCGTTCTCGTGCACAGCATTTCCATTCCTACATGTATTATCTCTTTTTCTTAATGCACCTTACCCTTAATCTTACGTCAAATCCTCTCCATCCTAAGGTTGCCTGGAAGAGACCGCTTTCAGCGGTAAGGCCGCCTATTGTGCCACTGTTTTTTAAATTTAAACGAATTATAATTGTGTTGTCATTTTCTGTAACTTGTGTGTGCAATAAAGCGTTCTATCTATCTATCTATCTACTATCAAAAGTATAATGGAAGATCAAAAATGTTTTGAACACCTCATTTTATCGACGGCTAAGTGCCTCTCGGTTTTTTACTAGCATGTCTCGATTTAATGGTACCCTATCCTATCCTACTAATATTATAAACTAACAGCGCTCCGCGGTTTCACCCGCGTAACTCCCGATCCCGTGGGAATATCAAAACTATCCAACTCAGAAACAATTTTTCAATTAGAACCGGTAATTCCTGAGATTAACGCGTTGAAACTAACAAACAAACAAAGTCTTCAGCTTTATAATATTAAGTATAGATGTGAAGGTTTGTGTGTGTTTGTTACACCTTCACGCCAAAACTGCTGCACCAAATGCGAGACCGAGTATGTAGATAGAGAGACCCACATAGACTACTTTTTATCCCGATATTCCCACGGGATCGGGAGTTACGCGGGTGAAAACGCGGAGTGCTGCTTCTTCATCACTACATACTCGTCGTCGTCGTCGTAGTATAAAATAAAGTCACTTTTCGCCGTCCCTATATCCGTATCCCTTTGTATGCTTAGATCTTTAAAACTACACAACGGATTATGATGCGGTTTTTTTTATAGATAGGGTGATTCAAGAGGAAGTTTTATATGTATAATACATGCTTAATATAGCCGTGCGAAGCCGGGGCGGGTCGCTAGTATTTAATAATAATATCTAATAATATTTACTTATCTAATAAATTTATAAGTTGAAAGACTTTAAACTTGAACTCGAGCAAGACCATAGGATCTTGCTTGAGTTGAAAATATTCTATTAATAGCGGTTTTAGACGGTGCGGGTGGGTCTGCAATTCTGACTTCGGCCGTACCTACGAGCTGGAAATTGTGGGCTATTAGGCTTTATTAACTTTTAGTACCTATACTTACTTCTTTTTGTTCTAAATGTCAAAATATTAAATTAATGAATATTAACGTTTTTTGTAAGCTTGTAATTTAAAATGATGTTTACCTACAGAGACTTGATGGCCTATTGAGTGCGGGTTCGATTCCCGCCTCAAATAAGTATTTAAGTAGGTACCTACAGATATTTGTTTCTGGTCTGGGTGTCTGTCTGTATGTACCTAATATATTAAGTAGGTAGATATATTATTATATTATGTACTTTTATGTATTTGCAATAGAAAAATATTAAAGTATTCTATCCGTTATCTAGCACCCATAATACAAGCCTAGTTGATTATCTTGGGGCTAGATGGCGCTGTGTGGAATGTTCTACAATATTTATTTATTTAATTAGGCATAACTATATGTACCTAATAAAAAATGAAATAAAAATTATATTTATCCATTCGTTGTCTGGTCTCCATAACACAAGCCTACTTATCTTGGTGTGGAATGTCCTACAATATTTATTTATTACCTTTACTTATCATTCAAATTTTAATAAAAAATATAAAAACTGTGTCATACAACCATACGAGACGATGAAACGAATTAAAATAAATCACTAAGTAAATACGAGATAATTTCCACGTTACATTTTTCTTGGATTTCAATCCAACGGACTCGAACGAGTGTTCGACCAATATTGACTTGGAGATCGCAAATAACTCAACACCCAACGTAGGTACTATTAATTGATTCTGTAAAACTAATAGAATTGAATTCTATTTATAGGTTTCATATATTTCGTTATATTATAAGTAGGTAAGTTTATTTCGGAGTCTTTACACGGGGAGTCTCAGAGTCTTTACACGGGGAGTCTTTGGACTATAGACATACTAAGCGCTCGCTGAAGACTTTACGTAGGTATACTGTACAATAATATTTTCATGATGATGTTGGGGTTGCCTCGTTGCTGCAGTGCTTCAGGGATGTTTCCCTCATTACGAGACAGATGGATTTCATGGCATGTTGCGCAAAAAAACAGCATCCTTGATACGCAGGTTGCGGGGCAACGGCAACAGCATCCTGAAGACAGTAGCAGATATATGACTCCCCACTATGGCAGTCTCTAATGAGAAGGGTAATAGCAGAGTTCCCCTTACTGCCACCTCTATCTGGTGCTGGTGGTGTTCTTTCGGTTCTGACCGCCATCCACTTTGAGTCATCCTCAGTCATGGCGCCAACAATAGCAGGCAGAGATAAATCACTGCCCACTTCGGCAACCAAGACCCGCCGTTGAGTTTCCCACGCCGAACACTCCTCAACAGTGTGCACCACCGTATCGCACAGTGACGTGCAATGATGACAGCGCTCATCCGGTTCTCTCCTGGCTATCTTGTGCAGGTACTTTCCGAAACAACCATGTCCGGAAAGTACCTGCGTCAGGCGAAACGACACTTGGGGCACATGATTTGTGCTTGGGGTCCTCAAGTCGCGAGTGAATAGGTATCTTTTAGGGGTGCGTTCTACATCTTGGACCGCATCGTCACCTACCATCAGGCACGTGTGATAGTGGTCAAACACTGACTTATCTTTTTTTAAACAATTATTAATAGATACTTACTTACTAAGGTAGGTACTTTCGTTCCAAGAAGCGGACCTGGAGCCCTATTTTTGAATCGTTCGCCCCGCGTCGAGCGCTCGATTTCTACTGATATTCGTTCGACATTGGAAATTCGCTATTTTTGAATCGCTCGAGCGTAACGAGTGGTCTCCACTCCACCACTCGTCGCCGACAGGCGAGGTAGAATAAACGTTAAACAATTACAGTCAAACATTCGGAAACGATCTATGAAAAATATTTATATCTGTTGGTATTATTTCGAATGTTCATCGGTAATTACCGATTTTCAGTTTTCTGCGTAAAACGAACAAAAATTGTCATTTTAAATTTCGACGAAGAACGATTCAAAAATACAGAAAATTGATTTCATGCGACTTGGAAGTCGAGCGTGACTTGTAGGCGTACACGATGAAGATATGTCACACGAGCGATTCAAAAATAGAGCCCCTGGACTGGCTACGGTGTGGCCCCTTTGTGTCGCGTGCTTCCCACCATATACAAATATTTATGTAATTAAATAGGTAAGTACTTACCTACATATATTTACTTCCGTTCTGAATATTAGGAGGTAGGTTTACAAAAGAAAATGATAAGTATATGTATTTTATCCGTTAGGTGGGCACCAAGATTAGTTGCTTAGCTTGGGGCTAGATGGCGCTGTGTGAAATATCCTACACTTAGGCATATTATTATACTTATTAAATTTATAAGTAGGTAAGTATATTGCTCTTACAGTTAAGGAAAACATCGTGATGAAACCTGCGGCTTAGATGGCTCCAAACGTATTAAGGTCTTTTTTCCGGTCGACTGCGCTGAGAGGGTGGTATAGGTAAGGTACTGGGCAAGCCTACTCCATCCTCACAAAAGAAGCCAACTTAATAGTTGTGGAAAACCTACAAATACAAATACAAATAAAAAGGTTTTTGTAAATACCTATTAACATTTATTTAAAACATAAGAATACCTTTATACTAAACAAAAAGTAACATAGAATTTGTGGAATGACAAACAGACAAACAACTCATAAAACATACAAGAATCTTTTATCATGTATGATATTAGAAATAAATATAATTTATTTATATTTTAGAGAAACCTATCTACATAAATAAATAAAATGAATCCCTATTTCCCTCGGTCACGCGGTTTCACCCGCGTAAGTCCGATCTTTCTCACCGTTTAAATCATCCCTACACTTCCACAAATAATTCAAGACCAAAATTAGTCAAATCGGTTCAGCCATTCTCGAGTTTTAGCGAGACTAACGAACAGCAATTGATTTTTATTTATATAGATAGATTATAGATTACTAGCGACCCGCTCCGGCTTCGCACGGCTATATTATGCATGTATTATACATATAAACCTTCCTCTTGAATCACTCTATCTATTAAAAAAATCCGCATCAAAATCCGTTGCGTAGTTTTAAAGATCTAAGCATACAAAGGGAAATAGGGACATAGGGACGGCGAAAAGTGACTTTATTTTATAACTATGTAGTGATAGTGAAGATCGGGACTTACGCGGGTGAAACTGCGTAGCGCAGCTAATTGCTTTTGTGTTTGTGTAATTAGAAAAAAATGTTTTGTGTAACTTTTCATTGTTTCAAAATGCATTTTGTTACACATCAGTTAAGAGGGTACCTGGGTTATTTAATATGTATTCTATCTGTAATGAGCAATATCTTACATTAATATTGAATATTATTATTTCTTAAATAATATGCTTCATCAGTAAATAATAAAATAACAGGGGAAAATACATTAACCATCCTTAAAACTATTGAGATGATGTTAAACAGCCTGAAAAAAATCATTTTTTTTTGGTTTTTCTTTAAATTGACTAAGTTAGAAATCGAAATGCCAGGTAATTTTCTAATTAACAAATCTATTACATTATTTTTTAACTACTAAAACCCAAATTAGACCGTAAATTGCAATTAGTAGTATGTGATGACAATTAGTATTTAGTAGTATATGTAGGACAATTTCATGGTCTAGTTAAGCAAAGAGATCTGCAAATGATAAAATAACTTTACATTTCAATTTCCTACTATCATTTTTACAAAACTTCAACAAAAAATATTTTTGCAGGCAGGTAACATTCATCCTAAATACAAATCACTTAACATTAAATAATATTTAGGGCGCTGTAGTGTGGATAGCATGGATTAAAGTTGCCAGCGCATCATCTATGTTAGATGTAAAGATCAATATTATTAATGTAATATTAATGATTATGATGGTTCCTTGACCAATTTTGGCCACAGTGACTATTTCTGGCTACCTATGTAGGTGATGACAAGCTCGTAGCTTGTCTATGGTGTGCTCTTTGGGGACTGGCCTACCCGATTTTTGTAGAAAATATTCTACCATATCAGGCATGTTAGCACACTATCACTACATAGTATAAAATAAAGTCACTTTTCGCCGTCCCTATGTCCTTATATCCCTTTGTATGCTTAAATCTTTAAAACTACGCAATGGATTTTGATGCAGTTTTTTTTAATAGAGTGATTCAAGAGGAAGTTTTATATGTATAATACATGCATAATATAGCCATGCGAAGCCGGGGCAGGTCGCTAGTTTATTAAATTATACAAAAAGGCTGAGGGTGGTCTGGCCTTTATAGCGTCTTGTTAAGGTCAAAATCAGCACATTTTTCTGATTCAAAATCAGAGGCATGCTGATTAACGAGACACCTTCGCTCGGGCGATGGGTTGCCCTCTCCACTCCCAGTAGCCTAGTTCAACATTATATTAATACACATGTACCATCCCATATATAAAAGTCCAGAACAGTACATAAGTGAATAGGGCTCCGAAGAATCCATTAGTCAATAAACTTTGTCTTGAAACATGGTACTTAGACCAGTTAGGTCCAGTTTTCACCATGAACATAATCCATAGAATTATTACTGAAAAAACGTAGAATGCAAATCCGTATAAGCCTGTTAGGCCGAGAACTCCTGGAAAATGAAAGAAAATCAAGCGTTATGTTTTGAAAAATACATACTAGCAGTGCTTTATGGTTTTAACTGCATAAGTTTTGATTCCGTTGGAATATCAGGTTAAAAAGTAGCCTACAGTACTCCAGGCTTTAGATTGTATTCTCATAACAAGTTTTGTCAAAATAAGTCCAGTAATTTCAGAGCTTGTTCGGTTCAAACAAAATCCTAACCACTAATAAAATATGTTTTATATTCACAGTTTTTATTATACCTTTAGGCAAGAATGTGCCGTGAGTTCCACGCGAGAAGGGCTTAGGATACTTTTACTGTATTATAAGCAAAAGATAGCTCACTTAACGTACATTTTTAACTACTGATTTGCATATTGGGCACCATCTCCGAAACTTAGAGGTAAATTAGTTACCTGCAGTTGATCCGGAAAGAGCAGCCATTGACGTCCTACAATATTCAACAACGACTGCATTATTTCTCAGCGCAGCTTCACTGTATGCCACTGGCTCGGGTTTGTTGTCTTTTATCTTCGCTACCGACATTATTATAAAGTATTTTTCTTAGAAAATCGATTAAAATAATAGAATTCTGCAAGCAATGCAAACTAAAAAGCACGACAGAGACAAATTGAGACAATTGACAGTAAAATGACAAACGTCAAACGTTACAATGACATGACATCTTAGCATGACATTGACAAACTGAAGAATGATGAAGTTTGACAGTAAAGTTTTATTATCGAATTTTGCGAACATACATGCAAGGACAAACTGCACAAAATTCTTTTATTTTTTCCATAGATTTTTTTTTCATAAAAAACCTCTTTGTTTAATTGACAAGAAATCAAGAAATTGATTATTTTCCGAATGTTGCCCTTTTTCTTGTTTTAATATAAAAAAATAAAAACGGGTTCTGTAGAAAATATAATTTTATACAAGCATTTTCTCAAAACTCTGAACCTCTATTTTCTTTGTTAATTACAAAATTTTAAAAGCTCGCGTTTTGTGATTATTTTAAATTAAACCATGCGATACAATGCAAAACTCTTCGGGCAACCACTGTTTACATTGCAGAACAACCAAAGTTACCTTGGCAGATTTTTTCTGCAATAACTTTCTTTTTAGCAAAAATATATTTTCCGTAAAACTTTAGGTATGTAATGTTAAAACTGGTAGGTATACACTCTCAGTAGTTTGCTGAGTAACCTAGTTTTAAGTAGCAGAGATTAAGGAAATAATAAGATATTTTACAAAATAACACTTTTACTTTTTCATTTTTACGAATACGACATTACAGCAATACAGTGACATAAATCTACAAACAAAAATATATCTATGAATAATATTGACACCACAAAGTTTTCATAAACTACACAATAAAAACTTATTAGAATGTACTTCTAACACTTTCCCTCATTCAATAAGTTGGTTAGGTAGTATGATTCAGACCTAAGGCGTTGCACATAGTAATCAGTCTTGGCTTAGGAATCGCCTTTGTCATTATGTCTGCCAACTGTGTTGTGGTATCAGTCCTTAACACGTTGATAAGTCCTTCATGGACTGTTTCTCTCACAAAGAAATGTCTTGTCCGTATGTGCTTAGTTCGTTTGTGGAATTCCGGATTGTTCGCAAGACGAATGGCTGCTTCATTATCCACTTTTAGTGTAGGAACTCTGTTCATGGCAGTTAGTGAACTAAACACTCTTTGAAGCCACACTAGTTCCCTAGCTCCTTCACTAGCTGCTACTATCTCGGCTTCGGTAGTTGATAGTGCAACTGAAGGTTGACGTTGGCTTAGCCAGGAGACAATCCCTCCAGCATACAAACAAGCTATTCCGGTTGTGGAACGTCCTGTCTGTTCATCTCCAGCGTGATCTGCATCACTATAGCCTTGCAGATAATCAGATACATGGCCTGCTGAATATGTTATTCCATAAGAGCATGTGCCTTTAACATATCGCATTATCCGTTTAACACGAAGCCAGTCTTCATAAGTTGGGTTTTCTAATTTTCTCGAAACTACACCAACTGCGTATGCAATATCTGGTCGCGTCCCTATCATGAGATATGCTAGTGAACCAACTGCTTCTCGATATGGAAACTTAGAATGGTTCACTTTCCCTACTTCAGAACTTCTTTCTATAGGTGTTGAAACTGGATTACACTCACTCATTCCAAAACGCTCTAGTACCTTCTTGGCATAAGCTTCTTGCTTGATAGTAATGGAATCTTTTGATCGTGTTATTTCAAGCCCCAGATAAAACGATGCGGGTTTCGTGGTAATCTTTAGTTTATCACCCAACTCCTTAAGGAATTGATCCGCTAGTTCTGCGTCTGTCGCAGCTACGAGTCCATCGTCTACGTACAAAGTTATAAGAATTTTCTTATCTCCTATCTTCTTTGTAAAAAGGCAGCAGTCAGCTGAATTTTGTATGAAATCTTTTTCAAGTAAAATCTCCTCAAAACACGAATTCCAGCATCTCGGAGCCTGCTTAAGTCCGTACAAACTTCTTTTTAACCGACATACATTTGATGTACCATCACTGAAACCATCTGGTTGCTGCATATATATTTCTTCTGTCAGCTTCCCATTCAGAAATGCGGTCGAGACATCAAATTGTGCTAAATGTAGTTTTTCTTTGGCAGCGACACTTATCAAGGCTCTAACTGTGGCCATTCTAGCAACTGGACTGAAAGTCTGTTCGTAGTCTACTCCTTTCTGTTGCTTGAATCCTTTAACTACTAGCCTTGCCTTATATTTGTCCACACTTCCATCTGGATTTAGTTTTATACGGAAAGTCCATCTGCATGGAAGCGCTTTTTTATTTTTCGGTAACTGACAGAGTGTCCATACGTCATTTTGCTTCAGAGAGTTCATTTCACTCGTCATTGCATTTAACCATTTTGCTCCGTCATTCCTTTCAATAGCTTCCTTGTACGTTACTGGAAAACTGTCCGTGTCTATAAAACATACATAATCTTTTAATCTGTTAGGACATGAGATCGACGCTCGATCGCGCAAATTGTATCGAGGCGTTTCATGAGACAGCGACGGCTCAACTATTTCTAACTGCTCGTCGGCATCTACAAATTCTTCATCGATTTCGTCTCTGTTCTGTTCAGAAAACTCTTCATGAACTTGATCTTCACATGTTTCTCCCTCTAGAGCATGTTCATCATTAGTTTCCTGTTCTATGACATTTTCAGGCACAGTTTCTTGCATGAAAGAATGGTCATCTCCCTCTAACCTTAAAGGCTTTGTGGATATCCGAAACTCGACGTCTGTCTGGAACGTGATGTCCCTTGATCGCAAAGTTTTGTTTCCGTCCCAAATCCGATAACCATCGTCATTATCATAGCCTATAAGCTTGCCTTTGACTGCTTTTTTGCTAAGTTTTTTGCGTGTTTGTTTTGGAATATGAGCAAAACATTCACTCCCGATAATTCTTAAGTGGCTTATCTTCGGCTTTTTCCCATGCCAGAGTTCGTACGGTACCTTACCATCAACTCTACTAGGACCTGTCCTATTCAGCACGTATGCGGCTGTGTTAATCAGTTCTGCCCAAAGTATTTGTGGTAGTTCCTCTCTTGTATGTAGCATAGATCTCGCTGCTTCAACTAGAGTACGGTTTTCTCGCTCACTACATCCGTTTTGTTCAGGAGTGTAAGGCATCGTAAGCCGTTGTTGAATGCCATGTTTTTGAAGGATATTACGTACTTCTTTGTTATCAAACTCGCCTCCATTGTCGCTAAGGATCGTCTTGATATCATATCCAGCGGTTTTAGCTTCTTGTAGCATTTGAAGAAGTTTGTTTTTAACTTCAAACTTATTTCTGATAAAGTAAACCATGCGATAGCCAGAGTAATCATCTTTGAATAGTACGTAGTATTTAAATTTCGAGATACTATCTATAAAAGGGCCGCAAACATCGGTGTGAATCAGCTCTCCTACGGCTGTTGCTCTTTCTCTAGTTCCAAACTGTTTTCTGTGTGACTTTCCATAAATACAGCCCTCGCATTTTACGTTGTCAGGACTCAACTGTATTCCAAGCTCTCTCTTTACTAGGCGGATTACATGTTTCTTATCCTGATGAGCAAAACGCTCATGGTATAACTGTAACATGTTTGAGCCAGTCACAGCATTTACTTCTATGGTCCTTGATTTCTTTGGAATGATTGTCTTCATGTCCAATTTATAAAGACCTCCATATTGGACTCTCTTTCCAACAACTCTAGTAGTGCCATTAATGTCCAATTTGCACTCTGTTGTTGTAGAACTGAAGATACTGTTCTGCATCCGGTCTTGTGCAGCAAGCGGTGAGAAAAGATTCTTCGTTAGAGATGGCACTAACCACACATTGTTCAGAGTTATTCGTTCTGTCTTGCCACTGACATTTGATTCTACTTCTACAGTGCCTTTACCAATTGCAGGAATGATACTTCCATCCGCAGTTGTTATGGTATGTTTTAAATCAAATTCGTGAAATTCTTGATAAACATCACTTCTTATAGCAATGTGGGTCGTGGCGCCATTGTCGACATACCAACTATCTCTATCTTGTTTATGATCTTTGGTACGGGCATTTACCATTAGAGATATATGTTGCACTTGATTAGAGTTTGAAGCAACTGATGTGCCTGGTGTGGGCTTAGGTGGCTTCCCGTCCTTTATCCACTTTTTGCACTTCCGCACTATATGTCCTTTACCGGAACAGTAGTTGCAGATCAGCTGTTTCTTTTGCATCATAGTCTTTTTCTCTATACTGGTTGTCGCTAAAGCCTCTTGCTTTGCATCTTTGTGCCCTAAGGCTCTCTCAAATGAACATAAGTGACTTGTCAAGTTATTAATTGTTCTCTCTCCTGAGTTCAGTAATAACCAGCTCGATTTAAACGCAAAGTATTGCTCGTCCAACGTGTCTAGAATTTTGCATATGAGGAATAAATCAGGAAGTTTTATTGTGGGGTCCATCTTTGTGATTTCTATATTGAGGCTGTTCCATATATTTTTAAGTTTTGACATATGTGTGGAAATGTCATCTTCTTGGTTGTATTCAAAACTAAAAAATTCAGCACACAAATTGTACGCCCTATCATCCGACTGTCCGTCAAATAATCTATGCAATTCTTGCCATACTTCTTTTGCTGTCTTAAATCTCATCACTTTTTTTTAGTGTGTTTTCAGATAGATTCGTGGTAATTATGAGCAGAGCGCTACATTCGGTCTTTCTATATTTAGCCATAGCTGCATTATAGTTGCCAATTTCAGCGTCACCAACTCCTCTGGTAGGTTCGATGGGTGCGATGAGTGTGCCTTCAGCTGCTTCCATAGCGCCTTCTACACCTCTCAGCATTATGGAAATCTTGTATTTCCATGTCGCCCAGTTTTCTTTTCCTTCCAGATTACCTATCTGAAGTTTCGTCGTAAAATTGTCCATCTTATAATTTTAATTATCCCTCAGCTGGTAACATAACCTGTTAAAACTGGTAGGTATACACTCTCAGTAGTTTGCTGAGTAACCTAGTTTTAAGTAGCAGAGATTAAGGGAATAATAAGATATTTTACAAAATAACACTTTTACTTTTTCATTTTTACGAATACGACATTACAGTGACATAAATCTACAAACAAAAATATATCTATGAATAATATTGACACCACAAAGTTTTCATAAACTACACAATAAAAACTTATTAGAATGTACTTCTAACATGTAAGTGATTCAATTTTTGGTTATGGCATCTGTTATAGCTTATGCCAAACAATTCTGCCAATGTCACGTGAGGTTCAATCAATAAGATAGTACCTAATCGTACAATTGGAATCAAACATCACTATTTGTTTTTTGAAGTTATACTTCTTTAGGCGCGTTATGAAAAAATGATGAGAGTGAAATTTTACAAAAGCGTCACACAAAATTCTCACGTCACACAAAATTCTCACGTCACACAAAATTCTCACGGGAGAAGTTGTTTAAATCTAAATTGAACTTTATTGATTGTGTTGACAATCCTTTTCCAGTCCAGAGTTTTTTGTCGGACGAGTTTTTTATCGGACGAGTATTTTGTCGGACGAGTTTTTTGTCGGACGAGTTTTTCGTCGGACGAGTTTTTTGTCGGACGAGTTTTTTGCCGGACGAGTTTTTTGTCGGACGAGTTTTTTGTCGGACGAGTTTTTTGTCGGACGAGTTTTTTGTCGGACGAGTTTTTTGCCGGACGAGTTTTTTGTCGGACGAGTTTTTTGTCGGACGAGTTTTTTGTCGGACGAGTTTTTTGTCGGACGAGTCTTTTGTCGGACGAGTTTTTTGTCGGACGAGTTTTTTGTCGGACGAGTTTTTTGCCGGACGAGTTTTTTGTCGGACGAGTTTTTTGTCGGACGAGTTTTTTGTCGGACGAGTTTTTTGTTGGACGAGTTTTTTGTCGGACGAGTTTTTTGCCGGACGATTTTTTTGTCGGACGAGTTTTTTGTCGGACGAGTTTTTTGTCGGGCGAGTTTTTTGTCGGACGAGTTTTTTGCCGGACGAGTTTTTTGTCGGACGAGTTTTTTGTCGGACGAGTTTTTTGTCGGACGAGTCTTTTGTCGGACGAGTTTTTTGTCGGACGAGTTTTTTGTCGGACGAGTTTTTTGCCGGACGAGTTTTTTGTCGGACGAGTTTTTTGTCGGACGAGTTTTTTGCCGGACGAGTTCAAAGAAGTATAACTTCTCACGCGCGTACATAAGTACACGCACCCATTTTATTTTTTTTAGTAATTTTCGCTATTTCAAACTAATTACCTAATTGTATTTTGTAACAAAAAACGCTCGGGAAAACGAAATGTTTTTAAGACTAAGACTAAATAATTATTTTGCACGAGTGTATAAATTACAAACAAATCCTTGGATTTAGTTTTGGTATTTGGACAGAGTTTGAGGCAATCTCTAAATTTGAATTTTACAGATACAATATTAATTACAAAACACTACACAACTTTTTAACTTGGTAGCAAAAAACATTAAGGATTATCTGCTAAGTTCACGTTAGGTTAATATTAATTCAAATAAATTCCACTTTATTATTTTCTATTTCGTCTCCAAAAAGGAACTCTGAAAACGGATGTATTTTGAATAATGACTGTGTCGATAAAACAGTTGACAGACCTAGGTCGATCATGGGCTCGTGTGTGTGTGTGTGCAATATTGCTTGATTGCATGTTCCACACATAAACGCATGAACTCTTTATTCGTACATACCTATTTACACACACAAACAGAGAGTTCACGCACACGAACGATCAAATATTGCACTTGTGTGTTTTTCGCGGCACCGAGCGTCTTTATTGTGACCGAACTTTGAAAAAATATTTTGAAATTCCTGATTTTTCAATATATTTCAGATATAATTGTATAAATTGAGTTTTGGATAGGTTCACGTGTGAAAAAATCTATCAAAATGGGCTAATGTGGCGGTGTTTTGTAGGTATATCTGTGAGAAATTTTAATGGCGCGTGTTTGACTGTAGGAACTGAAGCCAGACTCGAAGCAAATTGGGACTTTGCTCGGCGGATATTGTGACGCTAGGTACTTTGTGATATAATCCTGGACCTGTATCATTTTGGTGTTCTAAAAGTGCAGTTGTATTGATTAAAACTGTTCCCAGTGCTGTGAAAGAAAGATTTTCAAGTTTTCGATATACTGTCGCTAGTTCATTTTGCAAGGGACCGCCTATCAGGAGATTGTTGGTACAAATTACGTTCAGTGACGCTGCCAATCTACATAATGCAACCGTGAGTCGACAGTTCACTTTTCTAATTCATAAACCTGTGCTATTCGCTCGAAAAAAGTGAATATTTCATTCAATTATTGAATTAACCTCTTGCTACACAAAACGAAACTTCATTTCGATTCTTTTGTTTCAGAGAAGCAAGTTATCACTGTTCTGGCTATTGAAATCTATTAATAGCGCGCTGGGCTCATATTTCTGAACCTTAAATTGCTATAATTTAGAAATATTTCAAAAAATACTCTGTTTTGAGTCGCGACTTACGATGTTTCTGTGAATACCGCCTACCGTTCGCATAGAAGCGCTGAGAATTCGTAAAATGGCGGAATCAGAAAGCAGTATAAGTACTAATGAGGTCAAAACCAGTAACAGCCCCCATGGGGTCAAGAAACCGAAGAAAAGGTCAATCGTTGAACGAGAACTTGAGACAAACATGACAGCTCGAGTGACCTCACCTCTAACAGGTGAAGGTATGAGCACAAGTCGATATGGCCGAGCTCGTCGACATAAAACTGGTGAACTTGAAAAGAAACCTATCGACACAAAACCACTCAAATCAGATGACACCCCAAATAAATCTCCAACTGCATACAAAATGCATGCTCTCAACTCACCTTATAAGGTCAAAACACCAAACCGATCCATTGAATCGAATATAAACAACCAAATTGACTCGATATACCAAGAAAACATATCATTAAGTCGGTTCAACGATCACAGCCCATCACCGGCGAAGAAATCACCAAAAGTCTATGTAAGAAAAGATTTAATACAAAGCAAGGATGATGAAGACGATGTAATTTTGATTAAAAACTTATTTTCTCCAATGAAACACACTCTTTCAAGTAAAAAAGAAAATATTAATTCGACAGAAAAATGTAATGGAAAAGAAATCAATTCGTCGGCAAACAAAAACAGAAAAGAAACAGATTCAACAGAAAATCATAAAATACAGATAAAAATTGAATCGACAGAAAAATTGACGGTAAAAAAAGAAATTGATTCAACAGAAAAATACAGCACCAATCAAAATAATATCGATAAGACTTCTGTCGTCAAAACTTTAGATTTCGATGACAATAATAAAAGAAAGAGAAAAGATAACAAGGCAACGTTATCCAAAAATGAGTTGTTTGAAATTGAAGCCAAAAGTCCCTACCAAGTTGGGGACTTAGCATGGGCAAGGATGGGCACATTTCCTTTTTGGCCTTGTATGGTCACAAGGGACCCATACAGTGAAATGTTTGTGAGAAAGAAGTGTAAGTATAAATAAATATTGTAAACAGCGCCATCTACCCCAAGTCAAAAATTATGCATAAGTTATGGTGACAATTTTATACTTAAAAAAAAAATCATAATAGGTAAGTAGATACAAAAATACCCAGACAACATCAAATATTTGTTTACAGAAATAAAATATCATATTGTTCGATTGTGGGAATTGAACCTGCAACTTTTCAGGTTTTCACCCACCATGCCACAGAGGTAGTCTTATAGCATTCTATATAATATTGTTAATACTAAGTAGTACAAAAGTTGTCTGGAAGAAATAGCTTTGCGATAAGGTTGACCATTTGTATGACTGTTTATACTGCTTTTTTTATCTCAGTGCTTTGCAAATTGTGTTATCTATCTACTTTTAAGTTTCCAAAGGATATACCAAAAAATTGTCACATACAATCACATAAATAATAATCTTTATTTTGTGCCCCAAAAATGGAACTTTACATGGCTAAATTATTATGAGCTTTAGCCTTAACACATACATAAAGTCACAGACCCTAGGTTATCTATCACTACATACTATAAAACAAATTCTCTTCATCATATCTGTCAGTCTGAACATCATAAACTTAAAAACTACTGAATGGATTTACATACGGTTTTCTCTAATGGCTGCAGTTATTTATAAGTAAGGTTGAGGTGTATGTATAAATCATTAAGGTTATGTGTTGAAATATTATGTCAGAAAAATATGTAGACATGTTAAGCTACCTGTGTGAAGCCAGGGCTGGTGGCTAGTAAATAATCTATTAATTAATGGTAACATTATTTTAATTTATTAAACAAAAATCTACAGCTCTTAAATGCTAGAAGTAATACCTACTTAAATGTTTATCATACTGCCAATAATATATTCAAAATGATATATGTAATTACTTCTAACTCTTTAAGAGTTTGTTTTGTTAGAAGGTGCAATCTCTGAAAACTCCGAGTCTGATTTTAGAAAACAAACTGCTTTATCACTATCACTACATAGTATGAAATAAAGTCGCCTTCTCTGTCCCTATGTCCCTATGTATGCTTAAATCTTTAAAACTACGCAACGGATTTTGATGCGTTTTTTTTAATTCGTAAAAATGTAAAAAAGAAAGTTTCAAGAGAAAGGTTTATATGTATAATACATGCATAATATAGCAGTGCGAATCCGGGGCGGGTCGCTAGTAATAGATAAATTCTTGATGAATTTTATAGGTTATTTCTTTTTCCGAGCCCATCCCTGACTTATCTGGCAGAAACTCACCTAATAAAATCTATCTCAATTCCAGTATTTGGTCGTGTGGAACACAACATACTTCATGTCACATTCTTTGCTGATAACGGACGCAGGAGCTGGATTGTCGACAACATGCTCAGACCATACGCTGGCCGGGATGAGTTTGAATCAACAAGGGACAAGTTTACTGCTGAAGTAAGTGCATATTATTATTGAGTGTAAGGATAAAATGTATTAGGTATTCTACTCCATTTAAATTTCATAATGGACCCTTCACAATTTTATATTCAAGTCTTCAGCTTTCTATACATATACCAAGTTTCATCTAAATCGGTTCAGTAGTTTCGGAGCCTATTCGTTACAAACAACAAAAAAACAAACCTCTTTATAATATTATATTAGTAACTTTTATGTTTATTAGATGAGCCCCGCAGTTTTATGCATGTAAGTTCAGATCCCGTGGGAATATTGGGATAAAAAAAACTTTTTTATAGAATTCTAGCTATTTAATATACTTACTGCGTTTTATCCCAATCAGTTTTAATTCGGTTCTCAATTCGTGTCGCGTATAATATATTTCTTTCTATTTATAAGGCTTAAATACTGAATACATTCTGCTGCAAAATAAACAAATCTCATATTTAAATACAGTCCAGTTGTATTTAAATTGCAACACTGATTCATTATACATGCCCATATTTTACAGGGTAAGAAAAAAGATCCGAGATTGTACGCCGCGTTCTTCATATCTGAGAAAAAACAGACTCTGTGGAACGTTTCCGTTGAAGAAGCTGAAACTGTTATGAAAGAACCAAAGAGATTTAGAATAGATATACTAAATGACATGATACACAAGGCTAGGGCGTCGAAAAAGCAAACTAAAAGTGGTAAGGTCACAAGAACTGACAGCGACGTTTCGTTAAGCGAAAGTCTATACGATTCTCTCTTCTCGGAAGATGATAGCAAAACAGAAGAAGGCCGTCTCAGGAATAGATTAAAGAATCCAAAATCTTTCGATGTTTCCGACGTAGTAACAGCTTGCCTAGACAACATGGCCGCGAAAACTGGAAACTCTAAAATACAAAGACAATCTCACATGGACCGGTGGCTACAGAAAGCCAAATCGAAAACACCAGAAAAAAATCAAGGCATGATAGTTGTAAAAACTGAAAATAAGAGTGGTAGGCTTAGGGGGGCTAAATCAAATAAATCTAAAAAAACTGGTACTAAATCTCACTCAGTTTCTAATACAGATGAATCGAATATAAGTGATATAGATGTTAAAAGCAGTATAGGAAAGGATTCGTCTGCTGAAGAAAGCATGTCTGTCTGTGACAGTAAAACTTTTGAAGACTTAAAAACTCCTATTTTATTGGCTGATGACGTAGAAAAATCATGTCCAGAGCAAAGTTCTGGCGTGACTGTAAAACAAGAGCTAATTGATCAGGAAAGCGATAAAAATAGAGATATTAAAGATGAAGAACTTGACAAAGTAATAATTTATATTGTTGAAGATGAAATTAACACTGATGTGGATAAAACAGTTGACAAAAAAAAGATAACTTTACAATCAAATGAAAACAAAAATGTCGTGAAAGAAAAGAGGTCTGAATCAAACAATCACGAATTAGACGTAAAGGCAGAGGATACAAATGAGACTCCCGAAACTGCCAATAAGGGAGTTATTGACACAACAAAGGTTACCAACAATAGCGAAGCAATGGACGTAGATAATAATTTAATATCAGAGTCTAATGTCAAAGTTGTAAAAACTGTACAAGAAAATGTGACATCTAACATGAATGTTGACGAAAATCTATCTAAATCAAATATGGACTTAAATGCTACAGCTGATGATTCAAAAAACTTAGAAGCTTGTGATAATAATGAAATTAATAGTTTATCACACTCTTTTGACGCCGTTGAACAACCGAAAATTTGTGAAATTATGGAGGTAGATGACAAATTACCCCCAGAAACAAAACCACCAGAAGATAATACTTCAAAACTTAATACGGATTCAAATAAAGATAAAGTTATTTTTTTAGATGAGGTTTCTGCTGAAGCAGAAGATAACTGTCAAATTAATCGGACGCCAAATTTTTTAGATGTTGATCACAAACACCTACGTGATGAAAATCTTGATATTGATGGCAATTCTGACATGAAAAATAAAACAATCGGTTTGAATGTGGAAACAAAAGCGCCTAAGAATAAAAACGAGAAAGAAATTTTAAGTTTCATTATTCATAAAACCGATATTAGTAATAATCAAATAACTGCCAACAAAAGGGAGGACGACATATTAATAAATGAAATTGATGATGTTTTAAATGAAAGTGGGAACTCTGATTCAATTTTGCAGAGTAATGCTTTAGATCTTGACGAAAAAGATATGCTTAATAACGCTGAAGTTGTGGAACACCTACGGGATGAATATCTTGATATTGATGGAAATTCTGACATAAAAAATAAAACAATCGGTTTGAATGTCGAAACAAAAGCGCCTAAGATTAAAAACGAGAAAGAAAATTTAAGTTTAATTATTCATAGAACCAATATTAGTAATAATCAAATAACTGCCAACAAAAGGGAAGACGACATATTAATAAACGAAAATGAGGATGTTTTAAATGAAAGTGGTAACTCTGAATCAATTTTGCAGAGTAATGCTTTAGTTCTTGACGAAAAAGATATGCTAAATAACGCTGAAGTTGTGGAGAAAGATGAAGAACCAAGTGCTAACAAAGTGAAACAAGATATTGATTACATACCAAAAGATGATACAAAACAGTTAGATAACAATAATAAAAAAAGTATTGAAACTGAGCCGTCTTCTGTCCATAATGATGACACAAATGTCATTACAGGCAGCAGTACACCTAAACATAGTAACGAAGACATTCTTGAACGAGAAGAAAAACGTGCCGAAATAAACAATGAACCTCAAACCTACGAGTATTATGAAATAGACGATTCTGACGATGAGCCTTCACCTGAATATGAACCTTTAGGTGAAGATATTACAGAAGACTTTCGCAAACACATGCAGACAATAGAACAATGTGTAACTGATAAAAAAGATGAGGCGCAAATTGTCAAAATATGCGATCTAATCACTAAGACGGTTAAACAAGAGATCTTAGAATCTATTAGTCCCACCAAAACGCAAGTTGAACACGCTAAGGCTATAGAAAAATCACCAATCACACAAGTAAAGGCTCTATCGCCTCAAGAAAAATCTGCTGATAAAATTAGTTCTAAAAATCAACTTGTCAACGATATTTCGCCTAAAACTCCTGAAAAACAAAAGCTTAAAATCCACAATGTTAGCAAAACGAGTCTTCCAGATAAATCTATAGAAGATCTTATTAATGAATTAAGTCCCGAAGAAAGTCCAGTAACTAAAAGGAATGCAGAATATCTCAAACTAAATGTCACGCCACGTAGAACAAGAAGTAAGTGTAAGGTTTTTAATGACAATTACAGTCAAAATACTGAACTGGAGAAAAATGATAAAGCGTCTACGAAAGAAACTAAAATTTTAAATGGGACCATAGAACATAAAAATTCAGTTTTAGACAAATCTGCTGAAAATGAGCACAAGTTGCTTGTCAATGGTTCGATAAAAGAAATTTATTCCAAAATGCGTGCGAACGAACCAAAAGTAGTGCTCACACCTCTCAAAAATGTAAAAAAAGAAACACCTAAGACTGATAGAAACAAAAGATCTGAGAACAAATTTAAGTTATCTCTTAAAAAGAATAGATTGTATGAAATTAATTCAAGTGATTTAGATAGTTCTATAGACGAACCTACAGTCAAAACAGAATATAAAAGAAAATGTAAAGAAGTACCTATAGAAAATGGCATTGAAGCTACGATTCCTATAGCGAAACAAAATGGACATTCTAGTAATAATACATCGAAACTAGCAGAAGACGACGATTTTGATGTTGATGCTGCGTCTATAAGTTCTGATGATAGTCGTGTATCTTCTGTCAATACTTCTATCCCCACCCCTCGCAGAAGTTCCAGATGCAGAACAAAGTTTGCCAACGGCAGCGGTTACGCTGAATTCCTACATTACTTTGAACTTAGGCAAGATTATTTGTTAGACGAATATCCTGGATTAGAAGAGGATGAAATCGAAACGTATTTACAGAAGACCTGGGAGTATGAAGAAAGTTTGAAGTGTGATGTCAAGAAAAGTGATGATATCCGTCATTCTAATTTAGTTAAAGGATTGAAACAAGAAATGCCGAAGAAAGAATCAAATAATAAGAAATCTAATAAAACGAAATCTAAGAATTGCATAGAAAATTATTTTACTGAGAAAAAAGTTGAAATAAAATTGGAACCGATTATAAAATCTGAGGAAACTGCGATAGACGCAGAAATTAATCACATAACTGATATTCAACCGTGTGTTTCCAAGCCTACTAGTAGCATAGACAAAAGCCTGAATGAACCTATTGCCGAAACTGAAACAACGCCTAAAATTCACAAAGAAATTAAGGATATAACACCAGTTAAGCTTACACTTACGATTGATTTAACCGAAGATGAGGAAGTTAGTTTAGTGCTTGCTAATAAAGTTAAAGAAGAAATCGATGCCACCCCGATATCAAATGATGTTTCCACTCCGAAATCTTCTAAGAAAAAGCGACATTCAAACTCCGATACGTCGAAGTCTATTCAAAGTATAACTGAAAATAAAAATATATCAGTCAAAAGTGAAGATATAGATACTGAATCAATAGATTCTGATAGTGAAATACCATTACGTCAACTAAGATCAAAAGTTTTAAAAGAAAAATGCAACGTTACCAGGATATCATCGCCAGCCGCTGTCAAAGTAGAATCAGACGTAATATCAGTACAATCTGATGACGAACCTCTGAATAAACATAATATAAAGAAGAAAAATGGCAAGAAAACAGAAAACTCTTACGAGAATCCTGAATTTGTTAAATTTTTGGAGTTACGACAAGACGCTTTGATTGACGAAAACCCTCAGTTAACCAGAGAGGAAATTGTCGATTACCTATACAAAACTTGGCTGTATGAAGAAAGTTCAAAGTCAGATATAAAGAAAAACGACGAAATTGAGCAGTCTAATTTAGTAAAAGGATTAAAACAAGAAACACCTCCCAAAAAAGTGAAAAGGAAACAAAAATTAGATAAAACTACCAACAGAGTTGATGAAGAAGTTAAAACTAACAGAGAGAAACCTAAAAGAAAAACTGTCCAACCTTTGTACAATGAAGAATTATACTCAGATATAGAAGAAGAAATCGAACTGTTTGAAATATTTAGAAAGAAATCTTCAACTACTAAAAAAGAAACAAAGCAATCAGAAACTGTTGTCAAAGGTGAAAAAAGTAACGAAGTAATTGAAATAGAATACGATGCAGACGAAATGCCTGTAAAAGACGAAGTACCTAATGATCTAGTGAAACAAGAAGACGTAGAATTCATTGAAGAAGGACCAGTAATCGATTCATGGGAAACATACTTTGCAGATCTTCTTAAACCAAAACCGAACGTATTCAAAGGCTTAGTCAGAGAAAAAGTCTGCGAAATTTGCGAGAAAACAAGCAACCTGTATAAATGCAAAGGATGCAATGGGATGTTCCATCAAGATTGCTTGATAAAGGGTGAAGATGTAATAGAAATAAATACTCCAAATAGAGGTAGGAAAAAGAAGAAAAAGCCAGGACGAAAGCATAAAAATCTTGAAGACTCCGAGAGTCAGAGCGATGAGAAATCTCAAGACATTTCTGGGGAACAAAATGTATCTTTAGAAGAGATTATGATTGACACTTGCACATTTGACGCGGAGACTTTAGAGGCTAAAATATCGGAGAAAATGCAAGAAATGCTCAACTCAGAAGATGTGAACTACGATTCATACTCCAGCGACGATGGCATCGATTGGACTGGCACTGTCGCCGGCAAATGCGAAATAGTCGACGTAAAACTCAAACCAAAAACCCCAATAGTAGACTATACTAACTTCAAATGCAATAACTGCCAACAATTTGATACTCCAGTCTGCTTCGTTTGTAAACTAGCAGTCTCCAAGAAAGACGTGAAAATGCGCCAAAAATGTCACATAGCCCAATGCCACAAATACTATCATTTAGAATGCTTAGACCACTGGCCTCAAACGCAATTCTTAAGTGGAGAACCTTCGAGGCACAATAAAAAGATCAATGAGTTTTTCGAAGCGCTGTCCTGCCCTAGACATGTCTGTCATACTTGTGTGTCAGACGATCCGAGAGGCTGTAGGACTAGGTTTAGTGGTGACAAGTTGGCTAGATGCGTTCGATGCCCGGCGACGTATCATTCGTTCACTAAATGCTTGCCTGCTGGGTCTCGGATACTGACCGCTTCGCAAATTATATGCCCGAGACACTATCAACAAGTTGCTAGGTAAGTTGCATTCAAACGTCAAATTTTTTTATTTTGACGATCCAGTTGGCACAATGATCACCATCCCGGACTGCCAAACACAGGGTTGCGGGTTCGATTCCCGCCTCAGACAAGTATTTATGCTTAGATATTTGTCTGTGGTCTGGTTGTTTGTTTGTATTATAAGTGTATATTTACAAAAGAAAAGTATATAAGTAGTATATCCGTTGTCTAGCACCCATAACACAAGTCTAGTTACTTAACTTGGGGCTAGATGGCGTTGTGTGGTATGTCCTGCAATATTAATTTGTTTTATTTTATTCATTTGCAATCATGCGATTTGCAAGAAATCACATTAAGATTTCTTAAAAACTTAGTTAACCTAACTTTGCATAAGAAGTTTCAATATGATTTTATCGTGTCTTCGAAACGCCCCCACCAATGAGAAAAAGGCACAAGAAACTCATTGGGTTTTTTGTGATCACCACAACAAAGGTCAATATTACAAATATTTGAAGGTATTGTTTGAAATGGAGCAATTAAAGTCATGGATTCTTAGTTACGACGAAGTATCATAGTACGCCTTACCGCACAATAAATTAATCAAAACAATGGAAAAAATCTGAAACTGATAAGCTCCACATTTTTTCCACTGTAATAATGAATGCAACAGGTAACATAAACCCAATAAATATACAAACAAAATTGAACCTTAACGCGTAACAATTCTTACAGCAGGCCAGGCAAAGCCCCTTGTCACGTGAATACGGGATGGTGTTTCATCTGCGCTCTCGGAGGGTCGCTTATCTGCTGCGAATATTGTCCAACGTCATTCCATGCCGAGTGTTTGAACATCAAGCCACCTGAAGGTAAGAACATGTTTTTTTATCCCATCTACCTTACTCGGACGCACCGCCAAGAAGTGAAACTCCGCGCGGGTCGTTGTTCCAAAACCTTGGAGTCATTCCCCCTTATTCCAAAACGAGGTTTAAGGATAGTCCGAGATGTGGATTTAAACCTTAGATTTAGACACAGATTTACTCGTGAACTATAGTCTAAACACTATCCCTATATAATCTATTAAGAACTATAGTCTAAGCCAGGGGTGTCAAACTCGATTTTACATCGGGCCATTTCGAAAATTGCAGATGTGTCGGCGGGCCAGACATGAAATATTTAAAAACGTACTTTTTAGGGTTATATACCTCAAAAGGTAAAAAAGGATCATCATTTTCTTGTCCGTCTGTCTGTCTGTCCGTGTGTCACCACCGATTTTCTCAGGAACGGGTGGACCTAGCAAGTTGAAATTCTTACCAGATACTAGGGTCTATAGTCCCTATGAGGCGTATAAAAATCAAGATCCTGAGTCAAGACAATAAAAAAATATTTTCAAATTACATATTCACGAGAACTTGTAAGTACCAAAATGTAAAGTAATTTTCAACTTTTTTTATATTTCTGAATTTTCCCTTTATTATTAAGTTTATTAACTTAATAATGTACCCGCCTCACCAATATATTGGTGTGGCGGGTACATTTATTTGGTACTTTTTCAATAGGTAAGTACACCAACAATAATTAGTTTTAAAAAGGGGAAGTAAATTTATCTGTAGGATCCGGAAACTTGACTTCTTTTGTTTTTCATAATATATGTCGGGTGTCATATTCGTGGTAATTATTTCAAGAATAGACTGGATGCTTATCACTAGGATTGAGCGATATTTGTTCTTATTCATTTAATAATAGAAAACTTTTGTCCACAAAATATCAACTACGAAAAAGGATAGCTAGCTTTCGAGTACCTACTCAAAGTCAAGGTGCCTTGCAGATTGGTCATTGCAAGTGCGAGAGAAACAAAAATTTAAAACATACGCTTTCATTTATGAGATCTAGATTCCGACTGCGGGCCGCATGTTTGACATGACGTTTTGGAATAAGGGGGAATAAGTCTAGAGTGAACCTTCCTCGACCTCATCTTCGCTTCCCATTAGGCCGACAGTTTTGAAAAATGGTATTTTGCGGCGCATATAGCAGGTACAGGCTTTGAAGCATGAATAAGAACTATTGATTATTGTTTTACTGATTTTTCTAAGATTCGGTATATGCATTTAGGGAGAGATGGGGTTTGTTTGTGCAAATAAATGTTCCCATTTACAAAACGGCTGGACCGGATTCATCATTCAATTTTATGTTATCAGGTAACTACATGTGTGAAGATTGTGAAACAGGAAGGCTACCATTATACGGAGAGATGGTTTGGGTCAAGCTTGGACACTATAGGTATGTTGTTATTTCATTTACTTTTTTAACAAACAAACACTTATACAAAATTTTCACATTTATAAAATTAATAAGATAGGATAAATAATTAGCTAGATACATATTAATACAAAATCCTAAAATTATAATTGTCTATTTATGTACTAAATACTTTGCCATCCAGAGGGGAAATGTTGCCAGCCTTCTGAGGACGACGCGACGCCCCGAATTTTTCATTTGTGTCTTTTAATTTAATTTTAGTTTCTAGGGTTTCTAGGGGGGATTATTATTTATGTGTGTTTGTTAATTTAGTGTTTTTTTGTTGTATTGTGTTTGTCTATTAGTCATCTGATATAAATAATACTAAGTAATTTTATAATGTATTATTTAAATTACAGATGGTGGCCCGGCATAATACTGCACCCGTCCGAAATCTCAGACAATCTAATGTCGGTCAAACACAGTTTGGGCGAGTTTGTTGTCAGATTTTTCGGTCAATATGACCATTATTGGGTGAATAGAGGCAGAGTTTTCCCCTATCAAGAAGGCGATTCAGGCAGAATTTCTAATCAAAAGACTAAAATTGATGCGGCGTTTACAACGGCGATGGAACATGCTCAAAGGGCCTTCGAAATACTGAAAAGTAAGATTTATTTTTAGTTATAGTAAAATTATAAGGCCTGTGGGTATATCGGGATATAAAGAAGTCTGTGTGCTATTCCAAAACTCCAACTAACTACAGACCTTTCATCGCAATCAGTTCAGTAGTTTTTGCGTAAAGAGGTAACTGCAACACAAGGTCAAAACCCTTGAATATAATTTATTTATTTATTTTATTTAAGGCTGCTTATGCTGCCAAACGCAACGCGCCAGAAATACCCGTCGCTTACAACTAATATTGTTGATTGTAACAAATGTGTTTTGTTTTTCTCAAAAGTGCTGAGATGGAATTGTAGGTGAAATTTTTACCGATATTTTGGGGTAATTTTGAGGCGAAAATTCTTTGTCATTTCAAAGCTAGACTAGTTTTAATTCTTAGTTTTAGGATAGCTTCAGAACTATAAGAAGTTTTTGGCTCAAAATGACACCAAAATGTCGGTAAAAATCTCACCTACAATTCCATCTCAGCACTTTTGAGAAAAACAAAACACATTCGTAACAATCAACAATTTTCACCAACGAAGGCGACCGGTGCCAGTAGTAACTATTTAGTAGGCTGTGTACCAAGGTCGTTGGCGTATGGACCCGCCTTAAAGGAAAGTCTACAGCTAAGTTTAACATATTAAAACAGAAGAAATAGAAACAGAAAGCCAATTACAGACAATCACAAATAGAATTATGATTTATGTCACTATGTAGAAAAGGGTCTAAGTCTAAGGATTTCTGCTAAATCTACGAAGGTTATTCTGCATGGATCAAATAGAAAGTTCGAATTTCAACACAACGAAATTATAAACCATATTTTTCCTTTTTTTAGATGCAAATCCCAACGAAGAAGAATCTATAGACATAGCCTCATCACTATTACCACCGCATTACGTAAAACTCAAATGCAACAAGCCGTGCGGTTCACTAATATCTCGTCGCGAGGACCCGGCGTTGTCGCTGACTCAGTGCGAGTGTGACCCGGAGGAGAACGACCCGTGTGGACCTTACTCACATTGTTTAAATAGGTAAGTCAACTGGGTAGTAGAGTAATATCGCGTCGCGAGGACCCGGCGTTGTCGCTGACTCAGTGCGAGTGGGACCCGGAGGAGAACGACCTGTGTGGACCTTACTCACATTGTTTGAATAGGTAAGTCAACTGGGTAGTTGAGTAATATCGCGTCGCGAGGACCCGGCGTTGTCGCTGACTCAGTGCGAGTGTGACCCGGAGGAGAACGACCCGTGTGGACCTTACTCACATTGTTTGAATAGGTAAGTCAACTGGGTAGTTGAATAATATCGCGTCGCGAGGACCCGGCGTTGTCGCTGACTCAGTGCTAGTGTGACCCGGAGGAGAACGACCCGTGTGGACCTTACACTGTTTGAATAGGTAAGTCAAATGGGTAGTTGAGTAATATCTCGTCGCGAGGACCCGGCGTTGTCGCTGACTCGGTGCGAGTGTGACCCGGAGGAGAACGACCCGTGTGGACCTTGTGTGTGGACATTGTTTGAATAGGTAAGTCAACTGGGTAGTTGAGTAATATCGCGTCGCGAGGACCCGGCGTTGTCGCTGACTCAGTGCGAGTATACCCCCGCGCGCCCTCGGTCGCGGTCGCACGTCTTGTGTCAGTGTCGTGTATTAAAATTTCCGCAAAATTATTACGATGGCGAAATCGACCTTAGATTCGCTAGAAAAACTATTAGTGAAGTTTATCACTCCTATTGACCATAAATTTACGATCGTGATGAAAGAACTCAAAAAATTAGAAGAAAAAATCGACAAACTTGAGAAGAAACAACAGTTAACTTCCGGAGATGAGGGTAGTAACATCAACTCTCCGATAGTATTGACATCCAAGCCGGCTACGAACACTGGTACAAAGACCGTGTGCGACACGAGCCGACCCACGCACACATTGACACCTCCCGCCATCGCCGCCGCAACACCCCCGGGACCCGCTGCCGCACGCCAGCCCCCGCATGCGCCTGCGCAAGCGGCCCGCGGTAAACCTGCTCCCGAGTCGACGCAGAGCCTCAGTCGGCGGGCGGCCGCACCAGCGGTCACTCCGCTATGCAGGCCTCCGTCACTCATTCCCGCTGACACGAAACCGTATGACCGAAGCAACAATAACAATGAATGGCAAACTGTAGAATATAGGACAAAGCGACGTAACCGCCAGCGCGCTGTTATTACTGGTAAAGGCTCGGCCGATAATGGTATACAGACCGTTGAACGAGTTAGGAAAATACATGGCTGTTTTTTCAAGCCAGAAACAACGTCGGAGTCTATAATAGCGTACATGAAGAAAAAAATCCCGACGCCGTATATCAAGCAGATAAGTTAAAACTCACGCACAGCTACTACTCGTCTTTCGTGATCACCGTGCCATGCAGTCAATTCGAGCTCTTCATGTCGGCCGAGAGCTGGCCGGCAGGTACCGAGATCAGCGAGTGGTTTCGACGCAGCGGCGGACTCGCGAAAGGCGCGTCCACCCTGTTTCCCCAGCGCGGAGCCAGGGATACCGTGCGCCAGCAACGCCCGGACACCCGCGCCCGGCCCGGCAGCGGCAGCACCGACGCCAAAGCGAACCCAACAACTCCCGCGAGCCGCGCGTGAGGTAAATCGACTTACCATCTGCCAATTAAATATTAGGAGCCTAGGAAATAAAACCAAGAAATTGGAAGTACTTCTGACGAACGAATTACTTTGTGATATATTTATAATGACTGAACATTGGCTTAAAAGCCACGAAATATTATCTGTAACCTTAAATAACTATGATCTTTTATCAAATTATTGTAGACCGACTATCGCCCACGGTGGTAGTTGCATATATGTTCGAGCCGGCATAAAAGCAATTAATAAACAAGAGTACTGCGACCTCCCACACGAGCAGGTATTCGACGTGTGTGCCGTGCAGCTTGTTACACACAATATCCTCGTTGTAGGTATATATCACTCCAACTTGACCGACGACGACGAGTTTCTCAAATTGTTTGAAAACCTTTTAACAAAAATATGTAACGAGGGCTCGCTCGCCATTATAATGGGAGATATTAATATTAATTTGCTAAAAGAAACCAAACATAAGAAAGAATTAGTAGATATCTTATCTAGTCATAATTTCTCACAGCTTGTGAAATCGGCAACCCGAGTAGAGGGCGACAGCGCCACATTGCTGGACCATGCGTACACGAACCTTCCCGAGGAACAGGTTGTGAGCGTGACCTGCGTCGCGACGCACCTCAGTGACCACGACGCCCAGCGTCTGGTCGTCTCGCACGAGCATGACGCCGTCCCAGCGCCGCAACACATACCGAAACGTTCTTTCACAGTAACGAATAAATCAAATTTCGAAAACGCTCTTGAATCGATTGACTGGTCCTCGGTGATGAGGCGATCGGGTCACGACTGTCATGTTCTCGCTGAAGCTATCTTAGCTAGAATAACTGGCAAATTCGACATACATTTCCCAATTAAATACCAACTAAATTTCACTAAACATACAACCTGGGTCGACGACGATGTTCGGAATTTAAAAAATCTGTTGTTCGATATTCTGAAAATAAAAAACATCTTTCCTAATAATACTGACCTTGAAGATATAGCAGTATTATATTCCGTAAAATATAACACATTGTTAAAAGAAAAACGCACCAATTATTACACAGAAATGATCCGTAACCACCCGAACAAAATGAAATGTATGTGGAATGTTGTCAGTGCTGAGCTGGGTCGTGGGAATCGAGAGAGAGCTGACTATACTGACCTGGTGCGGGACTCGAACGGGGTACCGTTCGATTCAAAACAGCAGCTGGTCGACGCGCTGAACCTAGAGTTCGCAACCGCTGCTAACAGGTGCGGCGCCCCTGCGGCTAACGTAGTCCGCGCGGTCTCCGCTCTCAGCGCGGATAAACCCGCGAGCGATGTGTCACTGCGACCGCAACTATTCTCTCCCCACGAGATACTAGTAATTGTCAACAAATATATAGCCTCAAAAAATAGCACAGACGTCTACGGAATCTCTGCCAGCTTACTAAAGGTCGTCGCTAAAGCACTCGCTCATATTTTATCATACCTTTTTAATGCATGCATCCGGGAAGGCGTATATCCGACGCCCCTCAAAAGGGTTAAAATCTCCCCCCTCTATAAAGGTAAAGGCAAAAAAACGGAAATGAAATCCTACCGGCCGATATCATTGGTCCCTGCCATCAGTAAGATCTTCGAGGTGGGACTAAACAGAAGGCTTCTGTCGTTCGTTGGGGAGCGCTATGTATTATCAAACAGGCAGTACGCCTACAGAGCCGGGCGCGCCACTACAGACCTGGTGCGGGAAGTGATGTGGCGCGTGCTGAGCGCGCGCGAGTCTGGTCTCTGCTGTCGCGTAGTCGCTGGTTTGTTGGGAACGAAAAGAAACCAGTGAACTTCGGAACATAAAATATTTAATAGGTAAAGATGATTCTATATAATACTATGAAAACTTAAGACTTAAAGTTAAGAAATATGAGAAATTTAGTTAAGATTATCCTAGTTATTTTAATTTAAGTATATTTTAGAGTAGGATTTAAGCGATATAAAGTTAAATGAGTTTAATGTAAATTAGGTTAAGTTATTCTAAGTTATTTTAAGTTATTTTTAAGTTTTAATAGAGATTAAGGTAGTATTTTAAGCAGTACATGAAACAAGTTCCCTAAGAGGGTTGTTCTTTTAGTTTGGGTTTGAAAGCCTAGCTACTAGTACGGGTTTAGAGTTGGTGAATATCTCTCTCTCTAATTATCTGTCTCTCTATAGGTTTCAGCGAACAATGTCAAGGTGTATTTGGACTCAGCTCAGATTAGGCGGCATGGTGTACGTCGGCCTGGCAATCGGTCGTGGTAGCATCGTCCTCAAGATCCTGGGCGGTCCCGATAGGCTCTCGTTCGCTGGGTGCCTCCCGTCCACATGTCTCTATAGAGAGCGGGGCCGTAGATGATAAAGCGGCGCTCCGTCCTTGGTAAACCGTAGGTAGCTTTAAAACCGTGCCGTAGCTCCCTGAAATGTTTCAGTTTCACGATGTTAGCAGGTGTACCCCTGCCTATTATGTAAGTTACCGGCCGTTCAAGATATCAGTCCTTTATCTAACTAAGTACGTCCAGGTCGGTAGCTTACATAATTTAGAACAGGTTAAATACAATTTAAGCGCTTAAAAATAAGAGACTATGATTAATTGTAAAGCTACTCGAGCTCGGTGAATACAATATTCAAGAAAAGAAATGTTCTTTTTCACACAACCCGTACAGACGGGTGTGTACTTAATGTTAAGAGGCCTTTTCAAGGGATTAGCCTTTTTTAGTTCAGTAATTTAAGAAAGTCAACGTTATTTTCAGTTGAACGAACATGTGTCACAAAATACTAGATATTTTGTGACAACGCAAAATACATTTTGCCTTAAGCTAAGTTTAACAGAAGTAAAGGTTACCACTGTAGAATGTAGCAATTGCACCTACAAAAAAAAAAACAGAGTTGGAAACACGCGGTACCGATTTTGTAATATTTCAGACGCAAAAATCCGCGGATAGTTAATTAACTGCAGCTCACTTACCTAATAGAGGGTTCAACACAATTATTTGTTAGAATAATCACGAATTTTCGAATATTAAGTTTTAGATGAAACTTTAAGCTCGTAACGTACTCAACGGTCGTCGCAAAAAGAGCAAGCTCATCGTGGGCCGTGCCCGGTGCAAGGTTCAATTTCCAACCGGAAAAAACAAATTCGAGAAGTGACGTCACAACCACAGACGATAAAATATTCGATAATTCGTGAATCTTTTTATATTACTGTGTAAAAATTCAATTAGTGTTAATTTAGCTTTGATTGTAATGATTTTAATGTTAATTTTCCTAAATGTGAGCTATTTATCTTTATTTAAAATATGTTTATTAAATTTAAGTTAATATTAACGCCATCTATTATCAAGTAAGCTAAAACGTCGTTACGTCTCGCTTGCTGAGGCTCAGCTGTGTGATAATAATCTACATAATGCAAGTGGTTGTTAAAATATCCGTAAGGTGGCGTTAGCAGTCTTTGAAATTGCGATTAACACAAAATAAACGATACTTTTCATGTTTCTAGTGTTTTATTTTATTTAGTAAATATTTAACTAGGGAGTTTATGTAACCTACGTTACACTGCGTGGCACTGCTGTGCTGTGATCTCTCGCGCGCGTTCGACACCGCTGATCACCACCTTATCGCCAATAAACTAAACTTCTACGGGATTCGTGGCCCGATGCTGTCCCTGCTGACCTCCTTTATGTCCGATCGCACACAGACCGTGGTCGGTGACAGGGGCCGTATAAAATCATCGGAACTGGGAAACAACATGGGAGTTCCTCAGGGCTCATGCCTATCGAACACTCTGTTCAGCCTATTATTGAACGACCTTCCCGATGCAATTAATGACGCGGAGGTCTACATGTATGCGGACGACGTGGCTGCTGTCGTCACTGCGCCGACAATATTGAAATTAGAGCAAAAATTGAATAAAGTCGTTCAAAAATTGGAACAGTGGTTCCGATCCAACGGTTTAGCTCTAAATAGAGATAAAACTTGTGTTTTACCGTTCCTCCTAAACGGTCACGCCCCACCACAATACAAGGTAATCGCTGGGGATACCGCGCTGCAGACAGTCAAATCGACTAAGCTGCTGGGCTTTCACATCGATAGCGGTCTGACGTGGGAGACGCATATCGACGAACTCTGCTCCAGGCTGAGCCGGACATGTTTCGCCCTGCGTCGCCTCGCCGCCACTGCAGCACGTAGTGTGGTGGTACAGTGCTACCATGCGACCGTCCACAGCACTCTCACTTACGGTGTGGAGCTGTGGGCGCGAGCCGCGGACGTTGGCAGAGCTTTCTCGATGCAGAAGCGAGCGGTTCGTGCCATTGTGGGTGCGTCTGACGACGAGTCTTGCAGGGATCTCTTCAGAGAGCTTAACATTATGCCTCTTCCCTGTGAGTTAATATACCAGACAGCTCTGTTCACCCACAACAATATCGACAGGTTTAAACTCAGAGGTGCAAACGCTTCCCACCCCCTGCTCCGCAGCAACAAGCTTGCCCACCTGCTCGCCACGCCAGATCACAAGTTGTGCAAATCGGAGAGGTCCGTCTACATAATGGGTCCTATTGTGTATAACAGGCTGCCGGACAACATTAAAAAGGAAGCCACTTACAGCACTATGTTTAAAGTAAGACTAAGAAAGTGGCTCCTAGAACACTCTTTTTACTCTTTTAAAGATTTTTGTGAAATACCTGTTGTCATATAATATGAATTTAAATACAATATAATACAACTATATTTAGATATATAGTTAAAACACTTAATATATGTTTTGCTAATTTATTTTAATTTTAATTATTAGGTAATACTCTCTGTACCTACTCATTTGACATGTAACTTGAACGTTATCAATAAATTATCTGTATCTGTATCGGTTTACCTGAAAATTCTAGGTACTTAAAAAACTTTTTCCCGTATAAAAATGTTAATTTAATTATCATAGACAAATTATTAAGTAGGTACATAGACGAACACAGCCCAAACAAAACAAATGCATGCATTTTAGTTACGCCATCTGTATCTTAATTAATGAAACCTACAAAAGTTTAAAAATGAGTCTCACAGATGGCGCTGTGGTAAAGAAGTAGAAAACTTTTAAATATTGTGTTTATTAGAAATGATTTTTTAAATTTTCAGAATGTTACTGACGGAATGCGGTCCAACTTGCCGCGCGGGAGATCGATGCAATAACCGCGCGTTCGAGAAGCGGTTGTACCCCAAGATGGCGCCTTATAGGACCCCGCAAAGGGGCTGGGGACTTAAAACTTTGGATGATATTAAAGCAGGTACATAACGAAATTCTTAACTAAGCCAATAACGCCACCAGAAGAAAATAAGAAAACCGCCATTAATATCTCTTATCAACCACGAAAAACATCTCTTTAAACATTTAGACAGTTAACGAAATTTTGTAACAGCATTTGTTGTTTGCATTAAGGTGAAAGTCGACTACGTTTGTATGGAGAGAGCGCAGGTAGCGCTCAAAATACACTAGCACAAATATTTTTGTGCCATAAAACCTATAACTGCCATGACTATGCCTATGTTTTGGTTTTTTTCATTTTCTAATTATCATAGAAATTAAAAAAAAAAAATTAAAAATAGGTGGTCATGGCAGTTATAAGTTTTATGTACCAAAAATATTTGCTCTAGTGTCATTATCCAGGGAGAAAACAGTCGACTACGTTTGTAATAGTTTGTATGGAGAGAGCCCCCGGTACCCTTTCCTCTTAATGTCCTCTGTACATTGCCATACCGGAAAACGCAGAGCAGGATGGCCTTCGACTAGATGGACGGACGACTTAATTAAGGTCTCTGGAAGTCATTAGACGCAGAGATCATGCGACCGTAGTTCTAGAAGGCTTTGGGGAGGCATAATATGTTCAACTGTGAACATACAGTGGTTGATTTATGATGATGTTTCATTACTATAGGTTAGAAAGGGTGACCACGCATAAAAATAATAAATAACAAAAAAATTTGGTCTCCATACTATTTGTTACTGAATTTTTGACAGTAATGAAGAATGTTAATAGGTATGCCAAATCGGTTGAAAGTTTACAGTAAAGCTTGTATGTATACAAATACACTAATTTTTGTTGTAGTCAAAAAAACCTATTAGTTTTGATTTTACAGGCATTTAAACTTACGATAAATATCGAGTCCCGCTAACAGTCGCGAAACCGCGTATGACGTCATTGTAAAACGCTCCGCTTCTTCTTCTCGTATAGTAGTGTGACTCACCTATTGTTAGAGTTTTCAGATCGCCTTGAGGCCTCTAACTTGACCTAACGACTGCTACTAGAGGTAGCAACCGGGACCAACGGCTTTTTAACGTGCCTTCCGAAGCACGGAGGCGCTCACGAAAATACATTTTTGCCACACTACTAATTGGCCACCCATCGAAGTAATGACCGCGCCAGGCGTCGCTTAACCTGCATGACCGTAAACGATCAGCGAACGTCGTTTAGCTGTGAGCCTCCTCCACGCTCCGCTTAGTTTACTTCTATAAATCGAAAACTAATTGACGTATCGAAGTAATTCTTTCACTTGTATTTTTTATTTTTGACAAAGAATATGAAGAGCTAATATTCAAAATTAGTTAATATTCTTCATTTTTTTCCCCAGGTCAATTTGTAATAGAATACGTAGGCGAACTGATAGACGAGGAGGAGTTCCGTCGTCGCATGCGCAGGAAACACGAGATCAGGGATGAAAACTTCTACTTTCTCACTCTAGACAAGGAAAGAATGATCGACGCAGGGCCTAAGGGGAATTTAGCCAGGTAAATCGGAGAAATTAAGATGTCATTTTGCTAATATTTCATTTCAGCCGAAGTGGTAAGACCAGAAGCGCAAAAGAGGTGTCTTTGAAACCGTTACAATCCATAGAATGATATTCCTACTGTCGTAAAGGTGAATGCTTTGTATTGTCATACACTTCGAAACACGGTTAGACTGATTTGTCTCAAATTAAAAAAAAATTGTGAAAATCCTAAAAAATCGTCATATTTTTTAAAATTTACAATTTTACGGCGATTGTAAAGAAAAAAACGTACAAAATTTATATTTTTATCAACGTTACATCAAATCCCATGTAGAATAGATGGTTTTTCACTAAAATTGATGTCGATATTGATGAATAGATCTTTTAATTACATAAAACATTTAAAATGGCCATTTTTCGGCGGTGGAAAGGGATAGAGTCATCGCGCGGCGGGCTCGTGGTAAAGGGATAGGGGTTTTCAGGTCCTACTTCACCTTAAGTACTTTTAATAGGTAGATACTTGTTGCATGTCTGCAATGCTTAAATTTTTGTTACTAATTTTAAAAACAATACAAGAGAATTATTAGTCTTACTGTATGCAGCGTCTAACCCAACCACCTTATCGATCGACGACTGAGCAGCTAAAGACGTTGCGCTCGACTAATCGGTTGCTTTTATAGGCGGTACAGTGGTGGGGTCGGCAACGCACACAGCAAGTTTGACTTATATTAACGGACATGACGTCACTTGGCTCTTAATAATATAATATTGTGAGTGTAAAATATTTATTTATTTAAAATATGATATATTTCAGGTTTATGAACCACTGTTGCGAGCCGAACTGTGAGACACAGAAGTGGACGGTACTCGGTGACGTTCGAGTTGGACTCTTCGCCTTGTATGATATACCTGCTGTAAGTTATATTCTAAGCCTGTGTCTTATTACCGCCCTAACTAGAAAAGTAAAACTGTTAATACATTTGATCGGTCTTGTAACTTCCTCGCCCGATAAATGACAACTTTAATCAGTCTTCTAACTTCCCTGTCTGATAAAGAACGCATCTGATTAGTTTTCTAACTTACATACCCGATAAAGGATGCATAATGGTCGGTCTTCTAACTTCCCTGCCCAATAAAGGACGCATTTGATCAGTTTTCTAACTTCCCTGTCCGATAATTCATTAACTGGTAGACATATAGCGCCATAATGAAAATGCATGAATCGACCTTTTCGCGGCTTTTCTGCCAGTTTACAGGACGCATCTGATCCGTCTGCCCACTTCCCTGCCCAATAAAGGACGCATTTGATCAGTTTTCTAACTTCCCTGTCCGATAATTCATTAACTGGTAGACATATAGCGCCATAATGAAAATGCATGAAACGACCTTTTCGCGGCTTTTCTGCCAGTTTACAGGACGCATCTGATCCGTCTGCCCACTTCCCTGCCCAATTAAGGACGCATTTGATCAGTTTTCTAACTTCCCTGTCCGATAATTCATTAACTGGTAGACATATAGCGCCATAATGAAAATGCATGAATCGACCTTTTCGCGGCTTTTCTGCCAGTTTACAGGACGCATCTGATCCGTCTGCCCACTTCCCTGCCCAATAAAGGACGCATTTGATCAGTTTTCTAACTTCCCTGTCCGATAATTCATTAACTGGTAGACATATAGCGCCATAATGAAAATGCATGAAACGACCTTTTCGCGGCTTTTCTGCCAGTTTACAGGACGCATCTGATCCGTCTGCCCACTTCCCTGCCCAATTAAGGACGCATTTGATCAGTTTTCTAACTTCCCTGTCCGATAATTCATTAACTGGTAGACATATAGCGCCATAATGAAAATGCATGAAACGACCTTTTCGCGGCTTTTCTGCCAGTTTACAGGACGCATCTGATCCGTCTGCCCACTTCCCTGCCCAATAAAGGACGCATTTGATCAGTTGTCTAACTTCCCTGTCATATAAAGTACGCATTTGATCAGTTTTTTAACTTCCCTGCCTGATAAAGGACGCATTTTATTCTTCTTACTTTTCTAATTTCAGAGATGATGAGTATTTTTTAACGCGTATGTATGTTTTATTTTTGATGTATAATCACGCATAACTTTTTACACAGTAGTCCAATTTCAATTATTCTTTTTAGGGTAGGGTTCCGTATGTAACTCAAAAGGTAAAAAAGGATAAGGTCACTTTCTTGTCCGTCTCGTCTGTCTGTTTGTCCGTGTGTCACCACCGATTTTCTCAGGAACAGGTGGACCTAGCAAGTTGAAATTCATACCACATACTGAATTGTATAGTTGGTATAACGTTCGTGGGGCCAAACTAGAGAGATAAAAAACTTTCTATAGTTCCTATCTCTATACATATAAAATTCTCGCGTCGTGGTGTTAGTTACCAAATTCCTCCTAAACCGCTAAACCGATTTGTATGAGGTTTTTTGTGTAAATTCGTTTGGTCTGACAATCGACCAACATCTTTTCTTTTCTCTCCTTTTTTTTGTATATGGCAAAACAACGTTTGTCGGGACAGCTAGCCTGCCTAGCATGACGACCAAAACACGATACGATAAAGCTATATCACGCGATATAACTACATCAACTCTCAAAATATGATACATAAAGCCGCCATGTTGAATTTTTATTATAAATTGCGACAAAAATTATGATAAAAATTCAACATGGCGGCTTTATCTATCATATTTTGAGAGTTGATGTAGTTATATCGCGTGATATAGCTTTATCGTATCGTGTTTTGGTCGTCATGCTAGGCTAGCAGAGGTGTTTAAAAAGTCAACGTGATAAAAATATATGGGCAAATTTATATTTTCGCGAAAACTTGTAAGTACCAAACCTTAATTTTCAACTTTTTTGTCTCCTTTATATTACAGAACAGTGAAGTAACATTCAACTATAACCTAGAATGTGCCGGTATAGACAAGAAGCGATGTATGTGTGGCGCCAAGCGATGCGCCGGCTACATCGGGGCTAAACCGAAACAGGTAATTTAAATGTTTGCAGCAACGATAATAGGGTTATTGGAAATTAATTGACACGGCGTTAAGGGCTTCTTTTGTGCACCTTAACGATCAACTTTTGTTCTACGACTTTTGGAAATTCATTATAAAAAAATTCCATACAAAAATCAAAAATTAAATCCAACAGTTCAAATAATACTCAACTCTACGTCTACGTCACAGAATCAATCATAGTAGGTATGGTACAACCCGATCGGGTCGCACGCAGTGCGCCCCGTGCCGATCGCGCGCGCGCACTTGCCGCATAGACATAGAAAATTACCAGACAGTACGAGAAACGCTTAAATATTTTTTTTGGGATATGTATTAAGTTTCGACAAAAGTCGTAGAACAAAAGTTGTTTGTTAAGGTGCACAGAAGAAGCCCTTAACGCCGTGTCGATTAATTTCCAATAACCCTGTATATTATGAAACTATCTGCGCCCCGCGGTTTCACCGGCGTTAGCCCCGATACCGCCGGAATTTCGGGATCAAAAGTAGCCTATATCCTTGTTTATCCCCCTAAACTACCGCTATGCCTATTTTCATCCAAATCGGTCCCGTCGTTCAACCGTGAAGAGGAAACAAACTTTCGGATTTAAAGCGGCGCCTATTTCCGCCCCTTAAAATAGGAAAATTGAAAATCCCTGAAACACGTGATCATTTATTTATAATAAGAAGATAGAATTCTAATTTTCAAGTTCCTACCTTTCAAAAATATCATACCTTCATACAAACTTCGACCCCCCCATTTTCCCCCCTTAGGGGTCGAATTTCGAAAAATCCCGTCTTAGTGAGCACCTACGTCATAAAAGGAACCCCCATGCAAAATTTGAGACTCCTAGCACTTGTAGTTTCTGAGATATCGTGATGAGTGAGTGAGTGAGTCAGTGATTTTCTCTTTTATATATATAGATAACTCCCAATTTTCTGTCTGCATTTAATAATATTATAAATGCGAAAGTAATTCTGTCTGTCCGTCTGTTTGTCTGTCTGTCGCGTTTTCACGCCTAAACCGCTGAACGTAGTACGATGAATTTTGGTACAGACATAGATGTGACCCTTGAGAAGAACATAGGCTACATTTTTTATCATGATTTTGTTCAAAAAACAAAAAATATAAGACGAATATTAAAAATTTACATCTGTCAAAGGACACTTTGACAATTGTCAAATGACACTTTGAGAACTGTCTGAGAACTGTCAAATGACACTTTGACATCTGTCAAACGTCAGTCTGATTTTGAAGTTGGGTGTCGTTTAATAATTTTCGAGGGTGCTGATTCCGAATTAATTAACAATGTTTATTCTTCATTTTACAGGATGAAAACCAATCGAAAAAGGGCAAAGCGAAGATGTCAAATCACTCAAACAAAGATGGCGCTTCACTCGCAAAAAGGACTTACAACAAAAAACGTAAAACGGATGAAACAACTAAAACCAAACAAAAAAAACTAGGAAGACCACCGAAACCAAAAGAATTGACCGAAATTGAAAAAGACCTTTTAATTATTAAAAATGCTACTAACGACAATATTGTTAGTAGTAAAAACAGTTCAAGTAGTAAAAATGATGCTTCTAGTAGTAATAACAGTACAGATGAACTTAATTCTACTACCAACAGTGAAAGTAGTAAAAAATGTACTATAGACAATATTTCAAGTAGTGAAAACGTAACCAACAATCTTATTAGTAGTAAAAATACTTCTAACGACGTAAATAATAAAAATGCTACTAATAACAACATTGCAAATAGTAAAACTTCAATAAAAAACACTAAAACCGTTTTAAGTAGTGAAAAAGTTACAGAGAACGTTACAAGTAGTATAATTGCTACTAATGACAATGTTACAAGTAGTAAAAACAGTGCAAGAGACATTTTAAACAGTGAAAAAGTCACATTAACAAGTTCTAAAAACACTACTAGTAGTATAAACACCACCCAAAACACTGCAACTAGTGAAAATACTACTAACAGTTCAAGTAGCAAAAACGATACTAATAAAAACATTACAAGTAGTAAAAGCAACACAAATAGTAGTGAAAACAACACGAAAAGTAGTGAAAACAGAACAAATAGTAGTGAAAAATCAAGGACGCAAAGTCTAGATGAAAAACCTAAAGCGTTAAAAAGGAAATTGGTCTCTAACTCAATTGAAGAGAGCTCAGTATCGTCTAGCAGTGCACCGAAAAGACAAAAGTGTATTGAAGTTGGTGATTGAATAGCTGTTTCCCAGTCTGGGGGTGATTGGGAAGGTATCTGTCTCAACTGCCACCAGTGGCGACACTTTTGGTGGTCTTTGAGAATCTCAATTTACTTGTGCAGTGTTTTTATTCCCTTTATTGGGGGTGATTGGGAAGATTTATGTACTGCCACCGGTGTTGACAATATTTAATGGTGGTCATTGGGAATATCTTTGTCAAAATTGTTACCAATAGGGCTGAAGGGTCCAAAAGAATTAATTAGATTTAGTAGGAATTTGATAAAATCAATATTAGTCGAATTTTTTTGTACTTTTTTTTACCAAAATTCTGCATTTATTTTCTTTTGATTATTAAAGTATTAGTAAAGAAAAGTTCCTACGAAATTGATCTAAAATTGAATAGTTTGATGTTCAAAGTTTGCCAAATAACAGGATATTGAGCCAAATTACAGTTCTTTTCACGCGACTTTTTCATTGGTCAGTTTGCCGTACGCGATTGGTTCGTCACATAAATAAATAAATATTTCAGGACATTCCACACATCGCCATCTAGCCCCCAAGCTAAGTAACTAGACTTGTGTTATGGGTGCTAGACAACGGATACACTACCTAAATACTTTTCTTTTGTAAATATATACTTATAATACATAGAAACGACTAGACCACAGACAAAATATATCAAAGCATAAATACATGTCTGAGTCGGGAATCGAACCCGCAACCCTGTGTTTGGCAGTCCGGCATGGTGACCACTGTGCCAACCGGGTCGTCAATAGTTTACATCTGACTCGTGAAAAGAACTTTAACCATTGTAATAAATTTCTTTGAAAGCAACTGTAACTTGTAGATTTAATTGAAATTTTCTCACTTGCCACCAAAAAGCGGCAGATAAGAAATGCAGCCAAAAATTTACTAATAAAAATAAGCTGACATTCAGATAAATAAATATGAAAATCCAATTCCAAAAGGTAGAATTCTTTATAAAACAGCTATTAAAAAAATTACCAAGACAAATCTAATTATTTTTTGGAATGTTGCCAAAAATTTGGGCTACAATAATGTATGATTTAACATACATAATATAGCCCAAATTATTTAATATATATTTTTTATAATTAATTACAACAAAAATCATTTTCTTTCAATTCCTTTTTGAATTTAGGATAATTAAAAAGCCTTTAAGGTTTTAGGAGTTAAAAATATTATGTTCTAAAATCACTGAAAACAAAAATATCGTTACATTTTGGTTTTTCGGAAGAAAAGAAGTTTCGACAACAGATATTAAGCTGCAAATCTCATACAGCCGCACAATGTAGTAGATCTTCCATTGTAAATAATTAGTTATAACTTTCGATTGCGCTCAAAAACGTTCCTAAGCGAGACTTTAATTAAAACTTTGTTACATTTTCGCTGTCGTTAAATTTCGCTTTTAACATTGCTCTTACGGTGAAGAAAAACATCGTAATTAAACCCTTGTGCTTAGTTGGCACCAGATATATTGGCACTAGCTGAGCTAGGAAAGCCTACTATTATGTCACAGACTACAGTTACTGCGAACTGAAAAAAAAACTGGTTGCCTGTAAAGTCGGTATACGGGCGAAAGTTTTACGTGACAACAACTGTGCTCGAGTGGAAGGGACGCGTGCCTTTCACTTTTTATGTCTGTCTCTCTCGCTCTTAGGCGGGCTAACCATGCCCGAGTGGAAGGGACGCGTGCCTCTCACTCGCTCTCATTGTGAGCGCATAACGTCAGCGGAGCGTAACGCAGTTTCTTGAAGTGTCACCCGGCAAACCAATTTATAAAACGTTGTCACGTCAACAATGGGTTAAAGTTTCTGGCTAATAGGCTAAAGCGAGACAAAGCATTCCTTAATTTATGTTTCACTAAGGTACGATTCTGAGTGCAGTATTTTTTTTTACAAAATTAAGTTTATATATAATTAAATATAAGATAGGTTATTCTAAAAAAATGTAGGTATAGTTGTAATTATTTGAATAACCGTTAATAAGTACATTATGTTGCTTTTTATTTGAAAATATACATTGTATTTACTATGTTTGAAGTTTTATTTTACACTAGCGACCCGTCCCGGCTTCGCACGGCTATATTATGCATGTATTATACATATAAACCATCACTCTATCTATTAAAAAAAAACTGGTTGCCTGTAAAGTCGGTATACGGGCGAAAGTTTTACGTGACAACAACTGTGCTCGAGTGGAAGGGACGCGTGCCTTTCACTTTTTATGTCTGTCTCTCTCGCTCTTAGGCGGGCTAACCATGCCCGAGTGGAAGGGACGCGTGCCTCTCACTCGCTCTCATTGTGAGCGCATAACGTCAGCGGAGCGTAACGCAGTTTCTTGAAGTGTCACCCGGCAAACCAATTTATAAAACGTTGTCACGTCAAAACCGCATCAAAATCCGTTGCGTAGTTTTAAAGATTTAAGCATACATAGGGATATAGGGACAGAGAAAGCGACTTTGTTTTATACTATGACTAGCGACCCGCTCCGGCTTCGCACGGCTATATTATGCATGTGTTATACATATAAACCTTCCTCTTGAATCACTCTATCTATTAAAAACAACGCATCAAAATCCGTTCCCTATATCCATAAGTAATAAGTACCTATTACTTATGGATATAGGGACAGAGAAAGCGACTTTGTTTTATACTATGTAGTGATGATGAAGATAACATAAAAATTTGGTTCACGCCCGTCTGCTCCCCTAACGGATCCCCGATTTCCAAAGGTTCCCCTGTCGCGTGGCAGATTAAGTCCGTCAGAGGCCCGGGGCGGCAAAGCTAAATGAGGCCCCTAACTTTATTTTTTTTTGTATTACAAGCCTTAATTCAGTTCATATTTGTATGTCTAAATTAGTGTTTGTTTATTTCGATAAAGTGAGGAAAATAAAATACGAATCGATCGACAAAAAAGAATCAAAGATACTACTTACCTACTAATATTTAATTTATAACACGGTGTTAAAAGGGGGGGTGTGGATCATCAGTTGCTGGGGGGTGGGGGTATGTTCTGCAATATTATAAATAATTCAAAAGTTATTTGGACTTCAGTGAAATTTCAATTATTGGCACTTTTTGAACTACATAACAAGTACGTTTTTCAATATGATGAGTGCTAGCCAAAGAAACATTCAGGGTTTATTTTTCTTAAAAGTTTTTAAGATAGGTTGCACTAAAAATAATGTGAAAAATATCTTTACGGTGGGTCTGCAATTATGCTGCCGACCATACCTACCCTTAATGGAACAGCAGCTCACTTGCCAGACTCAAGTGTTTGGTCTATGAAAATATTACGCACCTTCAATTTAATGAAGACGGGCTAAAGGTATCGCCATCTTGGTACTTATATTATGTGCTTAAACGGTGTGAATTTCATGCACTTCATATTCGAGTCTCACTCAACGCAATTATTATTATAGGTAGGGCTAGGTATGTTATAGTTTGTGACCTTTGAAAATAAATAAATAAATATCGCAGGACATTCCACACATCGCCATCTAGCCCCAAGCTAAGTAACTAGACCTGTGTTATGGGTGCTAGACAAGACGTAAGTAGGTACTTATACAATGTGTTCAGAGAAGGGTTTTTAATACGAAAGGGGGTTGTTTTAGATGTCTAGGCGAACAACTTTTAAAAAACATTTTCATACCTGCAGCACTTTAATCACGGATTAAAGCCCTATTAACCTCAACTTAAAGCAAGACTTTATTCCCAAGGGAGATAATGTTGTATGAAACTTCCAAGGGAATAAAGTGATTTGAATTTGGAACGTTGAAATTCGTGTGAAAATTCTTGGTTTTAATTTTGAAGGTCTCAGCAAATAGGTTTTATTTATAATAAGTAATTTGATTGGTCTATAAAAATCTAGCAGGCCACGATTTATGTTTTTTATTTTGATTTTTACGTTAGGTCTAAGCAAATAGGTTTTGCCTATAATACCTACCAAATATTTACCATCATGCTACCATATCATTGCAATTGCCCCATTTTTTTTAAAGTGGATTTTTTTAAAGTGGCCAGGGAACTGGCCACCACAAGAATTAAAAAAAAATTGGACTGACGGTATGAAAAGTAGAGTATGCACCTCGGGATAAAGCATGTCTTCGTCTTGGGCGGCTTGAACCCCTCGCTTCACTTAGGACTCTGCTTAACTCCCTCGCTTCGCTCAGGAGTTAACTTTAAACTCCCTCGCTGCGCTCGGGAGTTAACCCGAGGGTCCCTCGTTACACTCCGGGTTCAATATGCCACCCACAACATAAGAGATTGCTTTATGCCCTTGTTTTTCAGCGAAGGGGTTTAAATACGAAAGGGGGTTGTTTTAGACGTCTAGGCAAACAACTTTTGTTCCACGACTTTTGGAAATTAGAACTTTTTTTTCCATAATTCTGAGGGAATTTTTACTCGAAAATCAGCTGTTTCATACAAAAACTTCGAACGAAATGTTCGAATTTCCAAAAGTTGTAGAACAAAAGTTGTTCGCTTAGATGTGTAGAACAACCACCTTTCGTATTAGAACCCCTAAGTACTTAAATAAAAATGAACTGCCGAAATGTATGTTGCACAAAATTAATTTGTTTTTGTTTTCATTATTAGGAGAAGGTTTGTAGTTATAAGAAAAATAGCGACCCGCTCCGGCTTCGCACGGCTATATTATGCATGTAATATACATATAAACCTTCCTATTGAATCACTCTATCTATTAAAAAAACCCGCATCAAAATCCGTTGCGTAGTTTTAAAGATCTAAGCGTAGGTACAAAGGGAAATAGGGACGGCGAAAAGTGATTTTATTTTATACTATGTATAGTGATTTTAAAAAATCGGACGGGTTGGCGGGGCGCAGTTAGAAAATTACATTTAAACTTTACTATATTATAATTTTCTGAGTTTGATAAATAATTATTTTGAATGGTAAAGTTTCTAAAACTCCATAGCAAACCCCAAACCATCGGGTGACGATCATTAATCATACCTTTTTCAACAAATTAGTACAGTTAGAAATTTCACGTTAATTTGCAGCCGGTCCCCATTGGCACTCTTAAATATTGTTTTACTAGCTGCGCCTCGCGGTTTCACCCGCGTAAGTCCCGATCCCGGGATCAAAAGTATCCTATTTTCGTCTCCATCCTTTAAACTACTACTATGCTTATTTTAATCGAAATCCGTCCGTTTGTCCGTGATCAGTTTGTCCGTGAAGAGGAACAAAGAAACAAATATGAAGTTAAAAAAATAAGGCGTTTATTTACCAATTAGCTCTGTCCCGTGGAATTATCCGCGTAAGTCCCGATCCCGCAGGAATTTCGGGATCAAAAGTAAGTATCCTATTTCCGTCTCCATCCCTTAAATTTTAGTCGATTTTCATCGAATTCGGTCCAGTTATTTGACCGTGAAGAGGATACAAATAAATAAACAAACTTTTCGATTTATAATATTAGAGAATTCACTAGGATTAGGATCAGAAAATACCTAAAGCCAAAATTAAAATTTTTTTTTTTCTTTGGATGCATAATACCTTAAAATTTGTATATAGACCATATAAAATCGTCTTAAAAACTAAGTTAGGATGTGTGCCTTCGGAACGCGCCCACCAATGAGAAGAAGGCACAAGAAACTCATGGGGTTTTTTTTTCCTGTGATCACGCTCACAAAGGTCAATATTACAAATACATATTTGAAAGTATAATGAAATGGAGCAACTAAAGTCACGTCCATGGGTTCTTATCATTAAGGTAAGACGAAGTATCATAGTAACTCGAAGGTACCTAGTGGAAATTAATTGGAACATCTTTATTTTAGGGTCCCGTACTCAAAGGGTAAAAACGGGACCCTTCTACTAAGATTCCACTATCCTCAGGCCCCTCTTTCCCACTGGGATCCCCCCGTGATCAATAGGGTCCCGTGGCAGATCACTTTTTGAAGGAGTTAATGATTTCCTAAGGTTTTGCTTGATTTTGCCCATCATAAATCGAGAAAGGTTCCTCTTCAATCAACATATATTGTTCTTAATACCTACCTGTATGCTAAAAGAGTAACTTTTCTTCTCTCAAAGTCTTAGGGGCCCCATTATCCCAATATGCCCAGGGCCAATAAGTCAAAGACGGCCCTGACTATCCTACTGTCTGTCACCAGGCTGTATCTCTAGAACCGTGTTATCTGGACAGTTGAAATTTACACAGATGATGTATTTCTGTTGTTCGCTATAACAACAAATACTAAAAACAGAATATAATGGTAGAATATACAGAACCCTTCGTACGCGAGTCCGACTCCCAATTGGACGGTTTTTAAACTGTACAGTAAGGGTCATAAGTAAATGATCGATTTGCTACAATAATACTATCAACAAGTAGGTATTGGAGTTACGACCTTTTTCTATTTTTATTTTGATATTTTCACGGGATCAGGACTTACGTGGGTGAAACCGCGGGGCGCAGCTAGTCTATACTAATATTATAAAGCTGAAGAGTTTGTTTGTTTGTTTGTTTGTTTGAACGCGCTAATCTCAGGAACTGCTGGTTCGAATTGAAAAATTATTTTTGTGTTGGATAGTCCATTTATCGAGGAAGGTTATAGGCTACTTTCTATCCCGATATTCCCACGGGATCGGGAGTTACGCGGGTGAAACCGCGGAGCGCAGCTAGTTATGAATATGAAGCAAAGAGAGGTCTGACGATTAAAGGGAATGTAGAATAGACGCTTTTAAACTACAGTCTTCACCTAAGGTTAGGTACATTCTCAAAGTCTCTAAAAGTGTATAAAATATAATGAAAATTATTATGATTATTATTTTAAAACTAATAAGTTCTCTGTATCTTCATAGGACTTTCTTTTTAGTGCTTCTAGGAGAATTTTCTTTGCTCTATTGTAACTAAGGGGATATAATATATTAAGTTATAAGTATAAGTATAGTTACTGTTATAAGTACGTAGCGTCTAACCAATATGTGCGAGTGCGAGATCACATAGTATAAACGCAAGATTCGACGTATGCTCGATTCGTTTCACAGTTAACCATAATCAAAATCTAACAAGACTAACGGACGGAAACAGCTGCAACAGGGGAAGCTTGGTCCTCAGCCTCCAACTAGTGGAACTGGAATCCCAAAGGAAGACTAAATTTTAAGTCCTACACGTGCTCCGGATTCCAGCGACGCTAAAGGACATATTCTTTTCAGCAGATTTCTGGCCCGCCGGCATTGTATACCTACCGACGCTTTATGGAGGCGAGAACGAAGATCGAAAACCCAAAAACTGAACATATTTTGAAGCTATTGCATAGCTTTTATCGCGGGCTTTGAGCGCGGCGACCGAATCAAGACATTTCGTAATGAAAATAAAACCCCCCACTCTGCCCACTTCGCCTACCATGTAGCGTATGTACAAGTACATATATGGTATTTTAATATAATTTTATCTATAAGTATTACTATAGTCTGTAAGGTATCTATTTTTATGGGTATATTATACTTATTTATAAGGCTGTTACCTGAAATAAATTATTATTACTATTTATTATTATAACTAGCGACCCGTCCCGGCTTCGCACGGCTATATTATGCATGTCTTATACATATAAACCTTCCTCTTGAATCACTCTATCTATTAAAAAAAAACCGCATCAAAATCAGTTGCGTAGTTTTAAAGATGTAAGCATATGGTGGATTTCGTGTTTTTGCGATTTTTTTATTTGATAATGTAGGGTAGTTTACTATGCAGATACCACCCTTCTTCCTATCATCTCCTTTCCTTGTCTAACATGCACACGATGCAATCAGCTATCTTCGTTCATACATCACTTTGATTTGAACGACGCCTACCACCATTTTTTTGTAATACGAATTCAAGTCTAAGCTAAGACGCACGCGCCGTTCCTGTGTTATAATTAAGAAGTGTTACGTGACCTTTTCATAGACTTCAGCGATAGAACTGTGAATTTACTAGTGATTGCCGGCAAAGGACTCTAAAGGCGAACCCGAGAAAGCACCTACTGGTAAGTGTGCATGTTCCCTACCTTTTTCCCGTCGTGACACAGCCTATTTTCATCGTCCATCTTTTATTGGTATTTTGCAAGTAGATTCTACTTTGTCTTGTTGAAGAATCGCAGAAATACAGTCCACATTATAACCTAGCCTAAAGGTTTTCGAAATTCCCCTAGAACCAGCATTTTTAAATAATTTCCCGCACCAAAAAGTGTGGAGTTTATTAGGCGCCTCCAGCATACATAGGGACATAGGGACAGAGAAAGCGACTTTGTTTTATACTATGTAGTGATGATTAGTCTTAATAGTTGCCGTACGTTGTTTACCTATCAAATTAAGAAGTAGGTACATGTTAGTTCGCAAATACCTGTTACAAGAGGACTCAATGAATTAGACGGATTATGTTGCTTATGTTGTCTCTTTCTAACGCACAAAGTTGAAAAGGAAAGATATATAAACAAAACAAAACTGCCTCTAACAGATGGCGTTAGTAAAAAACTTGTGAAAAGCTAGATCGCGCTATCGTTGCGTTTCCGTCGTTTGTATACGAACGGACACCGGGATGTGATGATATATTGTAAGGTAAGTACCTCAGAACAAGGGTGAACATTTCTCTTTCGTGGTCTGCAACGATTCGTGTGCTTTGAACGATTAATCCTATCCTACTAATATTATAAATGTGAAAGTTTGTGTGTGTGTATGTGTGTGTGTGTGTGTGTATGTTTGTTACTCCTTCACGCAAAAACTACTGGACCGATTGCGTTGAAACTCGGTATGTAGATAGCCAGAGACCTGGATTAACACATAGGCTACTTTTAATCCCGATATTCCAACGGGATCGGGACTTACGGGATTACTCCTTTACGCAAAAACTACCGAACAGATTGCGGTGAAAATCAGTAAGTAGATAGCTGGAGACCTGAATTAACACAAAGGCTACTTTTTTTCCCGATATTCCCACGGGATCTGGACTTACGGGATCAGGACTCAAAAAATATTTTAAAAATTTAAAAGGTTGTAGTTGGGCGGAGGCGGAGAGAGTGATGAAGGGGAGAAGGGTAAGAAAAATAACAAGGGGGAGCATAGGAAAGGGGGAGGACAGGAAAGGGGAGGATAGGAAAGAGGAAGGGGATGTAAGAGGGAAGAGACGAAATGGGGAGAAGAGGAAAGGGGAGGACAGGAAAGAGAACGGGTATGAAAGAGGGAGGGGATGAAATGGGGAGAAGAGGAAAGGAGGAGGAGAGGAAATGGGGTGGAGTGGAAAGGGGGAGGGGAGGAATGGGGAGGAGAGGAAAGGGGGAGGGGAGGAATGGGGGAGGGGAGGAATGGGGAGGAGAGGAAAGAAGAAGAGGAGGAAAAGGGGAGGGGACCTAACCTAACCTTCTCCATCCGTGACAGTAATTTGTCAAAAACACATTCCGGGCCTATCTGGACTCTTAGAAATGTAACCGCTCGCTTCGCTCGCACGTGTTTGCTACTCATTCCGCGACGGTTCTGTGTCAGAAAAGCATTCTGGGTCTGTCTGGACTCCTTAAAATATAACCGCTCACTTCGCTCGCACGTGTTTGCTACTCATTCCGCGACGGTTCTGTGTCAGAAAAGCATTCTGGGTCTGTCTGGACTCCTTAAAATATAACCGCTCACTTCGCTCGCACGTGTTTGCTACTCATTCCGCGACGGTTCTGTGTCAGAAAAGCATTCTGGGTCTGTCTGGACTCCTTAAAATATAACCGCTCACTTCGCTCGCACGTGTTTGCTACTCATTCCGCGACGGTTCTGTGTCAGAAAAGCATTCTGGGTCTGTCTGGACTCCTTAAAATATAACCGCTCACTTCGCTCGCACGTGTTTGCTACTCATTCCGCGACGGTTCTGTGTCAGAAAAGCATTCTGGGTCTGTCTGGACTCCTTAAAATATAACCGCTCACTTTGCTCGCACGTGTTTGCTACTCATTCCGCGACGGTTCTGTGTCAGAAAAGCATTCTGGGTCTGTCTGGACTCCTTAAAATATAACCGCTCGCTTCGCTCGCACGTGTTTGCTACTCCATCCGCGACGGTTCTGTGTCAGAAAAGCATTCTGGGTCTGACTGGACTCCTTAAAATATAACCGCTCGCTTCGCTCGCACGTGTTTGCTACTCATTCCGCGACGGTTCTGTGTCAGAAAAGCATTCTGGGTCTGACTGGACTCCTTAAAATATAACCGCTCGCTTCGCTCGCACGTGTTTGCTACTCCATCCGCGACGGTTCTGTGTCAGAAAAGCATTCTGGGTCTGACTGGACTCCTTAAAATATAACCGCTCGCTTCGCTCGCACGTGTTAGCTACTCATTCCGCGACGGTTCTGTGTCAGAAAAGCATTCTGGGTCTGTCTGGACTCCTTAAAATATAACCGCTCACTTCGCTCGCACGTGTTTGCTACTCATTCCGCGACGGTTCTGTGTCAGAAAAGCATTCAGGGTCTGTCTGGACTCCTTAAAATATAACCGCTCGCTTCGCTCGCACGTGTTTGCTACTCCATCCGCGACGGTTCTGTGTCAGAAAAGCATTCTGGGTCTGACTGGACTCCTTAAAATATAACCGCTCGCTTCGCTCGCACGTGTTTGCTACTCATTCCGCGACGGTTCTGTGTCAGAAAAGCATTCTGGGTCTGTCTGGACTCCTTCAAATATAACCGCTCACTTCGCTCGCACGTGTTTGCTACTCCATCCGCGACGGTTTCGTGTCAGAAAAGCATTCTGGGTCTGTCTGGACTCCTAAAAATATAACCGCTCGCTTCGCTCGCACGTGTTTGGTCACAATAACTAACGTTACCTACTCCATCCGCGACGGTTCCGTGTCAGAAAAGCATTCTGGGTCTGTCTGGACTCCTAAAAATATAACCGTTTTCCACGTCTTCGCTTTCCCAAGACTTCGCTCTCCCACGAGACCTCACGTTACCTTGACGTGACGATCCTTCCCTTAACGTCTCGCTTTCCTATAACACCGCTTTCCCTTAATACTGGCATTGCTAAACACAAAAACTACTATACGAATTGTGATGAAAGTCTGTAGCAGGTAGCTAGAGACCCTAACAAATAAGCTACTTCTTATTCCGATATTCCTACGAGACTCGGACTTGCGCGGGTGAAACCGCGGGCGCAGCTAGTGCATAATATAGCCGTGCGAAGCCGGAGCGGGTCGCTAGTTAATGTAATAAAGTTGTTTGTAACGAATATGCTCCGAAACTACTGGACCGATTTTGATGAAACTTGGTATGAGGATACATTGATTCACTGGGAGTAACATAGGCTACTTTTTATCCCGATATTCCCATGGGATCAGGAGTTACGCGGGTGAAAGTTTGTTTGTAAAATGATAAGTACAACATTTCATTACACGGTTATGTAAAAGAACGGAAAATGTAAAGTTCAAACATTTGAGTTTTTCATTCGTTCTTTCCGCTCTTTTAGTTCATTCCCGCTCGGCTTGTTAGCTTGGCTTAACGAGAGCGCCTCGGCTTTGCCACGTTCAAGTGTCTTGAGAATAAAAAAATGTTTGAATGTTTCACATCAATTTTTCCGCGTAATTTTTGTTTTATACATGTATCTTTGTGCACACGGACCTTATCCAAAAAACACTATTACAAACAATTATTGTAAAAATATTAATAATTTATTTGGGAAAATTAACTAGAGTTTGTGGAATTTAAAACATATGATTACACTATTAAATAGATAGATAGATAAACTCTTTATTGTACCACATTAAATCTTAATTAAAACATTAAATGCTGCTAAAAAACAATAAGGCACAATGGGCGGCCTTATCGCTAAAAGCGATCTCTTCCAGGCAACCTTTGGATGGAAAGAAGGGGATGGGTGGGTTGTACAGTCGGCTGCATAATTGCAGCCCCCGGTAGAGTTCTAAAATGACTATTATTGGAATGTTTTAATTCTAATATTTTTTGTTTGTTAAAGACTTTAAACTTCAACTAAAGCAGGTGTCTAGAATCTTGCTTGTGTTGAAAACATTCTTATAACAGCCGTTTTCGAGCTCTACGGTGGGTCTGCAATTATGCAGTTGACCGTACATAACGTGATAGGAATCTAAGGAATGTATTATTTACCAAAGAGGAAAACATTGTGTAGCTATAAAGTAATTAAGGGTTTTTCTGGAATTTTAAATAAAAAGAGACATAGGTAAGTAAACGAGAGTTTGATAAAATGAAATTTGTATGAAACTGAATCTTTGTGAAACGGGAACCGTATGAAAACGAAATTGTATGAAATGGGAATTTGATATTAAATTAACTTGGATTTATACAGGACTTGTACATAATGGTCCGGATCGATTATTTTACTTTCAAGCAATTTTTTTAAATTTCTAATGTTTTTTTCTAAAGCGTTTGACTATACTATCACACCTGCCTGATTGTAGGTGACGATGTGGTCTAAGATATAGCACGCGCCCCTAGAAGATACCTATTCACTCGCGACTTGAAGACCCCCAAGTTATACACTTCAGGAAAGACAGACGCCGGTAACTGATTCCATTCCCTTGCTTCATGAATAAGGAATGATGAAGCGAAACACAAGAAATCCCAGAGTTTGACGTGAAAACGTCTAATAAATTGGTGGAACACCTGCATTTATAAAAAAGTGTCACGGTAATATTGTGTGACGTCATGCGTCATGGTAATAAGACCAGACGCGTCATGGTAACTTAGGAAACAACGTATCACTATCACTACATAGTATAAAATAAAGTCGCTTTCTCTGTCCCTATGTTCCTATACCCCTATGTATGCTTAATCTTTAAAACTACGCAACGGATTTTGATGCGGTTTTTTTTAATAGATAGAGTAATTCAAGAGGAAGGTTTATATGTATAATACATGCATAATATAGCCGCGCGAAGCCGGGGCGGGTCGCTAGTTTAATATTAATATCTCATCTGGGCTTGTGTAATGGTGACGAGTGACGAATAGAAGACTTATATAAATGAAAAAATTATAAAAATTATTTTTGTTTTTTAAGTATTTTCTCTTTGTCTCTTTTTTTCTTTCTTAGATTTCTCATTTTTGTAAAAAAAAGAAAAGAAAATGCATTTACGTAACATCTTTATTAAAATCCAAGGTGGTAATACCTGAAATTATGACGTAACAGTTAACTATCTTATTAGATAATTAAAACACTTATTTACTTAATGCATAAAGTTCAAATTATTCGTAATATATACCACAGAGACAACTTGTAGCTGTTCACGGCGATCACGAAATACAGGAATACTGCAACAAAAATAAAACAATTAGAGATGCAGCTGCAGTAAATAAAAGGTCTCATCGGTAATAATTCTGAAGGCTGTAGCTAATTCAACCTTTAATATATTAGATACATCCTTTTCTTATAGGTGTCTCGCCGGGGACAGTCGGCTGCTTAATTGCAGCCCTCGGTAGAGTTCGAAAATTACTAATATTGGAATGTTTGCATCCTAATAAATTTTGTTTGATTAATTGATCAGTTAGAAAAAAAACTGGTTGCCTGTAAAGTCGGTATACGGGCGAAAGTTTTACGTGACAACAACTGTGCTCGAGTGGAAGGGACGCGTGCCTTTCACTTTTTATGTCTGTCTCTCTCGCTCTTAGGCGGGCTAACCATGCCCGCGTGCCTCTCACTCGCTCTCATTGTGAGCGCATAACGTCAGCGGAGCGTAACGCAGTTTCTTGAAGTGTCACCCGGCAAACCAATTTATAAAACGTTGTCACGTCAAAAATTTAAACTTCACCTAAAGCAGGTGTCTAAAATCTTGCTTGTGTTGAAAACATTCTTATAATAGCCGTTTTGGAGCTCTACGGTGGGTCTGCAATTATGCAGCCGACTGTATCTTCCACAATAACAGTTACTTAAAATCATACATTTACAATGTATTTTGTTTTGTTTTTGACGTGATAAAGTCTAATAAATCGATGAACACCTGCATTCACAAAAAAGTTTAACGTGACGCGTCATGTTATGGACAAGGTAACGATAATACGTTGTTATGGTTATTATCAATGTTTTCTTATGACGTTATCTCATAAAGTTATCGCCCGTGTACCGACTTTTATTTTGTGGAGTTAGATATTTCGAAATTGTTTCAAGCAACATTTTCACAAGATTGATGTTTGAGGGTAGATACGACCGCATCGGACTACCTCATGGTAAACATTTTCAAATAACTGTTAGTAGTGAAAATAACAATTTTAGTTTAGTCTTATTTGTACGACTGAATGCCAAAAAGCTCAATTTAAGGTGAAAGGGTACCGGCGCTCTCTCCATACAAACGTAGTCGACTGTTTCCTCCCTGGATAACGACACTAGAGTAAATATTATTCTTGCATAAAACCTTTAACTGCCATGACTATGCCCCTATGTCTTGATTTTTTTCATTTTCTAACTATAATAGATATTAAGATAAAAAAAATAAAAAAAAAAACAAAACTTAGGGGCTGGCAGTTATAAGTTTTAAAAATATTTCCTATAATGTCATTATCCATGGAGGAAACACGTTTGTATGGAGAGAGCGTCGGTACCCTTTCCTTTTAAAGTTTTCTTGTTTCTCTTACAGATTAAAATATAAATAGGTGTAAACTTACAGCAGGTCCAAACGACAGTCATGATTGCTTTCATGATATCCCGCCGAGATAAGCCTTTGGTCCGGAACACAACAACCAGCACACTAATGACGGAGAACAACAAGTTGGAGACGCAAAATATGAACGCGAACCAAACGTAGACGTTGACCAGGTCATGGCGGCGCTGTTGGTAAAAAAAACAATCAGGAATCAAAATTGGAGGACCACCGTCTGTTCGCGATTGCGTCACAAAAATGGCACCTTCGTCACCCGTTTAGGTTTTTAGGGAAAAAAGGAAACCCTTATAAGATCACTTTCTTGTCTGTCTGTCTGTTTTAATTACCAATCTAATACCGAGGGGTTATTTTAAAGCTATTGCATAGCTTTTATTTTTCTATATCGGTCTTAGTTCTCGAGATATAAGCGATCTGATGCCAAAAGACACCGGAAAAATATTATTTTTTGACATTTTCACAATAAAAAATATTTTGACTTAAAAAAAAAACTTATAGTCCTTTAATGCATCTTTTGAGACCTCAACCACTTTCGTAGCTCTAGAACTAACGACACTATTAGACACAAAAAACATTTCCAATTCTAAAACACAATCGACAATAAAAAGAATAATGGCAAAACTTCGAACAAAAATTACATTAATTCAGATAGCCCAGTGCAGGCCTAGCACTTTCAAATCATTTAAAAATTACTTGTTTGCAAGGAGGTTAGGATCTTGAAGTATCTTTATGTGGAATGGCGTCAGATGCTAATGAAGAAAATGAAAAACCCCTGACTTTAAATGCTTATATCATAGGCTTATATCTTTCTTTCACATCTATTTCACAAAATACTAACAATTTAATTGTAATCTAGAAAAACGCAATATTTATAAAAAAAATCTATTTGTGTACATTCAGAAAAGGACTCAAGGTAGCAGGTGCATATTTTAAAGTTCTAATTATTTTAATATTTTTTGGTTATTCTGCGTGAAATAACGAACACTTTGAAAGCGTTATTTAAAAAATTAATTGTGCACCTGCTACCCTCAGTCCTTTTCTGACTGTATCTATAATATGCTAAAAATTTTCCTTGCCATCATTCTTTAGGTTTAAATCAGTGGCCTTTATGGAGGTCACTTCTTTTCGATCGGAGAAGTCGAGCTTAGCGAATCATCGCTAAGAGTAGAAGGTTATGTGGTCCGCGTATACGAGGCTTATTTAGAAAAATCTGGGTGTGACTGTAGATTTTAAAATGTGTCGTCGGTGTATCGTTGCCGCTTTGCCCTGTACTCTGCGACCGGAGTGGCAGATTGGCGAATCGCAGGGGACCATCGACGTAAAGACATGGGGCTGTCTGGCATCCATCCGCTTGGTCCCCGGGATGGAGGTTGCAACGTGCCACGTGCTCTAGTGCGTCGTAACAAGGGGGGGAGAGGCGAAAGTCGAGCAAGAGGAGAGTCCTCACGGACAAATGCCGTCGGGGCTGCTGTTGCATGCAAAAGCTATCCTCGTAGCCCTGACAATAGGCATCGAGACAGAGCATCCTGGTGGTTTAGTCGGTTGGAGCCCAACATAACCACTCCGTTGGCCCCAATAACGGAGTGGTATGGTAGCCAGAAGTAGCCATGGATACGTGGCTGTCGACGTCGCACTGGCATCCCGGTGAGGTAGAGCCCATAAAAGAACATTATTTATAAATAACTACTAGCGACCCGTCCCGGTTTCGCACGGCTATATTATGCATGTATTATACATATAAACCTTCCTCTTGAATTATTCTATCTATTAAAAAAAACCGCATCAAAATCCGTTGCGTGGTTTTAAAGATTTAAACATACATAGGGAAATAGGGACAGAAAAAGCGACTTTATTTTATACTATGTAGTGATGATGAGCTTACTATCATAAGTCCGAGCATGAGTATACCGCTGCCGATGACGAAACACATACCCCATAGATAATAAATCATCTTGAAAGCAATGAAAATATCGTCACGGTCAGGGAATAAATTTCCAACAAACTTGTCTGCGTTCTGTAGCTCATACATCGCCCACATCTGAAAAATATATTTAATTATTTATTACCCGCGTTTGGACTATAACAAACACAACAAAATAAGAATTAGCGAAATCGGTCCAGCCGTTCAAGCGTGATGCGATGACCAAGGAAAATAGGAATTCATTTTTATGATAGACTAGCGACCCGCTCCGGTTTCGCACGGCTATATTATGCATGTATTATACAATATAATATAAACCTTCCTCTTGAATCACTCTATCTATTAAAAAAACCGCATCAAAATCCGTTGCGTATTTTTAAAGATCTAAGCATACAAGGGAAATAGGGACATAGGGATATAGGGACGGCGATAGTGACTTTATTTTATACTGTGTAGTGATTACTAGCAGCGCTCCGCGGTTTCACCTGCGTAACTCCGGATCCCGTGGGAATATCGGGATAAAAAGTAACCTATGTTATTCCTAGTAAATCAGTGTATCCTCATTCCAAGTTTCATCAAAATCGGTCTAGTAGTTTCGGAACCTACTCGTAACAAACATAAAAACATCTTTCCTCTTTATATTATTAGTTTAGATGTAGATTGCAGGACAATTTTTACACAGTGCCATTCAGTCGCCTATGCAACTACGTTTTATCGATTGTTCTAAGTCTGAATGACAGTTATTAAAAAACGAGCTACATAGTAGGCGGAGTGGGGGGTGTTAGGTTTTATTTTCGTTACGGAATTACTTAAATCGGTCGCCGCGCTCAAATCCCGCAATAAAAGCTATGCAATAGCTTAAAAACAGTGCCTTTATTCGGGCGCGCGTGATTAAGAAGAGATTTCCATACAAAAACCGCCCCCCCTCCGCCCCTAATCACGCGCGCCCAACGACTTGAACCTTAGTGAATATAGGCCGTCAAGTGCGAGTTGGACTTTTCAAAAATAAAAACGTATTTCCAAAAATCTTGAAACAAAAGTTGATTGGTTCGATTCCCGTCTCAGACATGTATTTATGCTTAGATATTTGTCTGTGGTCTGGTTGTTTCTATGTATTATAAGTATTAAGTTTACAAAAGAAAAGTATATAAGTAGTATAACCGTTGTCTAGCACCCATAACACAAGTCTAGTTACTTAGCTTGGGGCTAGATGGCGATGTGTGGAATGTCCTGCAATATTTATTTATTTATTGTTTAAGTGCACAGATGTATATTTAAAGCTGTATACAAGGTGATTATTTTAAAGGCCTTCAGGGTCATTTCCTTTGATTTGCCATACTATGTTTGTTTCCAAGAATTGATCTCTATGCAACACTATCGATTGGTGTTAAATTAAAGGATGATTTTTTTTGGCAATATCAACAGGTTCGATTTCAGATTAGGGTAATGGCTTTTTCAAAAATCTATGATGCAGTTCTAGTTTTTGTCAAAATCGGGTACGCAACTCTGTTCACCATTTTTCGCTATTTACTCGTGAACTATAGTCTAAACACTATCCCCATATAATTTATAGGGATAGTGCTTAGATTAGACTAATAGTTCCTCATCACTATCACTATCACTACATAGTATAAAATAAAGTCGCTTTCTCTGTCCCTATTTCCCTTTGTATGCTTAAATCTTTAAAACTACGCAACGGATTTTGACGCGGTTTTTTTTATTGGATAGAGTGTTTCAAGAGGAAGGTTTTTATGTATAGTATAATAATTTATAGGGGTAGTGCTTAGACTATAGTTCCTCATCACTATCACTATCACTACATAGTATAAAATAAAGTCACTTTTCGCCGTCCCTATGTCCCTTTGTATGCTTAGATCTTTAAAACTACGCAACGGATTTTTTTTAATAGAGTGATTCAAGAGGAAGGTTTATATGTATAATACATGCATAATATAGCCGTGCAAAGCCGGGGCGGGTCGCTAGTATAAAATAAAGTCACTTTTCGCCGTCCCTATGTCCCTTTGTATGCTTAGATCTTTAAAACTACGCAACGGATTTTGATGCGGTTTTTTTAATAGATAGAGTGATTCAAGAGGAAGTTTTATATGTATAATATATGCATAATACAGCCGTGCGAAGCCGGAGCGGGTCGCTAGTAGATTATATAGGGATAGTGTTTAGACTATAGTTCACGAGTAAATCTATGTCTAAAGCTAAGGTTTAAATCCACATCTCCGACTATCCTTAAACCTCGTTTTGGAATAAGGGGGATAAAGTTTAGAATATAGCCTTGAAGGCCCGTGTAAAACATTCATCCTGTATACCTACTTACAAATGATAAAATACAGATCATAATGGCGCCGGCTCTTAGTGGTATGCAGCAGCAACATTTCATTTGGTAGCCGAACCTGTCCACAGGATTCTTCATGCTTGGCTTTATTGGGAGGTCATCGAAATTTACTGGAGGTGGACATTCACAGATACTGAAATCAAAATATATTCTAAGGTACGGCCGGCTTCATAGTTGCAGACCCACCGTAGAGCTCCAAAGCAGCTGTCATAAGAATGTTTTCAACACAAGCAAGATTCCAGACACCTGCTTTAATTGAAGTTTAAAGTCTTCTAACTCATGAATTTATCAAACAAAAATTATTAGATTGAAAACATTCCAATAATAGTAATTTTAGAACTCTACCGGGGGCTGCAATTATGCAGACGACTGTACTTAAGGTGAAAGGGTACCGGCGCTGTCTCCATACAAACGTAGTCGACTGTTTCCTCCCTGGATAACGACACTAGCACAAATATTTTTGTTCCATAAAACTTATAACTGCCATGACTATGCCCCTATGTCTTGGTTTTTTCATTTTCTATTTATCATAGAAATTAAGACTTAAAAAATAAGTAATAAAAAAACAAAACATAGGAACATAGGCAGTTTTAAGTTTTACGCAACAAAAATATTTTTATCCAGGGAGAAAACAGTCGACTACGTTTGTATGGAGAGAGCGCAGGTACCCTTTCCTCTTAAACTTTTTAAACTCACACAATTCGTCGTGGTAGGTCTCCTCGCGACTATGACTAATGTAACATAGTCAAAACGTCGAGGTAAGAGAAATAAAAATACGCAATTAAAACCCGAGAAAATAATTACCATCTTGACCTTTGTGAGCGTGATCACAAAAAACCTCATGAGTTTCTTGTGCCTTCTTCTCGTTGGTGGGGTTGCATTCCAAAGGCACATATCCTAACTTACTTTTTAAGACGATTCAAAGTGAACCAATGCAAATTGTATGATTCATGGGTTAACTTGGTATCGTCTTAAAAACTTAGTTATATAGGCTGTTTGCCTTTAACTATTACTTACTAGGTATACTGTTTGCCTATTACCTTCAAGCGATGGATGGTCTATCTATTCCACTATAAGGAACTGGTTGATATCACCCAGGCGACACTCTAATGTCCTTTATGCACCTATAGTGAATATAGGTACGAAAAAAAAAAAGTGAGCCGTCACGGGACGCCTGGTAATCGACATTACAGGGTGGCTCTAAAATACGTTGACAAACAGTTTTATGAATAACTTTATTATTTATATTGATACAGTGTTGTGAGTTCTAAATAATAAAAATATAGTATTATCTTATCTTGAATATTTATTAGTTTTACAAATAACCGCCTTTTGCTTGGATACACAGGGTTAAACGTTTTCTGAAATTTACACCGATTTTCCGCACCTGCTCTTCAGATATTTTATCTCACGCGTGAATAAGTGTTGCCTTCAGCGGGTCTATATTTCTAATCGCAAAAATGATAGAATTTACTCTTCTAGCCGCCCTGGAGCCGCAGCAGTTGTCTCTTATCGCCAAAAACCGGATTCAGTTATGGTTTGGGGCAGTATTTGCTCAACAGGCAAAACTCCCCTAGTTTTCGTCGAAAAAGGTGTGAAAATGAACCAAGAAATATACCGACGGGATATTTTAGAGGGTGTAGTTCTTCCTTGGAGCCAGCAGCATTTCGGCGACCAACCGTGAAGTTTTAAATAGGACTCTGATCCATCTCACAGGACCTTAAGCGTGCAGCAGTGGTGTATGGTAAACTTTCCTGGGTTCATAAGTTCTAGGGAATGGCCTCCGTATTCACTGGACCTAAACCCGATGGATTACAGTGTGTGGTCTATCTTAGAGGCGAGGGTCTGTGCGACTACTCACACAAGTATAGACGCGCTGAAGGCAACACTTATTCATGAGTGGGATAAAGTATCTGAAGAGGAGGTGCGGAAAATCGTTGAAAATTTCAGAAAACGTTTAACCCTGTGTATCCAAGCAAAAGGCGGTTATTTTGAAAACTAATAAATATTTAAGATAAAAAAATACTATATTTTTATTATTTTGAACTCACAGCACTGTATCAATATAAACAATAAAATTATTCCTAAAACTGTTTGTCAACGTATTTTAGAGCCACCCTGTATTTTGTAAAAGTAATATGCAGAAAAGTACAGATTGTGATAGAATCGCACAGTCGATTAAGCGACGCGTCGCCACACCGTACACACTACTGCATATAGACTGTATATATATACCATCATAAAGCGTGGCGACGCATGTCGCAGACGCAGAAATCGTTTTTACGTGCGGCTATAGATGTTTCACATCAAAAGTACGCGGTATGTAACCCTCATAAAGCACCACTCTACTTAGTAATATACCTAGAAACTTAATAGTCAAGCGTCCAAAGGCCCGTTTGAACTTGAATCCATCACCGGAGGGACAGCGAATGGTCGTTTTAAACTTAGATAAGTAAAACTAAGTAAATAAGTAGTGCAAAGTTGCAGACTAGTTTCTTGGCACTAGTTTGGTATGTTTACTTGGAAAATGTAAGTTTTAGTGTCGCAAAGTATTCACTTGGGGACTCTCTGAGCTTGTTACTTAAGAGGTACGTAGGTATTTACTTCATTTTTAATGTAAAAAAGCTAGCAAGCCATTTAGGGCTACTTCTGTGCACCTTAACAAACAACTTTTGTTCTAAGACTTCTGGAAATTCGAAAAAAATATGGAAATTTTAAGGTTATGTAAATTCGGAAAACAGCAAAGGTCATTCAGACTAAGATCAGTAAATAAAACTTAAAAAATAAGTAAAGTTTTAAGGTTAACGACCTTTCCGTATATGGAACAGCTGATTTTCAGGTAAACCTAACCTAAAAACTTTCGAAGAAAATGTTCGAATTTCCAAAAGTCGTAGAACAAAAGTTGTTTGCTAGTACCTCAACGGCTTGCTAGTATAATTACCAATAACCTTGTATACTTAGATTTTGTCAGCTTGACACAGAAAAAAAAAGGTTATTTTCTAGAGTAAAATCCCGCCTACCACCAAACCTTTGTGATTTTATAAAAGCTGAGAATTTCTCAGCGCATATTTTTGTACTAACCGATAATGTTGTTAATAACGATTAATTCCTGGAAACAAACATAGGAAATGAAAGGAAATGGCTAATTTTTATAGTTATACCTATTTTTATACCTTTGTGGATCATCTTTCAGCGGTTTGAAAGGTGTTAGAACTATGTTTCAATCTCAGAACAATAACTAAATTGTTCTGAGGTTTCAATAGTTCCAACTTTGTTTAGCTTTAGGGGAATAGTTACCCAAATGACATAAATATAGGCGATTCCTTTTATTTGCAAACTTAACAGGTTCGATTCTTGGCTTTGCTACCTGATACGTCTCCAAGCCACTATGTTCTGAACTTCATAATTGCACGTCGTTCATAACTGTGTTGGGGGCATACGCGAAGGTCTGGCGGTAAGCGGGATCTGAAGCTGAGGACATACTGTTTGGACGCATCCGCGGACGCGTCCGACTGCCGCGACTGATAAGTCTGCACGGTCGTTTGGCATCCAGGGGCCCAGATCGCTCTAGGACGTCCGAACGCTCAAGGGCGGCCCAAGGTTACGTCCGCGACTTACGTCCGATAGTGTGCACAGTTACATACATTTACATTACACAGATGCCTTAAGTCGCGACTCGCGACATTGCGCGGACGAGGCTTACGGACGCGTCCGAGCAATGTGTCCCCAGCTTAACTCTATTATTATGTGTAAAAGGCGCGATTTACCAAAATATCGATTTAAATCTGGGCTATTTTGACACTAAGCTATTCTCTCGAATTGGGTATGTAACTTACTGTTCAAAGAAACCCATAATGCCGCTTCCTTTTGGATTATTCCTCGCATTATTCAATTAATGAATTCTCATATCATTTTATAATTAATTTTAAAAGGTGTTTACATAATTGTATTTGTGTCAGTTTAATTTGACTTTGATGATTTGGTGTAATTATTAATTTGGTTCTAAAAAGGTTGAGGCAAAGAAAGGGGTTCGAGCGTTTGGTATAGGAGCTTGGCAAAGTGATTTTTTCGAGGAGTGTTTTAAACTCTAACTATCCATATCTGTCGATAGAGGGCATTACAACAAATAAAATAATGACATCACACTAAACCTCTAGAAGAAACATACCCTATTTTGACATAATTTAATATTTTATTTAATATTGACATACCTAAATTTATTTAATAACATGATACATTAATAGCTATATATTTTTTTGTGTTTAAACTTTTTATTTAATATTGCGAAAGTTGACTATACATCGATTGATTATTATCACCTACTATTTGTACGCCATTGTATGGCTAAATATGAAGAGACAATATCCTACTTTGTAACATCACTATGTACCATATTTAATGCAAATAAAATAATTCTGATTCTGATATGATTTTTCAAAAGTGCGCGGGGTTATTTGAGAACTTCTAATTTACCTAAAAACATCTTCAGTTCAAGATCTTTCTGGTATTATCACACATGGCTGCAACTCCTTACATTTCCCATATTCGATCAAGGTGTGCCTTAACGCAGAATAAAAACGTCACGCTGCGCAGAAAAATAAAAACAACGATTAGTAACTTGCATACTGAAGGCCAATTCTCGTAAATAATATGGTTTCAATTACATTTCAATATCATTCCGATTGCATTTCGATTGCAAAAAACCCTTAAAGTCAGTTTATTTTGACGTGACAACGTCTTATAAATTGGTTTGCCGGGTGACACTTCAAGAAACTGCGTTACGCTCCGCTCACGTTATGCGCTCACAATGAGAGCGAGTGAGAGGCACGCGTCCCTTCCACTCTGGCATGGTTAGCCCGCCTAAGAGCGAGAGAGACAGACATAAAAAGTGAAAGGCACGCGTCCCTTCCACTCGAGCACAGTTCTTGTCACGTAAAACTTTCGCCCGTATACCGACTTTACAGGCAACCACTTTTTTTACAAAAAGCTAACTTTGAGGGTATTTTGAGCTACTTTGAGGGTATTATTTGTGATCGAAATGCAATCGAAATGATATTGAAATGTAATTATTTACGATAATTGGTCTTCTGGCTGTTTTCCGCAAACAGATAACTTTGTTGGATATCTTTGATATAAGTAAAATTTGGATACACCTATTTTTGTTTGCGTGATACAAAAAACCGGCCAAGTCCGAGTCGGACTGGCGCACAAAGGGTTTCGTACCATGTTGTATGGGATATTTTTTATCTGTTTTTAGTATTTTTTGTTATAGCGGCAATAGAAATACATAAATACATCGGTCTTATAACATGACTTGTTTTTGTATACTTACAGAGTTTATGTACAAAACGTTGCAACAGCTTCACCCGATGCACCTATACATATTTATATTTCTTTTTGGGCTTGAGTAGGATTTTAGTTTAAGTTTCAATTAACATATTTAACTTAATTAAATTAATTACAAACTTAATTTTTAGTTAATAACCATGACATGAATACTAATCTAATTTAATTTAATTTTAATTTTAATTATTTTTTGTAAGTTTAATATGGGTTTTCTAGCCTGAAATAAATGTTTTTTTTTTTTAATACATAATCTGTGAAAATTTCAACTTTCTAGCTATCACGGTTGATGAGATACAACCCGGTGACAGACAGACGGACAGACAGTGAAGTCTTAGGTTTAGGTTTAAAGAATTTATTTACTCATAGAAGACATAAGTCCACTTACAATGAGTATTAGTAAGTACTTATCATTAGGTTAGTTTCAGAACTTTCGGAGATCATATTTTATCAAAATATTTTATCCATAATATAAGTATTCTCTAAGTTTGTTTGTATATTATATACCTATGTCATTAAACATCTCCGCACCTTCAAACATTATATTTTTCCGACCATATTCAATTCAATTCAATTCAATACATTTATTTCAGATAATTAAAATCCATAAAATACACATAATCACACTAATAAAATCAATAAAATAAAAATAATCAAAATCAAAATATATAACAAAACTAGTTGCGCCCCGCAGTTTCACCCGCGTAAGTAAGCTCTTTCTCACCGTTTAAACCTTCCCTGGATTTCCACAAATAATTCAAGACCAAAATTAGCCAAATCGGTTCAGCCGTTCTCGAGTTTTAGTGAGACTAACGAACAGCAATTGATTTTTATTTATATAGATATAAGATAATAAAATTCAATGTCATCATACTTAAATGTCAACTAAATGCAATGTCAAAAATAAATAAAATAAAATTAAAAATTAGAATCAAAGTATATATAGCATATAGTGTAGTAGTATATAGTATATAGTGTGTAGTAGCATATGTTTTTGTTCTAAAGTTAAAGTCTTAGTAATAGAATTCCGTTTTACCCTTTGGATACGGTACCCTAAAACAACGACAATTTTGTATGAAAAATGTCCTAATGCCATCTCTATTAAAACTCCAATCTCTCTGGCACTGAAAGTTTTTATTTTTAAAAGTGAAAGTTCCAAACTGAAATTGTAATTTACGCGTGCGTTATCTTTCACATAGGTACTATTAGGTACGCCAGGGGGCATTGTTTATTTGTTAGGTACCTACCTAGTACCGTACCTACTCAACAACTAAGATATTCAGTAAAATTAAGGAAAGAAAGAAAATGTAGAGAGGACATTAAATTAACCTTTTTATTACTCAGGTACAGAATTGGCAGACTCACTGTAGAGTTTTAAAATTACTTTTACTAAAATGTTTATCTAATAAATTAATAAGTTGAACTCATAATGTCCAAAGTTGTCAGTCGTTCATCCGTGAAGTCACACACTCACACATATATTTATTATGTGCTATAATAAATAAATATTGCAGGACATTCCACACATCGCTATCTAGCCCCAAGCTAAGTACCTAACTACACTTGTGTTATGGGTGTTAGACAACGGATATACTACTTATATACTTTTCTTTTGTAAATATATACTTATATACGAAACAAACAGACCACAGACAAATATCTAAGCATAAATACTTGTCTGAGGTGGGAATCGAATCCGCAACCCTATGATTGGCAGTCCGGGATGGTGACTATTGTGCCAACTGGGTCATCGTCTATGGGTGGTACAGCTGAGAATCAGTGTCTTGCTTCTTTGAGCAAATCCAACACTGAGCTACTACTGCCCATTGGCATCACTGCGGCATACTGCTCACCACAATTTCAATGTTCAACTGTTACTTTTAGAAGTTTTAATTCCGTCTGTCTGTCCGTCTGTCCGTTTCCGTCTGGTATTTATTTTGCAGGCAGCTTCAACCTGTTACTTTAGTGTTACGCGCGAATCTTAAAATGTCACCTTTTTTAGTTACAGTAGGTATGCGTCATAAGTCCACTATCAGTTTGCTACAATAATACTATCATCAAGTATTGGACTTACGACCTTCTTCTAATAGACGTTACACACAAACGTAAATACTTGAATTAAAAGTACTGAGTGTGATTATTATTTTCAACATGTTAGCTATGTCTTTAGTAGGCCGAGAGGTATAAGCCGCCACCCGCTACACAAACCGACGTGGGTTCGATCCACAGGTTACGTTGTTATAATGTTCAAATAGTGCTGCACAGGATTGTAAACGTTACGATGGGCAGACTTTTGACTGTTGATTGTATTTTTGGATTACGCAGCTACAACATGTGATTTTTGTGTAATAATAATAATAAATATTGCAGGACATTCCACACATCACCATCTAGCACCAAACTAAGTAACTAGACTTGTGTTATGGGTACTAGACAACGGATATACTGATATACTACTTATATACTTTTCTTTTGTAAATATTATACTTATTATACATAGAAACAACCAGACCACAGACAAATATCTAAGCATAAATACTTGTCTGAGGCGGGAATGGAACCCGCAACCCTGTGTTTGGCAGTCCGGCATGGTGACCATTGTGCCAACTGGGTCGTCTAATATTTAAGTTTATATTTATAACACAAATTTATTATTCACTCTCATCATTTTTTCTTAACGGGCTTATAGAAGTTTAATTTCCAAGACAGTAAGAAGAGAATACCTTTCCCCATTTTACTATAATTTAAATATCTTTAGCAACAACGATATATTATTAGAAGTGTAAAGCGACAAAGTTGTGACATTAATTCAGTGTTCGGTGTGTAATCTTCTAAGTTTTGGCAAGGACAACCGATTAATGGGCCAGTTTATAGGTGTTTACTTATATTTGTTCCGTATGTAGGTTTACCGCTTTTCATAATAGCACATGAGTAGAGAACTACTCATGTGATAATAGGTAAATACAAGCTAGGTACATAATGTTAATCTGTCACCCATAAATAAATATTGCAGGACATTCCACACATCGGCATCTAGCCCTAAGCTAAGTAACTAGACTTGTGTTATGGGTGCTAGACAATGGATATATTACTTATATACTTTTATTTTGTTAATAAGTATATACCTTATAATACATAGAAAAAACCAGACCATAGACAAATATCTACCTATATATATACTTGTCTAAAGCTCATGTCTAAAGCGCAAATCGCAACCCTGAGTTTGGCAGTCCGGCATGGTGACCATTATGCCAACTGGGTCGTCAAATCAAAATCGGTTCAGCCGTTCGGGAGCTTTGATGCCAAAGACAGATACACACACACACACACACATCGGCGGGAACTGAACCCGCAACCCTGTGTTTGGCAGTCCGGCATGGTGACCATTGTGCCAAATGATTCGCTTCGGCCATATTCGAAACCAAGGTTCGAAACTTTCCTCTTGAATCACTTTATATTAAAGAACCGCATCAAAATCCGTTGCGTAGTTTTAAAGATCTAAGCATACATAAAGACAGACAGCGGAAAGCGACTTTGTCTTCGACGACCTCTGTGGCACGTCGGGCGAACACCCGACTGCGACGCAGAAGGTTGCGGGTTCGATTCCCGCCGGGAACAAGTATTTATGCTGACCATAAATTCTTGTTTCTGGTTCTGGGTGTTTCCTATATGTATAATATGTATATATTTACAAAAAAAAGAGTATATAAGTAGTTTATCCGTTATCTGGCACCCATAACACAAGCATTAAGTTGCTTAGCTTGGGGCTGGATGGCGATGTGTAATATGTCCTGAAATATTTATTTATTTATTTATTATAATGTAGTGATGATAAAACAAACAATTTTTTTTAAAGTAAAATCATATGGGTAACAAATACGGCGGCTATGTTGTTACTAGTTGTAACAACAAATAACATTTTGTTGTTATATCGAAGTTTCCGGGAAACAAAAAGTAACCGCAGCTTTATGCCCACTTCGAGTCAGCCTAGTGTCCCCGATTCAGTGCAACCTGAGATCAGGCAGTGGTTCTTAAACTTTTCAAACTTGTCACCCCTATGTTACCTAACTTGTTACCTTCATAATTGGACCGAAGTGGGTAGGTACCTACCTTATCGCCGGTTGTCAAAGGAACTTAGCCGAGAAATTTTTTTACGCGTTACAAAAATATGAAACTAATTTAACACTTATTAATATAAATTTAAATATAAATGTACCTATGTGTTTAAATGTACCTATGTGTAAAAATGTACCTATGTGTATAAATGTACCTATGTGTATAAATGTACCTATGTGTATAAATGTACCTATGTGTATAAATGTACCTATGTGTATAAATGTACCTATGTGTAAAAATGTACCTATGTGTATAAATGTACCTATGTGTATAAATGTACCTATGTGTATAAAAATCAAATAATACTAAGTATTTTAACAAAAAAAATAAAAAAACGGGACTTTGTTCAAAACGCGTGGCCCGCGACACGTTAATTTCTTTTTTTTTTATTTCATCCTAATATTATAAATTTGAAAGTTTGTGTGTGTATGTTACTCGTTCACCCTAAAAACTCTTAGATCGATTGCGACGAAACTCGATATTCCCACGGAATTTCCCTGCACTAAACCGCATCAAATCATGAAATTCTTGTCATATATATCAACAGCTTATTACCCCCGCAGACTAGCGGTTTTACCCCCGCGGGGGGGTAGCTACCCCTAGCTTTAGAACCGTCGGATTAGAGAGTGAGGCGTCAGATGCACTGTCTGTGGCCACTACACTCAAGTGTTTCTCTTGACCTGCTTCTTTCTAGGGCTGGGTACCTTTCCAGATAGTTTTAATGTTATGATAGATAAACCCTTTATTTGCTCAACATAAAAATAAAATAGAAAGAAAGTTTTTATTGAGTACAACACACGACACAGGAAGTGGCTAATTAAGAAATAAACATGGAAAAGAAAAAAATACTTATAGAAAATAAAAAAGTGACTTAAAAAAAGACAAAATAAAAAAAAAGAAATGAATGAATGATTAGATGATGGTTTATTGATTTTAAATTAAAATTGTTATACTAAAGTAAAAAAAGGTAGAAGTAATAATTGCAGAAATAAGTGGTCTTATCGTTGAAGGCGATCTAGTTTAGCTTTAGTTTGTGTTATGAAAGGGACAGTACAAAAAGTAAACTAGGTATGTATGTAGGTACTTTATTTTTTAGGGTTCTGTAGGGTAACAACTTATGTCTGCCAAGGAAGTAGCTGAGCAGGAAAGGGAGATCACCTCTTTTGATCCCGCTCGCTCCCGGCGCTCCAGGAGAGTCAGGAATGACCATCTTCCTCCTTAAAGTGGCTCGTGGTGACGGACTCGGGGGAGTCCGTCACCAGTTCAAGGGCCCGAGATGGCGGCGGCATGTCCCGCGCCGCCTCTTGTGAGTTGGTTTTTCCCGCGCTGCGGATTTTTTCAGCGAATGGGGTCTGTTGAGACCAATCGCCGCCGGGTGTATGTGGTTAAGCATGCGCAAGCGAATCCCTCTGCACTCGGCTCATGGTGGAGAGAAGGGACACCGTCAGGTTTTTAGTGGGTAAACCTCTGGCCGTCTACCATCTTAGGCCAGTAGGGAGCCCCACATACCCCACTGCTCCCCCCCGGGAGTGGCGGGAGATGAATAAGGGCGCATTTTCCGGATGCAAAAAAAAAAAATTAAAGGACTATCACTAAGACTTTTGTCTGTCTGTCTGCCTGTCACCAGACTCTAACTCACGAACCGTGATAGCTAGAGAGTTGTCACAGATTATGTATTTCTATGGCCGCTATAACAACAAATACTAAAAACAAAATATAGTGGTACGGCATCGTGCGTGAGTACGACTCGCACTTGGCAAGTTTCTTAAAATAAAACATACAAAACAGCTGTCACTCTTCGAGGGACACAACAAAATCTATACATATAAAATTCTTTGTCCTGACTGACTGACTGACGGACGGATCAACGCACAGCCTAAACCGCTGATCGTAGAGACCTGAAACTTGGAGAGTGTGTTCTTCGTATGACATAGGCATCCGATAAGAAAGGATTTTCCGAAATTCTACCCCTTAGGGGGTGAAAAAGGGGGGCAAAGTTTGTATGGGACAACGTGAAGCTTTGGTCCAATCCTATTAGAACCATTTTTGACTTGTAGGCGCACGAAGTCGCGGGCAAAAGCTAGTCATACAATATTTTCCCATCATATTTTTCAATCAACAAACAATTCCAATGCAAGAAAAACAATCTCAACATAAACCATTTGTTTTTAGATACATTTGTGTTAAACATATTGTGACAGCCGACAGGCGAGCCGCCCGGGCAGCCCTACCTGCCTCTCACTCACCGCATGATAGACGTACGGAGAGAAAAGCGAAAAAAAGTCCTTTGTTGTTTCTTGTAAGTAAAATCACAAGGAAATAGAAGTAGGTAACTTTACCTGTACGTACAGGGTTATTTACTCTTCTATCTATACATCTATACATTTACTCTTCTATGTATGCTTAAATCTTTAAAACTACGCAACCGATTTTGATGCGGTTTTTTTAATAGATAGAGTGATTCAAGAGGAAGGTTTATATGTATAATACATGCATAATATAGCCGTGCGAAGCCGGGGCGGGTCGCTAGTTACATAATATAAAACAAAGTCGCTTTCGCAGTCTGTCCCTATGTATTCTTAAATCTTTAAAATTTACATTTAAAATTTTCGTGTACAATTTGGGGGTCTTCAAGTCGCGAGTGAATAGGTATCTTCTAGGAAGGCGTGTTACATCTTAGGCCGCATCGTCACTTACCATCAGGCAGGTGTGATAGTGGTCAAACGCTAACCTATCATGTATAAAAAAAAAAAAAAAAAAAAACTACGCAACGGATCTTGATGCGGTTTTTTTATTAGACAGAGTGATTCAAGAGGAAGGTTTTGGTATATAAAACAAAACTACCACGCTTAAGAAGTCGCCGGCAACAGCTAGTAATATTATATGGTATACCTTTAGTAGTATGGTATATATAGATGTATGTGCCTTAATTAAAATTGCTCTTACGATGAAGGGAAATATCGTGATGAAATCTGCAGCTTTCGTATTTACGAGTTCTTTCCCCTGGAGTCGACTAAGCTGAGATGGTATCGGTGCTGGGTAAGCCTACTCCATTTAAAACATGTTCCAGGTACTACAGCGCCTTAAAGTTGCTGATTTTTTTTAAGTCACAAATCAAAATTGAACTTTACGGTGAGCCTTCTCTTTTTGTACCCGACTGTACTTTTGCAAACAGGAAAAAAGAAATAAAATACTCAACAATAAATAATAATAATAATGTGCAGGGTTATTGGTACCTTTATGTAAGCGGTTGAGTGCCACTTCTGTGCAATTTACTTTTGTTCTACGACTTTTGGTTTTTTTTTTTGGAAATTTTAGAGTATAATCTATAAATAATTTTAGGTTAAAGACCGCTCCGTGTACCTAAGTAACAGCAAATTTTCGATTAAACATAACCTCATTATTTAAAAAAAATGAATTTTCGGAAGTCGTAAGTCGCTTTCTCTATCCCTATTTCCCTTTGTACGCTTAAATCTTTAAAACAACGGATTTTGATGCGGTTTTTTTTAATAGATAGAGTGGATTCAAGAGGAAGGTTTATATGTATAATACATGCATAATATAGCCGTGCGAAGCCGGAGCGGGTCGCTAGTATTTAAATATTTCGACATTAAAAGTATATCAACAGCAGCAGCAGTATTTTACTAGCAGTGCTTCTTGGTTTCACTCGCGTAACTCCCGATTCCGTGAAAATATCGGAAATAAAAGTACCCTATATTATTTCTAATGAATTAATGTATCGTCATACCAAGTTTCATCAAAATCGGTCCAGTAGTTTCGGAGCCTATTCGTTACAAACAAACAAAAAAATCTTTTCTCTTTATAATATTAGTGTAGATTATCGATATTGCCAATAGATAGTTTTTTTTTTGTATGAATTTGACATAAGCCAATGAAAAATCACGAGGTCTTGCGATAAGGAAGAAAAAATATTGACAAGTTTCATCTTATGTAAAATTTTATACAATCCATAAGTCAATTTCTTATAAAATAATCTCTAGATTAAGAGGAAAGGGTACCGGGGGCTTTCTCCATACAAACTATTACACGTCGACTGTTTTCTCCCTGGTCATGCCCCTATTTTTTGTTATTTTTGATTTTTAAAATTTTAATTTCTGGGATACCTACAAAATGAAAAAACCAAAACATAGAGGCATAGTCATGGCAGTTATTGCAGAAGATTCCACACATCGCCATCTAGCCCCAAGCTAAGTAACTAGACTTGTGTTATGGGTGCTAGACAACAGATATACTACTTATATACTTGTAAATAATCATATACTTAAAGAAAAACAACCAGACCACAGACAAATATTTAAGCATAAATACTTGTCTGAGGCGGGAATCGAACCCGCTACCCAGTGTTTGGCAAGGTAGATCCTTATACCAGCCAAAGCTATAGGGTCGCGCTGCATTGTCCCATAATTCGCTTTACTAGTAAAAAATAGTTTTATTATCCCCGGCCGTAGAGAGTCATAGTACCCCATCTCTTACCGTGGGTCTTGCAGAAGACAAATTTCGCGCAGAATCTATAACGTATCATTATTTCCTACAATCTGTTACTACCTTACCCGGTTGCCATACAGAAAAAAGGTTTTTAGCAAGAACTAAGCCCCTCCCTGTAAACGATATAGAATAATTTCAATTTATGAATAAAGTTTATAATTTTAAGATTTTTTTTACAAAAACCAAGAAACTATTCCAAGAAATTTGTCTTTTTAACAAACCAGTGAAATGTTTAGTTAGAAGCAAATAAAAAAATTAAATAAAACAAAGTCGCTTTCTCTGTCCCTATTTCACTATACATAGTACATAGTGAAATAGTGCTTAAATCTTAAAAACTACGCAACGAATTTTGATGCGGTTTTTTTAATAGATAGAGTGATTCAAGAGAAAGGTTTATATGTATAATACATGCATAATATAACCGTGCGAAGCCGGGGCGGGTCGCTAGTTTTGAGATAAAACAAACATTTGGATGTTTACTTATCCCGTCTTCACGGACAAACAACTAAACCGATTTTGGATAGGATACTTTTGATCCCGAAATTCCCGCAGGATCGGGACTTACACGGGTAAAACCGCGGGGCGCAGCTATTAGTTGATAAAGTCAATCTTGGGTAGCAAATAGCAATTAACAACTTGTACGAAGTAGCAGAAACCTAAAACAGAACGCTTAGTGGCTTTATAACGTTTTGAGTTAAAAAGTTAAATACAAAGTCGTTTGAGGTTGTAGGCTTTATGGCGACTTCTGTGGCGCGATGGGAAAATTCAAACCTGCGACCCAGAAGATTGTGGGTTGAGATCAAAATCAAAATTCTTTATATAATCGAATCGGCACGAATAGCCTGCTGGCCGTTGTTGCTAATAATGAATGTACAGTGAAGATTACTAGGTTCTGGCTCTCTAGGTTGAGGCCCTACACAACTTTGGTAGCTTTATGACATTTTATAAACTTACTTAATATACCTAATGTAATTACTAACATAGAACATAAGAAGATTGTTACTAACAACATGGATTATTGACATCTGAATAATTATATGAATTTGATTTTAATTTAATTTAATAGGAATCCAACAAGGTATTACAGCGTTATTGTAGCGTTTTAAAAATTTAGTTAGGATGTGTTTGAATCCATCAATCAATGTTTTCCGAAATATTATCAGTAATAAAACGAAAACGACTGAAGGAAGTCAACAAAACAGTGCTTTATTTGATGTATACGTCAGTGCGCCGCCATCTTGACTACTGTTTTGTGTCTATAAATAGGAATAAAATGACGGAACGTGGTTCATTCTGTCGCAGTAGCTTCATGATGTCTGAACTTTTTCATGGTCGCACAATTTATTTGAGTAAATTAGTTTAATACCTTTAAATAGTAGATAAGGCGTTGTAGTAAAATAACGCTGATGGGTAAGTATGTAATCTATATTATTAAAATATGTTCTGATGATAAGTGCTTTTAAATTTATGTAACCTACGCTCAGATTTGCCTAAAATAGCTAGTCCTTTATAATTTATAGGTAAATCTTTTGTATTATCTGTTTTAGGAAATTAATATTACTTTTAAAAGTCACTAACGCAGGTATAACCGCGCGGCGCACCTAGTGTTTATATTATGTAGTGTGTACAAATATTATGTATTTCACCCGCGTAACTCCCGATCCTGTGGACATATCGGGATAAAAAGTAGCATATAACACTCCCAATGAATCAATGTATTCTCATATTAAGTTTCATCAAAATCGGTCCAGTAGTTTTAGAGCCTTTTCAATGCAAACAAACAATCAAAAAATATTTTTTTATAAGAAGTTTGAGGTGTCTTTTCTGCCCCCTTAGACAAGATTGCTCTCGATTAGCAATATCGCCAGATTTAATTGTAAGAAATTGACATAAATCATTGTTAAAAATTGTCATAAGATGATACTTATTTATCTTTTTTTTTCTCTAACGCAAGACTACGTAACTTTTCGTGGGCTTAAGTCAATTTCATACAAAAATAATCGAAAAAAAGTCTCGGCGATTTAGTAATCTTGTCTAGGGGGGCTGTGGTACTACGCCGTAGCCGTAGCTACTCGTAGCTCGTCTCGTAGCACCGTAGACTCCACATAATTCACTTCGTAGCGTAGCATCTCGTAGGACGGAGTGTCAAGCGAAAGGGATGCTAAGGGAGGAGCAGAACTTGGTCTCACTTGAACAAAGAAAGAAAAAAAAACATTTATTTGGACAAGCACACGACACAAGACAATCAGAAAAGTAGTAACAAACATAAAAGCATTATCCTAAAACAAAAATAATAAAAAAACAAAGATGCGAAACCTTATCTACACTTCGTCACTAATTTTTCTTATTTATCTATCTATCTATCCAACTGGGTGTTGGCACAATGGTCACCATGCCGGACTGCCAAACACAGGGTTGCGGGTTCGATTTCCGCCTCAGACATGTATATTTATGCTTAGATATTTGCAATTTCGTAGTTAATAAGCTTTCTCGTCATTTTTGTTATTTTTAATGTTTTGTGTGTTGTACAAATAAAGTGTTTATCTATATCTATCTATCTATTTGTCTGTAGTCTGGTTGTTTCTATGTATATATTTACAAAAGAAAAGTATATAAGTAGTATATCCGTTGTCTAGCACCCATAACACGAGTCTAGTTAGCTAGCTTGGGGCTGGATGGCGATGTGTGGAATGTCCTGCAATTTTATTTCAAGTACCACGCATATGAAGTCGCGGGCAACAGCTAGTAAAAAATAAAGCGTGTTTCAGTCAGTCAAGACTTTGAATTTCATATTTATAGATAAATCAATAATAATCGTAATGTCATTAAAGCGTGTTAACTCCGTAGTATAAGTAAAGTGACTTCTGGGACGAGGTAAGGTGCGCGAACGGGTCTCTACCACCCTCTACTGCAGTTAGTCGTTTGATTCGAACCGCGCAGTGTAGACGTGTTGATCGTGTGTTGTTGAGGCGGTCGCGAGTTTATGTTGGTGCTGTGATATTGTGGACGGATTATTGTGACTTTTGTTAAGGAATTTTTTGGTAAGTTTTAATCTTTATTTAGGGTAAATAACTATATTTTTAAGTAGATGTGTTTTAATTAATAAAAAAATACGTTAATTCCAATATACATTAGAAATGAATGCCATTGAAGATGTAATATAGGTAGGCAAATAAACAAAATGTCAAAAAACTTAAATTACATAAATACCTATCGATATTTAATGAAATAAATAACCCTGAAAAATGCAATAAAAAACGTACTAACACCAAATCATGCTTATTTTGAGTAAAAAAAATACCACTTAGACTATTTTAATAAAACAGATTTCTAAATATGAAAAATGTGAATATAAGAGAATTTTCCTCGAATTCTATAAGGTAGGTGTACCCATAGAGAATTTACCCTAAAATTCTAAAGTGACTTAGCTATATTTCCATTTAATTTTGTACATAAATATTTGAAAAATGATTCATTTAAATTTGGAGCCTTGTCTTGAACTTTCTACTGATATTTACAACCAAAGAATAACTAACATTATTGCTACTCAACCAGTTGCCAAAGACGATAGATTTTTCTTCTTTCTCAACTAGTTGTCATGTTAAGATGCATTTAGATAGGGATCAAGCGTCAATAACTGAATCTAGTTATAAATAAAGAGAAATAGACTAATTTTAAGATTTCTATAATAGAGGGAATAGAAAAGCATTCATTTCACACGACACAAAATATGTTAGAAAAGTAAAGAGACAAACAAACATAAGAACTTTGTCGTGTAACAGTACACAGCATAAGAACAAAAAGTATAAGATAAAAAGACAGAAAATTAAGAGAATACGGTTTATTCCACTATGATCACCTGGGTGACCAAATTCTACATTTTTGTGTCCTGAAATCACACGCTGGGAAATCACCTGGGTCATCAAAATTCAACAAGATTTTAATAAGAAACATTTGTATCCTAAAATCACCCGCTAGCAAATCATCTGGGTCATCAAATTCAACAAGATATTAATATATCTTTATTGTACCCTAAAATCACCTGGGTCATCAAATTCCACAAGACATCAATTATTATCTTTTGTTTCTTTAAATCACCTGGGTTAAAAAAATATATTTTAACACAGGTGAAAAATTTTTTTTACCCAGATCTAAGGAGCCGTGTGCCTTCAAAAAGGCTCTGCCTCAGCAAAAAAAAATAGCTGCTCTCTCCAGGGGGAGGATCTCTGAAAGCACAAGTGCTAAGACTCTAAAACTTTGCATGAGAGTTCCTTTTAGAACATAGTCGAGCACTATTTTTATATATTGTATGGAAAGCACCACGTCTCGCTATAAAGCAAACAAACAAACATTTTACATTTGCGTAAACGTGAAAATTTTATGAAAAGTTGAACGGTTTTGTTTGGACGTAATGTCGTAATGGTTTTTTTTGTAAAATAAATTTGACATCGAGAGTATCTTTTGCAATAGAACCGTAATCAAAATGATATTGCAATGTAGTTTGAACAACTTTATTTACAAGAATTGGCCTTCTGCCCGTTGCACTTATCTATCTACTAAATAGCGTTTGTTATACGAAAAAAAACTCGCACTACGGGTCTTCAACAAGTTGGTTCGATTGGAAAAAATCTTCATTAGTTCCAATCGGCACAACCAGTTCATTTACTTGGTTAGATTGGAAATGAGTATCCCGGGAAATTCGACTTAAGCACTCCGAATCGGACATCATGACAGAATATAAAAATGTCATTTACTTTGGCCGAATGAAATCATAAATCTTATATTTCGATTTATGATTTCATTCAGCCTTCCTATAAACATAATAGGGACATAAAAATCGATGAGTTTTCTCATCCATCTTCTTTCTGTCTATCTATACATTTAAATGCTTTGTCCTGACTGACTGACTGATCAACGCACAGCCTAAACCGCTGATCGTAGAGACCTGAAACTTGCAGGGCGTGTTATTTGTACCTATGACGTAGGCATCCGATAAGAAAATATTTTCCAAAATTTGACCCACTAGGGGTCGAAAAATTGGTCAAATTTTGTTTGGAACTACGTGATTTGTTCCTTTGTTTTATCTACTTTAAATTCTGCATAAATCGACTTCTACGCGGACAAAGTCGCGGGCAAAAGCTAGTCTACTTATATTTGTTATAAAACAAAGTACCTTCTTTGTCTCAACTAAAAAAAAAAACGGATTCATGGATGAAGGGCTTCCTAAGGAATATTTGAGTACTTTATATATACATAGTAATTCAAACAATACAATACTTTTTACATAATTTAAAAAAATAAAAATTAAGCGTCATTCAAATAAACCGCCCCTGACCGCACCCGGTGCAAAGGAGCCGAGAATACTGGCGACGGCTAACCTTTGCACCAAGAACGATCCGGAGCGGTGGTCAAAACCTCGGTCCCTCAGACGGCGGCCTATTTAATCTGAGTACTTATATAATTTAAAACAGGTCAATCTATAATAATTATACTTGCTTCGTCCTCGACATTAGTTAACAAGCAACACCACGTTTGCACCAGCCAAATGTACACTATAGTTGAGAAAATAGTAAATAAAAAACTGGTTGCCTGTAAAGTCGGTATACGGGCGAAAGTTTTACGTGACAACAACTGTGCTCGAGTGGAAGGGACGCGTGCCTTTCACTTTTTATGTCTGTCTCTCTCGCTCTTAGGCGGGCTAACCATGCCCGAGTGGAAGGGACGCGTGCCTCTCACTCGCTCTCATTGTGAGCGCATAACGTCAGCGGAGCGGACCGTTTCTTGAAGTGTCACCCGGCAAACCAATTTATAAAACGTTGTCACGTCAAAAATAATATTTTTTAAATTTGACACTGGGTGTATGCTTATCTTGCCTGGCAACACTAGCTGCTGACATCTTCATTCGTGTTTTAGTGTGAAGTCAGTGTACACCATTTATCACTTTCGAATTGAAAAAATATTTTTGTGTTGGATAGTCCATTTGTCAAGGTAGGCTATTATAATATTTAATTATTCCTACGGGATCGTAAGTCACGCGGGTGAAACCGCGGAGTGCTGCTAGTAGATAAATATTTGCTTTATTGTCAATCTGAAAAATAATAATATTAGTTAGAGTTTTGTGTAAATTAACTGAAAAATGGCAGAAAAATGTAGGTGTATATTACTGTATATGTTTCCGGTTGGCTTCGCCGTAGTCGGGCAAAAAAGACGCTACAAGTGTACTTAGTATTTTTTTAGTGATAATAAAGTCAATAGTGATTTTATTTTTACCAAAAACATTACCTTTTCTTTTGACGTCGGGTATAAAAAACAATAAATATTAATGTTGTAGATTAGTATAAATGTACGTATGTAAGTATGTTTAGTAGACATATTATCTCAGTAATTCATTGTTTGCTTAATCTATGTAAATATTTCAGTCTCAGGTTTAAGTGATGTCGAACTAGCTGTCCGCCAAGTTCAATTCAATACATTTTTATTGCGAATAAAGGTACGTAGTATGGTGTTACATGTCTGATTTTACTAGGGTATTGGACCATGTACAATCAACGGTCAAATTTCTCTGCCCACCGTAACGGTTACAATCCTGTACCGCACTCTTTGAACATTATGACAACGTAAGCTGTGGATCGAATCCACGTCGGTTGGTGTAGCGGATGGCGGCTTATACCACTCGACCAACTAAAGACATAGCTAACATGTTGAACAATAATAATCACACTGAGTACTTTTAATTCAAGGTTTTATGTTTGTGTGTAACGTCTATTAGAAGAAGGTTGTAAGTCCAATTCTTGTTGATAGTATTATTATAGCAAACTGATCATTTACTTATGACCCATACTGTACCTAGGTGTTGATATTTTAGAAATCTTTTTCTACCGATTGTGCCAATTTTTAGTCGGATCCGATCATTAGTGTAAGCTGTGCGTTGTCGTCAGTCAGGACTTTGAATTTTATAGTTATAGATAGAAGAAACTCTATATTCGGCCTTAAACAAAACTCTACTTTCGTGTCTCGTCACGAAATATTAGGTTATAATAATATAATTAAATTAAGGTATTTTTAATTATTTCCACTATTATTTAAATTTGACATTGTTTAAAGGCCAAAAAATGAATGACTATTCAGAAAATTATATTCTAGATGCGCGGTTCACATGTAGATTTCTAACTCATTAAAATTTATTTTGAAAAACACTAACTTAAATTTTTATATCGAATTTGGCGGGCATCCGGTTCTAAATATCCTTAAGATAACGCGACTGGGTTATATACTTGAAAATTAATTTACTTAATTTACTATAAAGATAATAATTATTGTATCAGCGTCACTTACCTAACAGTGTGTAAATAAACCCTGTTAATAACTCTTAAGTACCTATATACTCTCAAGACATTACCAAAACAATTTTTTTTTTGCAAAATAATATAAATAATAAGACATGTTTTTACATAAAACCTTACGTATTATTAAAACGGGTATTCAAAGTCAAAGTCAAAATTCTTTATTCATTTTTTTTACATATGATAAGTCAGCGTTTGGAACCAATTTGCATGAAATCACATTGAAACGTCCTAAAAATTAAGTTAGGATATGTGCCTTCGGAACGCGCCCACCAATAAGAAGGCACAAGAAACTCATGATTCTTGACAGTGGTTTTTTTGTAAATAAATAAATATTGCAGGACATTCCACACATCGCCATCTAGCCCCAAGCTAAGTAACTAGACTTGTATTATGGGTGCTAGACAATGGATATACTACTCATATACTTTTCTTTTGTAAATATATACTTATAATACATAGAAACAACCAGACCACAGACAAATATCTGAGCATAAATACTTGTCTGAGGCGGGAATCGAAACCGCAACCCTGTGTTTGGCAGTCCGGCATGGTGACCATTGTGCCAACTGGGTCGTCAAAAAAAAAATCGGTCAAGTGCGAGTCGGACTAGCGCACGAAGGGTTCCGTACCATTATCATCACATAAACATACATGAATAAAGGGTAAATGGCGGTTTACGGTTTATGACGTATTAAAAAAAACTACTTACCAGATCTCGTCCAAACCAATTTTGGGTGGAAGTTTGCATGGTAATGTATATCATATATTTTTTTTAGTTTCATCATTCTTTTATTTTAGAAGTTACAGGGGGGGGGGACACTTTTTACCACTTTGGAAGTGTCTCTCGCGTAAACTATTTAGTTTAGAATTTTTTTTTATTAGAAACATTAATATCATTTTTGAAGACCTGTTTGTAGGTATGTGTTTGATGAAAAAAAAATTTTTTTTTAGTTTCAGTTCTAAGTATGGGGACCCTAAAATGTATTGTTTTTTTTCTATTTTTGTGTGAAAATCTTAATGCGGTTCACAGAATACATCTACTTACCAAGTTTCAACAGTATAGTTCTTATAGTTTCGGAAAAAAGTGACTGTGACATACGGCAGACAGACAGACGACGAATCTATAAGGGTTCCGTTTTTTGCCATTTGGCTACGGAACCCTAAAAAATCACCTGTAAACAGCTACAGAGTTAAGGAAGACTTGATGTATCATAGTCTGGAGTTGTTGTCACATATCACACCTTGGGGACCTATACGTTCAATCTACAGACAGAAAATGGGTCAGCTTTATAATCGGTATATTATTATATAAGTATATAAGTACCAGTACCTAAGAGGTTATTATATAACCTCTTAGGTACTGTCGGCCACAAAAGTGGAGACCCACCGTAGAGCTCCAAGATTGCTATTATTAGGAAAATGGGTGCGTATACTTTTGTACCAAAAAGGGTCTAATTCCCATCCCATTACATTTGTAAGAAGTTTTTAATGACAAAAAAAAAACAAGGACAAAGTTTTAGTAGGTACAGTGGCAACAAAAGTAGAGGGCCACCGTAGAGTTCTAAAAAACATCGAAAGTGTTTATGTGTTTGTATATCTCACACACTTGTTTTGTGTCTATAAATAGGAATAAAACGAAACGTGGTTCATTCTGTCGCAGTAGCTTCATGATGTCTGAACTTTTTCATGGTCGCACAATTTATTTGAGTTAATTTGTTTAATACCTTTTAGAGAGTGAATTGTTGTAGTAAAATAATGCTGATGGGTATGTAATTTATATGATTAAAATATGTTCTAATTTTACCTAAGTACCTTTATATTTACGTAACCTACGCTAAGATTTTTGTTAAAAAAGCTAGTCCTTTATAATACCTACCCAACTTACCCAGTCTACGCGATCTGTAATCCACCTCTCGACTCATAAACCACACATTCACCTGAGCTACCAACATAACAGATCCTAAATCTATCTCCATTGTTGCCGCATTATGTTGGTACCTCTCTTGAATGATTGATGGAGGAGCATCGATCTTTGCTGAGTGGTCACTGGTCAACGGCTACTAGCTTATAGGTACTCTTAATATACTCGTTTCAAGTAAGTTTGTGATACCTGTCCTTGTGGCATATACCTGCCAATACCTGGTCTCAATTTAAATAAACCAGCCTTGATTCCTGTTTCACTGAATTGAGAAATAATTCACTTGATAATACATTTAATTTTTTCTACTGTCTGACCCTACTTCGAAATTTGCAGGCCTATAAGAAAAAAAAGGGATCACCGATAGTTATGAGTAAGTACATGCTCCTCCATGTTTGGGCCGATTTGGAAAAAAAGTTACCTCTATTTCTAAATTTAATTTATTTTAAATAGTTACAGAAGAAAAATACACAAAAAATTACTTAACAAGGAAAAATAACAACATTCAAGCATGACTGTGCGGCCCTAATCATCCGGCCCATCATGAGCTATTTTCCTTCGATTTTAAATATTATAGTATAATTTCGTTTCCAGGAATTGATCTCTATCAATAACAATATCGATTGATACAAAAATACTATAATAATACAAAAATATATTTTGTTTTTGCAAAACTAAAAGATTCGGTCCGTGACTAGGGTATTGACTTTTTAATAATCTAATGATGCAGTTTTAGTTTTTATCAAAAATGTTTCTTATAGTTTAGAAATTGACCATGAAGACTCCTTTAAATAAATTATTAAAAACGCTTTTCTCGATAGTCATCAAGAAAAGCGTTTTTAATAATTTATTTAGTACAGTCGTACTTGAATATATTTTGGTCCGTCCAAAAAAATATGGAATGAGTTCATGAATGGTTTTAAGCTATTGCATAGATTTTATCGCAGGCCTTGGGAGGAGAATCAAGAAATTCCGTAACGAAAACACCTAAGACCCCCGACAAATGACGGACGATTATTAACGGACGACTATTGTCGGACGACAAATGTCGGACGACTATTTTTTATTTTTTATATATATATATATATATTTTTTATTATTTTATAAGAACATTTACTAAGACAAGAAATTATTCTCGATATAGCAATAGCTTTACCGCGGCAGTCCCCGAGTGCAACACGTTTTTTTTTTATTCCACGAATTCGTCTCATTTACCTATTTATATAGGACGAGTCCATGGGTTACTCAAAAAATCCCCCCAAATGTTTACAAATAAAAAAAAATGTTATAAAGTGTCTAATATTTGGGCGAATAACGCAACTTAAGCGATATTAAGTTCCATAACCGCCGTCAAGGAAACGCCATTATGCTCTATAACGGATTTCAAGCAATTTCCTTTATTCGATGAACCGGATTTGACCGGATTTTTCCAGATCATGAATTAATTCGATGATGGTGCTATATTTTGGCCATTACCGTCGGTACCTCATAATAATTAAGATTGAAAGGTTTTTTGTTTTATAGAGTACTAGTAGGGCTCTCCGGTTTTACTTGCTATAAGTCCGGATCCTACGGAAATATAGAATCATAAAACACTGGACCTATTTTAATAATATTCAATGAAATCTAAACTAATGTTATAAAGAGTAAAGTAATTTAGTTTGTAACGAAAAGGCTCTGAAACTACTGGACAAATTTTAAATTCTTCCACCAATAGTAAACTACAAAATTAGGAAGTAAAAAATGCATAATATATTAAAACTAGCTGTCCCGGCAAACGTTATTTTGCCATTTAAAAAAAATAAAAAAAAAAACTAAAGGAAACAAAATAAAAAATAGATGTTGGATATATATAGAGAAGATTATGGATCAGTAAGAAAATTGCAATAAGGTAGAAAATAGCAAATATTTTGCGAAAACTATTGAATTTATTACTATTTATAAAAAATATAAAATAATAATATGTTTTGTACTTTCTGGAGACGATCCTAATAAGTTTCTCTGTGCATAGGACCTTAAAAAAGTCCAATCATTATTTTCAGAGTCAATGAAGCACAGAATACCTTTAAAGAATTGTGTTTCAACAAATGTAGCTATTGAAGTTTGTTTGATCGTTACCTTCACGCAATCGAGTCTTTTGACTTTCTAAGAAATAATAAAAAAAGAAAAAAGTATGTACTTATGTATTTTAAATGTTGCTAACATTATTTTTTTATTAATTTTAACATAAGCTTTGATTGATTAAAATACTTATATCTTTATTTATTTGAATTTTCGCATGAAAGCTGTCGGTGACGTTATCGTTATGCTTTAAAAGCTCACTCCATGAAAATTTTGTATTTGCTTCCGGTAAAATGTACTGCAGGCTGTGTGGTAACGTCACAGTAACGTCACAGTCATGGCAGCCGTGTTTCATTTTTTGTACGCGGCGAATAGGTAATCGCAAAAAATTGGTACTGCGTAATAATTTTCTTTTTAAACGTTCTTATTTTTTTCTTTTATAAGAACCTTCTCATAGCAATAACAAACAACAAAATAATAATTTGCGCAATCAGTTCAGCTGTTCTCGAGATATGTGCTTAGCAACACATTCATTTTTATATAATAGAATAGAATAGAATTCATTTATTGTCTAAACTGTGTACATGAGCCGATGATAATGCTTAAAATAGTCACAACAGTTCACCACACTGGGCATACAATATTAAAATTAAAATTATTTATAAAATTGCAAAGATTAAATTCAGAAAAGAAAATATAAATTTGAATGAAAACATGAATAAATTCAACTCCATAGTATAAGAAGAAGTGGTGCTAATTCAGCTTGCAAGATTTGAATTAAACAAACATACTTTTAAAAAATCAGGCAACAAAAGTGCAAACTCACTGTAAAGCTCCAAAGCTATTATTAGAAAGTTTTCAACTCAAGCAAGATTCTAAAGTCCTTAGTCCTACTTCAGTTGAAGTTCAAATTCATTAAACTCAGAAATTTATTCGATAAACATTATTAGACTGAAAACATTCTAATACTTAATACTAATTTTAATACTAATCTTAATACAATATTTTTCTTTGCAATATAATTAAGATAGAGAAAATCATTAATTCAATATGATATATTGTGGCAAAAATTAGTTTCCCAATAAAACCTATCTTTATTCTGTTGGGGATGCTATCCAGTAAAAAACAGTTCTTCTTCGTACAATCGGTTTTTTATTAATAATGGTTAAAAAAAAGAGAGATATATATATCTACCTATTGGTACAACTCAACAAAAATATTAACGCCTAACGTCGTAAGAACGGTCTGAGGTTGGTGGGATTTGCTGTGAATAAATCCACAGGAGCTGGTCCTTAACATGCCCCCAGCCGTTGAAAGATCGCCTTTCAACCAGAAGCTTCCACGAGAGGACAGATCTTCGCGAAGGCACGCCGCACGACGCCCGATGCTGTCTTGATATCTGCCACCCTGGCGACTCCGTCTCTGCCTGGATAAAGGCACACCACGCGACCCAACTTCCACTTCAGTGGAGGAACTTTGTCTTCTTTGATGACAACAAGAGTGTTGATCTTCAGGGTGTCCTTACACGCTCGCCATTTAACTCTCTGTTGCAACTCGGAGACGTATTCCTTGCTCCATCTCGTCCAGAAATGTTGACGCAGTTGCTCAATTCTTTGATAGCGTGTGCGGTACTGACGGGAGGAGTCATGGTGATCCACTGGAAGAGATGTGAATGCTCGTCCTATGATGAAATGCGCCGGCGTCAGCGGCGACAGGTCATCTGGGTCCGATGATAACGGAGTGAGTGGTCTCGAGTTTAAAATCGCTTCTATCTGGATTAAGACCGTGTTAAGCTCTTCATAGGTTAAATTACAATTGCCAAGCACTCGAATTAAATGGTACTTGGTCGACTTCACACCAGCCTCCCAAAGACCACCGAAGTGCGGAGCATAGGCAGGTATAAAATGGAAATTAATTCCTTCATTAGCTAACTCCTCAGGAATGGAGTTAGTTACGCTCTTTAGAAAGTTGGAAATGTCATTATAAGCACCTACAAACGTTGACCCATTATCTGAATAGATATTAACTGGTTTTCCCCGTCTAGCTATGAATCGACGCAAGGCTTGTTGATAGCTATTACTAGTTAAATCACCTACCAATTCTAAATGGATAGCCTTGGTCGTAAAACACACGAACAGCGCTATGTATACTTTGACAAGTTTACATCCGCGACCCTGACGACTAGCAGCACTAATAGGGCCTGCATAGTCAACGCCTACATTCTGGAAGGGGTAAGCAGCTGGCGAAAGCCGGTCAGATGGTAAATTACCCATCTGGGGAACAACAGTTTGACCTTTAATACGCCTACAAAGAACACAATTATGATAAGTAGTTTTGGCTAAATTACGACCGCCTAACGGCCAGTACGATTCACGAATAGTAGCCAAAAGCAGGGAAGGTCCCGCGTGCATGTGTTTCAGATGCTCAGATCTAAATAAAAGCTTAGTAAAAGCATGAATGGACTGTATAACAATAGGGTGTTTTTTCTCGTACGGAAAGTCTGAATTGCATAAACGACCACCGACGCGCATTATATTGTCGTCATCGAGAAAAACATTTAATTTTAAAAGTGAACTTTTGTTTGATAGTTTTTGTTTTTTAAGTAACATATTATATTCCGGAAATGATTCCTTTTGCGACTGAATAATAATCCATTTTAATGCATTCTGTAGCTCGTCAGTGCCCAAATGACTGAAAGAATCGCACTGCTTTCTGCAAGCTCGAATAAAACGAAATATATAAGCTACAGATCTTTGAAGTCGCAATAACTTAGAAAAACGTTGAAAATCAACAATGACATTTTTATTTGTTGAATTATCACAAACCTCCGCGTGTATGGATGTCTCAATTTTAGTTTCAGGTAAATCTATTAATTTGTCTTGAGAAATAAGAGGCCATGAGCTTTCGTCGCATCTGAGAAAGGATGGACCACACCACCATTGGTCTAGTGACTGCATTATGTTAGCACTTACACCACGTGAAACCAGATCTGCGGGATTATGTTGTGTGGGGACGTGTCTCCATGTGCCAGTGCTGGTTGTTTCCAGTATTTCTGCTACACGATTGCGCACAAAAGTGTTCAGTTTGATTGGCAACATTTTTAGCCAACCTAGCACTACCATGGAATCTGTCCAGAATATGACTCTTGAGATCTGATCGCGTAAGGACTTTATTACCTTATCATAAAGGCGAACTCCTACTAAAGCAGCGCAAAGCTCAAGCCGCGGTATGGTTACGGGCTTGAGAGGTGCGACACGACTTTTAGCGATAAGCAACTGAACCTGCACCTCATTCTGCTCGTTGATGCTGCGAACGAAGATACAGCTACCTAGGGCTCGTTCAGAGCTGTCACAGAACACGTGAAGTTCCAGCTGCTTGAACGAGTCGCACACTACATGACGAGGAATCTGCAAGTCATTAAGTGCGGGTAGAGATTTCATGATCGTATCCCACTCTCTAACAATATGCATGTGGTTGATCGACAGATTCTCATCCCACGATACTTTCTCAAGCCACAGAGCTTGCATCATAATTTTCATACGAATAACACAGGGTGATAATAATCCCAACGGATCGAATATACGAGCGATAGTTGCAAGCATATCACGCTTGGTATTCGCAGTTTCCTGTGGAATGTTAATAGGAAAACATAATCTGTCTGAGTGCGTATACCAACTTAGACCCAGTGTTTTGCTCACTTCCCTCTCTCCAATGTTTAAATTGAGAGAGGGCGGAACAGGGTCCTCAGCTCCCAAGGCAGGCTCATTGGACTTCCACTTTCTTAGTGTTAAGCAAGCAGAAGCAAGAGCATTAGTGACAGCCTCGCGTAAAAGTAGCGCTTGGTCAAGGTCATTTTCACCACTCAAAAGGTCATCTACAAAAAAATCATGTAATATTACTTCTGAGGCTTTTTGATCCTTACACTCAAGGCCAACCTGCTTTAAGCACCGTGTTGCTAAAAAGGGAGCGCTTGCTGTCCCGTACGTCACGGTATTCAGTTGATATGCCTTGAGACTGGTTTCTGGATCGTCACGCCAGACGATCTGCTGCAGATGCCTGTCTGAAACATCTATTAAAATCTGACGGTAAAACATCTGTATGTCTGCGGAGAGAACATACTTATGCATTCTAAAACGGAGTAAAATTGACAGTAAATCATCTTGAACGGTGGGTCCTACCATCTGGATATTATTAAAAGAAGGGCCAGAACTAGTAGGGGCGCTTGCGTTGAAAACTACGCGTAATTTGGTAGTAGAACTACTTTCACGCAGCACACCATGATGAGAAATAAATAAAGATTTATTTTCCGTATTTATGTCACACTCAGTCATATGAGTCAATGATATGTACTCTGCCATGAACGCTTTGTACATTTGACTTATAATAGGCTGATTCTGAAGTCTCCGTTCCATGGAGAGAAAACAACGTCTCGCGCGTTGTAACGAATCACCTAGTACGTCCACGGATTCCTTTAATGGAATTTTAACACAAAACCTTCCGTTTTGTAATCGGGTTGTGTTTCTCACAAAATGTTCTTCACATCGTAACTCTTCCTCAGAATAAGTCGATGACTGACGGCACACTTCTTCAAGCTGCCAAAACCGCGTTAATTGGGTTCGAATTTCATCGATATCGTTCGATGATGAAGACACATTATTCCCGCATTCTGTGATTTTAATAAAATTACATTTTATAGGTGTGAAAGGAAATAACACATGGCCGCTGTTAATTGGGCCACAAACTAACCAGCCAAGTCTAGTTTGATAAAGTGTTGGATTTCCGTAACCTAACGAAATCTTTCCTGATCCTAATAAATCCCAAAATACGTCCGCTCCTATAATAATATCGATCGCGGAAGGCGTATGAAAATTCGGATCGCATAAATCAATATTAGAAGGAATATTTAAATTACGCACGTCTATTTGTTTGACTGGAATGTTATCAGTAATCGTAGGCAAAACAAAGCATCTAAGATCGGTGCAGTAGTTTTCATTCAATGATTTTATGTGTACTCGACACATTTTACCGATATGAGATAACGAATTATTAATACCTTGAATTGACTTATCTACCTGAATATACGGTAAGCGTAATTGACTATGCATTCTCTCAGTCATTAAACATGACGAACTGCCAGAATCAAGCAATGCGCGAGCCAAATACTCACGATTATTATTATCGTATAACTTGATTAAAGCTGTCGATAACAAAACGTCGCCGGAATGATTTGAATGGGAATCGGGAATAATATTTGCTGAAAGTGTTAATGCATCGCCGGTGCTCGCGCCCGTGCACGCGCTAGTACTGGACTGAGCCGGCCGGACTGCAGCGGGAGGAATGACCTTGGCTTCATTGTTTACGCGCTGATCACCTGATGCTTTATTATCCGTGCTGTTTGGGTTCGATTCGGACCTATGAACAAGCGTATGGTGTTTGCGCTTACACATTTTACACCCAGGTTTTTTACATTGATTAGAGTAGTGTCCACCTTTAAAACAATTATAGCAAACTTTAAAATTAGGTAATATTGACATTCTGTCTGCAGTACTCAACGCTAAAAATTGAGAACAATTATTAAGTGTATGGTTATTGTTACACTTCGGACACGAAGTTGGAGAAGTGTTCTTATTGTCTACTGACATAAATGTTTTAAGTTTATTGCTATTCTTGGGTGACGAATGAGAATGAAGATGATGCGAAAACTCCAATGTTTCAAGAAAATCAGCACGATTTTGCATGAATTCAATAAACTGCTTAAATGTTACAGATTTAGTTTTATCTAAGTTCCCTTTAAATGTTTCCCACTCACGGAACGTTTTTGTATCTAATTTACGACTAATTATGTAAATAAGTAAAGTGTCCCAGCTGCAGACAGGTTCATCTAATGCACTTAAAGCCCTAATATTTTTATTAATTCTGTCTATAGCATGTTTTAACAAAGATGAGGACTCCTTCGTGATTGGTTCCATGTTAAATAAATCTGAAACATGATTGTGAATGAGCAATCGTTTATTATTGTACCTATCACAAAGAAGGTCCCATGCCATGCTATAGTTACGTGAAGAAAACTCAATAGACTGGATTACGACAGCCGCTGACCCCTCCAGAGATGATCTTAAATAGTGGAATTTGTTGATATCGTCGATATCGTCATTATCGTGCACAAGACTTGAAAATGTGTCTTTAAATTCTAACCAATTTTCATAGAACCCATTAAACTTCGGTAATTGAATAATAGGTAATCTAACTGACGTTTGATTGGAATTACGACGACTTGATGAGGAACTGTGATCAAACCTTTCAGTATTGGAATAAGTTTTAATAATATCTTTAGCTTTAGCGACTAAAGAATAAAATTGAGTCTCAATTTTTATTCTTTCTGAGGTTTCAGCAGCTAATATAGTTCTATCAGACTGGTCCAAATACATTTCTATTTGCGTTTGAATTTGATCAAAATCAGTATCAAAAAGACTTTCCAACTTACTAGTTCGCATTTCCAACTCGATTACCTGGGCAGATGTCATCTTCGTTGAATCTATTGTAGACATGTATGTGTTGAAATTGGTTAATCTTGTTTTATACGTGCCTCGCTTTTGTTTAAGATCCTTTAATTCTGTAGTAGTGGTCATTTTGGGAAACTTGTGTAGACGACCTGGAATTTATATAATAACAAATGAATCTCTGACTATGGACTACTTTGCAACACAATTTTTGCTATTTATCGTAACGATTGATTGAAAATAATGAACGTAATTAGTTAATTACTTCTTGTAAGACTTGCGTCCATAATATATCGAATGTAATACAGTTATTTTGCTTATTTATTTACCAAATTAAGCTTTGAATAACTATGGAATGACAGTACAGGTTAATTGGGGTTTAATTCAGTTAATTATAACTAATTAATGTAAACATACGTTACTACACTGTCTTTTAAGTGTAAATTAATATAATTTAACTGATAATTAGCCTGTAATCCATAAATAACTGAGTAAATAATAAAATTACACTGATACTAACCTTACAAAGTACCTTTCAGCTACATACGTATTTTACCTGTTTTTGAGTGCTGGGTGCTAATAAATACCTTATTATATATGCTTAACACCTTATTTACTGGGTAATTTAGCGATTTTGACCACTGGAAATGACGAAATTCTTGTATTGCGTCGCAATGATATCCCTCATGTTCACGACGCCAACGTGTGATACGTATTTCTGCAATCTTTTTAGAATTCTTGAATATTTCGCAGTGATTTTCACCATTAGGACTAGTTCTCGTATTGAAGATTATAAATCCGGCGCTGGAGGCCCATGTTGGGGATGCTATCCAGTAAAAAACAGTTCTTCTTCGTACAATCGGTTTTTTATTAATAATGGTTAAAAAAAAGAGAGATATATATATCTACCTATTGGTACAACTCAACAAAAATATTAACGCCTAACGTCGTAAGAACGGTCTGAGGTTGGTGGGATTTGCTGTGAATAAATCCACAGGAGCTGGTCCTTAACATATTCATAGAGTACAATAAATCAAAATAAGCACGCTCTCAGCAGCGACCTCTGAAAGAAAAAAAATGTTTATTTCAACGTCTCATTAAGTTAATACGATGCCTTCAGAACTTAATTAATAATTGTCTAGCTAGGAGATCTTTTTCTCCCTCTTTCTCTCTTGTAAGAAAATAGAATACGCGACCTTTTCTAATCAAAAAAGGTTTCCACTTGCGTTCAATTAATTTAGGTCCAGTCATGGTAGTACATACCTATGTATTTTGATACCACTTGATTCTACACTATTTTACAAGCATTTATTTAACTTGCAATGTATTTATGAATGTTTGTTCGGTTGGAATCTTGAAACTTAATTTTGAAGCGGATATCTTTAACTGATTTTTAGCTTCAAAATTTAACACTTCTTCCACGTAGGCATTGAATTTTCAAAAAATATTTCTTAGTGAATGCTTATGTAATAACAGATAAGTATAATTATGTATGTCAAATAGCCTGATCCGTACATTTAAGCTTGAGCTGTGCGTTAAGAGGAATTGGTACCGGGGGCTTTTTCCATACAAACGTAGTCGACTGTTTTCTCCCAGGATAATGACACTAAAGCAAATATTTTTGGTGCATAAAACTTGTAACTGCCATGACCATGCCCCTATTTTTTGTTTTTTTTTTTTATTTTTTTATTTAATTTTCTATGATAATAATAATAAACATAGGGGCATAGTCATGGTAGTTATAGGTTTTATGGCACAAACGTATTTGTACTAGTGTGATTATCCAAGGAGGAAGCAGTCGACTACGTTTGTATGGAGAGAGCGCAGGTACCCTTTCACCTTAATATTCAGTCAGTCAGGACTTTGAATATTATGTTTTTAGATTTGCATTCTGCACTAAATTATTTTTAATATTTAGACTAACGACTAGACACTAGATACAGCCAGTACTTAATATGTAATACCAGCTTTACGCATTCAGATGGCGGTTGTAGGAATTTAAATGGTTCATTTCGATCAATTGATAGTTTGCCGAAGATCGTGCGAAGTGAAGGCGTAAAAGTAGAAAAGCGGACCCCGGGCTCCCGAGAAGGATGCAACCGGGAACATCGCTCGGATGATGATGATGATGATCAATCGATAGTCAAAACGAGGAGAAGTCGGAAAAGTTTCTGTTCCACCACTCTCTTCCTACCTTCACTCGCGTCCCTCGAAGGCCCCTGTGTATTTAGGTGTCTTTAAGTTACGAGCGTAAAGGTATCTTCTAGACGCGCGTGCCACATCTTATACCGTATTGTCACTTACGATCGTGATCGACCACTATCTCAGTCAAACGCTGACCTATTTATTATTTAAAAAAAAAAGAGCGAATTCAAGCACAAATTTGAAATCTTCTTTTTAAGCCACTAAACATAATCTATTTACTAAATTTTTCGTAAACAAATTTTTTTTCGACCTAAATCCACTGCTCGTAAATGTATCCGAACATCTTTGTTGTATTCAATGTCCGATACAAAGTAACTAAGTACTAAAGGAATCGCTGACAAAGTGCCCAACGTCCGGGGGACATTGTTAAATTAACTACCTATTTTCACGTAGGTACAATATTGTTAAAGTGAAAAATATTGCTTTTTTCGTAACTCTACAATTGTTAAGGAGCGGGTTTTTTATAAGACTGTCTAATAGTGAACGTTCTAAATAAAACAAAATCACCACGCGAACGAAGTCGTGGGCAACAGCTTGTAAATAAATATTGTTTGACACTTCACAGAGCCATCTAGTAGCTAAGCAACTTGGCTTGTGTTATGGTGGCCAGAATACTCACTTATATAACTTTCTTTTGTAATTATAAACAAAATATACAAACATAAACACCCAGAATACAAACAAATATCAGTACATAAATATTTAAATAAGGCGGGAATCGAACCCACAACCTCTTGAGTCGCAGGCGGGTGTTCGCCCGACGCGTCACATAGGTTATCAAGGTTAGCGGTCTAGCAGTTAGTGTAGCGATCTAATAGTGCAGGTATACTGATACTTAAAGAGAAATGTATCGTATACTAGCTGTCCCGGCAAACGTTGTTTTGCTATCTACAAAAGAAAAAAAAAAATAGATGTTGTCCGATTCTCAGACCTACTGAATATGCTCACAAAATTTCATGAGAATCGGTCGAGCCGTTTCGGAGGAGTTCAAGTTCGAACCCCGTGACACGAGAATTTTATATTTAAAGAGATTTACATTTTTTTCAAATTTAGCAAATGACAAAATTTTAGCAAATGGCGATATATTGCACCGACTGAGGAGCAATGCGAGTGTGAAGCCCTGTGTGGCAGTCCATGGTGCACCTACTCCAATGCCCATTATGCCCTAATACCTGGACATTGGAGGACCTGGTAGAGGCCAACGCCACTACAGTTGCACTGGCTAGCTACTGGGCAGGAAAAATTTGACTGGTCGAACGTCACTGACTCGAAAAGAAGAAAAGAAGAAAAAGATGATTTTTTCAAAGTTAAATCTCCAAAAGCACTACAGTGAGTTTTGAACTCGCGAACTTCGTATAACAAGTAATATAAATATTGTTATCGAGCTCTACAGAATAAAAACAATTATTTAATATTTAGTTTAAGGCTTCATACAAATTAAAATATCAAAATAAATATAACCAAAATCACAAGAAATAAATGTACTAAATATGAAATACGTTCCGAATGTGTGCCTTAAAACGTTCATAAAACTTTTCTACGACACCTTTCACTTCTCTCTAAATATAATTAATGCAAAGTGTAGCAACGGAAAATATTTTAAAACATCAACATTTTAGGGACATTTATTAAATTAACGGTACCCTAAATGTACCCATATCATTTCTTAAATGCGTAAAAACAAAAAGGCTTTACGTGTATCCTTATAACGCTCGGGTTACGATTAAGTATCAAGTGTCAAGTCCGTTTACCGCTTCACTAAAACCTGTGGCTAAAATCCAATATAAATAAAAAACCGGCCAAGTGCGAGTCGGACTCGAGCACGAAGGGTTCCGTACCATTATATTCTGTTTGTAGTTTGTTGTTATACCGGTTACAGAAATACATCATCTGTAAAAATTTCAACTGTCTAGCTATCACGGTTCATGAGATACAGTGAGATGAGAGACAGACAGACGGATAGTGGAGTCTTAATAAGTAGTCCTAATAAGTAGTCTTAATAAGTAGTCTTAATAAGTAGTCTTAATAAGTAGTCTTAATAAGTAGTCTTAATAAGTAGTCTTAATAAGTAGTCTTAATAAGTAGTCTTAATAAGTAGTCTTAATAAGTAGTCTTAATAAGTAGTCTTAATAAGTAGTCTTAATAAGTAGTCTTAATAAGTAGTCTTAATAAGTAGTCTTAATAAGTAGTCTTAATAAGTAGTCTTAATAAGTAGTCTTAATAAGTAGTCTTAATAAGTAGTCTTAATAAGTAGTCTTAATAAGTAGTCTTAATAAGTAGTTTTAATAATTAATATTTGATTCTCGTTTTTAACGAAACCCTAACTAGCCTTTTATCCGCGACTTCATCCGCTTTAAAGTATAATTTTCAAAATTTCTTTTATAGCAGATGCCTACGTTGTAGCAGGCTATCTGTAAGCCCAATTTTGTAAGCATTGACTATTAGAAGAAACAACCATATATTTTTTTAATAATAAGTAGGTCATAGTTTGACCATTACATATCTCACATGATAGTAAGTGATGATGCGGTCTAAGATGAAGTACGCTTTCCTAGAAGATACCTATACGCTCGTGACTCAAAGACTTCCAAATAAACGGGGGCCTTCGAGGGACACGAGTGAAGGTAGGAAGACGACAGTCGAATATAGTACATTGCGATACAAGTGTGGAAAGTTGATCATTCCTTATAGGCGGTTTATAATAATAATAATAATAACAAAAATAAATCATTTATTTCAGAATACGAAGGCCCATAGATACATACCTTATAGACTAACATACATACGCGGCGGTTTATGACGCGCGAGCGGAACGCGAGCGTGGCAAAAGCCGAGATGAAATGATCACTCCACACGTGAATCGTACGACGTTTTTTATCACAGTTGCGAATAAAAAAAAAGACTTGGTAAAATAATAAAAAGTTTTTAAGAATTTTAGGTTATGTTTACTAAGTATTTTTTGTTAATTACACTCCCGAAAGGCTAGGCAAAAGACTTTTAACCTATACAACCTCGTCTGACATACAATATTTTTTTAGGGTTTTTTTTTTATTTGTTTTTGCGTCGGGGCGGTTAAAAACAGTTAACGGTTAATGGTAAGGAAAAAATATATTTATGTACCTAAAGAAAAACCAAAATAAAAACAAAATTCAAAGACGTTATCACGTAAAATTATCGTTCGTTATCAGACTTTAGAGACAACCTTTTGAAAAGAAGAAAAAAGGTACCAACAAAGAGTTCTAAGCCAGCAAGGCTTAAAAACTCTTTGATCGTACCTTTTTTCTATACCTACATCAAAACAGTATAACCCAGATAAATTAAGAATGTTTCATCTACCTAGTATGTCATTAGCAGTAAGATACGTATTTGACTTATCGGGATAACGTATTATTTTAGCACTAGTTGGATTTTATCGCACACGTGTATAATACGTTGCATTATGAGCCTAAAAGCGGTTTAATAAGATCCACTTTATGAGCAACTGTGATTAAAAAAACTTTTCCGACGTGTCCTCTTTTTGTGACTGCATCGGCATACGTATTAACACGGATTCATTATTATGCCTCATGCTCCAGGTATTTTTACTTGCTCGTCCCCGAGGTCCTTTATTTAAGGCATAGTCCTGAAATATTTAGGATCAATCTAATTTTTGTCGAGAATTTTTCGGTCGACCTACTTAGTGAATGGGCTCTAAATTGGGTAGGTATGGAATTATATTTTTAGTATGTTTTCTGAATGGTCCAGGTATAAAATATTTAGTAGCCTTCGGTGGTTCGGTAATATTTGAGATTCTCCATTGATTAATATTCGGAGCGGATTTTTTTTTATTGAAACTTTTTTGAGTTTCGAATAATTTAGATTCACGGGAAATATCAGTGATATCGATTTAGCGTTGTGGAAGTAGAGTCACGTAGAGTCAAAAAATCCGTAATTTATGAATTATTTTGTTTTCATACAGATTTGACTTATTTTACGGACCTGTAATAAAATAGTCATGGACCCGTCGTAGCACATATATCAACTCGGAAACGGATCGTCACCGTATCGCCTCGCCGTCAACCTACCGTAAGCGCGATGCCAACCGATCGACAGCTCCGAATCCACTCGACTACGGCTACGCGGGGTGCCGCCGCGCGGTCAGTATCCGAACGTGAAGTGTAGACGAAGAAACGCAAGCTAGGGTACGGAGAGTCTTAAGATAGCTTACGGTGAGACGTAAGCGCGGGAACGGCAAGTCGACCACGCACCGTACCGTGGTTCGTGAGCTTGTCACGAGGCGAGGCGATTACGTTACGATTCCGATTAGTGTGCGTTGTAGTAGGGAGTTTCATACAAATAATACTGAACTGCTCGAGTTGATACGTTTACGTTCCGTTCCTACAACCATAAAGGCACACTTAAGGTAAGTATAGACTAGCTAGAGTATTTCATCTAGCATTTCCATGCAACGTAACGTTCTTACGAATGATAAAATACAGGTAAAAGCAAGGCAAATATACGAAGTGTGGTTTGAGTAAATTTATAAACAGTGAATGCTCGAGCGAATGTTCGATATTCTGTTACTAGTAAATGCTCTAGCTTATACCCACCTTTAACGGTTGACTACGGTCAACAATTAGAATATCCTTATTTCAAAATATACTAGGTAATTCGTCTTAACGTCTTAATGCTAAAACGCCATATTTACATAAAATACACGAACGCTAAATACCCTTAGTAGCATAACGTCCTCAGCTGCCCTTGATCTTTTACTTTATCACTACATAGTATAAAACAAAGTCGCTTTTTCTGTCCCTATTTCCCTTTGTATGCTTAAATCTTTAAAACTACGCAACGGATTTTGATGCGGTTTTTTTAATAGATAGAGTGATTCAAGAGGAAGGGTTGTATGTATAATATATGCATAATATAGCCGTGCGAAGCCGGGGCGGGTCCCTAGTTGTCATTAAATAAAGAAACAACAAATATTAGTTACACAATATACCTAGACACACAATAAAGTCGGTTTACGTGCATATACGATAATTTTACGTGATAACGTCATACTCTTAGGCCGATCGTGCCTCTCTATCACTTGTTTCGCGATCTCGCTTACACCGCAACGTGACCGTAACATGACACTTTTTTGTGAGTGCAGTATGGTGTTCATCGATTTACAAGACGTTATCGCGTCAAAACAGAAGATAAAAACTTAAAACAACAGGTGAAACCCGAAAATAAAAAATACCCCTGGTACAGCTAGTTAAACTATGAACTAAGAAATGGTTCATTAGAACGATTGAAAAGGGCCTTACTTCAGAGGAAAGGGTACGGGGGGCTCTCTCCATACAAACTATTACAAACATAGTCGACTGTTTTCTCCCCGGATAATGACACTAGAGCAAATAATATTTTTGGTGCATAAAACTTATTAAAAATAAAACTTATAAAACCTATTATTAAAAATTAGCCTTAATCCTACTAATATTATAAATGTGAAAGTTTGTGTGTGTGTGTGTGTGTGTGTGTGCGTGTGTGCGTGTGTGTGTATGTATGTTTGTTACTCCTTCACGCTAAAACCACTGGACCGATTGCGATGAAACTCTGTATGTAGATAGCTGGAGACCTGGATTAACACATAGTAAACTATAAATATAAAATACAAAATTCTAAAATATCAAAGCACGGCTTATACCACTGTTCTTAAAGACTTTGGAGGGTGTATTCTTTGTGAAGTGGTAGGATCCACTTTTTCAAAATACCGTAGGTATTTTGTAGGCCATGCGGGCGATGTTAGTTTGCTATAAGTTTTTTAGGTATACGCCAGACGCCTACCAATTCTCTCTTACTAAATACCTCTCAACTTGTCAATACGTTTTCAACCCCGATGTTGACCCAAAACTTTGTCAACTCTAACACAAAAGTAGGTCACTTTTTGGAAAGCAACATCCTTTGAATTTTGACATAGTACTCATTGTAAAGCCAGAGTGAATTGAAAGTATGAAATGTGGACATTGTGTTGCCAGGTCTAAAATCGGGACACGAAATTAAAATTGGTAGGGTTGCCTTAAAATTTTCGGAACGGTATTGATCTCTAAGCAATACAAGCTGCGTTCCGTGGTTTTACCCGTGTTACTGTCTCTATAAAAGTAGGTAGATAGATAGATAGATAGATAGATAGATAGATAACTTTATTTGTACAACACAGAAAGAAACAGAACACGATAAACACAAAGTAAAGTAAAAGCTAGAAAGAACAAGTTGCACAAATGGTAATATTTATTTCCAAAAATATAGACATCATAGTTCCTACGAACTAAAAAGTTTATCGGCACTTTTTACCTCTTTAGAGGTTTAATTTTTCAAAATATTTTCTTAGCCTTACGTTCCAAAAAAAAAAAAAAAATGTAGTAAATATTTATAAAATAATCTAGTCTTTTAAGGAAATCGAAACATGATTAGAATTTATCTTAAACTTTTCGTTCCAAAAAATACACAGTTTGAGGTGGTCATCGACGGAAAGAATCAACTTCATTTTGTTTTGTTCAAAGATATTGCCACAAATCAAGCTGCAATGATATTTTCAATCCTTTCGTTAAACTATTTTGTGTAAAATATTATTAAGAATGTATACAAAATTCTCATGTCGCGATGTTAGTTACCAGATATTTTTTTGACGATTTGTAAAAAAAATGTGTGTGAATATACTGTTAGGTCTGAGAATCAAAAAACATTTTTGAAGTTATACTTCTTTAGGCGCGTTATGAAAAAATGATGAGAGTGAAATTTTACAAAAGCGTCACACAAAATTCTCACGTCCCACAAAATTCTCACGTCACACAAAATTCTCACGTCGGACGAGTTTTTTGCCGGACGAGTTTTTTGTCGGACGATAACTTCTCACGCGCGTACATAAGTACACGCACCCATTTTTTTTACTTTTCTCTCCTTTTTTATGTATATGACAAAATAACGTTTGCCGGGACAGTTAGAAATTGTATAAAAACAACTGTTTTTTTTTACTTATTTCGAACACCATCTCCCGTCTCATTTATTTTTATTCAATCCCACAGGGACCGTCGATTAGGACCTGGCAGCACCAAAGATAAAATCCTTAGTAGTGGCTCACTAATGGACAACACACCGACTTAATATCATCCATTTTCGTTGCTAGTTAATGGTTATGAAAAGAAGAAAGGAATCATTTATTTTCGTAGCGTAGGTGGTAAGGTACCAGAGAGTAATAATAAGTTTTTTTATCACAGTTGCTCATAAAGTGGATCTTATTAAACCGCTTTTAGGCTCATAATGCAACGTATTATACACGCGTGCGATAAAAAAAAATCCAACTAGTGCTAAAATAATACGTTATCCCGATATGTCAAATACGTATCTTACTGCTTTTTTTTTTTCTCTCTTGTTTGGCCCCACGAACGTTATGCCATTTTTATCTTGTTCTTCATTTTCAGCGGGTTTCTTTTTTTTTTTCCAGTTATGGCTTCGCACAGTTTGTGCATATAGCCAGTATCAAGTAATATTTTGCATCAAGTTATGGCCCGATTTACAGAAATCGGGCTCAAAGTGTTTCAAGATGGTCAAGTCGTCAAGTCACAGTTTGTCAAGTCCGGGGTCATAGTAAAGCGGTGGCTACTTTACTATAACCTTGTAGGAGATTTTGGAGGCAACGAGAAAAGTCCATGTTTGACACTGATTTTTACTTTCACTACACTTGTGCACTTTCACGGAACTAAATTAGATAACTTTCCACCAGAATTATACAATTTAACTCTGTTTACAACTAAGTTTCGTGTAAATAAAACTGCAGCACGACATGTTGTTGGCTCGTTCCCGCCAAAACCTATCTTACTGCTAATGACTGATAATAGTAGATGAAACATTCTTAAGGACATCGTTCAAATCGTACCCAAAACTTAAGGTGCCGGCCAGAAAAAAAAATGTTTCTATCTTGTAGAGAATAACATTTTAAACAATGTTTACAAGGCAACAAAGAGCTACGATCAACCATCGTTGAGTTATTTTACATTGAAAACCCCAAAAAAATGCATTTTGTAGAGATCCGTTTTACCACTTTTAAGATATTACTACAGAAAAAATATAAAAATAATTGTTGCTCAACGATGGTTGATCGTAGCTCTTTGTTGCCTTAGTAAACATTGTTTAAAATGTTATTCTCTACAAGATAGAAACAATTTTTATTACTGGCCGGCATATTTTTTGTGGGTATTTTTTGTTAGAAACATGAATGATCTCCTTTATCTGGGTTATACTGTTTTGATGTATAGAAAAAGGTACCATCCAAAGAGTTTTTAAGCCTTGCTGGCTTAAAACTCTTTGTTGGTACCTTTTTTCTTCTTTTCAAAAGGTTGACTCTAAAGTCTGATAACGAACGATAATATTACGTGATGACGTCTTTGAAAATATTTAAAAATTGAGTTTTGTTTTTATTTTGTTTTTTCTTTAGGTACATAAATATATTTTTCCTTACCATTATATTCTGTTTTTAACCGCCGACGCAAAAACAAATGATAACCGCCGACCCAAAAACAAATGAAAATACCCTAAAAAAATATTGTATGTCAGACGCTGTATAGGTTAAAAGCCTAACCTTTCGGGAATAACCTAAAATTAAAAAAAAAAAAAATTATTAAAATTTTAACAAGTCTTTTTTTTTAATCGCAACTGTGATAAAAAACGTCGTACGATACACGTGTGAATTGATCATTCCATCTCGGCTTTTGCCACGCTCGCGTTCCGCTTGCGCGTCATAAACCGCCTCTATGGAATGATCAACTTTCCACACTTGTATCGCAATGTACTATTTTCGTTTCTAGTTAATATAGGCAAAAAATATAATAATGATTGTTAATTCATAGGTGATTAAAGGATACCAAAATATTTATTGAAGTCATTAGGCCTGCTTATAATATTATACAGGTTAAGGGAAAATAATTCACCTTTGGGGCTCTGGATGCTTGAATGAATTCACACACAAAATAATAATATTAATGTTGGCGCTTTTGAGGATCTAGGTGTTTATATTCTCAGGTGCTTAAAGGACACTAAATTGTCACTCGGGTTTAATAATACAGCTTTTACACGCGTTGACACCACTCCAGTCTTTGTTAAATACATTCTAAACTGAAAAGAATTGTGTTCGTAGTTAACTTTTTATCAACAAGCGTGAAATTATGCAAAGTCACTCCTCTCTGTCGAAGGAAAATTATAAGGAAACTTTACTGTTGATATATAAAGGCGAATCAGAGTGTAAATTAAAAAAATAAAGGTCGTTGGTTGTAAAGTATTTTAGGGACAAACAGGTTTTTCTTAATTAAAGGTAAAAAAATGTAAGTAAAGAAATATGTAGAGAATTTTTTTACGAATCGAATAAATTTCAACGACCCAGTTGGCACAATGGTTACCATGCCGGACTGCCAAACATAGGGTTGCGGGTTCGATTCCCGCCTCAGACATGTATTTATGCTTCGATATTTGTCTGTGTTCTGGTTGTTTCTATGTATAATAAGTATATATTTACAAAAGAAAAGTATTTAAGTAGTATATGTCCGTTGTCAAGCACCCATAACACAAGTCTAGTTACTTAGTTTGGGGCTAGATGGCGATGTTGGCGTGTGTGGAATGGCGTGTGGAATGTCCTGCAATATTTATTTATTTTATTATTTTTATTTTATTATTAATTTATGAAACGTAAAATTAGGTAGACAGATACCTAAATAAACCTATTTATGTTCTTATCATAGGTAGGTACAGTTGGAGTCAGAATTGCAGACCCACCGTAGAGCTCCAAAACTACTATTATTAGAATGTTTTCAACTCAAGCAAGGTCTTGCTCGAGTTCAAGTTTGAAGTATTTCAACTAAAGAATTTATATTCATGAGTTGAAAGTTATTATGTTATTTGTTTGTTATATGTTAGTTTGTAGTCACTCAGCGGGCTATGGGATAGAATCCAAAATACGGAAATCCGTAGAAGAACCAAAGTCACCGACATAGCTCTCAGGATTGGTAAGCTGAAGTGGCAATGGGCAGGTCATATAGCTCGCAGAACTGACAACCGCTGGGGAGTAAGGGTTCTCGAGTGGCGGCCGCTATGCAACGCGAAACGGAGTGTTGGAGACCAGCTGCCCGGTGGACCGACGACATTGTGGCGGTCGCGGGTAGTCGGTGGATGGAGGCGGCTCAGGACCGATGTTTGTGGCATCGTAGGGGGGAATAAAAAAAGAATATCAAAATAAATGGTTATTTAACATAAGGAATTAAAAGTAAACTTAAACAATTTACGTGTTCCAAAACTAGTATTGCTACAAAAATGTTTAGCGTCCCCTGCACTAAGCAAAGCTTGTATCGCAGGAGACAAAAGCGACTTGACAATAATTATAAAGTCTCGGGATGCAACCATTGGTGATTTTACAGTTTTACAATAATTGTGAACGAAAATGAATATTACAAATTGTTGAAGGATTAGATTATACAATTTATTAGAGACTCCCTCAACAAGTTATTATGATAATTAATATTATTAGAATAAAACCATTTCAATAATAGTAATTTTAGAACTCTACGGTGGGTCTGCAATTCTTACTCCGACCGTAAATATAAGAGTCACTACGAAATCTCTACTAGAGCTACGAGTTTCAAACTTAGCATGGGGGTATGTGCGTATGCGCAAAGAAATATTTTTTGGAAATTCAACTCTTAGAATGGTTAAAAGATCTGACAATGTTTACTTCTGAATTTCAATATATTTTAGAAGTAAAAAACGCTGCTGTGGATTGCTCACGCAAAAACTATTAAACCGATTGCTATGAAACTTGGCATGCAGAGTAGATGGAGTATTTGAATGATACTTAACGTAAAGTAACCTATACTAATATTATAAAGAGGAAATATTTGATTTATTTTTTTGTTTGCATTGAATAGGCTTCGAAACTCTGGACCGATTTTGATGAAAATTGGTATGAGGATACGGAAGGAAGGATTGATTCATTGGGAGTAAGATATTCCCACGGGATCGAGACTTACGCGGGTGGAACCTCGGGTCGCAGCAAGTCTATACCTAATATTATAAAGCCGAAGAGTTTGTTTGTTTGTTTGAACGCGCTAATCTCAGGAACAACGGGTTCGAGTTGAAAAAATCTTTTTGTGTTGGATAGTCCATTTATCGAGGAAGGCTATAGGCTATTTTCATTTCGATATTCCCACGGGAGCGGGACTTACGCGGGTGAAACCACGGAGCGCTGCTAGTAAATAATAAAGGTTAAAAATACAAATCTTATATTTCTACGCCCACGCGTTTAAAACCGCTCTGGGCAGAAAAAGTAAATTATATTATCTTTCTTTTTCGAAAGTTTCAGTTCACGTGGGTAAAATAAATGCGTAGGATATTATTGTATCTATAGTAGTCTAAGATCCCTTTACGAACGAACTTCACCGAGCTAGTTCAAGGTCGTAGTACACTGTCAACTCGTAAACGGAACGTAAACGGAACGTGAACGGAACGTGAACGGAACGTGAACGGAACGTGAACGGAACGTGAACGGAACGTGAACGGAACGTGAACGGAACGTGAACGGAACGTGAACGGAACGTGAACGGAACGTGAACGGAACGTGAACGGAACGTGAACGGAACGTAAACGGAACGTAAACGGTACGTAAACGTATCAGTATTTTTTATATGAAATTCCCTACTGCAACGCACACTGGAATCGGAATCGTAACGTAATAGCCTCGCCTAGGAACAAGCTCACAAACCGCACTTCGGAGCTGCTGAACGCTTGGTATCGCGTTTACGTTATGTTGACGACGAGGCGATACGGTGACGGTGATCCTTTACCGAGTTGATATGTGTGCTACGATCTTAAAACATTTCACTGGTTCGGTTAATAGACAAATCCCATACTAATCAAAAGTATTTAGTTTATAGAATATGCAAACGTTAGGCTGATTATTTTTTTATTTTCTTGGGTAGGCACGTATAAACAGGTAAATCGATACTAATTTGCACTGGTCTGGTTAATTAATAAAAAATTAAGTTAAAATAAAGAATAGGTATGTATTTCATTGGTATGGAATTTGTCTAACCAAACCAGTCAAATGTCTAAAATGTATTTTTAAAATTAATTCATCATTCTGAATTTTTTAGTTTATTCATTTGCAATATAAGTAGTTTATCCGTTATCTGGCACCCATAACACAAGCATTAAGTTGCTTAGCTTGGGGGCTGGATGGCGATGTGTAATATGTCCTGAAATATTTATTTTATTTATTTTTTTATTTTAATATATTTATCGGCCTTTTTAATTTGATTAACTTTTCATCCATTAACTAGGTCGGTGAAGGTTTTTCTCAAAGGGATCCTATACTATAATACAAAGGCAATAAATAATAAAGGTTAAAAATACAAATCCCGATATTCCCACGCCTAAACCGCGGGCCAGAAAAAGTAAATTAAAATATCTCTCATTTTCGAAAGTTTCAGTTCACGTGGATAATAGAAATGCGTAGGATCTATAAAAAAGGATTAATGTAAACTTGGCATATAAAATACACAAGTTAAATGTTGAACCAACCGCCTCCCTTGTTGTTTAACATTTCAACCAACTTAAAGAAAACAGGTGTATTAAATTAACAAGGCTGTCTGGAGGAGTTGATATTTGAACATACGTAGGCGATTTTAACTTTAATAAAAACCGTTTTCTTCTCGTATAAGAGTGTGGCTCACCTATTATTAAAATTTTCAAATGGCTTCTAACTTGACTTAACGACTGCTAATAGAGGTAGCAACCGGGACCAACGGCTTAACGTGCCTTCCGAAGCACGGAGGGGCTCACGAAAACATATTTTTGCCACACTACTAATTGACCACCCATCGAAGTAATGACCGCACTAGGCGTCGCTTAACCGGCACGACCGTAAACGATCAGCGAGAGTCGCTTAGCTATGAGCCTCCTCTTAAAAAAAAACCGAACAAGTTTGAGTCGGACTTGTGCACGAAGGGTTCCGTAGCTTTATATTCTGTTTTTGACGACCCAGTTGGCACAATGGTCACCATCCCGGACTGCCAAACACAGGATTTCGGGTTCGATTCCCGCCTCAGACAGTTATTTATGCTTAGATATTTGTCTGTGGTCTTGTTGTTTCTATGTATTATAAGTATATATTTACAAAAGAAAAAGTATATAAGTAGTATATCCGTTGTCTAGCACCCATAACACAAGTCTAGTTACTTAGCTTGGGGCTAGATGGCGATGTGGGGAATGTCTTTATCAAGTGAGACAACACATTCCCAGTTTGCTTCCTTATCTGGGTCAATGTTATGGTAGCCCGTCTAAGCTCGTTTATAGGGGGAATCTCTTAAATTCTGCGTTGGGGTGTCAGCAGGGGTAACCTCTTGGGCCCGCGATTTTTAGTTTGGGGATACATCCCTGTATCTCAACGTTGAAGTCTGACCTGAACGTCAGGTACTCTGGATGACGGTTCTCTTGGAGGCGATCCGGTTATGGTGTTGGAAGACCTCCGCAACCTTGTAAATACCTTCTCGGGGGTGGGATTGGAGTTGAATTTTGCTAAATGCGAAGTTTTCCTGCACCATTATGTACCTCCGGACCGGGGTCGAGAGATTCTGCGGGAATTTAGTGAGGTGGCTCCTGGTATCCAGCTTGTTTCTGGGGATTCCTTACGCCTATTGGGAGCTCCTTTACTCGACAGTGGTATCCCGGGTTTCATTGAGAAGCAATCATCAAGGTTTGATGAAGCACTAGAGCGTCTTTTAAAGATCAGTCCTCATGTGGCGTTGACGATAATTAAATATTGTCTTTTCGTGCCCCAGTTTATGTATGCCTTTAGGTGCGCTCATTTCTGGAAATTTGAAGACCTCCTTCTGGGGGTGGATGAGAGAATCTCAAGTCTTCTGGGTAGGGTTTTAAATTGCCAATTTTCTTCGGAGGCTTGGTCCCAGGCTTCTCTTCCGGTCCGGTTTGGGGGCCTTGGCATCAGGGGGGTCTCGTCTGTTGCACTGCCTGCTTTTTTGGCTTCTGCTCACGGCTGCCGGGGTATCTTGGACGGCATTTTGGGTGCCTCGTTGACTCGGTCGGGGGTGGTCCACCTCTCTGGGGCTGTAGACCGGTGGAGGTCTCTTACTAGTTGTGACGTCCCCGCTGTTTTGCATTCCCAGAGGCAGTGGGATGAGCCTTTGTGTAGGTTGGTGCAGCAGAATTTGCTGGCAGAGTGTTCGGGCGATGTACATCGGGCTCGGCTCCTCGCTTCCTTTGAGAGGGAGTCCGGCGTATGGCTTAATGCCATTCCATCGGCAAACGTGGGCACTCTGTTAGATAGGAATACCCTTTCCTTGGCGGTTGGCCTGCGGCTGGGCTTGCGGGTTGTGCAGCCGCACCAGTGTGTTTGTGGGGCGCAGGTGACCGGTTTGGGTCACCATGGCCTGTCTTGCCAAAGAAGTCTTGGACGTATTCCGCGCCATTCCGCTCTGAATGACGTCATTCGTCGGGCTCTTGCTTCAGCGAACATACCGGCAATGTTGGAACCTAACGGCATCGTTCGTTCTGATGGCAAGAGACCCGAAGCGTGACGCTCATTCCTTGGGAGCATGGGCGATGTTTGGTGTGGGATGCCACTTGTGTGGACACACTGGCTCCTTCCCATCTGCTCGCTACTCGTGTGCAGGCAGGTGCTGCAGCTACTGGGGCGGAGGCTGCGAAAGTCCGTAAATATGAGGATATACCCGGTTGTTACTTTTCACACCACTGGGTTTTGAGACCGTTGGCTGCTGGGGGCCCTGTGCTAGGACCTTTTTGAGGGAGCTGTCGGCGCGCCTTGTCGAGACTACTGGCGATCCTAGAGCTGGCGGCTTCTTGTCCCAGCGACTCAGTCTTGATATTCAGCGAGGGAATGCTGCCAGCATTTTGGGGACTATGCCTCGGGAGGGTGTAGCCGAGGGCTTCCTCTTGTTTTAATGTGGAGGCATAGTTTAATTTTTAATGTTTTACTAATTTTTTTTTTTATATATATGTTGTTTGGTTTTACATTTAATTTCTGGGTGGTGGGTATTTCTTTTTTTTTGGCGTCTTTTAAGTTAGGATTAGATTTAGAAGATAGATATATAGATAAATTCTTTATTGTACCGTTATATAAAACAATGTAATCTGAATTTTGAATAAATAAAGTACTTTAAGTTGAAAAAGGGTTATGTTTTTGACCAGTATGTATGTATGTTCATCTGTTCCCACCTAACTTCATAACGAAATATTGGGTTATTCCACAAATCCACCCCAAAATCCCCCTCAGGGTTTGTTTTTAATTGAGTTGGCAGGTGCTGATTACCCGTAGATACCTTATAATGTCCCCGTGCACCTCCCAGTAGGAGAGTTGAAGTAGGAGACAGAGGAAACGGCCGATCCTAGCGTACTAATATCGGTAATATCATTTTTCAATAATTTGACAAGGGACTGCGCAAAACGATAAAAACCTATGACATCGTCATGATCATACGGTTATCGCACTAAAGTACATACGTATGTTAGTGCTATAGTCTGTCTACGCTAAACTTAGGCACCTAGAAGCTTTCAACCTATATTTGCGACTAGCTACGCCCAGTGGTTTCACTCGGATCTCGAGCGGCTACAGTTTTTCGTTGATTACTCAGGTTCTTAATTATAGATTTTGATGTCAAGTATACCACGACTTCCTTAATAATAGAGCTAGCCAATAGTGACCAATCAAGTGTAATTAAGAGAGAAACAGACAGACAGACGTGAATTTTAAAAACTTTTTATTCATTTTTGGTTCTACTTTTCTCTACTTCTTCTACTACTTTTTCTAAGTCACATGGACGCATTTTTTTGCTTCCAAGTACAGACTTTCTGTCCTCTCTTCTTTTATTTTATGTATAGAATAAAATATAGATTAGGTACGCAATTTTTCTACAGTCGTAGAGGACGTAGTCTAGGTACGTTTCATTGTTTTAAAGGTTAGTTTTTTTTTTATTCTCACTGCTCGTTGAAAATAATGTTTATAGTTCTATTGAATTAACTATATCAACCAACTTATTTTTAGATATCTAGATATACCTAGGTGTAGTTGATTCTTAAAAGTAGGTACGTACTTCGTGATGTACAAAGTCAGTCATGGGAAAATTTATTTGCAACACCGATTCATGGTGGAAATCCCAGACACACCCTCACTGAGTATTTTGCTTCGTCATTCCTTATTCGTACAGCAAGGGAATGAAATCAGTTGCCTGCGTCTGTTTTACCTGACGTGTACAATTTGGAGGTCTGCAAGTAGAGAGTGAAATCTCCTAAGAAACCGTTCAACATCTTAGACCGTATCGTCAATTACCATCAGAAAAAGTCAAGAACGCAATCTTCATTAATTTCTTTTCTGATCGTCTTTTGTTTTGGTTTAGATTGTCTTATTTATTTATTTATTTATAATAAAATTCTCTTGTCGCGGTGTTAATTACCTAAGTCCACCTAAATGGCTGAACCGATTTGTATTATATAATTTAAAGAGATAAATATATTAACGCTCTATTCACAATATATCTACGAAAACTTGCTCTACGTTCACAAAAATCCTGATATTTTCCGTAAAAACAGCGATATTCATAATTTCAATTTAAGAAATAAGGGTGAACTTACCGTGCCCGGTAGCAGGCTCCGGAAAATAAACAGGTCGTTTAATAGTACATGTGTGCTCTATTATAATAAATTACCTAAAGATGTATATGACATGCCCATTAACAGGTTCAAAACTTTTATAAAGCATAGATTGTGCAGTAAGGCATACTATGATACTTCGTCTTATCTTAATGATAAGAACCCATGGACATGACTTTAGTTGCTCCATTTCAAATAATACTTTCAAATACTGTAATATTGACCTTTGTGAGCGTGACCACATGAAAAAAAAAACCCCATGAGTTTCTTGTGCCTTCTTCTCATTGGTGGGCGCGTTCCGAAGGCACACATCCTAACTTAGTTTTTAAGACGTTTTTATGTGGTCCTGTATACTTTTAAGTATTAAGTATCCAAAGAAATAAAGATATTTGATTTGATTTGATATGAAATTTTTGTACCTATATATTCATTAGGTCTGAGAATCGAACAACATCCATTTTTATTTAATTTTTTTTGTAAATGGCAAACAACGTTTGTCGGGACAAATATCTCAATTGGTGAAGTGTTTTTTTTTTAAATACCTTTGGCAGTATTTTGCTTAGGTATTCTTCTATATCACTATCACTACATAGTATAAAACAAAGTCGCTTTTTCTGTCCCTATTTCCCTTTGACTGCTTAAATCTTTAAAACTACGCAACGGATTTTGATGGGGTTTTTTTTAATAGATAGAGTGATTCAAGAGGAAGGTTTATATGTATAATACATGCATAATATAGCCGTGCGAAGCCGGGGCGGGTCGCTATTTCGAATAAAAAAATAATATAACCTCACCATCTGGCTTCGGTTAAACACCTCATTTATTCAACACCTGAACCTTGGGGAGAAATTTTCACCCTTATTTAAAAACAATATTTCAGGCAAAGAGGCCCAAAGTATTCAATCTATATGCAAAATCGGCAAATGTAATAAGATCGTACGATTTTAAACATCTTTGAGTTTACAATATTGGATACTTAAGCTTTGAATTGAAATAGAAGGTCCTTGGGTTTGTTCTTGCTTAGAGTTTTCAGGTCGCTCTAAATACATTGTATAAGTTAGTCAAATCGTCGCAAACTCAGGTCGTCTAAGGAAGCAACTCGTTAAAGCAGCGGATGGTCTAAAGCTGATGTCGTCATAAATGCAGGTGGTCTAAATTTCTATTTCGTATTATTTTGCTAGAGACAGAAAGGTGAAAACTGCAGAAAACCACAAAAATGAACTATTTTCCTTTGATTTGTCATTCTAAGTTGGTTTTTAACAGCAACACTATCGATTGATACAAATTAAGTAATTATATTTTTGCAAAAAATAATTGAGTCGATTCTTGGCTAAATACCAAACTTTTCCAAAAAATTGAATGATACAGTTTTAGTTTTTATCAAAATCGGGCACGCAACTCCTTTGAATATTTTTTCGCTATCTCTTATAGGTTAGTATATGGCCCTAAAGGCCTGAAAAAAATCACTTTGTCTCCTTTTGAAACTTACCTACGTTCTTCTTTTCGTCATGCTGAAAAAACACACGAATTCTCAGATAGTAATCACCTATTTATTCTCTGTGTATTTTCTTTTCTTTGTAAATAACGATTATCTGTCTCTTATTGTTTCAAGTGTATTTATGTCGTGTGTTTGTTCGAATAAATTAATTTTATATTTCAACTTAATTTTAACAAAATTTCAAAGATAAAGTACCTAAAGATTGTTCTATCTTTACAACACCAAAACCTTAATTAAAACACAAGATAATATTTATGAATACTTCACCCGGTTAACTTCACTTTGAAATTATTAAGATTTCAAATGATAACCTTTAATTAAAGGTAGGTATCAGGTGAAAGTTTTTGACGAGCAAAGTTTGAGGAGACCCTTAAATTTTGCGGTTGATTGAAGGCATAAAACAGATGGACGACCACTTAAAATTTTGGGGCCAGGTGTAATCTGATATTGTGTGGCAAGGGACCTTTAGAATGTGTTTCGGTGAGGGCTTAGTGAAAGGAAAGGGGGGGTATTCTAGACCTTTAGGCCTCTTCACTGTCTACGAAACCATAGTTTACCGTACCGTAGATTTTTTGGAAATTCGACCGATATTATAGGGGTAAAAAAGGTTGATAAAGTTTGAAGTTCATAATGTATTTTCGCTCAAACCGATGTCGACCTAAAAGTACGGTCGGCTGCATAATTGCAGACCCACCGTAGAGCTCCAAAACGGCTGTTATAAGAATGTTTTCAACATGAGCAAGATTCTAGGCACCTCTTAGGTCTTCTAACTCATGAATTTATCAAACAAAAATGATTAGTATGCAAACATTCTAATGATAGTAATTTTCGAACTCTACCGAGGGCTGCAATTATGCAGCCGACTGTACATTGACTTTCATTCTGAAGGTCGTGGGTTCGAATCCCCGTGCCAGCCGTGCAATGGATTTTTTTTGCGAAAAATTAATTTACCGCTTTAATTAGCGCTATTAACATTGCTCTTAAAACAAGATAAAACCTGCGGTTTTGTTGACTCCAGACGTATTGACAAGTTATTTCCCCTGAATACGGTGGACTAAGCTGAGAGGATGGGGTATAGGTGCTGAGCAAGCCTGCTCCATCTAAAACATGTCTCAGGCACTACGGCCTTATTAGGGATAAAAGTTGCTGGCGCATTGAATCTAAAATATAACTAGTAAATAGATATGAAACGGGTGTATCCCATTATTTCCATTTGGAATTATGGACAGGTTCTCCCCCTATTTTCATTGCTGGCGGTGGCGACAAAAAAAATATCTCAAATATATTTTAAATCTCTTTAGAATTTTATTTATCAGTAATTATTCAGGACTTCAAAAATATGAAAGAGGAAACAGATTCTCAAATACCACAACTGCGTAATTTTGCCATTAATAAAATAATGGTATATAATTTGGAAAATACACTTTTTCCAATTTACATTTTCATAGTGAAATTCTGCAGGTATACCTACCACACTTCGATCAAAATAACATTATAAAATTTGAAAAAGTTTACTTCTCCAGAAGGACTAAATATTAATTTCAATATTACAAAGTTTTCAGTTTATGTAAGCGAGTAATCTTTCAAACCTAAACTTTCTTTCTAATTTCCCAGGAGATGTAAATTAAAATGGGTAATTTTCTAGGTAGCTACAGAAAAAGACGGGGTTACCAGTTTCAGGATGTTTTTTTCTCGTACTAGGTTAATAAAATTCATAATTTAGGTATCCTTACGTTACAATGAGTGTAAAACAGAATTACAATTTAACATTATAATAATTGCAATTTCTGAACGCTACGATGGGTCACTACCTATATAAACTAGCGACCCGCCCCGGCTTTGCACGGCTATATTATGCATGTATTATACATATAAACCTTCCTCTTGAATCACTCTATATATTAAAAAAAACCGCATCAAAATCCGTTGCGTAGTTTTAAATATCTAAGCAGACATAGAGACAGACAGCGGGAAGCTACCATCTCATAACTGAGACCACGCTTCGCTCGATCAAAAAGGAAGTCCCCACCACAAAGCTCGTCAAAACTTTTTCAACATACAAAATGTAGCATTCACGGAAGCTTAACAGAGTAAATACGGCTTTAAAGAGAAAATAATGGTGTTAAAACGGAAAAAGGATTTCAAAAGCTACACCTAAGCTGAACGGTCTAACGATTTTCAACTCTAAACCGGAGGATTATGGTCGAATAAAGCGCTAAAGCTTTATCTTGGATAACAAGTGCTTTACCAAAAAAAATCGCTTTTGTCCACACATTTCTCAGATTGGTTTTGGTAGAGATATATGGGTAAAAATATAACCCAATCGGGTCAAAAAAATTGGTTTATTTTATCTTGTTTCGTGCCTGTCATGTTGTATCAGTAAATGGTTTGATTTATCATACGATGTTTCGGTTAGATTGGGTTATTGTAGCTTGTATGATTTGACCTCAAATATATTATTTTTATAATAAACTAGCGACCCGCCCCGGCTTCGCACGATACCTAAAAACCTTTCTCTTGAATCACTCTATCTATTAAAAAAACCGCATCAAAATCCGTTGCGTAGTTTTAAAGATCTAAGCAAACAAAGGGAAATAGGGACATAGGGATGGCGAAAAGTGACTTTATTTTATACTATGTAGTGATAGTGATAGTGACTAGCAGCGCTCTGCGGTTTCACCCGTGTAACTCCCGATCCCTTGAGAACATCGAGATAAAAAGTAGCCTATATTACTCCCAATGAATTAATGTATCCTCATACCAAGTTTTATCAAAATCGGTCCAGTAGTTTTGGAGCCTATTCGTTACAAACATAAAAACAAAAAATATATATTCTCTTTATTAAATTACAGTGTAAAGATAGGTTAGCGTTTGACCACTATCTCACACGATGGTAAGTGACGATGCGGTCTAAGATGTTACACACTTTCCTAGAAGATACCTAAACTCTCTTGACTCAAAGACCTCCAAATGTTTATTCGTGATCATGCTCACAAAGTGCAAGACTACAAATATTTTTGGCTTATTCCTTTGTCCAAAATACCTACAAATCTATTGTTCTTTATAGTTTTGACATTCAAACAAGTATGTCTGGGAAATATCACTATCACTATATAGTATAAAACAAAGTCGCTTTCTCTGTCCCTATGTCCCTATATCCCTATGTATGCTTAAATCCTTAAAACTATGAAACGGGTTTTGATGCGGTTTTTTTTAAATAGATGAGTGATTCAAGAGGAAGGTTTATATGTATAATACATGCATAATATAGCCGTGCGAAGCCGGAGCGGGTCGCTAGTTTAGATGAAAAAATTAGATGTAGAAATATTTTCATACATCTTTTCCAATCTGTCCCACTGTGGTTCTAGTATGGTCAGCAAGACAAGTATCCTACAAAGTAAATGATTGATTTGAATAAAGGTATAGGTATATGAAACTAGCAAAGAATCACGTTGTCCCATTTTTGCCTCCCTTTTTCACCCCTTATGGAGTAGAGTTTCAGAAAATCCTTTCTTGTCGTATGCCTACGTCATACAAAGAACAAACCCTCCAAGTTTCAGGTCTCTACGATCAGCAGTTAAGGCTGTGCGTTGATCCGTCAATCAGTCAGTCAGGCATTTTGTATGTATAGAAGAAGATGGAGTAAAAATCTAATTTCGTATGTTCTTTGTTTCAGATTACAATGGCCACATTCCACAGAGAGTCAGCCCACTACATCAACAGGCGACCGTTGAAAGAATTTAAAACTTAAACACCACAGACTAACAAAATGTGAAACATGCAGATTGATATTCTGCTAAACGTCGACAACTTTACACTCGATATCCGTGACTTATCGACATCAATGTATCTCACTGATGCATTCGTAAACAAGACTCTAGAAGTGAATGAAACGACCGACGAAGTTCTATTCTCAAATCAATTCGAAGACGAACCCTTAATAGTGTTCTTAATAATATTAAAATGTTTAATAATGCTATTTATAATATTGGCAGCGATATTTGGGAATTTATTAGTGATAGTTTCAGTGATGAGGCATCGAAAACTACGCGTAATAACAAACTATTTCGTTGTATCACTTGCATTGGCGGACATGCTTGTAGCCATTTGGGCGATGTGTTTTAACTTCAGTGTCGAAATAACTAATGGAGAATGGCTTTTTGGATATTTTATGTGTGACGTTTGGAACTCTTTAGATGTTTATTTCTCATCGGCATCTATTTTGCATTTGTGCTGTATAAGTGTTGATAGATACTATGCAATTGTGCAACCTTTGGACTATCCACTGATTATGACTACAGCAAAATTAGGTATAATGCTGGCAGTAGTCTGGTCTTGTCCGGCTCTCGTCTCCTTTCTACCAATCTTCATGGGATGGTACACTACTGAGGATCATTTAGAGTTCAGAAGACGGTTTCCAACAGTGTGCAGTTTTACAGTGAACAGAGTGTATGCAGTGATATCGAGTAGTGTCAGTTTTTGGATTCCTGGAGTGATAATGTTGTATATGTACTATAGAATCTATATGGAAGCCGATCGGCAGGAACGGATGCTCTACAGGTAATTTAAATTTAATAAATTTATATTAAACGGTTTGGTTAGAATAATAATAGAGCTACCGACATTTTGTAACACCGTGCAATAAGAAATCCACTAGGGTTGGATCAGATTCGAATAAAGTTAGATGATAAAAAGAAAAGTTTATGGATAATGTGGTTGACCTTCATACATTTTAATCGTGCTAGAACTTAAACTGGATAAATCCAGTTTAAGTTCTAGCACGACGAGCTCGAAACTGTATTAAAATACAGTTTCGAGCTTCGTTAATTATTTACTATGTTCAATTCTGAGACTATGTGATATCGTTTTACAAATGACCTACTAATATTTTACGCAAATTCTGGGTAGTTCAGTGCTAGAATGATCTAAACAAAGGAGATGCCAGCTTTTAACCGTTACATGTCAGAGAAAATGTACCTAATCCGATTACAAGAAGACGGCAAAAGTTTCTAATTTCCAAGTTGTATTATGAATTATTCGGCATGTACTAGTTCAAGGGTTATTTTTGCGCAAATAAACCACCCTTTTGTATAAGATCCAGCCCAGCTCCATAAATGTCATAAGATGTGGTTTTATAATCATTTTTTGAAGACCCAGTGCTATACATTCGGCTTCATCCCCCACTCACCCGATTTGAATTTACCTAACAAAAAATCCCAACTCTACCCGATTTTATTCTTGCATATAGAAAAAAGGAAGTGTAGGTACAATTGACATGAAAAAAAGTGAAAATTAAAGCTAAAAGATAAAAATGTTTCAATCATTTATATTTTAATTAGGATGACGATGTAACACTTGCAGTTTAAATAAAAGGATCATTGTTGTAAGGATGCAAGCATTGGCGAAATAAAACAGTAGAATCTCTAGATTTTTTTTTAGAATTCCTGAAGAATTTCAATGTTGTTTATTACTTGATATGTTTATATGTGAAGATGGAAACAGAATAATTATTTTTGCATTCGAGGACATAAGAGATAAATGTCGATTGTTGTGATTGGTGATAAACATGCTGAGGATTAAAGCATTTTTATATCGTTTAGGTAAACGTTTTTCATGTGTTTTGATTAAAAACATTATTTTCGTTAGATTATTTTAAATGTCGATTGTTGTAATTGATGATAAAAATGCTGATGAAGCCTTTTTAAATTGTTTAAGTAATGTTTTTAATTTTGACTGTACTTTATATTATCATATCGGGTAGAGTTGGGATTTTTGTAAGGTATTTTTTAATTGGGCTGAGATGGGATCAGATAGAGTGGGGACAAAGTCATACAATAATAGAAGTACGTGTTTCACCGTTACTGTAGCCTCCTCCATGCAAGCTTTGCATACACGAAAGTTGTAGAAATGAGTGACCTACCTACGGCTCAAATAGAGCAAAGTGTTTGTTGAAAAGCATATAGATTAAACAAGATATGAATAATAAAAAAAACTGGTTGCCTGTAAAGTCGGTATACGGGCGAAAGTTTTACGTGACAACAACTGTGCTCGAGTGGAAGGGACGCGTGCCTTTCACTTTTTATGTCTGTCTCTCTCGCTCTTAGGCGGGCTAACCATGCCCGCGTGCCTCTCACTCGCTCTCATTGTGAGCGCATAACGTCAGCGGAGCGTAACGCAGTTTCTTGAAGTGTCACCCGGCAAACCAATTTATAAGACGTTGTCACGTCAAAAATCACCAATTGAATTCATAAATACCCGAACAATTTGTAATGGTAATTCCAATAAAACAACGCGCCGTTAATTTATTGGACAAACTTTAAACTAATTAACAAACCAGGAATTTTAAATTGATTTTGCGGTTTGTATTCAGAGGTTTAAGCAAGAGTTGATTTTATATAATCTTTTGTGTATTGGAAACAATAAATTTTAGCTCTTTGAATTGTAGGTATTTGATCACTTTGAGATTTAGTAAAAGCCAAATTTTAAACAAATATTAAACGGGTTGACTTATTGGCGAGATCGCGATCGTGGAAAAATGAGAATGGGTTAATTTTAAACCATGTGGTTTATTTGACAATTGTTTATTTTGGACAGCGTTTGACCACTATCACGCCTGCCTCTGATGGTGTGCGACGATGTTGTTGATGTAGCACGTTTTTTCGGCCTAATGTCCTAATCCCTACCAGCGTATCCCTCCTGGTAGGGATAAGTGGTTTTTTTTTCAATTGAAATTGTCTTCCACTTATCCCTTTCAAATGGTACCTGTTCACTGTGACTTGAAGACCCCAAATTTTACGTTAGGAAGACAGAGCTTTTTGGGAAAATGTCAATTTTTGGAATATTTTGTGTTCATCTCAATTTATTTTTTGTTAAGTTTTTTTGTCCCGCCATCGGCGGGAATCAAACCCTTAACAAAAATAAACTATCTGGCTACCATATCTACCATAAATAACATGTCTGGCTACCATAACACAAGCCTAGTTGCTTAACTTGGGGATAGATGGTGATGTGTCCAATGTGTCCATTGTCCTGCAATATTAAATTTATTTGAATGCACGAAATATGTGTAACAAAAGGTCCAATGGTTTTAGGAATACATTATTATCATTTTAAAAACTGGCAAAGTGCGAGTCGGACTTGCGAACGAAGGGTTCCGTACCATTTTATTCTGTTTTTTGTATTTGTTGTTTTAGCGGCAACAGAAATACATCATCTGTGAAAAATTAAACTGTCTAGCTATCACGGTTCATGAGATACAGCCTGGTGACAGACAGACAGTTGAGTCTTACTACGTTTTAACTCTTTGGGTACGGTGGAAAAGGTACCTGCTCTCTATCCACACAAACGTAGTCGAATGTGTCCTCCCTGAATAATGACACTAGAGCAAATATTTTTTTAGCATAAAACTTATATCTGCATGCCCCTATATTTTTTAACTTTAATTTCTATGATAATTAGAATATGAAAAAAAAACCAAGACATAGGGCCATAGTCATGGCAGTTATAGGTTTTATGAAACAAAAATATTTGTACTAGTGTCATTGTCCTGGGAGGAAACAGTCGACTACGTTTGTATGGAGAGAGAGCCGTACCCTTTCCTTTTAAAAGAACATAATGACTTTCAAACTAAACCTAGTACATGGTACATGCTAATACCACATGACTAAAGAATAGCCAATACTAAACTATTGTCTATTCAATATCTCGATTCAGACTAGAATCAAGCTACATTATAGCCGCGGGGATTAAACGTCACTGTCAGTTGCATTCCTAGAAATAGACAGATCAGACAGCCGAGGTCGAGTGCTGGCTGAGTATAGCTTCAAGTATTGTATTCTCTTTGAACCATTTCAGCTTTATTTACTTCGAAGCTTTTGAGTTAAATGTAGGTTGGATTTAATTAAAACGTTTTGTGATTTCTTCTTTAAATAAAAGTAAACAGATTTTTTAGTTAACGTAAAACTAGAAAAAATACAGCCTGGTGACAGATGTCTGTTTGTTTGTCACAAACAGACAGACAGTAAAGTCCTAGTAATAGGGTCCCGTTTTACCCTTTACGGAACCCTAAAAAAGAAGATAAGAGAAAAAAAGGATAATTTTTTTTTCAAAACTAATCTAAATAGGTACTAACTTAGCTTAACCTACCTAAAATAATATTTTTGCACTTGACAGATAGTGACTACCCGTTTACCGGCACACATACTCAGGAGTTTCATAGGCTTTTATCCCGATATTCTCATTGAACTCGCGGCCGAAACCGTGGGGCCACTCCCCAAGTCTACATCTACTCTATTATTAAAAAATGAGGATACATTTTTTGTAATAAATTGGCTCCGAAACTACTGGACCGATTTTGATGAAACTTGGTATGAGGATACATTGATACATTAAGAGTCAAATTGGCTACGTTTTACCCGACAGTCAAAAGGGAGGGTTATGTTTTTGACCCGTATGTATATTGTAACGATTTAAGCCGGTATACATGTTAATGGGTCCCGACTACCCAAGTCGTTTTATGCTTTTGAATTTATTATTAGTTTTATTTGTGTATCGATCACGTAATTATTGCTACTTGTATCAGTTACTCAATAGTAGGTACACAACATAATATAGATCGAGTCCTGCACTTTTTTTTTTCAGTTTTTATTTAACTTTAGTTTTTACGCCCTTTTTATTTTTCCACTTTTTTGCAACCAGGTTTTGTTTTAATTTCTAGAGCGTAATTTTTCCGTAGTCGGGCTTAGTTTTTAAACTTATTTTTTTATCACTTTTTATATTATTATTCTCACGGAATCGAAATTAACGTGGGTAAAACTTTAGTAACCTTTAACAATTTTGTATTCTCTTTTTGTTTGAAATAAATAATATTCTATTTTAAATTGACTGACTTAATTCTCCTACAGCTAATCTAAAACAGCCTTAATTATGCTATAATACGGCTAATGATGACAGTTAATTACATCCCCTCGGCCAAATCCGACAATAAAACGATCCGGATTTGGAGGTAAAGCCGGATTTCCTCCCATTTTATACATTACTAGCGACCCGCTCCGGCTTCGCACGGCTATATTATGCATGTATTATACATATAAACCTTCCTCTTAAACCACTCTATCTATTAAAAATCCGTAGTGTAGTTTTAAAGATCTAAGCATACAAAGGGAAATAGGGACATAGGGACGGCGAAAAGTGACTTTATTTTATACTATGTGTAAAGCCGAAGTGGTAAGACCAGAAGCGTGAAAGAGGTGTCTTAGAAACAGTTTTTTGGTATCAACTTCTAAAATCCATAGAATGATATTCCTACTGTCGTAAAGGTGAAGAAATGCTTTGTATCGTCACTTCGAAACACGATTAGAGTGAATGGCCTCGATAGAAAAAAATCGTTCTAAAAAATCGTCATTTTTTTAACTTTTACGGCGATTGTAAAGAAAAAACAAGTACAAAATTTATATTTTCATAAACTTTACAACAAATCCCGTAAGGTAGTACAGATGGTTTTTCACTAAAATAGATGTGAGTCTTTTAATTACATAAAACAGTCAATACGGCCATTTCGCGGCGCGCGGGGGAGAGGGATAGAATCATCGCGCGGCGCACGCGTTGACCACGCGCCCGCCACGTTCATCACACGCGTTGACCACGCGTTGACGTTTTTTCAATACATAATTTGAGTCTTATGACACATCAATAGATCTCAAATTGCATTTATCAAGTCCACCCGCTCACGCCACGCGCTCGCCCCGCGCCCGCCACGCGCACGCCCCGCGCCCGCCCCGCGCCTGCTTGCAGAAATGCAATTTGAGATCTATTAATGTGTCATAAGACTTAAATTATGTATAGAACAAATTTCAACGCGTATTCAACGCGTGTAATGCGCGTGGTGGGCGCGTGGTCAACGCGTGTCATCTGAACGCACCCTAAAGCGCCAAGTAAAAACTCGGACGATGGTCGAGTTGCCACTTTATCACGTTATCCGAGCAGAGACCGCTAAGGATAAAATAAGTTTTTTAAGAATTATATTATGTGTCAATTTCTATTAATTAATTTAGTATAGTTAATTTAGCGATTTATAATAACTGCTTTTCAGGCTTCAGCCTTTCATTTAAATAAATACTGTAGGACAATCTGCACAGCGCCATCTAGTCTGAAGCTAAGAAACTAGACCTCTGTTATGGTAGAGACATTTGATAGAATTTTCTTTTGTAAATTATGTAGGTACGTTAAATACAGACCAGACACAAATAGGTATATGTATAATATATATATATATACATACATATATATCATACATATACAATTATACATAATATATTTTTACATAAATACTTGTTTGAGGCGGGAATCGAACCCGCAACCTTTTGCCTCGCAGGTGCGTGCTCCACCACGCTACAGATGTCGTTGAATCAAAAAAACAATATCTAATAGAAATAAATCAGTTTAAAAAGAATATTAAAAGAAAATCTAAAGGTTTTCTAAGTAGGAATTTAACCGAATTGAATACGAAAAAGCCAATTATCGACATTAATCGGTTTGTCAGCACATTTAAAGTCGTAAAAGTTCATGAAAATAAAAGAAAAACGAATGAAAATGTAGAAAAATATAGGTTAAACCTATAAGGCCGAACGCAGATCATTGATCAAATAGTCGGCCGATAGAATAGTACATTGTTATCCTAGGTGTGAAAGTCACTCATTACAAGTCCCGAGACGGAGTTTGGCGCCCGAGCGTAGCGAGGGCGCTAATAGTTCGAGGGACTTAATGAGTCTTTCACCCGAGGTAAACACTGTGCTTTTCATTACGAATAATACATAAAATTCTTCATAACAACGAGAGTGAATGAGACTATGAGACTCCATACCAAATGAGTAGGTACTCTTACTACCTGATCCTCTTACAAGGTTGGGACCAAAGAGGTTATACATTATGTAGTGTTAGGTTTCTGCTATTTGTATTCAATACTTAAATACGGCGGTACTTACCGAAGAAGTTTTTATTAATGAGTTAATCCAACATTGGGAAATGACGCGAAGTCCGTAGATTTAACTTACAGTTTTTGTAACACGGTTTGTCTAGAAAATGTTATTTACAAAAAATACACAATCATAAATGAAAAACTAGATTAAACTTAACACTATAAACATAATAAAATAAGAAAAAAAAGTTACTTAGTACTAAACTCTGGCAGTATGCATGAGCCGTGCCAAGCCATAATTATTATTCTTTGGTGTAAAAAAAAAAGCAAGGAGGTTAGGTTTTTGAAGTTCCTAATGCGTAATGATACTGATACTGGCTACATGCAGATTGCACAAGTCGTGCGAAGCCATAATTTGACATGACAGCTGTCAGTGAAAGTGAAAAGCCCTAGGGCTGGAAATTTTATTTTCTACACGCTCTTCAGGCATATTTAGACCTACTTTCGGAGTATGAGTAATGAAAAGAATATTAAAAAGCGCATACAAGACAAATACATGACATTATAATAGAAAGAGTAAGAAGGAAAATAATGTAAAGCAGAAATAGGACTTACTTATAAATAAATAAATCTACTTACTTAAAATACTTACTTATTTTTCGAAAAAAAAAATAAAAAAATAAAGATTTAATTTGGTATAAGAACGACATAGATCCCAAAAATATGTTTTTAATTTTGTCAGTATGTCTTTCTGTCTCATCACGCAAAACCGATTTGAATGAAACTTTGTATGTAGAAAGTTTGAAACCGGACAGTAAGTATAATTTTAAATTAAGTACTAACAATGCAATGGACTAATTAAACTTCAAACCACCACGCGAACAAAAAAAACCCAAGGTGTACTTATTCTGTTCCAAATTATCAGCTATCGTGCAACTTGTAAGTTTGTAGTCTGCGTCTAACTATAGGCTATATCCCATTATTGAATCAGAGAATCCAATTCTACTTCCCGTATCTTTGAAATAGGATTATTCTGAGATTGAATCCACAAACAAAAGATTTTAGATATTTCAAGAGACTCGTTTTTGTGGTTGCTTTGTCAAGAGATTTTTAAGTCTAAAATGCGCGCTAAAACATTAAGAAATTGGTGGGGCGTGAATTTAGACTTAAAGTTCTCTACTAGATCCAAAGGTAGACCTATGTAGTAGGTTTTTTGACGTGATAACGTCTAACGATAAAGATGACGTCATGCGTTATGGTCCGGTACCATAATCACATGAGTAAATAAAGAAGCATGTGCCATGACGGCGTCACGCGTCTCGTGGTTGTTTTATATTTTTTTAATAAGATTATCACCCATCTGGGCTTGTGTTATGGTGACGAGTGACGAATAGAAGACTTTATATAGAGGATTTTTTTAACGTTTTCTTATGACGTTATCACGTAAAAATATCGTCCGTAAAACGACTTACAGACAACCGATAGATTTTTTTTTAATCTATAAAGATCTTATAAATTAAAACAATATTCATACAATCTGTGACAATAAAACTTGGGCGTCTTGCATGAGATTGTGATTAAACTAATTTAGCTAAATACTAGAGCTACAAGTAGTAGAAAAATAATATACAGGGTTATTGGAAATTAATTGACACGGCGTTAAGGGCTTCTTCTGTGCACCTTAACAAACAACTTTTGTTCTACGACTTTTGTCGAAACTTAATACATATCCCAAAAAATATATTTAAGTGTTTCTCGTACTGTCTGGTAATTTTCTATGTCTATGCGGCAAGTGCGCGCGCGCGATCGGCACGGGGCGCACTGCGTGGGACCCGATCGGGTTGTACCATACCTACTATGATTGATTCTGTGACGTAGACGTAGAGTTGAGTATTATTTGAACTGTTGAATTTAATTTTTTATTTTTGTATGGAATATTTTTATATTGAATTTCCAAAAGTCGTAGAACAAAAGTTGATCGTTAAGGTGCACAGAAGAAGCCCTTAACGCCGTGTTAATTAATTTCCAATAACCCTGTATTCTTGATGCGTGGAATAGGTTCTAAATTATCTTAGAATTTGATTTATAAAATTGGTCATTTCATATTTAAGAACAGTAAAAAAATATACGTAACGAGAGACGACAATTGACAATGTCCTCCTTTTTTTTAAAGTCGGTTAATTTTTTTAATTTGTTCGTGACTTCGAACTCGTCTTTTAAAACACTGTGAATTTGTAAAGTAAAAAACGCAGTCCTTATAATATTAAGTACTAGCGACCCGCTCCGGCTTCGCACGGCTATAATATTATGCATGTATTATACATATAAACCTTCCTCTTGAATCACTATATCTATTAAAAAAAAAATCAAAATCCGTTGCGTAGTTTTAAAGATTTAAGCATACATAGGGATATAGGGACAGAGAAAGCGACTTTGTTTTATACTATGTAGTGATAGTGATGACTTATTTTACTTGCCAACATCCTAAAAATGTAGCGTTCGTATTTATAACACAACTTTTTCAAAATTAAATTAACTTAGGTAATTCATTGCAAATTTATTCAACGCAAAACCCTTCCGTTACGGTCAATAAATTCTTTTTCATAAAATTGATCGAAAATTTCCGAAACCGGTAATCGGCTTTGTTCCGAATCAGTAGCCTTTGTAAACTTTCCGTCGGAAAGGATTAACTTTGTCTGAATTTCAATGATTCCGTATGATTGTGTAACATAAGGCGTACCTAATTATGGAAAACGTGATTTTATCCGCTTTGACATTGCTTTGATTTTGCGGTGATTATGTTTGACGACCCAGCTGGCACAATGGTCACCGTACGGGACTACCAAATACAGGGTTGCGGGTTCGGTTCCCGTCTCAGACAAGTATTTATGCTTAGATATGGTCTGGTTGTTTCTATGTATAAGTAGGTATAAATTTACAAAATAAAAGTATATAAGTTGTCTAGCACCCATAACACAAGTCTAGTTACTTAGCTTGGGGCTAGATGGCGATGTATGGAATGTCCTTCAATATTTAATTTATTTAGTTTATATCCGAGGATATCGTGATCAGATGTAGTTAGCCACTGATCATGCCAAGTTGTATCCACTGCTAACGTGATCAGTTTCCAACGAAAAACAAATAAATATTTTCACCCATTGATCACATTATTTTTACGAAAATGCAAATTTTCCCAAAATATACTATATTTATCGTGTTGATTTAGGACCTTAATTTTTATACACCTAATAGGGACTATAGACCTCAGTATCTGGTATAAATTTCAACTTGCTAGGTCCACCCGTTCCTGAGTAAATCAGTGGACCACGGACAGACAAACAGACAGAAGACGGACATGAAAGTGATCTCATAAGATTATCTTTTGAGGTAAAGAAGCCTAAAAATAAAGGAGGTAGTTTTAGAAACCGATCACGGTATCAGTATATTTATTAGAAGGAAGTATATTTAAGTTTTATTTGATTTTGCAATAGGTAGAAAGTTAAATAAAAACGATGTTTTAATATTGAGTTGCACTTGTCTCTGGTAGAGCTTTACCCACAACGAGGTTACGAGTATGTGATGAAATACTAAAAATATCTCTAGCCACATCGAAGCTCTAAGTTTGCGCGACTTCGTTCTATTCCGGCCGTAGGCTTTGGGGCGAGTCTAAAAGGGTGACTCAAATCGATTTGCAAGCAGATAGTTAGAAAGATAGATAAATAAATTCTTTATTGTAAACAGAATTTTCCTTTTTACCTTTTTTTTCATGCAGTTGCAATCGTGAGTGAATAGGTATCTTTTAGGAAACGTGCTACATCTTAAGGTGGGTACTGACCTACGTTACGAGGTGTAATGTAACATTCGCATCGAGCGTGTTAGCCGGGTGGAGCACTCAAAGCGAGCAACGAGCGGCTCGTTGCTCGCTAGTTTCCCCGTAACACGACGTACTGACTGCACGAATGCTCGCTGTGTAACACGTTACATTACGCCCCGTAACGCCGGTCAGTACCCAGCTTTAGACAGCATCGTCACACCTACCATCAGGCTGGTGTGATAGTGGTCAAACGCTGACCTATTAAGTAAGTATATATAAAAAACTAAAAGCTAAATGTTTTTATAAGGTAAAATAGACATTGCACACAGCGCTATCTAGCCCTAAACTAAACAGCTAGGCACAAGCCTAGCTGTTTACCATAGCACCATACCATAGCACAAGCTATGGTGGCCAGATAACGGATAGTATACTTTTATACTTTTCTTTTGTAAATACCTACATACTTAATACATACAGAAAACCCCAGACCAGAAACAATTAAGTGTACATAAATATTTGTTTGAGACGAAATTCGAACCCGGAAGTTATTGCGTCGCAACCCGCCGCGCCACATTGGTTGTCAAGTTGGGTTTTATGATGAAGATAAGTAGTTTGTTGCTCACTCGAGGTGCATTTCTGTTCATCAATTTGAAGATCCTCATCAGATCCTCACTAAATTTTTATGGAACCACCCCTGAGGTATCCCCTTTCTAATACAAAAATAATCATCTAAATCGGTTGAGCCGTCTTCGAGTAATCGGTGATCAATTGGTCATACATTTAAAAAGGTATATACGAATTAAGCAACTACTCCGTTTTTTTCCGTCGGTTAAAAATATTTATTTAAGAGCCTACACTGTTCCACTATAGGGCAAAGGCCTCTCTACTTTTCTTCCAACGATCTGTCGCTATTATACACCAATCATTCAAGGAGTCAGCCCCCCGATCGCCGTAATTCTACGACGAATTCGTCGAGTGCACGTTCAGTTGACGCATACGCAACGTGCACGCTAATCATCGGTATTGTCGTAAGTAAAGCCACGCGTAACCGTTACTTTAACTGCACGTCTACTTCACCTACGCGTGAAATAAGTTGTGTAGCCGTACGAAAATTTTGACTAATCTTTCTAGTTGACAATTCATTTGACATTTATGTCACGTCAAAATTTAGCGCGATACGGCGAGCGTGCGACGTTTAGGTTTGCGTGACGTGTGCGTCTTAAGAAATTACGGCAATACGAAATCTATAGTTATGACGCAAACGCAGTCAAGACGCGCTGCATAAGAATAGGCGATCGGCCCGCTGGTTAAAAATACGTTTAGCAGTTTTCTAACATGTAACTCTCTTCCAGGAGTAAAGTAGCAGCGCTACTCCTGGACAAACACCTGCAGATCAACGGGATATCAATGGGAGACGTGATGAGAGAACGACAAAGTATCCAGATGCAGCCGATGGCGAGCAGTAAGATGAAGAGGGAGAGGAAAGCGGCTAGGACGCTGGGGATTATCATGTCGGCGTTTTTAGCATGCTGGCTACCTTTCTTTCTGTGGTAAGTTTTAGATGGTATACGAATCTTGAAGCGGAGATAAGAGCCAAATTCAAAATGCTTGTCGCCTTAAAAAATTGTAAATAATTGCTTGGTTTTTTTCGCCAAATTGTAATATACTATACAATTTTTAAATTTATTTCGTTTTAAGCTGTGTAATAATTATGGTAAATGTGTTTAAATATATTTAGCGAAAATAAATGCATTTAATAATTAATCTAAAATTAAATTATATTTCAATAAGAGTTTAGTTTGCAGTTTATTGCAATAGTTTGACAATTTGACAGTTAGTCATGTTTAAGTTCTTAAACGTATTTATTCAATTGTCGTGTGACTTATTGTGTGTTCAGAGGTTTATTTTCAAACAACGTCTAAAACTTCAGTCATTCCTGACGAAACTGAACGAAAATAGTCAAAAAAACACTTACCTACTGACGGAAGCGGAGTCTGACGGGTGCGTCCTAAATCCTAAACGAGGTCTTACGCTAAATAGATCGCCTTTTGTTAACCACTTAGTTCAATAGTTTGACTTAGAGGAAATTTATTCCTTTTGGACAAACTAGTTTGACCAGAAAGTTTGATCAGCAGGAACGTACCAAGCTGCTATACTATCAAGATTTAATCAGGTGGCAGGTTCGAAACCTACAAAGCAAAACCAATATAGGCTAACATTAGCAAATCCTTCAAAAAATAATTTTTGAAATGCTTATTGGCTCTTTCAGAAATATATAAAATAATTCTCAGGCTTATCGCTCAGCGAAAGGTTTGCGGTAACGGGCTTATAGGGCAGTGTAAAAGGAAATACCTACGTATTTTACCTTTGGTTTAAAATTGGTTGAAAAAGGATCGCTTTATTCTTTCTTTTACATTTCGGGAATAAAAATAAGGTAAACACTTGTGTGTATTTGTCGACAAATTATCTGAGAATTTTGCGCCTAATTTTGTCTTTCTTTAGGTAACATTAGCTGTCAAAAAGTAAGCTTACCTACTTAGATACCTTTATTGTCTTATTTGTGTCATGTGGGATATTAAACTACATATATCCATAATTCTTTAGTAACAGCTGTTTCTGAAGTCTCCTTTAATTCGATCGCCTGACCCGAAACTAACTTTACCCAATTATTGACAGGTAGGTAAATCATAAATTCTGTGGTGATATGTGTATCCTCATAAGAGCTGTCCCAAAAGTCTCCTCCACCAACATCAACTATCCCAAAACTAACCTTACCTTTTTATTCACAGCAACATCATAACTGCACTGCGGCAATACAATGTGTCCATAACCTTCTACTAAGAGCGGTTCCAAAACCAAAAGTCTTCTGTCCCTACATCGACTGTTCCAAAACTAACTGTACCGAATTATCCACAAGTACATTTAACTGCGCTCTGTGGCAAAACATTCTGTCCATAGCCCTCTACTAAAAATATTCCAAAACCAAAAGTCTCCTGTGTCTACATCGTGTGTCCTAAATTTCACGTTACCCAATTATCTACAGGTTCATTATAATAGCACTCTATGTTACACACCTCTTACGAGCTATCCCAAAAGTCCCCTGTATCAACATCGACTGCCCTAAAACGAATCTTACCTATTTATTCACAGCTACATCATAACTGCATTCTGTGATACCAATGTATGACACAATTGTCAACTAAAAGCTGTCCCAAAGTATCTTGTCCCTAAATTAAATGAACCAAAACTAAGCTTACTAATTTATCCACAGGTACATCATAACTGCACTCTGTGGTGATATACTATGTCCATAACGCTCTACTAAGAGCGGTTCCAAAACCAAAAGTCTTCTGAAACTACATCGACTATCCCAAAACTAACCTTACCAATTTATCCACATAGCTGCACTCTGTGGTGATACATTACTTCCATCCATGTCCGTGTCAAAGATGTCCCAAAAGCCCCCGTTACCTATATATCGGCACTCTGTGTTGATATATTATGTCAACTAAAAGCTGTTCCAAAAGTTTCCACTAACTCCATCGACTGTCCTAAAACTAACTTGTCCCATTTATCCACAGGTACATCATAACTGCACTCTGTGGTGATACACTATGTCCATCACCGCCATCCGTGGTGGCAGCGGTCTTCTGGGTCGGCTACTTCAACTCGGCGCTCAACCCACTCATCTACGCGTACTTCAATAGAGATTTTAGAGCTGCGTTCAGAAAAACCTTGGACTCTTGCTGCAGGTACGTGGAACATACGACTCTCTTCTTTTTCTGTGTACTGGTTACACAGCCTATAAATTCTGTCTGACCAATATTTCGGCACAGCTACGGCAGCATCATTGGCTCATTTAGGTCGTCCAACGTGCAGGTGTTGGGGCACAGTGGACATTGGAAGAGGTGATCCATCGATTCAGGCAGCTCCTCCTCCAATGTTCACTGTGCCCCAGCACCTGCAACAGGAGGCCAAAATTGCGCCAAAGGTACGGCAGCATTATTGGCCTCATTTAAGTCGTCCAACGCGTTGCAGTGGACAGTGAACATTGGTGAAGGTGATTCATCGATTCAAGCAGCTCCTCCTCCAATGTGCATCTGCATGCAGCATCATTGGTCTCATTTAGGTCGCCAACGTGTAGGTGTTGGGGCACACTGAACATTGGAAGAGGTGATCCATTGATTGAGTTGGGGCCCCACAGACAGCGAAGTGAAACCCTACCTGCTCATATTATTATTTTAACATACGACTTAGAATTTTAAGCAAATAAGGTTAATACTCCTAAAGTTATTTCAAAACGGGATAAGTACCTATTTACCATGTATTTTGTGATGTTACAAGCTAATTAAATGAGAATGATGTTTGTTTGGATGATTCAAAGTTAGAGTCGACCGTTTTCTAACTTCGCGTACGTGCGGTTAAACATGGTATATCCAGTTTTAAATAACTTTACTTGATAGAAAGGCACCTATTTCAGAACTGACAGCAAAACATTTAGGGTAAGAAGTTTCAAAGTCTAATTGAAGTCGTAAAAACCTTACTCATAAAAAATTTAAACAGTTAACTAATGGTTTATCGAATTTTTCTATTATAAACCTATTTTTGGCTTTGAAACATTAATAAAATAGGTTTAGTTTAAAATATGTAGGCATAATAGGCTTGACCTTTATTTAACGCTATTTTAAGTACAACCAATATGGCCGACTTGGAACAGTCGATTACTGACGACAGCAAGACGACAAGTACATTGCTTTGTATCATGGCTTAGTGCAGCCTTTTTCATAAAATAAAAAATAAATTTATTGTTTCCTTACAATTCGTATTTACTTATGTATCTATCTAACTTAGGTAAAAAACCTTAATCAAAAACTAAATAAAACTAAAAATCTAAACTTACTTAAAAAAGGGCCTAAGTCTGCTAACATAATTGTGTTTCAATAGAGTGTCGATAGACTCGTAATAGACATTTAATGTCAAAAATATGACACAATAATATGTTAAATTTGTATTCTGGTTAACTATTCTATCGGAACACCACTGATGCACCAATGACTCACTTTGGTATTCTGCTCCATTGAGACTCCATAGCGATTCTATTGCGATGTTATTAAAACTTTAGCAGACTACCAAATAAAGTCACAATCTCGATATCATGTCAGCCCATACACGTCCACTGCTGGACATAGGCCTCCCCCATACGACGCCACAAACAGCGGTCCCGGGCCGCCTCCATCCACCGACTACCCGCGACCGCCACAATGTCGTCGGTCCACCGGGCAGCTGGTCTCCCAACACTCCGTTTCGCGTTGCATAGCGGCCGCCACTCGAGAACCTTTACTCCCCAGCGGTTGTCAGTTCTGCGAGCTATATGACCTGCCCATTGCCATTTCAGCTTACCAATCCTGAGAGCTATGTCGGTGACTTTGGTTCTTCTACGGATTTCCGTATTTCGGATTCTATCACGTAGAGAAACTCCGAGCATAGCTCTCTCCATAGCCCGCAGAGCGACTCTGAGCTTATGAACGAGGCCTACAGTCAGCGACCACGTCTCGGATCCGTATGTCATCACTGGTAACACACATTGGTTGAAAACTTTCGTCTTGAGGCTCTGTGGTATTTGTGACGAGAAGATATTGCGAAGCTTCCCGAACGCTGCCCAACCGAGTTGGATTCGTCGGCTGACCTCTTTATCGAATCTCGATATAATATCAATTAATTAGGGTCTCGATATAATGAAAACGGTAGATCCATTAATGCAAAATAGCAGAATAAAGCCCGGTCATTAGATAAATATTACCTTTATTGTCAATCTGAAAAACAATTAATTCGTTTATTTTTTGTTATTTTAAATGGCCCTTATTACCTGCAGGTAAGGTATAATTTATATTTATGTTTATTTCCATGATTAATTGTTCTTTGTTAGTTTCATTAGTATGTGCTTATTAGGTTATGTTGGTATTGATTTAAGCTTTGTTAAGTAGTATAGGATTCCTGTACCTTTTATCCGTTAACCAGTTCGGTGAAGATCGTTCTATACAGGGATCTTAGACTTTAGGGACCGCTTTCACTGTAAAAGCCATGCCTTGGAAAATTCAATTCAAAGATAGCGAAATACAGAATGACGTCATATTTTATGCTTTTTCATTTTGTTTTTTTTTTTCACTGCCACTTCGCAATCAGAGGATTTGGAAATGAAAAATATTTATGTCTGCGGGTTGTATAATTACCTACTGGTTCTTTGCTATTGAAATTTTAATAAAGATATTTTAGATATGTATAAAATTGTTCTCTAAATATTTTTATACCGAAAATCAAATTAAGGTAAAATGTGGACATTTTTATTTTAGGTTGATTGATTAATAACGGAAATTGCTTAAGTACAATCAGGGAACAAAATTGCAGACCTACCTTAGAGCTTTTATAAGAAACAGAACTTTCGGAGATTAGACAAAAATAATTATAATGAATACATTCTAAAAACCGAAATTTTAGAATTCTACATTAGGTCTGCACTATTGTTGCTTACTGTACCTACTTTTACCTACTCTATAATTATTTAGACGTTGTTTTAAAAATCAACTTCTTAGGGTCATCCGTTTTTAAGAAAATTTGTAGAGACAGACGGACAAGAGGGTGGCCTTATAAAGGTTCCTTTTTATACATTTTGAGGTACCTACGGAACCCTATAAATATAACAAGAACAATTCGATGATATTGTTCCTTAGTAAATATTTAATTATTGACTAAGATTAATTGAAATGTTGATTAAACTGAACGTTAACATTAAAGTCAATAAAATAAACTCGCTCAAAGTTAAATTACGGTATAATTACTTTGGCTAAATTCTTGACTAAATCCTTTTGAGTTTAAACGGATATCTCTGAAATTGAAATTAAAAGCAAATAGTCTGAGATCTATCTTTATTAGGGCTGTAGGTGGTGCCAAATATCTTTCGTCTATAATTATAAGCTAAAATACTTAATTATTAGATAAAAAATGGGGAAATTTGCGGCATAAACGGCTGTATCTTTTGATTGCGTTGGCTTAGAAGTTTGATTTTTTCAAAGCTCCAAGGAACAGTTAGACCTGAGTATTTGAATCTCTATATATATAAAATTCTCGTGTCACGGGGTTCGAACTTGAACTCCTCCGAAACGGCTCGACCGATTCTCATGAAATTTTGTGAGCATATTCAGTAGGTCTGAGAATCGACCAACATCAATTTTTTTTTTTTTTTTTTGTAAATAGCAAAACAACGTTTGCCGGGACAGCTAGTATAAATATAAATTCCAGCTTAATACCTACCTCCACGCGTTCCGGAGAACCTGGGTTGTCAACTATAAGGGTTCCGTGTTTTCCTTTCGAGGTACGGAACTCAAAAAAAATATTTTATCAAAATTTCTTATCTTTGCTTACTTATTTGTATAACACTGAAAAATAAACTATAGTCTGAAAATAATTTTAGGTAGTGGGCGAGCACAAGAAAGGATTTTAGGGAATTCCAACTGATAAAAAGTGTTTTTCGCTAGCAAGTAGGTAACATTCACTTTCATTTAAAAGAGCTGTAAAGGGACCTTATTAAGACACTAGATCACGTTTATAGCCAAATGCCTGACGCCTAAAACTAAAATTGTTTTTAGAAGTTTATAGTAATTTTAAATTAAGTAAATTTTAGTCAAAAATAGGTATTGTTTTGAGCATAGCTTCGAAATGACAAGGAATTTTCATCTGGAAATTAGACCAAAATAATAGTAAAGATCTCATATACAAACGGGTATAAAAAAATTGGATAAAACAATATTTTTTCTTCCATTAATTGACAATTTTAATTACAAAATGTGTTTGTACAAAGGGATTTTATTATTGCCGGACTGCCAAACACAAGACTGCGGGTTCGATTCCCGCCTCAGACAAGTATTTATGCTTAGATAGTTGTCTGTGATCTGAAGGCCAATTCTCGTAAATAACATTGTTCAAATTACATTTCAATATCATTTCGATTGCATTTCGATCACAAATAATACCCTCAAAGTAGCTCAAAACACCCTCAAAGTTAGCTTTTTGTAAAAAAAACTGACTTTGAAGGTATCTTTTGCAATCGAAATGCAATCGGGATGATATTGAAATGTAATTTAAACAATATTATTTACGGGAATCTGGTTGTTTCTATGTATTATAAGTATATATTTACAAAAGAAAAGTATATAAGTAGTATGTCCATTGTCTAGCACCCATAACACGTCTAGTTACTTAGCTTGGGGCTAGATGGCGATGTGTGGTAAGTATTTGACAATTATTGGCAAAAGTTTATCTCTGCTATAAAACTTTACACCATTTGAAAAAAGGTAAAGCTTTTTGTAGACAAATGATCAAAGTATTTCGTATTGTATTTTACATAAGTATAATCTATTTGATTTTTTCTTCTCTTATAATCAAAGCGTTGTACTTTCCTTTGATCATTGATATCAATCAAAAGTAAAATAATTTCTATTCATAAGATTTCGCTGGAAAATTTTCTACACAATTACTGTCGAATTTTATTGATATTTTATTTTATAAATATAAAATTCAAAGCCTCGACTGACTGACTGATAAGTATATCAAGGCACAATTACTATGCGATACGCCAAAAATATACGTCTTGGCCTTTTGCGTTTTTAGTAATTTACCAACATGGTCATTCACGAATTATTATTGACGAAACTAAAAACGCGATACGCTAAAATTATATGTTTTGGCCTTTTGCGTATTTGGCATTGTGCGTCCAAAGACTCAAACCCATTGCCATAGGAAAATTTGTTTTTAGCTTTTAGCCAAGTCTCTACCTCGCTTAATTATTTTTTAATATCTATACTGAAAGAAACCCTCAAAGTCAGCTTTTTTAAAGATCTTTTTTTTAAAACTGACGCTTTATTGAATTTTGAATTACTTTTAGGGTATTTTTGTGTATTCGAAATGCAGTTGGGAATGATATTGCAAAAAACATGGTATAGATCTGTTCACTCACGAAGGCGCGCCCCTCCAGGGTAAATTTTCTCGGTGTGCATTAATATGAGTGTCGCACATGCTAACAAGATGTCTTAATGTGTGTGTGAAGACTATCAGTAGAGACAACATACAACAGAGATATAATTATATACAGATTATGTTTACAACAACATTCATAAGGTGTGGAAGGGCGCGCCTTCGTGAGTGAACAGATTTGTATTTGGCAAGGCCTTTAGAGCTGTTATCCGCTAAGAAAGAATATTGGAAAACGCTACGCTGGCGAAGGCACTTAGTAAATTATTAAAACTTTGTTGATAAAATAATATTTCCAACATCAGACTTTGCTATTAAACTTGTTATAGTAAAGGGCCTCTACGTGTTCGCTTGACCCGACGAGGACATGAGTGTCTTGTGCCTTCTTCTCATTGGTGGGCGCGTTCCGAAGGAACACATCTTATCTTAGTTTTAAAGACGTTTCAATGTGATTTCATGCTAATTGTATGATCCGGGGCTTCATAGCCCAATGATATGGGACACATAAAGGACAATAATATAATATTAAGAATGTTAAAAACAACGTTAAAATTTTTCCAATTAAAGGTTGTGAATGAATTTCAATTAATTTTCCGGTTTTTCAGATTATTGTTACGGTTCCCTCTCGTATTGATTTAGGTGAGTTCTCCCTATGGAATTGTGAGCTTTTCCCTACTGTTTATGTGTACCTAAATCTTTTTGAAATTTTAATGGATCCGTTATCCTTGTTTATTTAGCTTTACTCTTGTAATGTAAACGGCTTACTGAAACAACGGTAATTTATTGCAAGATATTCGTGAGTTTATTGGTGTGATTAATAAAATTTACTGAAGGAGTTACGTAAGCTTCAAAGGCAGTCTTACAAGAGATCAAACGCGGATCTAGAGCTTAAAAAACGTAGTTGCAGCTATCCGAATTTATGCAGTGTTTAAGGTGAACGCTCTCTCCATACAAACGTAGTCGACTGTTTCCTCCCTGGATAATGACACTAGCACAAAAATTTTTGTGCCATAAAACCTATAACTGCCAGAACTATGCCCTATTTTAAGTTTTTTTTTCATTTTCTAATTATCATAGAAATGTAGATAAAAAAAATAAAAATAATAGGGGCATGGTCATGGCAGTCATAAGTTTTATGCACTTTGCTCTAGTATCATTATCCAGGGAGAAAACTGTCGACTACGTTTGTAATAGTTTGTATGGAGAGAGCCCCTGGTACCCTTTCCTCTAAACAAAACCGTGGGGCGAATAATAAATTAATAAACCTGAAAAATGTTGGGTTTTTCCCCAGCGAAAATTACATAAATAAATGAAACTCGTCTTATACCTACAGGATGTTTTTTTACATGGGCATCAGAGCTATATCCTTACGTTTATCCAGCCTCTATAACACAAGCTTAGTTTGCAATATTTATGTACTTTTAAATATTTATTTACGAATATCTGCCTGCTTTATTTGTAACCAGCTGCGCCCCGCGGTTTCACTTGCATCGATCCCAATCCCGAGAGAATTTTGAAATTAAAAATAACCTATGTCTTTCTTCATCTCCTAAACCATACCACTATGCTAATTTTTATCTTAATAATAAGGTACATACCAGCTGATAATAAGGGCCAGTAAACGGTTTTTTTTAAACCTTGATATTAACAAGAAAATAATCAAATTAATTGATTTTCAGATTGACAATAAAGATCGAAACGTATTAGAGCGACACGGCAGCGGAGCGGCGCGGTTAGAAAAAAATATTCTTTTCATTACTCATACTCCGAAAGTAGGTCTAAATTTGCCTGGAGGGCGTGTAGAAAATAAAACTTTCAGCCCTAGGGAAAATCGCTTTCACTGACAGCTGTCATGTCAAATTATGGCTTCGCACGACTTGTGCAATCTACATGTAGCCAGTATCAGTATCATTACGCATTAGGAACTTCAAAAACCTAACCTCCTTGCTTTTTTTTTTACACCAAAGAATAATAATTATGGCTTGCCACGGCTCATGCATACTGCCAGAGTTTAGTATTTAGTAACTTTTTTCTCAGTAATTAAATTCAAGTATGTATATTTAGTTCAAGATATCTTATTTAATAAAATAAATGTAAAGACGAAAATGGTCAAAGCAACCTATGACCATGCCGCGCCGCCCGCGCCCTTTCGATGTTGCTGATGTGGCTTTATGCGACCGTATGGCTGACCATACGGTCGTACTGTGAGTACCTTGAGTAAAAAAAAAAACTGGTGGGAAATGCTAGAATTTTCTTCATTTACCAAATTTCTTCGGTAAGTACCGCCGTATTTAAGTATTGAATACAAATAGCAGAAACCTAAAAAAACACTACACAATGTATAACCTCTTTGGTCCCAACCTTGTAAGAGGATCAGGTAGTATGGACACATGAGTACCTACTCATGTGGTATGGAGTCTCATAAGTCTCATTCGCTCTCGTTGTTAGGAAGAATTTTATGTATTATTCGTAATGAAAAGCACAGTGTTTACCTCGGATGAAAGACTCATTAAGTCCCTCGAACTATTAGCGCCCTCGCTACGCTCTGGCGCCAAACTCCGTCTCGGGACTTGTAATGAGTGACTTTCACACCTAGGATAACAATGTACCACTATTCCACTATTTCATAATATGAATTAAAACGCATTACAGTACTCTAGTGCGTTTCGACCTTAAAGCAAAAATTTATCAAATGACCTAGTTTTCCCACAGAACTTGAGTTTTTACCTATTTTTACGAAATATTTAGTTTTTAATTAATTAAGGTCTCAGGTGGCCCTTATTAGCCGCAGGTACCTCATTAATTAGGGTTTGGAGCTCTAACCAATCCTACCAGCAGTGTTAGGGCTTCTTGCTCTAGGATCGTGCTGAGGAGGAACCTTTTTTCTGGGCGCTGGACTACGTTTTCTTGTTTTTTTGTTCATGCTTTTTTCATGTGTATGTATGTAGGTACAGTCCAGAGATTTTTTTTTTTTACTTGATAACGTCTTGTAAACTCGATAAACACCGTATTGAACTGATAAAAAAGTTTGACGTCACACTCACGTTCCCGTAACGTGAGCGCGACGTCACATTTTTTGTGACAAGGTTACCATAGCAACGTATTATCGTTGCTATGGTTACCATCAATGTTTTCTCAGGACGTTATCACGTAAAATTATCTTCCGTTAAACGACTTTCTTTCTTTCTTTCATTTAACCCAGTTTAATGTTCCAGGTCCCTTTGCGGTGACATGGCACGCCGCTACTGCTGGCAGCGTCCGCGCAGAGAACAACACCATTCCAACGCATCATCAGACATCCATATGAACAACTGCATCAAGTCTACATCAGCTGATCTTCTCCGAGCACAAGCATCGACGTCTAAACAAGATGAGGTTGTGTTTGGGACGTGAGGCAGGCGTTACAGGGTGCAGTGTAGTGGCAGGTAGATTTGGAATTTTACTATCTAATTCATAGACATTCGATTTGTCATACCACGAGGTTACCATTTTAGCAGGTAGTAATTTGCTATCATATCACGAGGTTAACATTTCAACAAGTAGTAATTTGTTATCATATCAAAAGGTTAACATTGTAACAGGTCGTAATTGGTTATCAAAAAATGAGAATGACATTTCAACAAGTCGAAATTTGTTATCATATCACGAGGTTAACATTTTAGCAGGTCGTAATTTGTTATCATATCACAAGGTCAACATTTTAGCAGGTCGTAATTTGTTACCATATCACGAGGTTAACATTTTAGCAGGTCCTAATTTGTTATCATTTCACGAGGTTAAAATTTTAACAATTTCACAGTCTCCTCCTCAATTTCAAATCCACACCTCACTCAACTTTTTTGGAAAAACCTAGAGAAAAACATTGAGACATGAATTAACTGAGCTCAATGAGTTATGTCATATAAATAAGTCAAAATTTCAACTAACTTACCTCGAACTTAACCTCGCTTCATGAAAGGATTGATGTCAGATGTAAGAAGTCAAAATTCTGGTCTACAAATTGTAGATCTGGCTTTATGATACCACTGAAGTAACTGAGTGATCTATCATTTAAAGAAGTCAAAATTTCAACTAAAGGTACCTCGAAGTTAACCTCGCTTCATGAAAGGATTGATGTCAGATGTAAGAAGTCAAAATTCTGGTTATAACCTGTTATAACTACAAATTGTAGATCTGGCTTTATGATACCACTGAAGTAACTGAGTGATCTATCATTTAAAGAAGTCAAAATTTCAACTAAAGGTACCTCGAAGTTAACCTCGCTTCATGAAAGGATTGATGTCAGATGTAAGAAGTCAAAATTCTGGTTATAACCTGTTATAACTACAAATTGTAGATCTGGCTTTATGATACCACTGAAGTAACTTAGTGATTTATCATTTAAAGAAGTCAAAATTTCAACTAAAGGTACCTCGAAGTTAACCTCGCATCGTGAAAGACTTGATCTCATGAAAGTTTCATTCGAAAGTTATTGAATTAGATGGTGACTTTAGCAAAAGATGTGTAATTTAAGCTCTGGACAAATCAAAATGATAAGTCTTTGACGTCACTTGTGTGCAAAAACATGATGGTTTGTACTGAGCTTAAAATGGATTCTAAATAGACCAAGAGCACTCGACACGGCCCTGTTCTCAGGCATCCAGGTTTATGACGTCATATCAAACAAATCAGGCTAAATCAAGCCAATATTGCATACTTGACTGAACCATTACATCAATGACTTTAAAATATAAGAATACAATGTGTTTCAGTTAGGGTAATGTAATCCGACAGTGTATTGTTGTAGATGTCTGGGCAATAAAATTTTGCTATAATACGATTTCCGGAAATTCGTACTTTTTTAAGTGGAAAATCGGCGCAAATATCGTAAAACAAAAGTTGTTTGTATAGATGTGTAGAATACCCTCCTTTCGGATTACGTTTTACTCGCTGAAACACATTTTGTAATAAGATGGCAAAAAAGCCCAGTTTCGATCCTTACACGATACTATTCAATAAACGCCTACCTTTATAAGGCATTATAGGAGCCAAAAGCAAAAGAACTGTCTCCTATATTTTGATATAATTTTAAGACAAAATTCTTGTCATTTTTACGCCTATCCAGGAGGCAAATAAACTATAACATGGTATTAACTATGTCATGGACTGTACTGTACCCGTTCTGTCCAGTTGCGAATCTGTCCAGCTGAGAATTTGTTCAGTTGCTACAAACGAAACCAATAACATATTTTGGTCTTTAAACATATAAAAATAAAACACATTTACACACAACAATACTTAACAACGATTTTTCTAGAAATAATTAAATTAATTATTTAAGTTAATAAGTGACAGGGATTGAAAATGGAAAACACGGACTTTAAATGCTTATAATATCTTTTTCCCACATCTCTTACACGAAATCTATCAATTTGAATGTAGAAAAAACGGAGAAATTATAATATTTTTTTTGTGTATTATCTTCAAAGATTGTCAAGCCACCATTCTTTAAATTTCGTCGTCAGGCATTTTGCTTCTGGCTCCTATTTGCACCTTAAATGTTAGTTTATCAACGTTAAAAGACAAGAGTACTTTGGCTCGAAGCTTTTTAGCGCATTGCAGTAGAGCGCAGTCTAACGTTTTACAAAATGAAATCGAATTTCAAAGAAACGTTACACTCCCCAATTAGTGTAAATATTTAAGTGGTTTATAGATTTTACTATACATACCTACTGACCTAGGTACTTACTTGAATAGGGCGCTTGCATAGCATTAAATATTTGTAGACGAATCGATCGAAAGGGACTGTAATATTCTGGCATAGTCAGCAGTTTTTGTTCTTGCGCGGCCACTTTTTAAACCTATGAAAATGAATAGAGGACATTTAATACAAACAATAAATGTCACGTAGCAAAATCTCGTAAATAAACAGATTTTTCTGTCATGTGGAAAAAAAAAACTACTATAATTTTTTAACATCAAATACTTATACCTAAGACAAATTGGACACAATTCAATTTTTTTTACTTGGTATTGGTTCATAGTTAACCTATTTTTAACAGATATAATCGTGTTAATTATGTTTTTTTGTTAAAAGCTGTCGTTATGAAAACCTTTACAGCTCTCCTCAGCAGTTAAAATTATGAGTTCAAGCCGCAAAAACTTTAGAAAATAGTATGGTGTTTGTGAACAGGCACCATAGTCATTATTATAGGATTGATTAATTTAATTTTTTAATGGCATTTGTACACCGCTATAGGATTAAAAGTGACCGCGCAAAAATAAACTAAAAGATTGAAGGTGACAACTATGCCAGTCTCTCTACCTAAATTTTACTACCCCTTTATAAATATTCTTTAAACATGTTGATGTAAATGACACTAAATACATTTAAACTTATTTATAACTTACCGTCGATCGACCTTATACACTAATCTTTCGATATGCAAGCGCACTACAACCAAATTAAATGTAGAAGTATTTGTAAAAATTCCAAATTAAAATTGTAGATTTTGTTGTAAATAGAACCCTATTAGTAAAGATATTCGGTTGTGAATTGCATGACGTTGTGATCAACTAGAAAATGTATATTTTTGTTATTAAAAACCCCCAATAAATAGTTATTAAGAGAAAATGGTACCGGGGGCTTTTTCCATACAAACTATTACAAACGTAGTCGACTGTTTCCTCCCTGGATAATGACAGTAGAGCAAATATTTTTGGTGCATAAAACTTATAACTGCCATGACCATGCCCCTATTTTTTTTTTTTTTTTTTATTTTTTTAATTTTAATTTCTATGATAATTAGAAAATGAAAAAAACAAAAACATAGGGGCATAGCCATGGCAGTTATAGGTTTTATGGCACAAAAATATTTGTGCTAGTGTCATTATCCAGGGAGGAAACAGTCGACTACGTTTGTATGGAGAGACCGCAGGTACCCTTTCACCTTAAGTTAGGTTAAGAGTCGAAATCGATAATTCTATCATACTTGGTTCAGGCAGTTAAGTACGGAAACTTGAGTTGATGAAGTTATCTAACCATCTATTGACGTGAAAATGATGGGAAAAGATATCCGTGACAAACTGAAGCAAGTAAGATAAGTTATTGAGTCGCGGCTTAAGTGGGAAAACATTCGCTCGAAAGAATTAGAGTACTCAATAATTAGAAATATGTAGATAAATACTTCTTTTTTAAAGTCGGTCTATTAGAAGTGTAGTGTAACCTAGTGGTAGATACCTCAACTTTCATTCTGAACGTCGTGGGTTCGAATCCTGGATGCACCAATGGAATTTCACACAAGTCTCACATAAAGTGTAAGAACTCCTCTAACACAAGTTCTATGAACTTACCAGAGAAGCTCCCACACCTTGTGTTTTTGTCAATTTCATTTATTCATTTACTTCAGATATTGAAATCCATAATAGCAATCAAATAAAAAATAATGGAAATCCTAAAATTAAATGTTTTAAAATAAATACAGTCAATGTTTGTTATAAATAAATAATTTTGAATTTTTGAATTTTGAAAATTATGGTGAAAACATCGTAATGAAACTTGCGGCTTAATCGAATGATAAGAATAGCATAGCCAAAAAAATGATGTGCATTTTTCCGTCTATTGGTCGTGGTTCGACTGCCGGAGTTGTATCAATCGAACCACGGGCAAATAAAACTGTCCGTGGTTCTATCAATCGAACCATCGTTTTAATAATATTAAATTCTATTGGCAGTGGTTCTATCAATCGGACTATCCTATAAATAATATCAACTTGTATTGGTAACAGTTCTACTGGAAGAGTAGGACCCAGATAATTATTTTCAATCACTTTTCATTATTTAGTAAACTAGTCGTATATTTTCTTATTTGTGGAGAAATAATTTGTTTTCCCAAAATAGAATTTTCATTTTTCCTAAAGCTCTCTGTTTATTGGAGAACGAAATTCTACTTTCCGTGATCACTTACAGAAATAAATAAAGAAGGAAAAACTCCTTTAAAAACACTGTATTCGTTGAGATCGTTGGCTTTATCTCTTTACTTTCCGTTTCTTATCGTTGGAAAAACCATTTTCTGTGGTTTATTTTACGAAGTATTGCGATTTACAAACGGTTTAGTATACAGGGTTATTGGTAAATAACAAAAGTAGTTGAGAGCTACTTCTGTGTACCTTTACAATCAACTTTGAGTTAAAAACCGACCAAGTCCAAATCGGACACCCGCACGAAGGGTTCCATGCCATTAGATTCAGTTTTAAAGTCAAAGTCAAAGTCAAAAAAACTGGTTGCCTGTAAAGTCGGTATACGGGCGAAAGTTTTACGTGACAACAACTGTGCTCGAGTGGAAGGGACGCGTGCCTTTCACTTTTTATGTCTGTCTCTCTCGCTCTTAGGCGGGCTAACCATGCCCGCGTGCCTCTCACTCGCTCTCATTGTGAGCGCATAACGTCAGCGGAGCGTAACGCAGTTTCTTGAAGTGTCACCCGGCAAACCAATTTATAAAACGTTGTCACGTCAAAAATTTTATTTCTACTATTTATACATTAGAATTTGTATAAAGACCACATAAAATCGTCTTAAAAACTAAGTTAGGATGTGTGCCTTCGGAACGCGCCCACCAATGAGAAGAAGGCACAGGAAACTCATGGGGGGTTTTTTTTTCATGTGATCACGCTCACAAAGGTCAATATTACAAATATTTGAAATGGAGCAACTAAAGTCACGTCCATGGGTTCTTATCATTAAGGTAAGACGAAGTATTATAGTACGCCTTACTGCACAATTTATGCTTTATAAAAGTTTTGAACCTGTTAATGGACAATATGGACATGTCATATACATCTTTAGGTAATTTATTATAATAGAGCACACATGTACTATTAAACGACCTGTTTATTTTCCGGAGTTTAGTTTAGTTTTTGTTATAGCGGCAATAGAAATACATCATCTGTGAAAATTTGAACTCTCTAGCTGTCACGGTCTATGAGATATTGGTAACAGACAGACGGACAGTGGAGTCTTAATAAAAGGGTCACGTTTTTATCCTTTGGGTACAAAACCCTTAAAATAAAATATTTCGCTTCGCTCCATTTATCAATGAGGTTGGATTAGCTACACCCTCTTCTCTTAAATCCGTTATAAATTATGACGTCTCGTAATTCTAACGTTACATTCGTACATTTGGTTTTTGCATGCGATTTCTATTGGTTTTTTAAGTGTACGATTTATCCATTTTTTTAATTTGTTTATATGTCAAAATCTACAAAGAAAACACTATTGTTCGTTATAATATGCCTATTTTACCTATCAGTGGTTATTATCCAAGAAACTGGAATAACCTTCCCTTAACATCGGTTAAAACAATACCTCCTGAATTGCTACCTTTTTCACTTAGCTCTAACAATGCCATGAACATAACAATAATAATAAAAAATAATGGCTACAAAGACTATTTCCTTTCCTTATTTAAAGGCAGAGTTTCCCAACCTGGGGTCCATGGACCCCTGGAGGTCGATCCACAAGAAAGGAAAAATTAAAACTAGCGAAAAAGGACTTTTTCACTCTTACTACAACCACACAATAAAAATATTAGGTACTAGTAGCGCTCCGTGGTTTAAACCACGTAAATTTCAATCGCGTGGGAAAATCGAAAAAAAGCTACATAATATATTGCTTCCAATTAATCAATGTATCCTCATACCGAGTTTTATTAAAATTGGTCTAGTAGTTTCGGAGATAATTCGATAGTTAGTACAATGTAAAAATTGTAAAGCAGTTTTTTTTTTCTTGTTTTGTGTTGAGGGGGCAAGTTATATAGTTAGATTGTGCTTAGGGTCCGCTCTAGGAAAAAGATTGGGAAACGCTGTTTTAAAGGACCTGTTGCTAAAATAAAGCAAAATAAAGAACATTAAAGATAAAAGCTATGATCATTAAATTCATTTAGATTATTGTTAATTCAAAGAAAGGATTGAATTACGCTCCAGACAAATAGGACGCGATGTTACGGAAGCGTAACGGAAGTAACAAAAAAGGAACAAAATAGCTTATCTAATCTCTGAGGTTGGATAAAGAATAAGAAGCTGCATAAGCTACTGAGCTCCTTTCCTATCACTACATAGTACAAAAAAAAGTCGCTTTCTCTGTCCCTATATCCCTATGTATGCTTAAATCTTTAAAACTACGCAACGGATTTTGATGCGGTTTTTTTAATAGATAGAGTGATTCAAGAGGAAGGTTTATATGTAAAATACATGCATAATATAGCCGTGCGAAGCCGGGGCGGGTCGCGAGTACCTTCTAAAAAAGATATTAAATTAGCTACATCTGTTATAATTAAGCCGAGTTCTCGCGTCGCGGGTAAGAATGAAGCTGCTCTGAAACTACTGCACCGATTTTGATGAAACTTGGTATGAGGATACATTGAATTGTTGAGAATAATATAAGCTTAATCATCATAACTTTTATCTTGATATTCCAAAGGGATCGGGACTTACGAGGGTGAAACCGCAAAGTGTAGAGATCAAAGCGTTTAGGGATCACACAATGTAGGTACTCATTTTTAGGGTTCCGTACCCAAAGGGTAGAAACGGGACCCTTATAATAAGACTCTACTGTCCGAGTCCGTTTGTCTGTCACCAGGCTATATCTCATGAACCGTGATAGGTAGACAGTTGAAATTTTCACAGATTATGTATTTCTGTTGCCGCTATAACAACAAATACTAAAAACAGGGAAAAGTAAATATTTTTTTGAGAATTTTAGGTTTTTTTCGTTTACTATTTTTAGGCAATTCTTTTTTGTTAATTATACTTACAAAATAGCAGGCAAAAGGTCGAGGAGGCTCACAGCTAAGCGACGCTCGCTGATCGTTTACGGTCGTGCGGGTTAAGCCTGACGCGTTCATTACTTCGATGGGTGGCCAGTTAGTAGTGTGGCAAAAGTGTGTTTTCCTGAGCCCCTCCGTGCTTCGGAAGGCACGTTAAGCCGTCGCGTACGTCCCGGTTGCTACCTCTAGTAGCAGTCGTGAGGTCAAGTTAGAGGCCTTAAGGCGATCTGAAAACTCTAACAATAGGTGAGCCACACCACTATACGAGAAGAAGAAGAAGAAGCAGGCAAAAGACTTTTAACCTATACATACAATATTTTTATCGATCGTAATGGTACGGAACTCTACGTGGGCAAGTCCGACTCGCACTTGGCTGTTTTTATTTGCATCTCGACTTTCAAACGCTTAGGTTTCTGTAGGTCCCGAACAAACACTTACAAAGCTTAGCTACAGTAAATCCGGAAAGTATCCGACAATAGCCAAAAGTGTCCAAAGTGAAAGTGGCCGAAGTACCGCAAACCCTTTCTAGTGTCCGGCCGGAATTAACTGTGTTTTGTTCACGGTTGGTTTCCTTTTTATTTCAGCTTGTTTTTTGTTTCGGTTTTCTAGTATTTGTGGAATAAAATCTAGGTTTATTTCTATAAGGATGGAAATATTGGGACTGAGAATTTAGGAATCCAATTTGTAGTTCGCTACGATTTTGCTTCGGATTAGCTGGAAACATTTTATTATTTTTCTAAAACAAAGTGACTTTTTAGTAGTATACAAGTTACAGAAAGTTACAACTTAATAAAATATAAAAAATAATACTTAATTTAATTAAAAAAACGCAATATCTTGCCCAAGGTAGAGTGCCCAAAGGCATTTTTATCCAATCAAATTATGTGCAAAAATATAAATGTGTTGATTGTTTCCCTTAAAAGAGTACTTATACCCAAATTGTGGTCGCCAAAAGGACGATGTGTATGTGCCATCTATGTCTTCTTATTGCCCACATTTTTTTTTTCAAATACATCGAATATCAGTAGGCATCTACTTAATGTCTTTGCTAAAATTTCATGAGACTTAACTTTAAGTTACTTCTTCAAACAAACAAAAAACATCGAAATCGCATCTCATGAGGCTTAGATATTCAGTCTGTTTTGCCCCTTTTTAGGGAAAGTCCAATCAAAGTACCCGAAGACAAAAATCTATAAAATCTTATATGCTTATTAAGTTTCGTCCAGATTAGTTGCAAACAAGAAAAGGTTCCTTTTTTAGCTCAAAACTGAACCTTAAAATCAACTTGTAGAGACCAACAAATATACATACTACAGAGGAAAGCAGTGCCAGACTTGAAACTGAAAGCTTAAAAGACGCTTCGCTCGCTCAGTCAATCATAATTTTTAGCGTATTTTTCATTAATGACAGTCGATAGTCAATTTTAATCAAAACCAGAACAATCAATGGGTAATTTACCATCTATACCTTCATTAGTAACGTTCCTAATTACGTATGGACCTAAACAGTGTGTTTTGATGGGGGTATTGTAATACTTTAGGGGGTTGTTCTAGACATCTAAACGTAATAGCTAGCAAGTATGAGCATATTATGTAAGTATCACTGTATTAAGGTGGTAGGTGGTTTCACCAATAAGTAGGTACTTACATTTTATTGATTAGTCTACTTTTAACATATTATTATTTTGATTAAATTGCTACTAACAAAATTCTAAGTATACCTACCTACTAACATTGGTGAATCTATGTTACCTGTTTGAATAAATGAATTGAATTGAATCTATGAGAACAATTGTTTTCCTTAAATTTTTGGAAATTCGTATTTTTCATTTGAAAATTTAGAAGTTATGTTTACTGGAAAATCAGCTGATTCATGGAGATAGAGGTCATTGACCTTGTGGTTTGTTTGACGTGTCTTCATGCAATAATATGCGAAAACACCCGATAGATTAATTGTCGACGGTCAATCAATTGCCTTAATTTCGTGTGGTCAAGTTTATTTTGCAATTACGTATCTTACCTCTGTTTGAAATAATTATCACTGTAAATATGAGGTACATTATATCAAAAAATACGAAAATATTTTACGAGAATATTTTATTAACAAAAGTCGTTCTAAACAACCGGCTTTTGTATTACAATACTCTCATCCAAACACATTGTATATTTTGAATTACACCTGCGTTTAATTTATCGCCTTTCACAATTATATTAAAAGCTAATTAAGCTCAATAGGCTTCAAAAGCTCTCCGAAAATAGATATTGGTTTTCCATTTCATTATTCTACCTACGTAACACTCATTTGATGAAATTCGTGGTATTTTAACTCCATAGACAAAAATAGAATGAAAAAAAAAAAAAAAAAATTTATTCGTCGTTTGTCCTAAAGTTTTGTCCCACATTTCAAAAAATTCTTAGTTTGTCCCAAATCACTATTGAAGTTGTGCTTTGTCCTATACTAACTACTATACTACCCGCCCTGTCTTCGCACGGGTGCAATGCTGTTACTAAATATAGGTACTACAGAATGTCTTAATGTTCTCAGCTTTTTTGTCTTTAAAAAATACAAACTTTTTTTTAGAGGTAAAATCTGTAATATCTTCGAAATTTTTCATTTAAATTACATGCTGTAAAGATATTGAATTACAAGTAGGTAGGTACTATAAAGGTACAATCAACAAAAAAATTAAGAAGGGCACTTTTTGATCGAAATTCATCCCATTTGGGCTGTAGGTATATTATATGGAACACAGCCAAGGGTCACTCAGCATGAATGTGCAAGACTGCAAGTGCATGACATGTTGTTGGCTCATTCCCGCCGAAACCAGTGTGTTTTCTCTTCGTAATCAAATAGCTCAACCGATTTCGATGCTGTTTTTATGTGGGTAAAATCGCAAATCGCTTCATACTTTATGTAGATTAATTTTGCAATAACGCTTGATTCTTATAAAATTAGGTCGAGAGGTCGCTTCGCTTTATCGTCTTCATCGTAGGTACTTGTCTATCTTTCCCGACTAACGTGGGTGAGGCCGCGTGAATATACTTATGTACCTTTATAATTATTATAAATGTAAATAATAATCATTATTATCTAAAAATTAGTAAAAAATAGTTATTAATGTAAATTCTACTGTTAATTACAACGGGATATTTATCGTGTTTTTTAAACCTACCGAAAACTCCAGTTTCGTAAACATGGTGCTTGCAACAGTGCGGAAATATCGAGACAAAAACATGGTAAATAACAAGTTTTATTTAATTTTAGTAGTGAAAATAAATGTTAGTTTAAAACAGTATATCAAGTGTAAAAATTAAGTAATATTTAAATCGATTTATATAATAATGTTAAATAATAAATTCTGTATGTGTATTTTAAATTATTTATTTGTATATAGTGATTTTCGATGAATAATAAATATAAAAATCTGTAGATTTAACGTACTTTTATTAATGTATTTATGTCGTAAAAGTAATCAATAATATTTAAAATAATAATAAATCAATACATATCTAGGAATGGCCATTGAAATGTGCCAAATACTGTGAGCAATTTAGTAAAAATATAAATAAATAATATAAATGTTGTAAAAAGTGTTAATAATAGAAAATATAATGAAGTAGTTATAAATGTAAATGTATCCGTTTATGTAAACAATTATTATAATAAATAATAATTAGATATAAATCAAAAGATAATAATAGTTACTTAAATGTTACTCTTAAAATAATTGTGAGTATGTACCTATACTAACTTTTCACCTTGAAACTTGATAGTAAATTTAAATTAGGTGGGCAAAGCCACGGCGAAAGGGTAGTATTATGTAAGTTATATGTACCTACGCTTCAAATATTACCTACTAAAAAGACACCAATCATTTTAATTGTTCATAATCTTGTACCTAGTACTTCAAATTAGTTTGAACCTCTTTTAGACTATTTATAAGAAAAGTTAGCTATGATTCATTCATTAGTGAATTGGACTAAACTGACAGTTTAACTGTCAATTTCACTTTGAATTTTAAACAAATTGAAATGTCTTTTTAGTCCATTTGATTAATTAATGAATCTTAGATTCTTCAGATTGTTAAAATTAAGAACATCAAAAAAATTTAATATCATAAAGATTTAAACTGCCACCTCTTGGACTATTCTTGCCAGAAATTATTGTGTTAACGTTACCAAAAAAGCAATGCTCAGTAATATTTATTTGGTTATACTTTCGAAAGAGCAGGGCCGCGTTCCAAACCTACGCTCGAGCGCGCTCCGAGTGCACTCTGGCCCGTTCAGAACCTCGGTGAATTTTCGCTCTGACCGTAGACAGAGAATATTAATAGCCTAGGACGATGGTTGTTTTTCACTCTCACAGCTATACTAATTGTCAAAATATGACCGGCGATGAGCCGGCGATACTTTGTTTTTAACCGACTTCAAAAAAAGGAGAAGGTTCTCAATTCGGTTGTGGGCACGGAACTAATTTTTTCTGTTCTGTGGTTGTATGTATGTTTTTTTTTTGAAGAATTTTCGCAATATATTTTAAAATGGAAGAAGAATTTATGATTGTTCTGGACCCAAATAGTTCAGAACCCTTAAATCATGTTGATGGAACCGTATTAATTCAAAGAAATAGTGGTAAGTTATTATTATCACCTAACTTATTTTAATGACTGTTGTAGAGGAGGTGAATGAAACGGAGGAGTTTTTCAGCCAAAGAGTTTATTTTCCGTGTTTCAGGAGGTTACAGGGTCGGTTTCAGGCTTTCAGGACAACAGCCTTAACGCGGACGGGTCCCACACTGCGTTCCAATTAGGATGCACAGGCGGATGCTCCGTGAACAGAGGTGCGAGAGTGAGCGGGGGGGGGTTTCAGGCTGAAGTTTCAGGTAGTCCAGAAGCACTGTTCCAGGAAGGACGCAGAGTTCCGATGCACACCCGAGTTAGCCTAGGGAGGATTGGTCAATCGGACCGTGTTCGGGTCCAGAGGTCTATATGATGCGGAAACACAACGTTTGCGCGATCTAATTTGACGTGTGCTGCCATCTAGCGGTGAGAATGGGTAACTTCGCCAGTATTAAGAAGTAGTGTTACATACTCCCCCTCTGTCCACGAAGTCGTCCCGGCGAGTAGGACAGGATTAGAAGTTCTTTCTTGGTCGACCGCGGCCACGGTGCGAGCGAGTCTTGCGGTTCTGGTTGGGTTGTGCGGGACCTTCTTCAGGCTGTGGCTGCTTCCTCGGTCTACCTCTTCGGCGTATTGGTTGTACTGGTTCGGGAACAGAGTCAAGCTCACCATGATACTGTGTTAGAGCCGATGCGTGGTATACTCCAATGGGTACATCAGGTGCACTTATTGTCGCCACTTCATAAGAAGCCGGTCCGTGTCGTCTGTGAATCCGATATGGCCCATCACGACGGGGAGCTAGCTTCCCAGTAATCCCTAGTGATGCCCTGCTAATAGGGTGAGTGTTTATTAGAACTTTGTCTCCGTCTTGGTAAGTAGGCAGCTGTCTTCGTCGTTGATCAACTATCTGTTTACGTTCTTCTTCTTTCATTTCATGTACTTGTCTCGCTTTTAGTAGGTTGTCTGCCAGCTTTGTTAACTTTGGGGTAATTTCCGGTATAAAATTATCAGTCACCAAGATTTGTCTATAGTCTATTTCATTATCATGAGGCATTCTCAATTCTCTACCGAAGGTAAGGAACGCGGGAGTGGAATCGGTAGAGGTACACTTAGCAGTATTCATTGCAAATCTTATCGACGGTAGTTTTTCGGGCCACTTCTCGCATGAATGCCCCTGTAAGAGTATAGCTAGTTGAGTCTTGATATCTCGGTTCCTTCGTTCGACGGGGTTTGTTTCCGGGTGGTAGAGCGGAGTGAAACTATGCTTGATACCGAGGCTGTAAGTGACTTGCTGCATTACGGCGCTAACAAATTGTGTCCCGTTATCGCTCAGTAATCTCCGTGGAACTCCATATCTTAGGAAAACCTCATCAATCAAGGTCGTAGCACAGGATTCGGCAGTAGCATGCTCTAGGGCAAATAACTCAATCCAACGACTAGCCACATCTTCTACTACAAGGATCCACATCTTCATGTCCCTTGACTTCGGCAGCGGTCCAAACAAGTCGAAGGCTAAGACTTCAAATCTTTGGTTCATAGGTGTCGTTTGTAGTAAGCCTGCTGGTTTCATGTTCGATGGTTTATAACGCTGGCATGCGATACAATTTCGGATGTAACCTTCAATATACTTCCGCATGCCCCGCCAAAAATATCGTTTAGCTATTCGTTCGTAGGTTTTATCAGTACCGTAATGTCCTGCTGCGGGATGATCGTGGTAAACAGAAAGAATAGTGCTCCATTCATGTTCAGGTGCTACTAACTGAGCGTCGTCTGAGTCTAGATTTGGATTGTGTCTGTAGAGTAGACCGTTATTCATTAAGTATCCCTTGTTACTCCAGTATATGGCGTTCTCGGAATCTGTAGGGGACTCTAGGGTTACTATTACTCGTTTTATATTACTGTCTTTAAGCTGCTCTTGTCTGATTTCAGTTAAGTTTCTTGTTGGTAAATCGATAGTTATTGCACGGATGTCGCAGTCTTGTACTGAGTCGGAATCAGATAGTGGAGGTCTTGACAGGGTATCTGCGACAACGTTTGTTCGTCCTGGATTGTACTTGACTGTAAAGTCTTGGGCTTGTAAGAGCAAAGCCCATCTGGCCAGACGTCCTGTGGGTGATTTCAGATTCATTAACCACTTCAATGCTTGATGGTCAGTCATTATGGTTATAGGCAATCCATCTATATAGCCTCGAAACTTTTCTAGAGCCCATACGATAGCCAGGGCTTCCCGTTCAGTAGTGGAGTAGTTTCGCTCGGGGGGGGTGAGCAGTCTACTAGCATACTCCACTGGGTGTTCGTCTTCTCCCTCCCCCTGGACGAGAACTGCTCCAATGGCGTAGCTACTTGCATCTGTTTTAACGATGTACGGCCGTGACTCATCTGCTTGTCGGAGAATGGGTGCACTAGTCAGCCGAAGTTTCAACTCTTTGAATGCATCATCATGTTCTTTAGCCCATTGCCACTTAGCATTTTTCTTCGTGAGTCTTGATAAAGGTTCAATTACGGTCGAAAAGTTGTCAATAAATCTACGGTACCAAGAGCACGTCTGCATAAATGATATAAGGCCTTTTAGGTTGTTTGGTGCTGGAAGATTCAATATAGCGTTAACTCTATCTGGGTCTGCCATTAATCCTTCAGGTGTGATGATGTGACCTAGATACTTAATAGAAGAACAGAAGAAGCTGCATTTATCTTGATTAACTACAATATTCATCTCTCTGAATTTCTCAAATACACTTTTGAGATCTGAGAGGTGGTGATCGAATGTTGTGGAGAAGATAATCAGGTCATCAAGATACGCCAACATTTTAATGTGTTCTAGGCTCACACGAACACGATCTATCAGCCGCTGAAAAGTGGCTGGAGCGTTTCGCAGGCCAAACGGCATTCTTTTAAATTTATAAATCCCGAACGGGGTTATAAATGCAGTTTTCTCTTGGTCACATTCTCTAACTTTAATTTGCCAGTACCCAGCCTTCAAATCGAGGGTAGACATAAATGTAGCAGGTTTGGCCTCATGTAAGAGGTCATCTATTCTTGGCATCGGGTATGCATCTGAAACTGTGATGGAGTTAAGCCTCCGATAATCCACACAGACTCGAACGTCGCCATTGCGTTTTGGTACCATTACAACAGGTGCGGCCCAAGGAGATGTGCACGGTTCGATTATCCCTCCTGCCAGCATCTTGCCTATTTCTGTTCTTAGAATATCTCTTCGGCCAGCAGAGACTCGATAGGGTGGTACGGAAAGCGGCGCATGTTCACCGGTGTCAATAGGGTGCTCTACTGATTCTATTGGTTTGCCATTTTCTTTAAATATGTCACAAAACTCAACGATGAGCCCATTCAATTGTTCGTTCTGATTATCGTTTAATTCAGTTACATCGATGGACCCAATATTAATGTCTGGAAATAATTGCTGCGAGTAAGGCGAAAGTTTATTTTCAGACTTATCAATTGCATTCTTCGCGTCATACATCATGTAGTCGACAAAGGGATCGTATCCATCAAATATAGTGCGTGGACGTCTGGCAGTTTCCATTGGTAAGGCAGCTTCCGATTTCCTTTTAGGTTGATGGGTATTACATGCACTCTCAATGGGCATAGTTGAATGACGTGTTGGTACCGGAACATGAGTATGACTATGTTTGAATTCAGAGCTGTGAGGACTAGAGAAATTCACGAACTCCTCCTCCATTAGTTCATACGTCTCATTTTCTCCGATGAATGACCAGGTGAGTTGGGGTATATTTAATAACATTTCAGCGTCTTGAATAAAATTGACTCCTAGAAGGGTCATGTTATCCCGTGATTCTGGCATTACCACAAACTTTGTTGGTATGACTCGGTCATTAATCTTCACGGGTACCATAGTGTTCAAAACTTTGCTGTCCTTTGGCACTCCATCTGCCAATGTAATGCGAGCAGTAACCTCTGCGAAAGGAAAACCCCTTCTGCGCAATTCACAATATAAATCGTAGGAAGCTACGCTGGTTTTTGCACATGAATCAACGTGTGCTGTGCCACGATAGTCGTCTACTTCAAAGAATATTACTGGACGGGATCTGATGTCGCTTATGTTAAAGGAGCTTAGTCCAATCTCTGGAGGTCGACTGTTTCTGCGTTGAGCGCATGTAGTGCATTTACTGCGAACGATTCCAGGCGCTCCACACCCGTAACAGCTGAACTTTGGTTGCGAAGGCGATGGTGCCTGTGTAGAGGCTTCAGGTAATGACGTATGTGATGAAATACCCAATTCTCGTTTCTTGCTATCCAACTTGCGGCAATTGTCTACAGTGTGTCCCCGAAAGTGACAGAAACTGCATTTCTTAACGTGAGCCCTAGTAGATTTTGATCTATCAACACCAGGTGGTGCGGCAGCTGCTCTATCAATATTGATTTGCTCTATACCTCTTGCAATCTCAAGCAAGTCATCAAGGGTCTTGACCGACATACGGGGCATCTTTTCTTTGATATCGATACGCAATTGGCCGAAAATCAAATCGATTTGCTGGAGCTCTGAATGTTCATAATCTGGTTTAGGTAGCTGAGAGAAAAGTAATCTTTTATGCGCAACGAAGTTTTCCGTTGACTCATCCTCACGTTGATCCACACGAACAATTTCTTGATAAATAATGTAGGCTGGTTTCTTAGGAGCAAAAGCATGTCGAAGTCGCTTTTGGAATTCATCCCAAGTCTTAACGTATTCTTGTACGCCGATCCACCATACGCCAGCATCGTCGTCCAATAACAAGGATACTCCTTCGAGGGCCTCTTCGTCCGTGATTCTTTGTACCCTTTTAAACGTATTTATGGTTCGAATAAATGATTCTACCTTCTTTGGGTCTCTTTCTCCATTAAAGCGCGTTGTGCATTGTGCAAATGATGCAGGTGTACCATTTTTAGTCAACGCATCAACCAATTTTCCGAGTTGTTCTTCTGAAATCATGGCTTTAGATTTGGCTTTAGTTCTTATTGTAGTCTGTCGTCCGGACTTAGTGACGATGAATTTGGGTTCGCTCGTACGTCTTGTTTTGGAAGCCAGCTTGATAGATGTGACTCTACGGACCGACTCTACTAAGTGACTCTGCTGCAACAAGGATCTATGGAATGACTCTATGAAGGTAACTCTGACTTGACTCTTTAGTGTGTCTCTCTGACTGACTCCGACGTGACTCTCTGACGTGACTCTCCGACTCGACTCTACTTAGACTTCAGTTTCAGCCTTAAATTTTCAGGGTTCCGAAGATTCAGGCCCCGCGTTGGTGCGCCACTTGTAGAGGAGGTGAATGAAACGGAGGAGTTTTTCAGCCAAAGAGTTTATTTTCCGTGTTTCAGGAGGTTACAGGGTCGGTTTCAGGCTTTCAGGACAACAGCCTTAACGCGGACGGGTCCCACACTGCGTTCCAATTAGGATGCACAGGCGGATGCTCCGTGAACAGAGGTGCGAGAGTGAGCGGGGGGGGGTTTCAGGCTGAAGTTTCAGGTAGTCCAGAAGCACTGTTCCAGGAAGGACGCAGAGTTCCGATGCACACCCGAGTTAGCCTAGGGAGGATTGGTCAATCGGACCGTGTTCGGGTCCAGAGGTCTATATGATGCGGAAACACAACGTTTGCGCGATCTAATTTGACGTGTGCTGCCATCTAGCGGTGAGAATGGGTAACTTCGCCAGTATTAAGAAGTAGTGTTACACTGTTTATTTCTCTGTAAATACATTGCAAACTAACATTGAGATAAACGTAGTAGGTACTTGTTTATTTTATATCGATGCAAAATAATGGTCGGAGTCTCAGAGTGCACTAAACGGGGCTGCCTAGAAAATTTGTAGTTAGGAGAGCAATCGGAGTCCGAGAGGAGTGCGATGGTCAACGTTCGGATCATGGTGAATCAGATCCAGTAACGAAGCGAAGGTCAAAATAAAGCAAAAACTCGGAAATTATATCTCAGAACAATCCAAATCACAACGAAATCGGAGGTAAATTACATGTCAACTGTCAATGTCAAATATTTTAGGTTATAGAACAACCGTAGCCGTTCAATACCTTGGAGTAAGTTGAAAAAACATTCCAACAACCGCTCTCCGAGGTATTGAACTTACCCCAGGCAAAGTCTTTACCTCATACAGCCTTTTCTTTCTCTTTCTCTCTTCTGTCTTCTCGTTTCGCTAAAGTTACAATCTTTAACGAAATCTTTGCGAGGATTAGGTATAACAATATATTTACAAAAAAAAGTATATACCTAAGTAGTAATATCCGTTGTCAAGCACTCATAACACAAATCTACTTAGCTTAGGGCTGGATGGCGATGTGTGGAATGTCCTGCAATATTTATTTTATTTAACTTAGTTTAGTTGGCGAAAGACGCTTGGCTTAGACTCTATATGGAGGCAGAGGGTAGCCCCGCGATCGATAGGTTTTGCCCATGAATTTCACATCACCCGATTAGAGGGCATTTTCTTTAAAAATTCAAATTGTTTGCGGCAGTAGGAAATAGGTTCGTGTCGGAAGTAAGTGGTTCGATTCTTTGAACATTAAATATCTAGTGCGACTGTAATACTATTGTTTCTCACTTTTTGCTTGCGTGAGGCGTGAGATTATGTCCAGCATCTACACCACACTCTCAGCTTAGTCGACCGTATCCAGAAAAAAATAACTTGTCAATAATTCTTTAGGTGAAAGGGTACCTGCGCTCTCTCCATACAAACGTAGTCGACTGTTTCTTCCCTGGATAATGACACTAGCACAAATATTTTTGTGCCATAAAACCTATAACTGCCATGACTATGCCCCTATGTTTCGTTTTGCTTCATTTTCTAATTATCATAGAAATTAAGATTAAAAAAATAGGGGCATGGTCAATTGGTCATTGGTCATGGCAGTTATAAGTTTTATGTACTAAAAATATTTGCTCTAGTGTCATTATCCAGGGAGGAAACAGTCGACTACGTTTGTAATAGTTTGTATGGAGAGAGCCCCCGGTACCCTTTCCTCATAAGCTAACCAACAATCACGATGTTTTCCTTCACCGTAAAAACAATGTCAATTAGCGCACACGTCACCTTAAACAGGCGCCTCTTTCCCACTGGACACATGCCCAGGGTTCCAGATCACTTTTTTGAAAGAGTTATCAATGAATTTGCCTATCTTTCGAAACATCGTTTTTGAAGGAGTTATGAATGATTTCGCCCATCTCAAATCTGGAGAGGTTCCCCTTCAATCAACATAGATTGTTCTTAAAACCCTGTGGATGCGAAAAGAGTAAATTTTGTTATCTCAAAGTCTAAGTACCCATTATCCTAATATGCCCAATTGCCCAGGGCCTCCAATAGGTTAAAGACGGCCCTGACCATAAAACAAAGTCACTTTCCGCTGTCTGTAGGCTTTATTCTTCATCTTTAAAACTACGCCGCCAATTTTCATGCTGTTTTCATTAATGGATAGAGTGATTCTGGAGGAAGGTTTTAATATATAAATCAAAACTACCACGCGTACGAAATCGGAGGCAACGGCTAGTAAATAATAAAAAGTGGATTTTTAGCTGAGTTGGCCAACTACTAACAAATGATAAATTTATATGACGACAATTAGTAGGGGATAAAACATGGAATGCTGATTATACAGTGATACGTAGCATAAAGAAATGGAAAAATCCAGTCACAATGCGATGAACAATTCATATTAAAGTTGGAATGGAGGGAAATATTTCTCGGTCAGCGTTTTATTGCATATCTAGATGAAGGCCTATTATTATTATGCATGGCAGCAAAATATGAACCACTGAGTTCGTATATTTCACTGGAGATTACAACAACCCAATAGGCATTTTGGGGGGGTCTAAACTACTATAAAAACTAAATTAGTAGGTCATTAAAAAGGCTTTTGTTAGTTAACTCAGAGCCAAAAAAATTTCATTTGACACATGCGCAGCAAAATCATTTGATACATGCGCAGGCAGTTTGTCGCTGGCCGGTTTTTCTTCTTCTAATCATCTCCATTGGAACATATTGACTCAGTAGGTAGGTACCTAAATGAAATACATAGTTAGTTTTAGGCATTTCTGGAAATATTTGCAAGGAAAAATGTGTGCGGTGCAAAATTTTGGAAAACCATTTTTCCTAATAAATATTTTCAGTAGGTAAATAAAGCTGAAATTATTTTTCTTTTATGTTTAAAATTGTAAATAATGTAAATAGATTTTATTAGGTATTTATTATGTACTTCGTAGTTGAATGTAAAATAGACACGCTGCGTCCTGCGATTTTACCCGCGTAAGTCCCGATCCCGTGAGAATATCGGGATTAAACCATATCCTTTTCCATATTATTTACTATCCTTGTTCATATTCTAAATCAGTTCAGTCTTTAAAGCGTGAAGAGCAAACAGACAAACAAATAACTTATATTATAATTGTGAAGGTTTAATTGTGTGTATGTTTGGTATATCTTAACGAAAAATCTATACTAAGTCGATTTCGATAAACTAGATATAGACAATTAGACAGGCATCTATCCTGATAATCCAACGGGCTTGGGATTTATGCAGGTGAAGCCGCAGGGTGCAACAATATAGGTACCTATTGAGATGTGAAATAAATGTATTTAATTGTATTTTCTAAGATTATAATGTCGTTTGGTAAATAAAAGGTATTTTAAAATGAAGCTTTTAGTTTATTTACCCAAATGTTTTAATTACAATTAACTTACCATTTGTTGAAGAATTTATTGCATATCAAAAATCCACTTTTATTATGCACAAGAAGGTACAGCATGTGTCATAAGTACACAATCAGTTTGCTATTTTCATTCATTTATTTTTCTTAAATTTCGATTTTTATAAATAATAAACTGAATACAAAATATATACATCATTATAAAAACTTAAAAAACAATTATATCTAAGCTATAAACCTAACCTAAATAAAATTTAATTTACAAATTATAAAAATAATGTATAAATTTTGTATAGGTATAAAACAGTAAATCATTATAAAAACCTAAACCTAGAATACCGTCGGCAGCGAGGCAGGGTCCAGGCTACCGATGGTTATCAACAAAGTATTGGACTCAATACCTTCTTCTAATAGACGTTACACACCAACATAAATACTTGAATTAAAAGTACTCAGTGTTTTTATTATTTTCAACATGTTAGCTATGTCTTTAGTTGTGTGAGTGGTATAAGCCGCCACCCGCTACACCAACCGACACGTGGGTTCGATAATGTTCAAATAGTGCTGCACGGGATTGTAAACGTTACGGTGCAGGTAGACTTTTGAACGTTGATTGTACCTATGCTTCTATCCGAGGTAAGTTTGAGAGGAATCGGATTGTGTGCACCCCTCGCTACTGTACATAGGTGTCAATGTTATTCAGTAGCGTAGGGATGAGGAGGGCGGAGGGGCGGATCGCCCCGGGCGCCATCCGAGGGCGGCAAAAGGATAAATATTTTGTGCGGTCACTGGCGGTCAGTCAGACAATTCTTTTTTCAAGAAATTAGCTCTTACCCAGTTGCCAATATTGAAAGGTCTCTTCCGCCCACTATCGTTGTTGCAATTAACATGCAAAACCACCCGGCGGTTTTTTCTTACATTTTTAATATGGCGCCATCATGATTAATTATGGTTTTATAATAAATATTTTTCGCTCAATTTTTTATATCGTTACCTTTTTTCTTATAAACACCAACATTATTATTTTTATAAAGTCAATTGGGCGCTAAATTGCCAAAATTATTACCTATATTTATGACATCAAAAGGGCGCCAAATTGCCAAAATGATTATTTGTATGTCGTCAAAAGAGGGCCAAATTGCCAAAATTATTATATTTATGACGTCAAAAGGGCGCCAAATTGCCAAAATTATTATATTTATGACGTCAAAAGGGCGCCAAATTGCTAAAATTATTATTTTTATGACGTCAAAAGGGCGGTAAATTATAATTCTTCCCCGGGCGACAGTCACCCTCGCTACACTACTGATGGTGTTTGTTTACAGAGTTCCTTACGTATTTCACAGAGTATATAAATATCATCCAATATCGATTACTCGTGCCTCTGTTGATTTAGGATTTCGTTAATTAATTAATAATCTATCGTTAAACCCTCTTTTCGAATTTCAGCTTAATGATTTTAAGACTTTTTATAAATGACTACCAGCGCTCCGCTGTTTCACTAGCGTAACTCCCGATCCCGTGGGAATATCGAGATAATAAGTAGCTTATGTTATTCCTAATGAATCAATGTATCCTCAACATTAGTACTTACTTGGAAGTCGGACTGGGTTAGATTGAATGTTGAGAGGTATACATAAAACATGGTGTCACCCAGTCCGACTTCCAAGTTAGTACTTATGTTTAAGATATCTGCTGTCTTAGTGACCCGAAATAGATTAATTTTCATTTTTCATTTTTTTTTAGTTTTTGTTTTCACTTTTCAGGTTTTTTTTTAGTTTTTATTGTTTCAGGTCCTTTTGAAGTCGGTTTTTTAATTTTTTTTTTTTTTTGTGTTTTCATATTACTGAGCTATGGAGCCTCGGACCTTTGTATGATATTAAATTAAGTAAGTAAGAAGTAGGTATATATTTACAAAGGAAAAAGCATATAATTATGTAGTATATCCGTTGTCAAGCACCCATAACATAAGTCCAGGGGCCTAAGTCTGCTAACACAATTGTATTTCAATAGTGTGTCGATATAATCGTAATAGAAATTTAATGTCAAAAATATGACATTTCATGTCAAATTGGTATTCTCCTAACGTTGACTATTCTATCGAGACACCACTGACACACCACTGACTCACTTTTGTGTTCTGCTCTACAATCGTGGCTTAATGGAATCTCGATAGTTGTCAAAACGGTATATTGCTTAGCAACATATACCATGTTGCTAGGCAACACCTGCAAGGTAAATATTACCATACCATTGAGACTCCATAGTGATTATATTGCGATGTTATTAAAACTTTAGCAGAATACCAAATAAAGTCACAATCTCGATATAATATCTATAGAGTCTCGATATAATGACAATGGTTGGCCAAATAGCAGAATAAGGCCCCAGTTACTTAGCTTTAGGCTAGATGGTGATGTGTGGAATGTCCTGATATATTTATTTATTTAATTCTTCGCTTCTTTTGCTTTCTTCGCGTCTTTGCTTTCTTCGCGTATTAGGGACGGCGCCCTGGATCTTATCTCTTCTTATTTGAGCGGTAGGGTCCAGAGTGTTGATGTTAACGGGAAACGATCCCCCGGATCTGCGATAGCAATGGGGGTTCCTCAAGGATCCATATTAGGACCTTTCCTGTTTTTAGTTTATATAAATGACTTACCTTACCTTGTAAGGGACAACCATGGGATAGTGTTGTTCGCAGATGACACCTCCTTGGTGTTCAAGGTTAAAAGGCGTCAGTCCAACGTTGACGATGTGAACAATGCCCTCTCTAGAATAGTTGATTGGTTCAATTCCAATAGTTTATTACTGAATGGATCCAAAACTAAATTAATTCGGTTTACACTTCCAAATGTAAAACAAGTAAAAACTGTTGTAAGATTAATGATGAGGAAGTTGAATTAGTCAGTAAGGCTGTCTTTCTAGGTATAACTTTAGATCCTAAGCTTCAGTGGGGCCCGCATGTGGAAGCATTGTCCAATAGACTTAGTTCTGCCGCCTACGCCGTTAAGAAAATTCGCGAATACACGGACATTGAGACTGCTCGCCTAGTCTATTTCGGCTACTTCCACAGTGTCATGTCGTACGGCATCCTACTGTGGGGGTGTGCTGCAGATATTGATGCTATTTTCATATTGCAAAAGAGAGCTGTTCGAGCTATCTACAAAATGGGCCCCAGGGAATCACTTAGAGAAAAATTTAAAGAGTTAAATATATTAACGCTCTATTCCCAATATATCTACGAAAACTTGCTCTACGTTCACAAAAATCCTGATATTTTCCGTAAAAACAGCGATATTCATAATTTCAACTTAAGAAATAAGGATGAACTGACCGTGCCCGGTAGTAGGCTCCGGAAAATAAACAGGTCGTTTAATAGTACATGTGTGCTCTATTATAATAAATTACCTAAAGAGGTATATGACATGTCCATTAACAGGTTCAAAACTTTTATAAAGCACAGATTGTGCAGTAAGGCGTACTATGATACTTCGTCTTACCTTAATGATAAGAACCCATGGACGTGACTTTAGTTGCTCCATTTCAAATAATACTTTCAAATATTTGTAATATTGACCATTGTGAGCGTGATCACATGAAAAAAAAAAAAACCCCATGAGTTTCTTGTGCCTTCTTCTCATTGGTGGGCGCGTTCCGAAGGCACACATCCTAACTTAGTTTTTAAGACGTTTTCAAGTGGTCTATTATACTTTTAAGGTATTATACATCCAAAGAAATAAAAAAATTTGATTTGATTTGATTTGATTTGCGTGGCCACTGGGGACCGCAGGGCTGGTAGTTTCCTTTCCCAGCGTATTTGTTTAACTATCCAGATGGGGAACGCTGCCAGCTTGCTTGGGACTTTAGGTCGGGGGGACGCCTTGGAGGATTGATGGGTTTTTTGTTTTTGATGTTTAGTTTTAGTTACTAGATATTTTGACCGACTTGACTAGCTTGACATTGCTTTTTTTTGGAATTTTGACATTTTGTTTTATTGTTTTCAATTTATTTTTAAATATTAATTTTCGATGTACCTTCATGAAGATTAATTTTATTTAATTGTATTTAAAATATATGGGTAGAGTTTAGCCGAATAATTGATTTGAGACACATCCGTTAGATTCCGCTTTTGTCAACAAATTTATACACTATTTTGGTTCAGTTTCGTCAGGAATGTCTTAAATGGAAAACTGGACAAACTAGTCATAATCCGCTTTCGTCAGTTAGTTTTAATTGATAACGATGACCCAGTTGGCGCGATGGTTACCATGCCCGACTGCCAAACACAGGGTTGCGGTTTCGATTCCCGCCTCACACATGTATTTATGCTTTGATATATTATTATGTCTGTGGTCTGGTTGTTTCTATGTACTTTTATATATTTACAAAAGAAAATTTAATAAGTAGGTAGTATATCCGTGCTCTAGCCACCATATCTGAAGTCTAGTTACTTAGCTTGGGGCTAGATAGCGATATTATGTGGAATGTCCTGCAATATTTATTATTAATTACTAGCTGCCCTCCGCGGTTTCACCCGCGTAACTCCCGATCCCGTGGGAATATCGGGATGTAAGCTATCCTATCTCTCAAGTTGGATCGAACTGCACATGGTGTGCGAATTTTATTATAATCGGTTAAGTGGTTTAGGAGTCCATTGAGGACAAACATTGTGACACGAGATTTATATATATTAAGATATAAATAAATTTATAAAATATATGCTGATATGAGCTGGCTCGGGTTACGTGGGTGAAACCACGGGGCGTTCCTAGTTTAAACCTACATACAGGTATAAATTAGTTTAGTATAAACTACTGGATTCAGTTCAATTTACCTTTGTCCTACCTAAACTAAACAAAACTATCCCTTCCTAATTAAGGGCACTTGTATAGGGCAAACAGAAATTTACAATCTGCGAAATATTTATTTGACAGAAACAACATAAAACTAAATTCTACGTACAATTTAATGGAAAAAATAATTAAATTAAAAAACTTAATAAGTCTCCCTAGGTAGGGTGCCCAAAAGCTCGCTGCATTGCCTTTTTGGATGACAATGCCGATCCATTGGCCAAAGTAGCAGCCACCTGAAGCTAAATACTAATAATTTTGAAATAGTTTTATTAAAATTTAAGGCTTCGGGTACCACAATGCGTTTAATTATTGGTTAGAATATAATTAACTTCATTAAACAAAGGAAAGTTAAAAAGTCCGTATTTGGAAGCAAGAGTTCATAGATCTCAGAAAAAGCGGTAGTACAAAATATTTGAAACGGAATATTTACTCCGTTTTTAGAATGATTCAATCATATAATGCAATAAAAAATTAAACTAAGTAATACGCAAATCAAAATCCCTATAATAAAATTAAAAACAAATAAAACTAAAAGAATATTAACTACAATCATTAAAAACGATAAACAAATAAATTAATACAAAAAATCTCTGTTTTTTTATTTTTATTTACACTGTTTTTTTATTTCAATTTTCCCATATAACTTCGAAAAATATTACCATAAGTCTTTTAGCTCATATCTGCTTCTGCTTCCGAAAATATACATTATCAAAGCACCCGAGATCAGAATAGTAACTCAAGGTTAACGATATTGAAGGCCGCTGATTAATTGCAGACACTATGTAGCCTTTCAATTAATGCTCTGTGAAACATCAAAGATACCTACACAAGTCATATTGAGTTCTGTTAGTGAAACGGTTGTGTTAGGTAAACTTAATAACTATGGATTCTATGAATTATTTTTCTTCTTCTTCTGCTTTTTCCAAGCCCATTAGAACCGATTTTCCGCTAAGATCGTTGCCCGAATAGCCGAAAACTTTGCTAAGGACCTATTTAAACATTTACAGGTTAAGTGTCTTCCACTTCAAACGATAGCCGTCAATAACGAAGCCAAAACTTCAAGTTTTAAGTAAGTACAAACTTGAGTTAAGAAACCCCTCAAATATTAAGTCAAAAATAAATATATAAAGTAGGTCAAATAAGAAAAGAACTCATAAAGTCATAATTAAGTAATTATAAAAGTGATTCTCTCTTGACTTACTCATAATTAAAACAAGACACCCTCTTCAAAAAGAAAATGTTAATAAAGTAGGCATTTCAAACGCACCACGGACGGTATTTCACTTCGAAACAAATGAACTAATTATGAGTTGTAATTTTGGAAGTTTACAGTTTCATAACTTACTAATAGCGACCCTCGGTTTCATCTTTCCAGAATGAGTTTTTTTTTTTACTATTTTCTTAATGTTTTGAAACATGTTTATAAATTGTCTAATTAACGTGAAATTTGGAAAAAAAAAGTCATACGTCATACATACATCAGTCATCACCATCAGTCATACATTGAATCCATAAAGTACTTAAACAAAGAAAAAAAGACACACTTAACTAGTCAAGGGTGGTTTGGTCAAAGTATTTTTTTGTCAAGGTTGTATTTAGTGAAGGGCGTTTTTCGTAAAAGGTGCGTTTAGTCAAACTTTGTATTGCCAAAAGAACTATTCGTCAGATACCAAACCTCTTTTCACATATCTATTATCAAATCTTTGTAGAGTTAACAAAAAGTTACCTAACAATAAAGTGACGTATTTGTCAGTCTTTAACTTGTTAGCTCGGTTGTCAAGATTAATGGCGAGTATCACCAACTTGAATCAAGTTCGTCATTTATCTTAACGATTGTGTGCTTGGTAAGTACTTATACTTATATCTATACTTTTAGATGATCGCAGACTTTAGACTAAGGGCTTGGAGTTGGGCGGAGGAAAGAGGAGTGGACCTTGAATTGGCCAATCACAGTGCTCACTGATGCGGAGTGTGGAGATGATGCACACTACGGGCCGCTCCTCATCACTCCACCAGCTTCACGTCAGTGGAAACACAACCTAAACTATAGGCGAGTGCATAGCCCCGTCGCAGACCATGGTGCATCTGCTTCAATACCTATTGTGCCCTAATTATGGAGGACCTGATGGAAGCCAACGCTGTGGCAGTGGCCAACTATTGGGAGGAAATGATTTAAAATCTAATTTAAAATCAAAATTATATATTCCGTTGGAATCATAAAATGCATGACATCACTTTTAAGAGTCTATGATTTGACTGTTTCTCACTGACTCGAAGAGAAGAAGAAGGCTCATAGATAGGCCGTCATATTTGATAGGAAATGGAATAGACAGATAGACAATCAAATGATCTTACAAAGGTACTAATTTCCTTTTGAAGCACGTAACAGATCAAACACGCAATTTCCCACAACCTCTATCTACACCTTTCGTGGTTTTGATCCTCTTTTTCTATAATTTTGATCGTATTTGCTATAGTTTTGATCGTATTTTGCTATAGTTTTGAACATATTTTGCTATAATTTTAATAGTTTTTTGATACATAGTTTTGATCGTCTTTTACTGTAGTTTTTTATACATAATATAATACGTCAACGTTTGACCACTATCACATCCGCTTGATGGCAGGTGATATAGTTTTTTATGTAGGTTTGATTGTCTTTTGCTATAGTTTTGATCAACTTTTGTTTTCGTTTTGATCGTCTTTTGTTTCTGTGTCAACCGGACCCCTGACCTCCCCAGTACCATAGATAGCTGATCGAGATTATCTAACTGGCCAGGTTTTACCAATTGGCTTGATCGAGGAACTATTTCATTGCTCATCAACTATCAGCCGATTTGAAGTCCGTGGTCCGCGTCAGTCCCTATTCTGCTGATATTGTTTATTCTTTGACAGGTTGACGTATTTTTGCGCGACTTTCGTGAGTAAAATATTGTTTTGTTATAGACTATTTTGCAGTTCATTAATTATTTTGTGAAATATCGCCGTTTTAGATAATAAAGATAGATAGACAATTCTAGAGCTACTTTAAGGAAAAAATATTCCGTATTGATTTACTAAACGGTAAAAGAGATTTATTTCTGTCTTCGAAAAGATTGATAACATTGGGAAGTTATCCATCACAGCTTCTGCTGAGAAGTGTCCTTCGTCATACACGACCCAAAAAACAACGGTTATAAATTTATTTAATCCACTTCGCTTTACTCCTTGCATACCTAATCTATATCACTATCACTACATAGTATAAAACAAAGTCGCTTTTTCTGTCCCTATTTCCCTTTGACCGCTTAGATCTTTAAAACTACGCAACGGATTTTGATGCGGTTTTTTTTAATAGATAGAGTGATTCAAGAGGAAGGTTTATATGTATAATACATGCATAATATAGCAGTGCGAAGCCGGAGCGGGTCGCTAGTAATAAATAAATAAATATTAGCTAAATAATAATTTACTTGTCTCTTATTTTGCTTACCAAATATCAGTACCAAAATATCAGTACCAAATATCATTTTGGTTATAAGATGGGACGATTATGGGATAGAAAATATTTAATATTTTGACTCCACGGTTTCGGTCTATTTGTATATGGTATAGGTATATGTATATGTATATGTATAGGTATAGGTATATGTATATGTATATGTATATGTATATGTATATGTATATGTATATGTATATGTATATGTATATGTATATGTATATGTATATGTATATGTATATGTATATGTATATGTATATGTATATGTATATGTATATGTATATGTATATGTATATGTATATGTATATGTATATGTATATGTATATGTATATGTATATGTATATGTATATGTATATGTATATGTATATGTATATGTATATGTATATGTATATGTATATGTATATGTATATGTATATGTATATGTATATGTATATGTATATGTATATGTATATGTATATGTATATGTATATGTATATGTATATGTATATGTATATGTATATGTATATGTATATGTATATATAATGTCCTTTCCTCGTATTTTGTTGATCCAGTATCAAGTGTGAACATTTGTTGATCCGCCTTTACACCGAATATACTTGGCTCCGTTTCGTTGCAGAGCAATGGCGATAGGATATGTTTGATCCGACCGTCATAACGGAGGATCTAAGATGAGCGTGAAATGAAGTACTCGTCGTGTAAAAATATTAACTTTGTTGATCATTAACGGACAATTTTATCACACGATTCCGGCATTTCCACGTCCTTTTATATTTCATTTTCTTAACCTATATTTGATCTGAGCCACTAATTACGTAAAAAAGAGCGTTCTTTGCATAAACTGCAGAAAGAGATAAAATATACGTTAAAAACAGATGAAAATAGGAAATCAAGGGAACAAACCATTGCGCATTGTTTTATATAATCAGTTCGAATCATTTCGCTCGCGGAGTGCACAAGGAAAAAGTTAATTTTATTGTTAAAGTGGTTGTAACAAGGAAAAAGTTAATTTTATTGTTAAAGTGGTTGTAAACTTGTGAATTGATATCCTGACGATTTGAACAGTAAAGGTAAGTTTTTTTTATTTAAGTACTTACATTAATAAGTAAGTAGGTACTTGTAACTCGTTCACTTCAATTCAATTCGGTATTAATTCGTCAACTTTGATCTCATACGAATGTTATTAATTATTTTACCTTAGGTACCTACGTACTTATTTAAAATACCTACCTCTCTCACACCACAGGATTCACATACCTATCTATTTGTAACTTAGTTTATTAGGTTATTATAACTGTTGTTGGGTACCTAGGTAGATAAGTAGGTACCTATATTAGTTTTGTGATTTACTTTTTATTTACCATCTTTTTTACCCGACTGCAAGGAAAGGGTTTAGCGATTCAAAGTTAGATCTTAAAATTCAAAATTCAATTTTTTTATTCAATAGGTGTTATGCAGTGCATTATATCACTTTGAAACGTCATAAGAAAGGGTTCGATCGATATATTTAGGGTTCACAAATTTGTGGAACAAGAAATTGAACAATTTGTTTACTTGTGGAAGCATGCTGATTGTGCATTACCGGCAGCAGGGCAGCCCCCAACGCGCGGCGTCTCCGCCCCGTGCTGTGCACCGACTCTTGTTTCAACTTGCTCGAAAACATTTATTAACCGATATTTTACAAGGTTAAACGAATAGGTTACCTCTTCGATGGTGTTAACTCAGGGTATTAATAACATTTGTGTGTATAATTGGTGGATAATTTACTTACTGGTTAGCGGGTCACTGTAGTTAAGTGGGTACCTACCTACCTACATGTCTGTGTTTGTTTTGTTTGTCTCTACTTTTCTAAAATATTTTGTGTCGTGTGCTTCTCCAAATAAATGTTTCGTTCTTACTATCTATAGATCAACTAGCAGCGCTCCGCAGTTTCACCCGCGCAACTCCCGATCCCGTGGGAATATCGGGATAAAAAGATGCCTATGTTACTGTCAATGAATCAATGTATCTTCATACCAAGTTTCATCAAAATCGGTCCAGTAGTTTCGGAGTCTATTCGTTACAAACAAACAATCAAATCTTTCCTAGTAGACTAGCTGTGCCCCGCGGTTTCATCCGCTTAAGTCCCGATCCCGTGGGAATATCGAAGCTTGATGAAGCTGAAAAATTAATATTATTTACTATGTAGGTTAGGGAGTTCTTCTTACGTACCTACTAGGAACTTACTTACAATTTTTTGTACTTATTTATTTTTATTTAAGGACGTACTAAATAAACGTCCTAAATAATTTTCAGGATTCACCAATTTTATCAGAGATGTCATCACTGCGAATAGGTATCTCAGATACAGTGCCATACGCTGAGTCTGACTCTGAGTATGCAGAAACAAATTGTAATGTATCTAATACAGGATCACCAAATACTTCGAAGGAGGTAAGTACCTAAGTTATCAAAGTCTTAAAAGTGTCGTTACAACTTTTGGTCTTAAAAGTGTCGTTACAACTTTTGGTCTTAAAAATGTCGTTACAACTTTTGGTCTTAAAAGTGGCGTTACAACTTTTGGTCTTAAAAGTGTCGTTACAACTTTTAGTCTTAAAAGTGTCGTTACAACTTTTGGTCTTAAAAGTGTCGTTACAACTTTTAGTCTTAAAAGTGTCGTTACAACTTTTGGTCTTAAAAGTGTCGTTACAACTTTTGGTCTTAAAAATGTCGTTACAACTTTTGGTCTTAAAAGTGTCGTTACAACTTTTGGTCTTAAAAATGTCGAAAGGAACTTCGTTCCATCCGGGTGTCCCTTGACACCTCTCTAGTTTTATTTTTTATCTAATTTTAGAAAACAATCAAAATCCGATTCGTGTTACTTTATCAGGCCCCTTGAACTTGTTATGTTGCTAAGTTCCTTTTTTAATAGGTAGTTATATTTTTCAGGAACAATATCCTGAAAGAATATCACTAATTCAGTATCCTGCAAACGACAATTTGGGCAAAGTGAAGATGTTAAGTGAAGTACAAAAATGTTCTCCGGATAGCTTACAAAATATTACTGGTTTAACTACATTACTTGATTTAAATGATTTGAGTGAGAATCAATGTTTCTCACTTGGATCTTTTAATTTAACGGGATTATCTACTGAAGAAAGAAATATTTCACCTCAGGTACGAAACGATTTGATAAATTCTACTTGCTTACAATTTTTTGAATTCTTTATTTACACAAAACCCTGAGACAAAACCTCAAAATTGTTTTTGTTTTCTTTCAGATTTGCGAAAATGTTATTAATACGAAAAAAAGGGAAAAACAACAAATACCTAATAATATTGGGGTGTTACAGGGAATGATAGTGGAGGATAAACAGAATGAAAATATAAATGTTACGATTACAAAATATAATAAAGGCTTAAGAAAAAGAAAAAATATCAAACTAAAAGAACAAGATAACTCTGAAGACGAAAAAGGTCCGTTTGATGATTATAGAGACCGATGTCAGTGATTTTGAAGTTGATAATCAATCCAAAATCACTGACAATAGTTCAATAATAAGTGAAGACGAAGAAAAAGAAGATGTGACAAAAGCTAGAAGGCGCAAATCCAAAATCACTGACAATGGTTCAATATCAAGTGAAGATGAAGAAAAAGAAGATGTGACAAAAGCTAGAAGGCGCAAATTCAATATCACTGACAATGGTTCAATAACAAGTGAAGATGAAGAAAAAGAAGATGTGACAAAAGCTAAAAGGCGCAAATTCAAAATCACTGACAATGGTTCAATAACAAGTGAAGATGAAGAAAAAGAAGATGTGACAAAAGCTAAAAGGCGCAAAGTAGCTCACACAAAATGGACAAATGAAGAAATAAAACTAGTAAAAAAATATTTCAAAGAAAACATCGCAAAGAAACTCAATCCAGGCAAAGCTAAATGTGAAACAGTTTTACAAAAGGAACCTATCTTAAGAAAACGAACTTGGATGCAACTTAACACATATGTGAATAACATTTATAAAAAGAAACCAAAAAAATAAATACTAAACAACTAAAAAAAACCCGGTCAAGTGAGAGTCGAACTCGTGCGCCCAGGGTTCCGTACCTACACATTATACCTCCATTAAGCTAGTCCTCTAAATTGTATGAGCGCCCATACAACAATCCCCATTGATGGGGAAAATCAATGGGGAAAAGTGAACTAACCCAACTCAGAAGACTATCTTAATTGGCGTCAACTATGTATGTATGGGGACAACCTTTAATTTTCAACTTTGACACCCTTAAATTTCTATTTATCTTATTTTTTTCTTTATTTGTGCTGTAATATAATTGATAATTAATAATAATTAATTAATAATAACATTTTTTAAATTTGATTTTTAATTATTTTATTATTTTTTTTAGATTTTAATTACTACGTATATGAGGCATTTTATACGCGATCTGATAACGAGCGGTCGACGGTCGAGGGAATTTGTTATTTTCGAGTGGGAGTTACTTTTCAAGCAAGGACTGCATTCACGTTACATTACTGTTATGTATTTTTCATGTTTCATTATTTATGATTCCTTCTCCACCCATACGCCCAAATAATTGACCGCTTGTTTTCGTTTTGCGCATTTTCGATTCTAAGCTTTGGTAAAATACAATAACTTTTTATACGCCGAGCACCGAATGATGGTCCCTAGTGGAAATTGATGGGGATGGTTTGCACACGTACAATCGCGCACAGAATTATTACAGCCAAATCGTCGTAGGTACTTTGCTCCCGTTTATTATTTTGCCCAACCCAAAAAAACATTATTTTAACTTAGGCAAAGTAAGGTCTGTGGGTGAGTATCCCTTCCACTTTCCACTAGGGACCATCATTCGGCGCTCGGCGCATACAGAAGTTAAAATCATTTTTCATTTATCATTTTTTTCTTTAACCTGTTATTCAATTTAAGTCTATACGAGTATTTTGTATAACTAAATGCAGTATGCTCAGGGTAAGGCTATTTTTAAAGATGAGTGTTTAGATCATAATAACTAGAATGTATTTAGTAATTGTTGCTGTATTACACTTTAAATGATTTGCAAAGAGTACTATCGTATACGTGACATGGTTATGGCGACGTGTGGAGTGTTAATATGCGACTGATGTTAGTTGATAGGTACTGTTTGACAATCTAAGGTCTATTACCTCCGAGTATCAATCTTAATATAATATTAATTTTCTCTTCGTCTGAAAACTGCCGTGACCATAAATCCTTTATCAACACGATCTCTTTCATTGCGTCTAACTTTATCAAAATATTAATGTTCACGGCAGTCGATCAGCATTAAGTATGGTTATGACTATTATTATATTTCACTTATTTGTATCTTTTTTTTAACACAATAATAAACATAAATGTGAAATAAGATTTTTTATTTTAACGAATTTCGGCTAATGCACTAACAGGTATATTCATTCTATTAAGTAGGTAAGTAACCAATAAAATTTATAACTTAATTAAATGGAAAAATATTAATAATAGATAATAATATATTAAAAATCTAAATAAGTTTCCATAGGTAGGGTGCCCAGAAGGCTCGCTGCATTGCCTCTTTGGATAGCAATGCCGATAATGCTGTCAATATTGTTTTTGTATAATAAATTATTTATTATTATATTAAACAATGACATCTTTCAACTTTGACATCTGTTAACAATGACTGGATTTCTTTTCTGCTTAGATAATTAGTCTTGTTTCCGTAGGAATTTCAAGATAAAAATTCCTGCTATTCCAGACCACAACGAGCCTCTGAAATTTCATACAAATCCGTTCAGCCGATGTGGCGTGATCAAACATCCATCTATCTATTCACACATCCAAACTTTCACAGATATAATATTAGTATAGATTTGCCAAATTGCATGATTCTAACTCAACGGAAAGTATCCTGTCTGTATACCTAAAACCTACGTTTTACTTCAGGTTGACCTGAAATTGTGAAAGTTGACAAGCAATAAGATCATAGCACAAATAAAGGGAAAATTTCGAAAACTGAAAATTATACATCTCATTTAAAACTAAAATAGACCGATGAATAGTATGGACAGTATAACTGAGGGGTCAAATTTCAATGGTAGATACCAACCATATTATGACTACATTATCACTACATAGTACCTATAAAATAAAGTCGCTTTCTCTGTCCCTATTTCCCTTTGTATGCTTAAATCTTTAAAACTGCGCAACGGATTTTGATGCGGTTTTTTTATAGATAGAGTGATTCAAGAGGAAGGTTTATATGTATAATACATGCATAATATAGCCGTGCGAAGCCGGGGCGGGTCGCTAGTTAGTAAATAAAACAGACAGACAGACGGACAAGAAAGTGATCTTATAAGGGTTCTTTTTTAATTACTAATAAATGTGCATAGAACCCTCGGTGGTTGAGTCCAACTCGCATTTGACTGTCCTTTAGTGTTCCGTACCTCGAAAGGAAAAAACGGAACCCTTATAGTGTTAGTTTTAAACCACTGAACCAATTTTGATGAAAGTTATAAGGTGATATTTTAATCTGGAAGTAACTATTTGGCTTACTAGATTATATTAGTACCTACCTAGCAGTTTGAAACGTATTTTCTATTATAGGCCTATAGGAATTTAATTTTTAATTTTAATCCGAACTACTTATTAACATGTTACAGACGATAATAGTTGATCCGATGGAAAAAACTATGTTCGACCAATTATGTTCACCGACGACTGTGATTGGTCTATTTGAATTTGATCATCGGATCAACAACCGTGCTTAGATGGATTTGTATAAGTGATCAACAATGAACACTTTTTGCCATATGCATGAAATGGTATATCTTGGCTCCAGGCAAATTGTGTCCGGATCAACTTTTGTATGCCACATTTTCCATACTGATCAACAAAAGCGGGTGGGATCAACAACGGTCAACGGATCAACAAAGAACTGATGGGACACCGCGCGAGATCAACAATTTACGAGAACCTATAACTATGTATATGTATATGTATATGTATATGTATATGTATATGTATATGTATATGTATATGTATATGTATATGTATATGTATATGTATATGTATATGTATATGTATATGTATATGTATATATATATGTATATGTATATGTATATGTATATGTATATGTATATGTATATGTATATGTATATGTATATGTATATGTATATGTATATGTATATGTATATGTATATGTATATGTATATGTATATGTATATGTATATGTATATGTATATGTATATGTATATGTATATGTATATGTATATGTATATGTATATGTATATGGCCGTAGGTATATGGGACTAAAACATGAATCACTCATTATTTCATTTGTATTTATGTCGTGTGTTTATTTAAATAAATTATTTACTATTTCTATTTAAACCCACCCAGTTGGCACAATGGTCACCATGCCGGACTACCACACATAGGGTTGCGGGTTCGATTCCCGCCACAGACAAGTATTTATGCTTAGATATTTGTCTGTGGTCTGGGTGTCTGTATGTATATTAAGTATATATTTACAAAAGAAAATTATATAAGTAGTATATCCGTTGTCTAGCACCCATAACACAAGTCTAGTAACTTATCTTGGGGCTAGATGGCGATGTGTGGAATGTCCTGCAATATTTATTTATTTATTTATTTCTTCCTTGTAACAATGATATAAGATTAACTTTAATACCCTCTTTCTTTATATCCGTTACAAATTATGACGTATTTGTGACGTTATGTCCGTTACATTTAGTTTTTGCAAGTGAGTCCTAACTTCAGAACGATTCAAAAGACATTTCCAGGCAAATAATTGGATTATTAAAGAGAAATGTTTTTTTGAGACTGACTTCGAGATTTTCTTAGGTTTTGACCCAATTTAGAAAGTGTGATCTACCGAGCGATTCAATGATAAAAAAATTATATTTTTTCTTGGTATTAGTTACAGTCGGCCACACAATTGCAGACGGAGGGTCTGCAATTGTGTGGCTTCCGCTCCATGCACGCCTTCCAAAGGTCCGGGGCTCCGTGATATGGGACAATTTTAGAACTCTACATTTCAGTGGGTCTGCACTTTTGATGCCTGATTGTACCTGATCTGCTTTTCTAAAAACATGAAGTGGTAATATCCTCGTGAAAGAATAAGGCTAAAATATCTAGTAGATAGGTATTCAGAGAGCGCCTGACATCTGTTCAAATCTGACTTCATAAAAATGAATTCGTTTAATATTAAGAAGCCTTCAGACGAGATATACTCGGTAAAAACAGATTGCCCAAAGTGAGAATAATTATCTTTCTCTTAACTTTAAATTTTACTAATAAAATAAAATAAATAATGTAGGACATTCTACACATCGCCCTCTAGCCCCAAGCTAAGTAACTAAACTTGTGTTATGGGTGCTAGACAACGGATATACTACTTATATACTTTTTATTTTGTAAATATATACTTATAATACATAGAAACAACCAGACCACAAACAAATATCTAAGCATAAATACTTGTCTGAGTCGGAAATCGAACCCGCAACCCTGTGTTTGGCAGTCCGGCATGGTAACCATTGTGCCAACTGGGTCGTCAAACTGCGCCCCGTGATCTCGATCTATGGTACCGCGTTTCACCCCCGTGAGAATATTGGGATAAAAAGTAACCTATGTCAATGTATTTGTATGCTTTTTTATTTATTCCTTTCGAAGACAGATTTTTCTTCGTAAATACCTATTCAACTTCAACATTCAACTTATTCAATCACAAAATATCTATACATATAAAATTATTTGTCCTGACTGACTGACTGATGGATCAACGCACAGCCTAAACCGCTGATTTTAGAGACCTAAAACTTGGAGGGTGTGTTCTTTGTATGACGTAGGCATCCGATAAGAAAATATTTTCCAAAACTCTACCCCTTAGGGGATAAAAAGAGGGGGCATAGTTTGTATGAGACAACGTGATTCCTTGGTTCATTTTCGACTTTCACGCGAACGAAGTCGCAGGCAAAAGCTAGTTGGAAGTATACAATTAAACAGTTAAAAAATAAATCTTATCCTTCTAATATTATAAATATGAAAGATGAAATGTCCTTCTAAAATTTATAAAAAAAATAAAAAATCAATTATAAATGGCGGGCTTTGTCTCTGATGACAAAGCCATTTATAATTGATTGGAAACTATGATAAAAAATATAAGCCAATTGAATATCTCTCACTGTCAACAAATCAGCTAGAGGCTTACCGAAAATCTATAGTCTGCAAGATCCTTTACGCATCACGGCATCAGAATGATAGAGTTTTCCCACTTTAATATTTTTGTGATTTTAGTTTTGTTCGTGTTTGATTGACTTCGCACAAGTCGTGCATATAGCTATGCACTTGATGCAAAGGAAGGTCACGTTATTTTAGGGGACGCATATTAAGCTAAGTTGCGTTTTGAATAGGTCGGTTGTGTTTGAAGTGTCACAACGGCAAAGACTAAAAACCAACCATGAAATAATAAAGTCCCTATTGGGATTATTTTTTTTTACAAATGATCAGCGTCAGCGTTTGACTACTAGTGCTGCCTGATGGTGGGTGACGATGCGGTGTAAGATGAAGCACACGTCCCTAAAAGATGTCTCTTCAGTAACGACTTGCAGATCCCCAAATTGTACACGTTAGGAAAGGCAGCCACAGGCAACAGATTCCATTCCCTTACTGTAAAAAAGAATGACGAAGCTAAACGCTTACACGCGTATTCACGATCAACTCTATGAGAGTGCATAGTGCGCGCGAACGCATACAGCCGCAAATAAGACGCTGATTCGCTAGTGAAGAGAGCAGCACAAAATTGACCAAACATAGGGCCGCATTTAGAGCAGTGCGTTCACTTATCCAAGAGCACCTTGAGTACTGTTTGTGAATACGGGTGTTAATGTGGACGTCTAGGATTTCCACTATGAATCGGTGTCGCATATCAGTTTGCCTGGTTGTATGACGAAAGAATGGAGATGGCAAAATTAGATCGTGTAGTTCCGTTGCACACTCTCCGAAATCCCTTATGATCAAGTTACCTACCTAAAAAGCAGGATGCTAATGAACGCACTATGCCTAAATGAAAGGTTTGCCTAGAAAGCTTTTTGCCCTAAGCGAGAGATGCCACTGAAGCAGAATGCCTGAAATGCGAAAGTGATTGAAAAGCTTGTGACGATTTTCAGGCTCTGAAGCCTTTTGTTGGCAAACTTACGTCCCTTATACAGTCTACCTCAGCCTACCCTTTTATTTTTTAAACTACGATAAGCAGGTAACTACCTACCCAAAGAAATAGTTTCTAGAATTTCTTCTTACAAAATAAATAAATAAATAAATAATAAAATAAATATTTCAGGACATATTACACATCGCCATCCAGCCCCAAGCTAAGCAACTTAATGCTTGTGTTATGGGTGCCAGATAACGGATAAACTACTTATATACTTTTTTTTTTTTTGTAAATATATACATATTATACATATAGGAAACACCCAGAACCAGAAACAAGTATTTATGGTCAGCATAAATACTTGTTCCCGGCCGGAATCGAACCCGCAACCTTCTGCGTCGCAGTCGGGTGTTCGCCCGACGCGCCCCAGAGGTCGTCGCCTAACTTACGTCCCTTATACAGTCAACCTCAGCCTACCCTATTAACTACGATAAGCAGGTAACCACCTACCCAAAGAAATAGTTTCTAGAATTTCTCCTTACAAAATCACCGAACATTCGAATTTACTTACACAAACTACTTAGAAAAGCAAACAACTGGAACTAAAAACAAAATACCTAAACTTTTACCTAACCCCGAACACCTAACTAAAATCTACACAAGTACTATTGAAACTAAGACATGGGTTCACAAATGCTACACGAAACTCTACTTTGAAAACCAAATGTTAAAGTTGAAATTCCCTTGTATTTGTTACAAACTTTTATGAGGACTAGACGGTTTTGAAGGGTTTTCTTGACCGATTTTAATTAGAGGCTTTGGTAGAGGCACAGTATAAACGTACAACAGTAGTTTAACAAAGTGAAGTCTGTAACAGTGAACCAAACGCAATTGACTTCAAAAACCAAACAAAAAAACTCTTCTGCGTTAAGTACTTATTACATCATTGCTTAGAGATAGATGGGACCTTGAAGAAAGGAATAGGCTACTTTTGTAGTAGTGAACCAAACGCAATTGACTTCAAACAAACAAAAACACTCTTCTGCGTTAAGTATTACATCATTCCAGAGATAGATGGGACCTTGAAGGAAGGAAAAGGCTACTTTTGTAGTAGTGAACCAAACGCAATTATTTAGTCTAAACGAAACGCAATTTGTACAGACGATATAGAACGACACATTGGTATTAAGACTAAAATGTATAGGAAAACGTCAATTGCGTGTGGTTTACTACAGACGTCTAGAAAAAGGGATTTTGTAACATTAGGTTATGTTGGTCAAGCCATTCATATTTGTATGAGACTGGAAGAAAAATTGTTTTGTACAATTATTTATCTAAATAAAATACACACTACGCTATTAAATTAATATAAGGAAGAACATTACAGTGTCCATGCCCATTATACCTCACTTGGTAGGTCCATTAAGACATTAAAACAAAGAAAAATATTACTTGAAGTGAGACAAATCCTCTCCCTATCCTTTTCCAAGCAGCACCATCTGTCTGCCAGTTAATGAACTATAGACTATAGACGGTAGAGAATAATTTCTTGTTTTTAGTAAAATGTTCTTGAAATTATTAAATAATCTTAATCTCTCTCATAATTAGGAATACTTATTGCTTATAATTTTCAGACTCGTTAAAAGACTGCCTAATGACTATCTCCTGGGTTACTTAGTTTATAGGTCAGCAAGGACTGAGAGTAAAAGGTGCATATTTTAAAGTTTTTTAAAACAATTTTTTTAATGACGGTACTACAATTTTTTCTATAATGTTATTCTGGTTGAAATAACTAATACTTCGAAAGCTTTAGTGATTTCAAGCAGAATAATTAACAATTACTAAACCGTTATAAAAAAAATAGAAGTCCAAAATATGCACCTGTTAACCTCAGTCCTTTGTTGACTGTACTGCAATTTAAGGTGAAAGGGTACCTGCGCGCTCTCCATACAAACGTAGTCGACTGTTTCCTCCCTGGATAATGACACTAGCACAAATATTTTTATGCCATAAAACCTATTACTGCCATGACTATGCCCCTATGTTTTGGTTTTTTTCATTTTCTAATTATCATAGAAATTAAAATTAAAAAAAAATTAAAATTAAAAATAACGATAAATACCCCTATTTATGGTCATGGCAGTTATAAGTTTTATGCACCAAAAATATTTGCTCTAGTGTCATTATCCAGGGAGGAAACAGTCGACTACGTTTGTACTAGTTTGTATGGAGAAAGCCCCCGGTACCCTTTCCTCTTAAGAAACAATGTGTTTGGACGAGCGATTTCTAAAACGAAAGTAGTTGTTCTAGAAGATTAAACAACTTTTAAAAAAATCGAACTTTTTATACTTAAACATTCCCCCTTATTCCAAAACGAGGTTTTAGGTTAGTCCAAGATGTGGATTTAAACCTATTTAGGTACAGATTTACTCGTTAACACAATCCACACAAACCACAGTCTAAACACAATCCCTATATGATCTATAGGGATAGTGTGTTTCTGTAGTTCCCTATTTAATCTATAGGGATAGTGTTTAGACTATAGTTCACGAGCAAATCTACACAGATTTGCTCGTGAACTATAGTCTAAATTTATTATAGATTTAGACACCTAAATCTAAGGTTTAAATCCACATCTCGGACTATCCTTAAACCTCGTTTTGAAATAAGGGGGACGGGTTATGTTACCACGATAATCAGCTGTTGACTTATGGGTCATTGACCTTTGCATTTTATTGAAGTGAAAACTTCTTACCTATGGCGCGTTGGGCACTTTTGTGGGTGAGCATTTTCAGCCGTTCTCGCGACAGATGAGATTTGACAGATGAGATTTTACACAGATATACAGCGCGACAGATGAGATTTTACACAGATATACAGTTTTCACTTCTGCCTGCACTCCCGGAGTGCGCTGTTTTTTTTTATTGAATTTCGAGTAAAACAGCTGATTTTCCAATCTACAAAACCTCAAAAAAACGAGTCCTAAGTTCCTTAAACCATTGTGCTAAAATTGTGGTCATAATTTATTAGGTATCTTTTTTCATAATAATATTTCTGCAACAAAAACTTTACGTTTACGTTCTCCGTGATTACTAAGAAATGAATCCGGAGTCCGATTTGACCAGTTTATAATATGAAGTTATATTACTGTTACATTTAAATACTGTGGTAGAGGTTTCTCTGAAGATATATGCAAAGGGTTGTGTTAGTACAGAAAGCTTATTGAAGAGGACTGTTCAAAGGATTTTTACACAGAAATAAAAATAATCATAAAGGATACTATTTATTACAGTCATGGTTTTCATCAAAGAAAAACTTCGTGATGAAAGCCGCGGCTCCAGACTAGTCCAAACGTATTAATTAGTTATTTCTTCTGGACACGGTCTTCTAAGTTGAGAGGGTGGTAACTGGTTTAGGAAGCAGGAGGTCGCCAATAAAAATATATTTTAATTTACTTAAAAACCAAAATTAAATAATTACCAAAAAGAAACTAAAAAAATATAAAGTAGGTAAGTATTTACCTATTTAAAATTGAAACCCAAAAATAAAATTATTAAAAAACTAAAAATCCCGCTGCGGTTGTGTCAAGGACTCTACGTTCTCCCTAATGCGTATAAGCTTTTAAAAAGTTTTATTGTATGGAGTAACTCACAGACAGACAGTTTTACGAGTGTTCAAGTTTTTTTATGAAGTTGTAGATTAATATGGTTTATATTTGATTTACCATATACCAACGCAGTAAAGAAATTCGCTAATGGAATTTGAGTTTTACCCACTTAACAAGTACCGACCTATGAATAAGTTGTGCTATAGACGATGGCTGATAAATTGTCTATGGTTGCGTGAAGTCATAGAAAACTACTTTTTTTTCCAATGGTAGGTCATCGATTGACCACTATCACACCTGTGGTAAGATGTAGTACGCTGTCCTAGAAGATACCTGTTCACTCGCGACTTGAAAACCCTCGAGTTATTCACGTCAAGAAAGACAGACGCAGGCAATAATAATCAAAGTTAATGTACAAGCCAAGATGTACATCTTTTTATTTCATATTTTATCAAACATTTTTCTTTCCTTTTTAGTGGGCAGCATGTACGGGCCAAGCCGTACACTGTCACTAGTATGTAACAAACAACACCTACATACTGACACCGCAATATAGTCGTCACGTGGAGCGGCCACGGGACGACCTTTGTACTCACTGCATTCCTTTACCTTATTACAATATTTTAGTTTAAACAATCTATCAAAATTATAATCAGAATTAAAACATCCACGGAACACATCACTTGTGTCTTTGGTTTAATTTCTCCGGCCGGTCTGGCCGGGCCGGCCGTAACATCATCCTGTGGGAGTCAACCACCTGGCTCCTACATCTTTTTTTTTTTTTTTTTTTTTTTTTTTTTTTTTTTTTTTTTTTTTTCAACAACAGAATTCCGCCGCACCTTAACATCATTTAGTCGAGGTCACAGAACTGCCACGCACATCATCAAGAAGCCCACGCGTCACCAACATCAGCGGGCACACAGCTCGCTACAACAAGCAACTCGGCGCAGCATGGGTCATCTCATCAACATCAATCATTACTCAAGATACGAAACAATAAAAGTGCAGTGTATTGATTAATTTTACAATTTTATCATCAAACAGTTAAGTAGTTTATGTCCTTTTGTCTTTGTAAGCGGTGCCAGCATGTACAAGCCAAGATGTACATCTTTTTATTTCATATTTTATCAAACATTTTCCTTTCCTTTTTAGTGGGCAGCATGTACGGGCCAAGCCGTACACTGTCACTAGTATCTAACAAACAACACCTACATGCTGACACCGCAATATACTCGTCACGTGGAGCGGCCACGGGACGACCTTTGTACTCACTGCATTCCTTTACCTTATTACAATATTTTAGTTTAAACAATCTATCAAAATTATAATCAGAATTAAAACATCCACGGAACACATCACTTGTGTCTTTGGTTTAATTTCTCCGGCCGGTCTGGCCGGGCCGGCCGTAACATCATCCTGTGGGAGTCGACCACCTGGCTCCTACAGTTAATAAATACTATTTATTTTTATTCTTGGTCAAATGTTTTTAATATGATGACAATACTGCCATTTCGAAACATACCTTTAAATTTATCCAAACACAGAGAAAATAGAGGATTTACTTTTAAGAAATTGCGAGAACCTAAAATGGCGGGTTTTAAAACCGTTTGACAGCAGATCTGCGCCCCAAAACCAAAACTCTGCAGCTGTACGAGAAATATCGAATCGGAAAAAAAGTAAACATCATTTGAAGTCTGGCAGTTTTACGTTCCATTTTTTCTAGTTTGGGTTTGGCCACGTTTTGCTGCCTTACTTCAGATTATGACAGTTGATTTCCCCTTATTTTTGACTAGCTAACCCGTGCCCACTTCGTTGGGCATAATGTCAATAAATTAAATTATCTATACTAATATTTTAAAAAATACTTTTTGTAACTTAAATATAAAAGTTAGAAATATGCTGTCGTAGACTTTTTTGTAGGCATTTTCAAGCTCCACATCTTTTCTCTAGAACTCAAAAATATATCTTTCATAGTTAAGGCAGCGTTCGTAAGAAACGCTTTCAATCGACCGTTTTTGAAGTGAAAACTTCTTATGGCGCGTTTGGCACTTTTGTAGGTGAGCATTTTTAGCTGTTCTCGCGACAGATTCGTAGCGACAGATTCGTAGCAATGAGATTTCGTAGCAAGGTCTATGGGCTGTAGTACCTCTGCGAAATTGTTATTTTTAACGGACGACTATTTTTTTTTTTTTTTAAATTAGTTTTTTTTTTTGTTATTCACGAAATTGTTATTTTTAACGGACGACTATTGACGGACGACAAATGTCGGACGGCAAATGTCGGACGACTATTTGTCGGACGACTATTTTTTTTTTTTTTAATTAGTTTTCACTTCTGTCGGCACTCCCGGAGTGCTTGTTTTTTTTTTCTCCGATTCACTTTGCAAAACGGACTACCACGTAAAAGCCTTTTTATTTTTCGGTTTTTTATATAACCTACGACACTCAGCAATAATGTGGCTTTCTATTGGTGAAAGAATTTTTAAAATCGGTTTAGTAGATCCCGAGATTACCCCTTACAATTTAACAAATATACAAACACACAAACTTTACTTCTTTATAATATTAGTATAGAAGTATAGAAGAAGGCTTTTTTTTATTTTAAATTGAATAAGTTTTAATTTTAGTTTTTTTTGCATCGATATCAGACAGATGAGACTAAATTATTTCAATTGTAACCAGTGAGCGTAACTTATTGAAGAGTTTTGTGCAACATCCTCCTTTTTTCTAAAGTTGGTTACGGTTGAAAATGGATATGGTGCTCATGGTCTCCACCGAGAAAAAACCATACAATAAACCTAGGTAACTTGATTTTGGCTATATGCATAAGTCGTGTAAAGCGAAGCTTTTCGCTCCTCAAAACCCGTGCGTGTAAAGTACCCCGTAACACGCCTGTAACTAAATATTTATTTACTTGAACGTAGTAAAAAAGGGTAATATGTACTGTTACGAGTAATAAATCACTTCAACTATTCGTTCTAAATGTTGCTTAAGTAGTTTATCACTATAATTGCTTTGTTTTAGTCGAATGGTTGGGCAAAATTAGGAACCGACCCTTTTAAAATTTTCAAAGCAAAATAGAGCTTATTATAAGATAAGATAAGATAAAATTTATTCATGCCAAAAACAACTTATGCTTAGGTAAGGTACAATAGTAATTATCAGAGCATTATATAAAATTGCGTTAGGCTAATTTGTAGTATAAAAATGGTCCAAACTGTTGCCCTAGCTAGATTAAATAATATAATCTGTAATAAGGGCGACAGTGCCATTCCCAGTATGTCCTTACAATAATTTCCATATACCTGATGGAGAATAATAATAAATAAACATTTTATTGTCAGCTATATGTAAACATCGGCAAGAATACATTAATTTTGTAAGAGTAAGGTAAAAATAAAATAATAATAAAAAACTAATAAACTTTCCTTTAAAAGATGCCTCTGATAAGCCACAATGAATATTAGAGTGTACAATAAGGTGAAAAAAAATATATATATATAAACAGGAAAATGGTATGCGAATCAAGAATATCTACTGCCACGTTGGGTAGGAATGAGAAAAGGGGAGGAGATGAACTATATAGGTAACTGATGTATAGAGGTTGTAAGTAAGTGATATATAGGTAGTTAAAATAATTTCAATGACTAATTACTAAATAATTAAGCTAGATAACAGATAGGTTTTAGTAGGGAGAAGTAAAATAGGTGACATAGGGTACATAGGAACAAGGTTTTCTAGGACAGGAAAGTTAAAAAATTCTCGGTGTCGTCGTAGTTTTTAGTCATAAGCCAAGTTGTTAATTGTTTTTTACATTGATAGTAGGTGAGGGAATGATGGGAATGAGATTTATTGAATTCGTTATAGAGATAGGGACCAAGGAAGAAGTTAAAGTGTTTGGTAAAGGCAAATCGAGGACAAGGGGTGTAGCAGACCACGTGGTTCCGTCGCCTAGGAGATGTTGGAGTTGTAAGGGGAGTTTTGGCGTGGGTGTGTAATATTGTGTATAGAAGGAATAATTGTCTAACACTTAGAACTTTCCATTCTTTTTGTTAATGTTTTAAAATGAATTACGGGCATAATATTTTGGAAAATACTTTTAATGTAGGCGCGTACACTTAAAAGTATTACAAAAAACATAATTTGGTACTACATTTGGTTAAATCTCAAGCACAGCAAACAACAGCTGCAAGATCTCTCGAAACCATTATAGTGAGCGCACACCTAGTTGCACCGCACGCGCCGCAGTCACCGTTTGTATGCGCGCAGCGCCGGGTTGGTGACGTCATCAGCATCGGCCTTTGGGATTTCCTTCGCTGCGGCGACTGCGGCGCGTGCGGTGCGGCTAGGTGTGCGCTCACTTTTAGTCAATTCTGCGTTGCCTACGGAACTTTTTAATTAATTTTAATTAAACGGTAGTTTGACAGCATTCCATATATTTTTTGGAAAAGGAAGTGTCATCTTAGTCTGCCTGGAATCATGGGAAGGTCAGTCTGCAAAGTTTTCGAAACGTCAGGTTTTACACAATAAAGAAAATAACGCCATTATAACAACTATCACGAAAAAATACGAGACAATAAATCCTAATCTATGATAAATCTAAAATCCCTCAAAATAAATACAAATACACGTTGTGATAGTAGATGATGGAGAAGGACAATAATTATTAAGCCGAGGTTCGTTACAACATTTCTTCAGTTGTAGAATATACAATAAATATAGTCTTTTAAACAAAAAAATTCTAAACGATATAAAATATCACTGGCATAACATATTGTGGCAATATCTTCGTACAAAACTAAATAAATACTTTCCGAGTAATATTGTTCAAACTCGAGGTTTCAAGTATTAATATAAGAACTACGTTGCTTACGTTGCTACTTGAATTAAGTCACTTGACATTGAATATACTCGTAATATGAAAACTAAACTTGTATTTTCTCAGACTTTATCTTATCTTATATCGGGGGCTGACAGAGCCAGCAAAACTTCGACCCAATGGGATCTTTTGTGTTTACCCCTACCTTAATGTTTCCTACTCTTTGAAGAAGTGGTCGATTAACGTAGGGATCCCACTAAGAGAAAGAAACCAATATTCCTCCGGTTTGGGATACGTATTCCCAAGGAGACTCATACGCTTCGCTGCTAAGACGTCGCATTCACACTGTATATACTCCATAGTTTCCCTGACATCACCGCAGTCTCTGCAGTCATTATTTGAAGTTATGTTAATTTTTAAAAGCATGTCATTGGTTCCGTAATGTCCTGTCAAGGCACCAACCACAGCTCGTGCTTTGCTTCTTCCGTTGTTCAAAATGAATTTAGAAGCCCCTCTGGTGCTGCTACCTATTAATATCTTCGAATGTAGTCCCTTGACTGATTTCCCACTCTTGCGTGTGTTTCTTATCAACTTCTCAGACATTACAAAAAATATCTTTAACAATGGCAGAAAACTACAAAAAGAAGCCTTCTATTTGCCATACAATGTTTGTTTGCAGGAATTGATCTCTATCAGTAACGCTATCGGTTGAAATAAAAATATTGGATGATTATTTTTTTGCAAAATTAACAGATTCGATTATTGAAGAAGAGTTCTTATCAGTGATATTTTCTTTTTCAATTATACTTTATCTTTCTACAATACATATACTTATTGGTTCAATCGACAAAGCAACGAGCTACACAAAGGAGCATGACCCGGGCGCTAAAATATTGGTTTATCAAGATTAAAGTTTTCCTTTTTAATCAAAATTACTCGCAGTATTTTTTTTAACAAGATACCGTATTGTTAGGTCGTTGTTTGATAAAATTCTAGCGTGTAAGATAAATAGATAGTTAAACACTTTAATGCACCATAAAAACAAAAAACAAGTTAACACAAAATTAATTCTAACATATAGGTAAGTACTTACTTACATAATATTTGATTGATAAAAGAAAAATTAACAACTAAAAAATATGGCACAAATATGGCTCTGTTTATTAGTAAAAAAAAGTAAAAAAAAAAATAGAATAAAAAGTTTAGTAGAATAAAATGAAGACGCGAAAAAACCCCTAAAATATATTCAAAAATGCAATTTTAATTTCATTATAAAAATACACAATCCACCAGTAAAATAAATAAAGTAATATATTGTTGGGCGTTCATTTTAAAATATGAAAGATCTCTAAGCTAAGATTTATTTCTAGGTACTCAGCACTCTATAATAACATTGAGCAAAACTTACAGCTAACTGCAACAAACAAGTACCTAAGTAAAGTATCTAACTTGATATAAGTACCCATCAAAGAAACCTATTTAAAAGTTTTCTTTCATCTCGCAACTCAAGTTTTGTAAGTATCTTTAGAAATGATATCGAAGAACTTATTTTAAATGAAGCCTTTTTAATAACTTACCGGAACAAAACTCTTATTTTAACTGTTTTTTAACAACGCAACATTTAGTCATAACTTAATGTTTTATAAAGCTCGCATTACGAATCGAATCGAAAGGATCGAATAATATATTTGGTATATATTTTTTAATATTTTTATGTAAGATGTATATCTATGTCTTTTTATGTTAATATTCTAAATGAAAAAGCAAAACTAATTACTTTTTTTTAATTGAAAAAAAAAAGGTTTTTTAAAAATAACAACGGACGATCGAAAAAGGAACACAAGACTCTATCATCTTCGAACAGAAAAAAAAGACGATCTAAACTGAAACAAGAGTCTATCGAAACGGAAAGAAAAGACGATGGAAACCGAAACAAAAGACCTCTCGCACTAGGTGTAGCTAATTGGGAATTAAACAAAAATAAACTTAAACAAAAAACACCTACAATCGGAATATTACAATAAAAAATGGCTTACGGAAAAATTGATTATTTACAATAATAACGAGCGTTTATATAAGTTTAAATTATTATTAATACTAATCAAAACTTTCAAATAAATATTATTTTCAATTTACACCATGTTTACACCACAAACGGTTTTCAAAACATTTACTCCAAGAAAATCCTTTTCTAAGTTTAAATCTCATTCAAAAACCACCCTTGAACGTCCTAAATAGAGTCATTTTTCGTTCGACAGTGTAATAGTAAAGTAAATAGATTAGTTAAGTTGGAAGAAAGTTACCTATTTAACGACAGGTATCCAAGTTTAATCACAAGTTGAAACTAAAGCCTTTCTCTTAGAACCAATTAATTTGTTGAGTGAAAATAAACAAGGGTGGATCAAACAAGAGGGGTGCAGGATTCTTCTACGGGGGTTGCAAGTTTATTAGATTCTTCAGGAATCTTGTAATCTTCTATACTAAAAATGGTTTGTCCTGAATGTCTGACTGACTGACTGATGGATCAACGCACAGCCTAAACCGCTGATCGTAGAGACCTGAAACTTGGAGGGTGTGTCCTTTGTATGGCGTAGGCACCCGATAAGAAAGGTTTTTCTGAAATTCTACCCCTAAAGGGGTGAAAAAGGGGGCAAAGTTTGTAGGGGACAACGTGATTCCTTGGTCCAATCTTCTTCAAATTTTGTGTAAACATTCTTTAACAGAATTAACGGAAGACGTGTTTCGTATTTTATTGAAATTCATCCCTTAATGGGGTTAAAAAGGGGTAGAAAGATATTTTGATTTGCTTCGAAGTTGATATCAACACTCTTTAGTGCTTTTGATTTAAATTACATTTTATTTTAACACGTGTTTGAAAACATAAAAATCGTTTAAAAAAAACCTATTAGAACCATTTTCGACTTCTGCGCGGACGAAGTCGCGGGCAAAAGCTAGTAATAATATATAACAAAAAGGTTCCAAAACTACTTGACCGATTTTGATGAAACTTGATAAGCAATACATTGCATCCATGGGAGTACCATAGGTTCTTTTAACGGATTGGACTTACGCGGGTGAAACTACGGACCGCTATATAATAGTAATATGGGACGACCCAGTTGGCACAATGGTCACCATCCCGGACTGCCAAACACAGGGTTGCGGGTTCGATTCCCGCCACAGACAAGTATTTATGCTAAGATATTTGTCTGTGGTCTGGTTGTTTATCTGTATTATAAGTATATATTTACAAAAGAAAAGTATGTATGTAGTATATCCGTTGTCTAGCACCCATAACACAAGTCTAGTTACTTAGCTTGGGGCTAGATGGCGATGTGTGGAGTGTACTGAAATATTTATTTATAATATTTATTATAAATAAATAAATTGTGCAGGGCATTCCAACATCGCCATCTAGCCCCAAGCTAAGTTACTAGACTTGTGTTATGGATGCTAGACAACGGATATACTAAAAGTATATAAGTAGTATAATACTACTTATATACTTTTCTACTTATATAAGTATATATACTTATATACTTTCTTCTGTAAATATATACTTATAATACATAGAAACAACTAGACCATAGACAAATATCTAAGCATAAATACTTGTCTGAGGCGGGAAACGAATCTGCAGCCCTGAGTTTGGCAGTCCGGCATGGTTATGGCAGTTATAGGTCTTATGGCACAAAAATATTTGTGCTAGTGTCATTATCCAGGGAGGAAACAGTCGACTACGTTTTATGGAGAGAGCGTCGGTGGTACCCTTTCCTCTTAAAAGAATTATTTTAACGCTTTGTGATAAAATCAACTATTGTTCGACGGCGGATATCGAATCTGTAACCTTCCACGTCCCTACAGAGTTCATCATTGTTTATTTCACTATAAATATACAATAAGAAAAGAAGAAAAGCAATATAGACATTTTACGGTTGTACTTTATTTGTATAAAATGATTGTTATATTGGAGGAAGTAGGAAACTGTTCAACTGGAAATGTATACAGGGTTATTAGTAATTATACTAGCAAGCCGTTAAGGGCTACTTCTGTGCACCTAAACAAACAGCTTTTGTTCTACGACTTTTGGAATATCGAACATTTTTTTGAAAATTTTGATGTTAGGTTTACCTGAAAATCAGCTGTTCCATACACTGAGAGGTCATTAACCTTAAAATATTACTTTTTTTAAAGTTTTATTTATTGTTCTGAATGATCTTTATTTTAAAAAATCAGTTGTTTTTTGAATTTACGTAACCATAATTTTTTTTCGAATTTCCAAAAGTCGTAGAACAAAAGTTGTTTGTTAAGGTGCACAGAAGTAGCCCTCAACGGCTTGCTAGTTTATTTACCAATAACCCCGTATATTATTATGGTGATAGTATTTCTTATAGCTTTTTATAGGGTAGTGTATTCTTAATATCTAATAAAAGAACGAAAGAAAACAGGTTTATTTGTAACCAAAGGGAACTAGTTTAATATATGAAAATAAAAAAACTGGTTGCATGTAAAGTCGGTATACGGGCGAAAGTTTTACGTGACAACAACTGTGCTCGAGTGGAAGGGACGCGTGCCTTTCACTTTTTATGTCTGTCTCTCTCGCTCTTAGGCGGGCTAACCATGCCCGCGTGCCTCTCACTCGCTCTCATTGTGAGCGCATAACGTCAGCGGAGCGTAACGCAGTTTCTTGAAGTGTCACCCGGCAAACCAATTTATAAGACGTTGTCACGTCAAAAGTAATAAAACACAGTGTGGTTATAAAAAGGAATACAACTCAGCTTATAATAGCGCTACTGAACAAGTGTGCAGCGAATTCGTGAAAATAATCGAAGATGATTATAATTATACTAACAGCCAATTAAGGTAGCCCAGTTTGAGAGTTGGCGAGTCTCCGTCTGCCATTTTTACGTGTTTATTGGACATTGTTACGGCAGGTGCTATAATATTCATAGTTTCCCAGTAGCCAGTTCACTACCATCCCATCGCAGTAGCCCAAGTAGTTTTCTCTTTATAGCTTATCAAAATTATAGTTCTAACCAAGCCGGAGGTTGTCCTTGGCTGCATTTTATAGTGCAGACAGGAATAACCGCCGGTTTTACGTGTTGGTTTCGGTTCCACACACGCCTTCCAAAGGTTCGGAGCCCCGTGATATGAGAGACATTATACTAATAATTAACCGACTTTAAAAAAGGAAGTGGTTCTCAATTCCTAGTGTAGTAAATTTTTGAAGTGAAAACTTCTTTAGCGGCGTCGAGCACTTTTTCTGTAATGGGTATAAAATCTTAAACTCGCGTCAGGACACGTGACCTGATCGAAAAAGCGTAAGACGGATGGAGAGTAGACAGCTATCCCCTTTCTACGGCGCGGCGAAAATGTATGCCTGGGCCTACTGTTTTTAATTTGGCTGTGAGTGTATTAAGACGTACATATGGTATTTTTTAACGGACGACTATTGACGGACGACAAATGTCGGACGACTATTTGTCGGACGACTATTGACGGACGACAAATGTCGGACGACTATTTGTCGGACGACTATTGACGGACGACAAATGTCGGACGACAATTTGTTGGACGACAAATGTCGGACGACTATTTGTTGGACGACAAATGTCGGACAACTATTCGTCGTCCGACTATTTTTTTTTTATCTAAAACTCTTTTTGCGTATGTTCTCGCGACATATGAGATTTTACACAGATATACAGTTTTCACTTCTGCCTGCACTCCCGGAGTGCGCTGTTTTTTTTTGTACATTGTTCACCGATTACTAGAAGAAGGCTAAACCAATTGAGATGATTCTTTATGTGTTAGAAAGGGTCTAAAAGTTAAACTAAAGTTTTAAGAGGAAAGGGTCCCGGCGCTCTCTCCATACAAACGTAGTTGACTGTTTCCTCCCTGGATAATGGCACCAGCACAAATATTTTTATTGCATAAAACCTATAACTGTCATGATATGATGTAGGTATTTAATAACTTGTGTATACAATTAAGCATTATATATATCTACCTATCTTTATTGAGCAGTATATATAGCTATACTAGCTGTCCCGGCAAAAAAAAAAATAAAAAAAGTCGGTATACGGGCGAAAGTTTTACGTGACAACAACTGTGCTCGAGTGGAAGGGACGCGTGCCTTTCACTTTTTATGTCTGTCTCTCTCGCTCTTAGGCGGGCTAACCATGCCCGCGTGCCTCTCACTCACTCTCATTGTGAGCGCATAACGTCAGCGGAGCGTAACGCAGTTTCTTGAAGTGTCACCCGGCAAACCAATTTATAAAACGTTGTCACGTCAAAAAATAGATATTTTTCGATTTTCAGACCTAACGAATATACACAAAAATTTCATACAAATCGGTTCAACTGTTTAGGTGTCGTTTGGTAACTAACACTGCGACACGAGAATTTTATATATATAGGGATATTTATATAAGTTTCTCGGCTTACGAATCAGTAAATGTGATATTGTCACAAGATCTCGTGGCTCGTGACAGAACGACCTCGTATCATCTCTCAACTTAACTGACATCCGCTGTCATATACAAAGCTTTATCTCTATCTAACTTGCTTAGCACTGCGGTTTTACTTACGTTAAAGGCTAAACGGTACAAAAGGAGAACGGGTCGGCTTGTTCCACAGCCAATTTTCTACCTTAAGGGCGCGTTCAGATGACACGCGTCGACCACGCGCATCACACGCGTTGACCACGCGTTGAACACGCGTTGAAATTTGTTCTATACATAATTTGAGTCTTATGACACATCAATAGATCTCAAATTGCATTTATGCAAGCAGGCGCGGAGCGTGCGCGAGGTGAGCGCGTGGCGGGCGCGGGGCGGGCGCGTGGCGTGAGCGGGTGGACTTGATAAATGCAATTTGAGATCTATTGATGTGTGATAAGACTCAAATTATGTATAGAACAAATTTCAACGCGTGTTCAACGCGTGGTCAACGCGTGAAATGCGCGTGGTGGGCGCGTGGTCAACGCGTGTCATCTGAACGCGCTCTCACTCGCCTGCCTCCAAGACCCCTGTTTATTTGGGGGTCTTTGAGTCCGAGCGTATAGATATCTTATGTTTTTTTTTGTTTTTTTTTTTATTTTTTTTTGTTTTTTTTTTTGTTTTTTAAATCTTAATTTCTATGATAATGAGAAATTGAAAAAAAAACCAAGACATAGGGGCATAGTCATGCCAGTTACAGGTTTTAATGGTAATGATTATTATTTGTGCTAGTGTCATTATCCAGGGCGGAAACAGTCGACTAAGTTTGTATGTAGAGAGTGCTGGCACCTGAAGCAAAATATTTATTGAAGACTAGCGACCCGCCCCGGCTTCGCACGGCTATATTATGCATGTATTTATACATATAAACCTCTCTCTTCAATCACTCTATCTATTAAAAAAAACCGCATCAAAATCCGTTGCGTAGTTTTAAAGATTTAAGCATACATGATATAGGGACATAGGGACAGAGAAAGCGACTTTGTTTTATACTATGTAGTGATATCTGGTATTTTTATAATGAACTAGCTGCCCTACGCGGTTTCACCCGCGTAACTCCCGATCCCGTGGGAATATCGGGATGTAAGCTATCCTATCTCTCAAGTTGGATCGAACTGCACATGGTGTGCGAATTTTATTATAATCGGTTAAGTGGTTTAGGAGTCCATTGAGGACAAACATTGTGACACGAGATTTATATATATTAAGATTGGTGCCGCATATCAGTTTTCCTGGTTGTATGACGAAAGAATGGAGATGGTAAAACTCGGTCGTGGAGTTCTGTTGCACACTCACCGAAATGTAAATTAATACTAAGTTAGATTGCAATCGGTTCCTTATATAAAAATAATATTTATGAACTCACATACTAAAACTCTTTGCATTTATAATATTAGTCGAATGTGAGTGTCACAAGTTACAAACGTTATAAGATTATGTTTTATAGGTAGGTACTATGGAATATTAGCTTTAACTTCCGACTTCACTCATGTAATAATTGTATACTTATGTGTATGAGAAATAATTATTAATTCAGTTACCTACCTACTAATTTTTGAAGTGAAAACTTCTTTAGCGGCGTTGAGCACTTTTTCTGTAATGGGTATAAAATCTTAAACTCGCGTCAGGACACGTGACCTGATCGAAAAAGCGTAAGACGGATGGAGAGTAGACAGCTATCCCCTCTCTACGGCGCGGCGAAAATGTATGCCTGGGCCTACTGTTTTTAATTTGGCTGTGAGTGTATTAAGACGTACTTACATATGGTATTTTTTAACGGACGACTATTGACGGACGACAAATGTCGGACGACAAATGTCGGACGACTATTTGTCGGACGACTATTGACGGACGACAAATGTCGGACGACTATTGACGGACGACAAATGTCGGACGACTATTTGTCGGACGACTATTGACGGACGACAAATGTCGGACGACAATTTGTTGGACGACAAATGTCGGACGACTATTTGTTGGACGATAAATGTCGGACGACTATTTGTCGTCCGACTATTTTTTTTTTTTTCATCTAAAACTCTTTTTGCGTATGTTCTCGCGACATATGAGATTTTACACAGATATACAGTTTTCACTTCTGCCTGCACTCCCGGAGTGCGCTGTTTTTTTTTTAATAAACTCTTAATTACAAAGTGTAGTAATAAAACTGTGGTTAATTTATAATTAAAACTAGCGACCCGTCCCGGCTTCGCACGGCTATATTATGCATGACTGTGTTATACACATAAACCTTCCTCTTGAATCACTCTATTAAAAAAACCGCATCAAAATCCGTTGCGTAGTTTTAAAGATTTAAGCATACAAAGGGAAATAGGGACATATGGACGGCGAAAAGTGACTTTATTTTATACTATGTAGTGATGATAGTGATAGTGAAGTAAGTATTTTATTTCTGGGTGGAGGTATTTATACCGTGTATTATTTTAATGTGTATTTTCAAATTGAATTGTTTATTTTCTAATTTTATTTTGGAATTGATATTGAATAAAATTGTTTTGATTTTGATGTACATAATTTTTTTAAATGTTTAATGTCTTGTGGTGGATACCTATAAGTATTATGTAGAATCAACGGTCAAAAGTATTTGCCCACCGTAACGTTTACAATCCTGTGCATCACTATTTGAACATTATAACAACGTAACCTGTGAATCGAACCCACGTCGTCGGTTGGTATAGCGGGTGGCGGCTTATACTACTCACACAACTAAATAAAATGTTGAAAATAATAATCACACTGAGTACTTTTAATCCAAGTATTTATGTTTGTGTGTAATGTCTATTAGTAGCCCTCAACGGCTTGCTAGTATAATTACCAATAACCCTGTATATCTAGTTATTGTTTCATTGATAGTTTAAATCGCGACTTAGAAAATACTCTGAGAATTTCACAGTTACGTGAATTCGGAGTTCAGAATTTCGTAGAATCATGATTCGAAGTTCTGACAAAACCGTAGTTTAATAGCAAAGCGTCGACCAATATCTGAAGAGCTCTTAAAAGCGGCCCGGGTCAAGGGTCAAGGGTCAGATAGACGTTGTTATAATAACGTTGTTAGAATAATAATTATGTTCAAAGTTATTATAAAACACCTGTAGGGTTTAATATTTTATGTATTATTAGATAAATATAAATAAACTAGCTGTCCCGGCAAACGTTGTTTTGCCATATAAAAAAACTAAATCAAAATCGGTTCAGCCGTTCGGGAGCTACGATGCCACAGACAGACACACACACATACACGTTAAACTTATAACACCCCGTCGTTTTTGCGTCGGGGGTTAAAAATCATACAAATCGGTTCAGCCGTTTAGGTGTAGTTTGGCAACTAACACCGCGGCACGATTGACATCAATATTTATACGTCACTCAATTGTTTTGCCTTCCCGGCACCTCTCCATTAAAACTTGAACTTTATGTTATGGTATTAAAGTTCTTATTGACTTGATTATTACGAATCGTTTGTATGGTATGGAGTATAGAAAAGTGTTGTTTTTAGACATTTTCAGGCAATTTTTTAAATTTTTCCTTCCGTAAGAACCATCCTCGTACCATATGGAATATTCTAAAAAAAGAATTGGCCAAATTGGTCCAGGCGTTGTTGAGTTATGCGCTTACCAACACATTTTGCGATTCATTTTTATATATAAGATATAAGCCCCAAGATAAGCAACTAGACTTGTGTTTTAGTGGTCGGACAACGGATAAAATACTTAAATATTTTTCTTTTCAGGCCAGAAATATCTGTGGGTAGTACAGTCGGAATACCAATTAGCTGAACCCCACGTGACTCAGAGCTCACTCGCACACAGGTTGTGAAGTAATGTTACCTGATTCTGTTTTATTTAATATACTATACAATATAATAATATACTCTTAGCTATTGCTCTAATTTTTACATAAAAAAAAAACTACTGAGTAACCTACAAAGAAACGTATATTTTAATCAAATATTTTTTAACTAATCAAGATAAACTAATTGGTAAGTTATTAACAAAATCTTGTAGAACAATCCGTTGGGTATTCAAATACGTCTGAACGAATCGAGCGACATCGGCCAAATGAGAGCGCGCACGCCGCTGCACCGCTTTTTATAGGCTGGATGACGCTAGTTGCTAGGAGAAGGGCTAGACCGCCAACAATACAATATCAAAGATAACAAAATAATAATATGTGTAAATAATACATTTTTACAGATGTGTGAGTGAGATTTGAGCGGTGTTGGCTTAGTGGTAGATACCTCGAATTTTATTCTGAAGGTCGTGGGTTCGAATCCGGGCCGGACGTGCACCAATGTATTTTTCTTAAGAAAAATGTATGTGCGCTAATTGACATTGCTCTTACGGTGAAGGAAAACATCGTGATGAAACCCGCGGCTTAGTTGGCTCCAGAAGTATTGACTAGTTCTCTTCTCTGGACATGGTCGACTAAGTTAAGAGGGTAGTAGGTGCTGGGCAAGCCTACTCCATCTTCACGCAAAAATGACCCAATTAAAAAGAGTCTAATCGCGGAAAACAGCCCGTATACAAGTACAAGAGGTTTGGGTCACGTGGGGTTCAGCTAATTGGTATTCCGACTGTACATAAATACTTGTTTGAAGTGGGAATCGAACCTGGCTCTGCACCGAAGGCGGGGCTTGCTCGCTATCGCTCAATATTTCACCACAGGACTTAAACGGCTAAAACGCACGCAATTGTTCAATGAATAGCAGTTAATCTAACCTAGACTAGGTATATAACGAAGTCCATTAACAATAAGGACCTGGCGGGGCGTCTTAATGCGGCGTCCGAAGAGCTGACTGCTTCACTTAAAGCTCACTCTTTAAGTCCTGGCTATCCACAGAGGAAATGACGCCGGTCTTTTGGGACCACAGACAGATCTATGGTCTGTGTTTGGGACCTATTTATTTCATCTATAATTTATTTGTTTGTATTTTAATTAGGTATGATTGAGAGCTACTTTGGATGACAATGTTATTAAACTTTACCTAAATTTTAGCTTACTGTATAGGAAAAGTATTTTTGTAGTGCACATTTTTTTTCTGCTGAATATATGTCGGCAGTGAAGTACATTTACGCAAAAAAAAAATTAAAAAAAAAAAAAACAAAACTTAATGTGAAAAACTTCCTGCAATTTCTAAATTATTGGGTACTAGCTTTTGCCCGCGACTTCGTCCGCGCAGGAGTCGAAAATAGTTAAAATAGGATTATTTTTTGTTGATTTCAAATTAGATTGAGTTTGAAACATGTGTGTCAAAATAAAATGTACTTACTTAATTTAATCGAAAGCACTAAGGAGTTCGAGTCGAAGTAAATCGCCTAAAATAACTTTCTACTCTTTTTTAAACCCGGTAGGTAATTAATTTCGTAAAATCCTTTCTTATCGGATGCCTACGTCATACGAAGAACACACCCTACAAGTTTCAGGTTTCTACGATTTAGGCTGTGCGTTGATCCGTCAGTCAGTCAGGACAAAGAATTTTATATGTATAGAGAAGATAGATTTTGAATGAGATGTATTTTAACTTGGAACACGAAAACCTCGGGTGCACCCAATTCTCTTGGGATGGGATCCAAAATGGGTATACGTCTAAGTACCTAAAGTTCTAAACCAAAAAAATGAATTCTTCTATTTCTGTCTTTCTAACACAGAGCCAATAATGCACAAAACTCTACGATTACCACATGAGTAAATCTTTAATCATATCGTGCTAATTAGTAATTACCTATCTATCATAGTCATCTTTTGTGTTTTTAGGGTTCCGTACCTTAAAAGGTAAAAAAGGAACCCTTACAAGATCACTTTCCTGTCCATTTTAAAAATGAAAAAGGTGTAAAAGTCCTATTCATTTGTTTAGGTATTTTCGTATTCATAACAAAAGATATTTCTTTTAAATTACTTAATAATTAGTATCTACTAACTTTGGGAACTGTGACTTTTGGCAAATTGTTCAAAATTTTATTATTAGGTAGGGCTGAACAGTTGCGCAGAGAGTAATTTTGGCGTATCCTAATAAAAATATAGAGTTTTAAGTGATTCAGTGGCTATCCTATAACAGTTCTATGTTTTAACAAATATCCCGTCTCCGAGATGGTTTAGAAGTTTGGTTAGAAAGCATTATTTGTGCACAGCGCACTTTTGATAAAATCTTAGTCATAACGTTTGGTCAAATACCCCATTTCCGAGACACCTATGAGATTTGGTGTAAAGGCATATTTCATTTGCCGTAATGTCCTCTATCGACAGGTATTAGAAAACGTATCGCGCAAAAAAAAAATACTATGTCAAGTTCCCAGTACCAAATGGCAAGACACCTTTTTTCAGTTCAATGTTCGAAGTTTTCAACCTCTTAGGTTTTACGTTAACGCTGTCAGCTTGAAGTGACGTCTTACCAATCATAGATTAATGAGTATGTTACCAATCTAATCAAAAGCACTAAATAGTATTGATATCAACTTCGAAGCAAATCACTCCCAAAATAACTTTCTTCCCCTTTTTAACCCCGTTAGGGGATGAATTTCAATAAAATACGAAACACGTGTTCCATTAATTCTGTTAAAGAATGTTTATGCAAAATTTGAAATAGATTGGACTAAGGAATCACGTTGTCCAATACAAACGTTGCCCCCCTTTTTCACCCCTTTAGGGGTAGAATTTCGGAAAATTCTTTCTTATCGGATGCCTACGTCATACAAAGAACATACCCTCCAAGTTTCAAGTCTCTACGATCAGCGGTTTAGGCTGTGCGATGATCCGTCAGTCAGTCAGGACAAAGGATTTTATATGTATAGATAAGAAGATAATACATGCATAATATAGCCGTGCAAAGCCGAGGCGGGTCGCTAGTACTTTGATAAAAGAGATCCAATCAAAGAGTATTTAAGTTTTTAATAACCCCAGCACGCCGCTTCATACACATGTTCATACATAATTGCTGGAGCGTTGTTCCAAATTCAAAAAACGCTCCTGCATTGGATTGAATTTTCTTTTACCGCGACACTGGCTTTATGCGCGATAGTAATAATGCGAAGCCATAATAAAATTATAAATAAAAAAGAGATGGCGCTAGATGCTTCTTTCCGTATGTCAAACTGACAATTTTGACATCATCCCTACGTTCTGTACGTTTTCATGCAAAACTATTATGGTTTATTTTTTACGCCAAGAAATATCAAATTTTAATTAGTAACATAAATCTACTTGAAATACCTAAACCTCTTCTGATATTTTCTGAACCCATTCGTGAAGATTATGTTAAAATCTGTTTCCTAGTTCCCGAAATTAGACTGCACAAACAAAGGTAAACAAATAAAATCAACATTTTCTGAGATGAATGGTAGTTTCGCGAAAACGAAGAGATGGCGCTAGTTACGTGAAATTAAAAAAAATATCTTATTAAATTAATTACTTTATTTTCTAGTTAAAAAATGTGTATATTGCTATGTTTTCTTAAAATACATAAGTGTACAAAATTTTTAAGCAGAACAAAAAGAATAATCAACTAATTTGTGATTTTATAAATTTAAGAAAACCTGAATCGCGCATGCAAGATTTTTTTCTACCTGAGCTATATAAGGTTAGCGAATTCTATAGTGCTAAGATCATTATGGACGTAGAACGCTTACTTCCAAAACTTCGAATTTATTATATGTAGAGATCTCAGTATTGATACACACAGTGACACGTAGGTACCTACCTTCATTTAGAGCGCGCTATTAAACTAGCTGGTGCTAGTATTGTGTCCATGGACTTCGTCGTTTTGTTAGAAACACTTATATGGTTATAGCTCTGAGAGTTTTTGAGTTAGCTTCAAAATAAAAAAAACAGTATTTTTAACCGACTTCAAAAAAGGAGGAGGTTCTCAATTCGTCTGTATGTTTTTTTTTTTTTGTGTGTATGTTACGCGATCATTCGAAGACGGCTTAACCGATTGAGATGATTCTTTTTGTGTTCGGAAGGTGACACCTCAGGGGTGGTCCCATAAAGTTTTGGTGGAGATCGAGAGTGCAGCAAATTGCTCAGTTTTCGATTTCCACCAGTACAATTGGCCCATAAACGAACAGTTACCGATAAATGGAATATCTGAAACCACCTTCTCATCAGAAAACTCTTCAATCGTTTACGATTACAGGTTACAATTTGAAGAATTTAGTCGAATTTAGTCGCCGGACTGGGTTTGAATGAATGTTGATAGAGAACCTTATCTTAAATGAAGTTCTGATGAGGATCTTCGAAGTGGTGAACAGAATTGCACCTCGAGAGTGCAGCAAATTGCTCATTTTTTATTTCCACCAGTAGAATTGGCCCATAAACTAAAAGTTACCGATAAATGGAATATCTGAAACCACCTTCTCATCAGAAAACTCTTCAATCGGTTACGATTACAGGTTACAATTTGAATAAAATATTCGCCTTTGCCTCGCCGGACTGGGTTTTAATGAATTTTGATAGAGAACCCTATCCTAAACGAAGATCGTGATGAACAGATCTGCACAGCGAGAATCAACAAATTGCTCAGTTTTCCATTTCCACTAATAGAAGTGGCCCATACACAAATAGGTACCGATGAATGGAGCATCTGAAAACACCTTCTTATCATCAAACTCTTCAAAGGGTTACGATTAGGTACAGGTTGCAAATTGAAGAAACAGTCGCTTTCGCCTCATGGAGTAGAATTTTCAGTGACAGTGGCACTAAAAATGGTTAAATAAAAAAATAAATTAAAATTTAAAAAACCGACTTCAAAAAAACCTAAAAACAAAAATTAAAAAACCTGAAAAGAAAAACAAAAAAGTGTAAAATAATCCATTTCGGGTTACTTACTTGGAAGTCGGACTGGGTGACACCATGTTTTCTTTATACCTCTCAACATTCAATCTAACCCAGTCCGACTTCCAAGTAAGTAACCCGAAATGGATTATTTTACACTTTTTTGTTTTTCTTTTCAGGTTTTTTAATTTTTGTTTTTAGGTTTTTTTGAAGTCGGTTTTTTAAATTTTAATTTATTTTTTTATTTATTTTAATGTGCTTAAAACATATCGAAATTTGTGCACTACAAAAATACTTTTCCTGTATACTGGTAATCTACAATTAAATTATATTTCAATAACCACAAGGTTGACATTGTTTAATCAGTTTGACACTAATGGAAAAGTACACGAATACTCCTTTAGATATTTGAACGTTTGACAGACTCTGTCTTGTAGCCATAGCTGTTCTAACCATAGAAATACACGCACTCACAATGTAGCATTTCTCTGGTTCCTTTAATCTGTTCTTCTTTCTTCTAATTATCCATTAAAAATAAAAAAATCATAAAAATATCAATCTGACATAATTATTAATTTATTTGACATTTTTATTTTATTAGCCATTGTCATTTATCAAATTCTTATTTCATTTTATTGCATGATTTTTATTTTTATATCGAGACTCATTTAATTTTTATATAAATTCTTTCTTTTGACATCTTCATATGCCGATAAGGCGAAACATGGCTGTAACTACTTAATCTAAATCAACACCACTATTGTACCCATGTTTTATGAATATGAATATGAAAACATTTTGACAGTTGGTTAATTTGTCTAAGGTATTAAACGGTTTTTAACCGACTTAAAAAAAAGTAGGAGGTTATCAATTTGGTTGTGTGTTATTTTTGAAAAATTACGAATAAGTAAATGAATTATTGAGCTAAGACAATAAGGTGTAGATTTATGGAATGGCGTCAACAACAGATCGACGTTGTTGATTATGTATTGTCTGTCTGTCCCAGTATTAATCTCAGAGGGCCGTCCCTCTGAGATTAATACTGGGACAGACAGACATGATGATGAGGATGTCCGTACATCCTTTGAATTATTATCGGTTTGTTTTACACTTGAAGATATACTACCAAATGTTTCTTTTTTATGCAAAAAGATGTTTTGTTAATTTGTAATTAAAATTATTTATTGCTTCTAATGAATTATAATTTCTATATAGGGTTATAAGTACCTAATTATATAAGAAAGTGGTTGAGGACTATTTTTTTTTGCACCTAAACAATCAACTTTTATTATATGAATTTTGGAAATGCGAACAATTTTAGGTTATTTTTACACAAAAATCAGATGGTCTTACTTATTTTAAAGTTTTATCGACTGTTCTAAGACAAAATCACCTTTTATTTAGTTTATTAGTTTATTTAGTAACAGCTGATTTTCGAAATAACATGTTCCCCGGACCAATAATTTGTTCAAATTTCCAGAAGTTGTACAGCAAAAGTTTATCAAGACTATTTGCCTTTCTATTGTCAGATTAATCTCCTTTCTTACGTTTTCTTCATTCGGGGATTAAAAATAGAACATACTTATATCTAACAGTAAGTAAATATCTCCAAACACGTCTTGGGCAAAGAAAAATAAATGTAAGAGAGTAATCAAGACTTCACGTAAACGCCATTTATCTTAACTTACCCTGTTTTTTTTAGTTTGTTGGTACCAACTGAGTTCTATTACAATGACCGACGACTTGTTTTGCTAAAGTGGTTTATTATCCTTGAAAAAGGTAAATAAGTTACGAGAAAATGTAATTTTATTAAGTTGTTAGGTAGGTACTTTACCTATAGTTTTTGCTAATTTACAAAATATTAAGGGTTAATCGATTGATTGTGTCAATGGTTAATTGAGTATTTTTGTAAAAATAAAGACACACTAAATTACACTCCTAATATTAATGATAGTAAAAAAATATTGTGTGCTCAGGATTTTAAAATTAAGCTACTTAACTTAAATTAGCTACTTAACTGTGTATATTAGAGTAGCGCGAATTATAAAATTACAGGAAACTTTCTTAATAAATTATCTGATACTAACTATATGAAATGGCACATTTACTTTTAATAGCAAAAAATACTCTACTGAGTTTCTCCAGTATTATTATACTAGAAATAATACCGGAGAAACTCATCGTGGTTGGGAACACAGACGGAAAACGCTGATAGACGGACAGATTAAGGACTCATTAGCCGTCAAGTTTCATAACATTGTAAGAGATGCTATGGATAGAAGCCGTTGGAGACAGATCATCCGATCCAAATGCAGACTACGATCCTCAGTCTTGAGGGGCCGATTACAGAGAGAGAGAGCAAAAAAGAACCATGTTCGTTTAAAATTCTAAATTCATATACCTAACTAAGTAGCCCCGGTATAAAAATACTCAGCTACAAACAATAATATAGCGCGTCACAAGTGTAAGTTAAAATGTAGAACGGACTTTATAATTTCCATGATTGCGAATCGGATGTGCCTTCCGGCGGCGGGGCGGCGCGCGGCGTTAAAGGACTTAGGTACCTACAGACTTTAGAGGGGGCTATTTTACTCTATTATTATACTAATTGTATTGTTTATGCTGACTTTGTCACTGAACAATTGTGCAGTACCTATCTACATTATTTGATTTCCGTCGGCAAACACATTTTTATAAACCATCGAAAATCAAAAAATAATAATTTCACAACCAACTCAAATAATTGATTGTAAAAATAAACTGCACTTATATAATTTGAAGCCGGACGTATTACGTCTCTACTTTTAATTATTTATTTTTTACGAAAACCTAAAAAAAAAACACATAAGCGAGTTGACTTTAACTATATTATAATTTAAGCGAACGTCTCATTTTAAGTCAGGTCAACACAATTCTCACAGATGTAGCTAATTCACGTGGAATTATTCGGTGACTAGATATAGGTAAAGTTAGTTTTAAAGGTTTTTTTTTTTTAAATTTATTTATCATATTAACAATCATACACAAAAATAGGTTTTCTTAACATATAAAAACCACAGAGGTTTGACTTAATGCTAAGTAACAAATAAGTGAACGTCAGTCTATAGGTAAGTGGGTATTTAACGAGTATAACACTATCTTAAACATAAATTTTAGTGATTTATTTATTTGTCTTTGACTAACTCTTATGAATCTTTGGTCTAAAATACTCTAAAATAAACAAAAAATATTTTTTATCACAGTTGCTCATAAAGTGGATCTTATTAAACCGCTTTTAGGCTCATAATGCAACGAAATACACGCGTGCGATAAAAAAAAATCCAACTAGTGTTGGAAAATAATACGTCATCCCGATATGTCAAATACGTATCTTACTGCTAATGACATATAGTAGATGAAACATTCTTAAGGACATCGTTCAAATCGTACCCAAAAATTAACGTGCCGGCCACAAAAAAAAATGTTTCTATCTTGTAGAGAATAACATTTTAAATAATGTTTAATAAGGCAACAAAGAGCTACGATGAACCATCGTTGAGTTATTTTACATTGAAAACCCAAAAAAATGCATTTTGTAGAGATCCGTTTGACCACTTCTAAGATATTACTACAGAAAAAATATAAAAATAAGTAGTAAATGGATAAGTTTTGTCTGTTTTTATTATATTTATATACATAGGTATATCCAATAACCCTTTCAGAAGTTATAGTGGGATCTTAAAAGTGGTCAAACGGATCCCTATAAAATGCATTTTTTGGGTTTTCAATGTAAAATAACTCAACGATTTTTGATCGTAGCTCTTTGTTGCCTTAGTAAACATTGTTTAAAATGTTATTCTCTACAAGATACAAATATTTTTTATTACTGGCCGGCATTTTTTTTTGTGGGTATTTTTTGTTAGAAACATGAATGATCTCCTTTATCTGGGTTATACTGTTTTGATGTATAGAAAAAGGTACCATCCAAAGAGTTTTTAAGCCTTGCTGGCTTAAAACTCTTTGTTGGTACCTTTTTTCTTCTTTTCAAAAGGTTGTCTCTAAAGTCTGCGAACGATAATATTACGTGATGACGTCTTTGAAAATAATAAAAAATTGAGTTTTGTTTTTATTTTGTTTTTTCATTAGGTACATAAATATATTTTTTTTATATATTCTGTTTTTAATGAAACCCGGAACTAATATATTCTGTTTTTAACCGCCGACGCAAAAACAAATGAAAAAAATCCTAAAAAAATATTGTATGTCAGACGCTGTATAGGTTAAAAGTCTTTTGCCTAGCCTTTCGGGAGTGTAATTAACAAAAAATAGTAAACATAACGTAAAATTCTTAAAAACTTTTTATTATTAAAATTTTAACAAGTCTTTTTTTTTATTCGCAACTGTGATAAAAAACGTCGTACGATACACGTGTGAATTGATCATTCCATCTCGGCTTTTGCCACGCTCGCGTTCCGCTCGCGCGTCATAAACCGCCTCTATGGAATGATCAACTTTCCACACTTGTATCGCAATGTACTAATATTATATATTATTTTGCGCGCTACTTTGAGAACCACTCTATCCATTAGTTAAAACAGCATGAACATCGGTGCAGTGGTTTTCAGGAAGATACAGACAGACAGACGCGGCGGAGGACTTAGTTTTATATATGTGGTGATGTATCTTTTGAAACCCAGAAAGCAAACCCAAAACATAAACGGGTGAGGGGCATTTAAGTTTATAACCTAACCTAACCTTACAAACAATGTGACCGTACGTTCGAAGTATATCGTAAAAATCTACGCAATTACCTGCCCGTAATACAACAATCTATCATTCCTAAACTAAATGTAATTTAAAGGAAAACCTCGCCATAGTTTATTGGAACAATAAATCATATACTCGACCTTGGAACACCTGTGATATTCGCCGAACATGCGATGTCCAAAGGTTCATTCAAGATTTATACAGGGGGATTTTTTTTACGATATAACACACTGACATCTAGCCAAAATTAAGTGGCTAGACTTAGAAACTGGGTTACTAATATCGATTGGTACACCTTTTGTTATTTTAAGACAGCACGTCTGAAAAGTAAACGACCTCCAAAGGAATAAAAAGGGCTGATAAAGTAGGTATATAAAGTTTGACGACCCAGTTGGCACAATGGTTACCATGCCGGACTGCCAAACACAGGGTTACGGGTTCGATTCCCGCCACAGACAAGTATTTACCTATGCTTTGATATTTGTCTGTGGTCTGGTTGTTTCTATGTATTATAAGTATATATTTACAAAAGAAAAGTATATAAGTAGTATATCCGTTGTCTAGCACCCATAACACAAGTCTAGTTACTTAGCTTGGGGCTAAATGGCGATGTGTGGAATGTCCTGCAATATTTATTTATTTATTTATTTATTTATTATTTATATACTTTACAAAAGCTATTATAACTGCGTTTATAGGAAATCAGTTTCACTTTTAAAGATATTATTATTTTTTTTTTGTTTTCTGTACATTGTAAAAAATAATAGTAGTTAAACAAAGGTCTTGGCATACTTTAAAAATTGCCAACTGGAAACTGAATTATTAATGAAAAAACTGCGACCGTCCGCGTTTTCGCAAGCACGCACTACATAAATGCGATATGTGGCTACTATTTATCCCGATTTATTCACCGGATCGATACTAACGTAGGTAGAACTGCAGGGCGCAGCTAGTCACACCTCACAAAAACACTCTGACAAGAAACAAAATATATCTGAACATAAATCGGAATCGGGAATCAAATCCGCAACTTTCTGCGTCGCAGAAAATAAACCTTAAATTATAAACATTAATTCCGTATATCATATTGAAAGGTAAGGGAGACGAATAATCCTAAAACTTAGTTACGTGGGTGTTACTATAGATTTACATTTAATTAACTTAAATGTCACGTCAAACTATTCGTTCACAGGTAGGTTTCGTAAAACCTTTTCACCCTGTGTGATTTTAATATGGTTCTATCTTAGAGAAAGGATAATATCTAGAGTGCTCGCAACGGAGTGTGAACCGTTTGCAATAGTATGAATTCTGTTATGTTTCGTACTCTTGCTCCTTACAAATTTTTTGATTGATAGTATCTCCGCAGAAATATGTTGGTGAAAGTAGTACTTTGCAAAATTCTACCCGCATAAAAATAATAATGTGTGTGTATTTTTGAAGAAAATGCAATTTGTAACAACCGCTTTGCTTACGATCGATTTATTCGCTCTAGGACAGTTTTTTGTTAAGTCTGTCTCGCCTTATAACAGATTCGCTTAAAGACAGAAGTAAGCGTATAGTAAGAGAATAAATAAAATAAATGAACCAGAATAAGTAGACCTTTTAAACTCGCACGATTTTTATTCATAATAATTAATTATTTTCCCGGGTCTTAATCGCGTATTTTTATATTATAGAAACGTCGAGGTAAGAGAAATAAAAATTAAAAATTCCTGCCTTTCTCAGAGACGTGCCTAAAGGCAATGTAAATTAGTGCACATAAATTGCGTAAAAAAAACAACTAAGAAATGCCTTGTCTCCCTCTTGTTAGTAATATTCAACGTCATCGTAAATGTGACAATCCAGGCACGTCTCTGAGTGCAGCCGGTATAATAATTACTCAGAATAAGTAGATCAAAACAGAAACAAAAGACGATCGATCGTAATAATGGACGATGAGTGATATGAGCACTCTATAACTATAACTACCTAGTAGATGCTACCTCTTTGGGTACTATACCTACTATAGTACTTAGATATAGTCAAGTTTAGGTTAATTCAATACATCCCTTATGTCTAACTGCTTGGTCGATAACCGTAATGAGTAGGGATAGCAAAAAACTAACATTTAAAAAGATTTATATTGTTCAAAATCAAAACAGTGGTATCTAGCCCTAAACTAAGGAACTAGGCTTATAATATGGTGACCAGACAATACATGTGTTTTTTTTCAATAAATATAGGTAAAATGTTTATTAATGATTACAAAACTAACTTACAGGTAAGTACATCTAAAACCAAAAATATAAGAGAGTTGTTGTAAGGATAAAATAAACGGAAAGTAATTAGATATTTAGGTAATGTATGTGTTAAGGACCCGCCAGAACTCTACATACCAAGTTTCATCGCATATCTTTAATTGCGATAGATTTACATCCCCTGAAAAATTGAATCTAAAACTTTTTGATATTATTTTGCCAACGGTACAAATAAATGTCATTACAGTCTGGCAGTTTAAGTCAAAACGCAATCATCATCTCGGTCGCGTCGCTCTAATATCGCAAGTCATACATAACTTCGGCATACTTCGATATTATGGTCCCAACCATAGCAACCTTAACCACTTTCATATTAGAAGAAGAGTTAGGACCCTATTGTAATACAGGGTTATTGGACTAATAATTAGATTTAATTTTTTGAAAATTTTAGGGCTTTTGTTTCAGTAGGTAACATGAGTAGGTACTTATTAATGGAGCTTTTTTCAATAATAAAAATAAAACAAACGGAAAAATTAGTTTTTTTTACGTTTGACCATTAGGTCAAAAGAGAAAAAGATTTAAAGAGATTAGATAGAGAGATAGATTAGATTAGTTTAGATTTTTTTTTTCTTGTAGCAATCTAATGATTGCTATAATATAGAAATAGTGTGTGTATTGGGCCTACTAAGACCCTTAGGTCCAAGTCAATCTCATCTGCAAGCTGGTGCACCTGCTGAGGAACGGCCTAACCTAAAAGGATGCCGAAGATCGTGTGAAGTGGAGGCTGGATAAGCTGGAAAAGAACCCCGGCTTCCTGAGAGGGATGCAGCCGGGAACGTCGCTCGGATGATTATGATTACTACCAGAAATACCCCAGTGCTTTAGTTCGAGTGGTTTGGATTTGTTTTAAACCGGGACAAAGTCAAAGCTCTGAGAGACTCGACAAAACATTTAGCCATACTTAATTTATCGCTGAGCATAAAAGTTATTTTAAATATTAACAAAAAAAAATGTGACGCCTGGCAGATGTGAAACATCGACATTATTTTGTAAAAGTAATATGCAGAAAAGAACAGATTGTGATAGAATCGCACAGTCGATTACGGTGTGCACACCGTACCCACTACTGCATATAGACTGTATATATATATACCATCATATAGCGTGCGCGGCATGCGTCGCCACGCCAGAAATTGGTTTTACGTGCGGCTATAGATGTATTGGTTTTACGTGCGGCTATAGTTTCACATCAAAAAAAAACTCAATTTTAATCGTTTTCTAAGACGTTATATTATCGTTCGTAAACCGACTTTACAGACAACCATTTTTGCTGGCTTTTTGGTGGTACCTACCTTTTTTATAGACATCCAAAACGTAAATAACCCAGATAAATTAAGAATGTTTCATCTACCTAACATGTAATTAGCAGTAAGATACGTATTTAACTTATCGGGATAACTTTATAGCACTAGTTGGTAATGTATAACGCACTCGTGCAAAATACGTTGGATTATGAGCCTAAAAGTCGTTTAATAAGATCCACTTTATGAACAACTGTGATAAAAAATATATTTATTTGCAAGAATATGGAAAGTAAATTATAATGTATAATAAAGATAGGAAGACGGTAGTAGAACGAGAACTTATCTGGCCCTTCCTTCCTTTTGTGGCTACACCACGAAGGGTACTATTTCACCTTAGTTACGTATAGTTAATCATCTAGGGACTTTGTCCTAAATTAGAGGATTTAAGCTAGTTAGACGTCACCTGTGAATTCCGTTTGATGTCTCTTGAGTACCTACCTAACTATCTAGCTGCTGGTTGTTTTACGTGTGTAAGTAATGTGTAAGTTCTTTAATTTTAGGTATATATCGAGGACAGTTTCAACAGAAAACCGCACCGGGTTAGCACGTAGAAAAACATTTAAAAAATAGAATCTTGATAATATATTTTTATTAGGCTAAAATCTTACAAGATCAATTAAATTCACAATCATTAAAAAAATAAACAAATACTTAAATCGATACAAAAAAAAAAAAAAAAAAAAAAAAAAAAAAAAAAAAAAAAAAAAAAAAAAAAAAAAAAAAAAAAAAAAAACATCCTAAAATTAAAAAAATCTTATCTTGATCAATGTTCTAAAATATACTTTTATGAATAAATAAATAATATTTATTTGCTAAAGTTTCTACAATAACTTTTACATACAATAAATATAAATAAATATCGTAAGACATTTCACACAGCCTCATTTAGCCTCAAGCTAAGCTACTAGGCTTGTGTTATGGTGACCGGAATATCAAGGTAAATAAATAAATAATAAATAAATATTTCAGGACATATTACACATCGCCATCCAGCCCCAAGCTAAGCAACTTAATGCTTGTGTTATGGGTGCCAGATAACGGATAAACTACTTATATACTTTTTTTTTTTTTTGTAAATATATACATACATATTATACATATAGGAAACACCCAGAACCAGAAACAAGAATTTATGGTCAGCATAAATACTTGTTCCCGGCGGGAATCGAACCCGCAACCTTCTGCGTCGCAGTCGGGTGTTCGCCCGACGCGCCACAGAGGTCGCAATAGATTGACAAAGGGTGTTAAAATAACAAATTTAATGTCCCCATTACTGCAATGCTTTATAAACTAACTACCCATTTTATAATAATTTAAATGAGAACGGTGATAGCTTAGTGATAGATACCTCTTTCATTGCGATAGTCATAACTTCGAATCCCAACCGGTCTACAATAGATTATTCTAAAGAAAAAAGTTATACGAAATAGAAATCTCGATATACAGCAAAATAATCTTCAAAATGACGGAGCTTCCGCCTCTCCTGCGCGTTGTGTCCTTACTTAGCGTAATAAATTCTTTGATTCTTTAGCTATGCAGTGGTGTAATTGAAATTTGGATGGGGATGATAGAATATGGAACTGCAACACTAAACTGTATAGCCCGATTTTATTATCAATCGTTTTATTGAATTGCGTCCCTATGGAAGCAATTTTAAAGACGTATTTACGTCAAAATTTTGTGCTTACAGTGAAATAAAGCAGCGTAATAAGCGTGACTCATTTGGTAATATAATTTAAGTTAAATATAATAAAGGTTTTCTTAGTAATCAAAGAGTACTCTGGCTATAATCCGCGTCGTAGGGGTCGTGCGACTCGTGCGATAAGTCGTCGCTGTCTTTCAGAACTTATAATCTAAAATTACTAACAGTCTGTTAATTTCATATGAATTTTGTAAATATAATATCAATTTATTTGAACAAAAGAGAATATCAAAATTCAATTTCATTTGATTAAGTAGAAAGTAATACGAATCATTCGTGTGTTATGCCAACGTTAAACCATAGATTAGGAAAGGTTTAGACAGATCAGAGCACCGTATAACATAAAAAAGCTTCAAATACTCCGACTAGATGGCGCCACTGCGATAAGGCCTACGTAATCAAAAATTGTTTAGTTGTTTTTAAGTATTAAATACTGTTTAGCATTAGGTTAAACAAAATGTAACGTGAATTCATTGTTATTTTTAAATTGAGAAAAATCAGGGTATTTCCTTTATTCCACAAATGGTATGGCCCAAATGGGAATCCATCCGCCCCAAAAGTATATCTTAAATAGAATGCTTTCACCCAAATGGGGGCTAGTGGAAATCGTCGTGGCATATTCCTTTTACGGGACTAAAGGGATTAAAGTTTGGGACTTGAATCCCCGAAATAAAAATTCCCTTCTAACTCATTAGAATTCGTAAGATTTGTAACAGATGGTGTTATTACGTATTCGCCAGAATTGTCAAAATTGCCATAGCTTTGAAAGGTGGCCGCGCAACTAAAAAATTTGCTAACCGTTTACTAAGCCAAGATGTTTACAACCCCATTATTTAATTGTTCTCTGTAAAAAATAGTTTTTGCACTGTCATTTTTGGGGCTAAAGTCCCTACCAATGTATCCCGAGAAGAAAAGGTACTTAGAAATTGACTTCCGCTCATCCCTACCAAGTGGTTTTTGTGTGCACACAATAATTATTGCACAAATACACATTTTCGAATAAAAAGAAGAAAAAAAAATAGAATTTTATAAACTCCCGACTTTTATCCCCAATAACTTTCAGATGGCTGAACTGTTTTCGATCACACATAAGTAAGAGGAGTGGGAGTGTTTTTAGCAGATAGATAAGAACACTCCCGACCAATTCACCTTTCAAAGAAAAGAAACGAAATCAAAATCGGTTCAGCCGTTCGGGAGCTAAGATGCCACAGACAGAGACACACAAACACGTGAAACATATAACACCCCGTCGTTTTTGCGTCGGGGATTAAAAAGGAAATGATCACTTTGGAGACAGAGATCACTCTGCATACGAATTGTTGGCTTGTGGGCATATAGTGGTCACATCCAACGCAAACGGCATGACCCCTCTCTTATTACACGTTGATCTATGGTTCTACCCATATAGTTCGGCTTCTACTAATTAAATGTTAATTTATCTGTTGAATTTATACAATTGCGAGCTTTCATCGTTGTATTTAGAGCCTTCCCATATAATTTAATGACTGTGTTGGTACCGCTTACTTGCCTTGAAATAATCATTAGTAGCCCCAAGCTGAAGTAATTCTAAGCGAAGGCGATTGTCTGTGATACGAATTAACACCAGGTTTTTACGATTAATAATAATAAGTGATTAAAAGAAAGTACGATCTAGAAAATTTTGTTTGTTGTCCCTAATAATATCACTTGTTTACTAATAAACCCACATTCAAAAGTCTGACCTCAAACCCTTCATCGTGGCATAAGTAAGACAAACAGCGATAAGATGGTTGGCGATTCGCGCCTTGACGTGGGGGCAATAACATCCCAGTCGCCACCCGGAGGCTACTGGGACTTTTAGTCCCGATTGCCACCGGGTGGCAATCCATATGGGGGCGACTGGGACTATACTCACTATAAATAACAATATTAATACAATCGGAATTAATGTAATTATTCAATAAAGATTATTAAATAATCAGCTATTGCGATACGAATCATTATTAGATAGATTAAATGTATATTTATGAAGGACTAGCTGCGCTCTGCGGTTTTATCCGCGTAAGTACCGATCCCGTGGGAATATCAAGATAAAAAGTAGCTTATGTCACTCCCAATGAATCAATGTATCTTTGTACCAAGTTTCATTAAAATTAGGTTCGGGGTTTTTTTTTTTTTTTGCAATTTATTACCATTTAAAAGAAACTTAAAAAACATTCAGTACTTAACCTAGCACAGCGAAACCACTAAGGTTTCGGAGCCTTTTAACAAACAGAAAAAATCTTTACATTTATTAGTGGAGATTAGTTATTAGCGGTTTTTTTCAAAATAATTTCTTACCGGATGTCTACGTTATCTTCTAATATATATAAATTACGTGTCACGTTGTTTGTGCGCGATGGACTTCTAAACTAGTAATATCTATGATGGTGCATGCCAAATTTTCTTGGACTTTTCTTTCTAGGACTTCGAATTTTATATTTGTTGATAAATTTATTCCAAGTAATAATCCTTTTTTCACAATATTAATGATAAGTAGACAAGTTTTTTGCAAATTACAACGAAATTTCATTTAGAACTTATTCTAAGATCCGAATCTGTGACAGGCTGCGCCTTTCGTTACTACCTACGTAACGAAAGGCGCAGCCAGGTTTTAGATAAAGTATTTATTGATCTTATCATTTATCATAAGAATTGGCCAATTCACTCACACTAGGGGACATTGAAACACTATCGAATCTTGCGACGTCATTTTGTGCACATAGTCTAAGATCCCTTTAAAAACGACCTTCACCGAGCTGCTTACTGGATGAAAAGTATTTTAAGTGTATCAAATTATGTATGTCAATAAATAAATATACTTACTGCAAACGACTTGACATTAATCATTCTGGCCTGAAATTTATTGACTTATACTTATAATAAATGTCATATAAATATAGCGTCCGGTTTATTTAAATCGAAACGGAAGACGCGTCAAGTGCTAACTTGACTCCGACGTGTCTGGGCAGAGCCGTGAATTCGGGCGAGTGTTGCTGGGTAGACTTCACTTCGACATTCGGTGTACTGTCTCTCCGCTTCGATACGCTTGTGAAAATGCGTGCGATACGTGCCTATCCTAAATTAGTGGCTAAATTTCGATTAGTGAATACATTGCTAAAATTTACGATTCAAAACGATTTACGATCTAAACTATGCTCACTAGGCTCGAAACTAAAAACTAAATATTAATACTTCCATTACAGATATAGAGTTCCGAAAAGTAACGCCGGATTCAATCAACTATTTTACGATTCAAATAAAGTGATTTCTTGTAAAAGAGAATTAGTCATTTTTGCACGTTACCCACACACGCCCACACTATCATTAGAAAATGGCTGCTTCAATACTTCTGACACATGAGTAAATAATACAACCAGAGACTAATGTGTCATACAAGGCTCTCTGACAAGTCCACTACTACAAGCTTGACGCGCGTGTGTGCGTGGGCACTGGCGGCACGTCACGTACGGAGAGAAACCGGTCTATACTGGCTCGGCCAGTGCCCAAGTTCAGGGCTGTCACACTCGCATGCGAGCGGTAAACATCACGCGTCGCATGTTTGTTTCATATTGTTTAATAAAATATAGTGTTATTAATTTGATCTTAAGTAGGGAGGGAGTGAGTGTGGACCATTCTTGTGTTATGGTGACGAGTGACGAAATAGAAGACTTAAATAATTTTCTTTCTTTCGAAGGAAGGGTGGGAACGGTTGAGTGAGTGAGTGAGCGTGTGCTCCAGTCTAAGAAACTAGGCTTGTGTTATAGTGACTAGACGCGACGGATATAATAGTTATAAATATGTACCTTTACTGGGTGGGAATTGAGTGTGTGAGTGCCCCAACCTAAGCAGCTAGACTTGTGCTATCGTGACCAGACCACGGATAGAAGATATTCTTTTATAGAGAGGGAGGGAGGAAGAATGGAAACGATTTAATGAGTGAGTGCTCCAGTCTAAGCAACTAGGCTTGTGTTATAGTGACTAGACACGACGGAAAGCATAGTTATATGATGTATAACATACTACTTGTGAATTCTAGTATGTCAACGTTTATCTATTTAACGTTCGATTCTGTGACATCAAAGTTTCCCGAAAAGCCATAAAAATTTCTGATTTAGGTATTATGTTCATCATTCATTTATTGACCTTCTAGCTGCACCCCGCGGTTTTACTCGCGTAAGTCTCGATCCTGTGGAAATATCAAAATAAAAAGTAGCCTTCTATAAAAATGGAAAATATTTTTTCAATTCGAACCAGGAGTTCCTGAGTTCAAACAGACAAACAAACTCTTTAGCTTTATAATATTAGTATAGATTCACCATCAATTCAGATTACATTGTTACCGCGTTAAAACAAACGCCCATAATAAAAGACACTGATACTTAGGTACACATTTTTTTTGGAACGAAGTTCCTTATCGCGCGTTGCGAAAAAAGAGACGGAAAAAATTAAGACCAAAAGATGTAACGACACTTTTTGCATAGAAAGCAAGCCAATTATTTTCTTTTCGTCTTTCTATTTCGCATTGAACAGTGTGGTGTCGCGACGATTATTTACAAAAAAAGTAGATATAAAAAAATATTAAAAAAACAAAAAACTTTAATTTATTACAACTCCTTAACTAATTAATCGAAAGGAACTTCGTTCTATCTGGGTGCCCCTTGACACCTCTCAAGTTATTTTGTATTTAATATAATACACCTGTGCCAACCCTACATGATTATGTCACAATTACGTATTCATTTTGACAGCCCCGAACAACCTTAGTCTCTGGTCATCTCTACTCATGTGCTTCTGATTTGTCACATAACACTTCTCATCCATTTAGGCAGCTCGGTGAAGGTCGTTCTTAAAGTGATCCTGTACTATACGTCTTATCGGTATAGGTAAGCTGAAAATCTTCGAATCCGTTCAATTCTGCAGTTTCCTCCAAGACTTTAACAATGAACGAGTTCTTAGTTCTATTTTCATTGGTTTATTATGTTGGTACTGAGCCTGTACTTAGAGTGGATCCCTTAGTAGAGACTCAGCTAGGTCTGATTAGAGGAACAGTGTCTGATGATGGAACATATGCGAAGTTTCTTGGAATACCGTACGCTGTTGTGGATGAGAATCAACCGTTTGCGGTAAGTCAAATCCATTGATCGCTTCTCTCCAAATTAAAATTTACAACTTGTCGAAGAGGATGCTTAGCAGTTTGAAGGTATATAGATAACTTTAATTGTACAACACAGGAGTTCAACGCACACAAGGAACATAAACACGATATACACAAAGTAAATGCATTTTGCGTATTGAATGCCTCAGCTGCTACGTAAAATAGGAATGTAATGTATCCTTATTACAAGGTCTAGAAGTTTTAAAGTCATTATTAAAAACAAAAATTATAAAAAGATATTTGTAGAAAGTTCTCTAATACATAATAATAATATTAAGCAAACAAATATTTTAAAAAATTCTGCACGTGAAGCTATTTTATCTTATCTTCCATCATAAGACGATATAATATTTTATCAATGTATAGGACTTATGCTATTTCCTAAACCAATTTATCGATAAGATTACGTTACTCGTATTCATGCATTTTAATCCGTTTTTTGACAACTTTACACCAAAGCATTTAAAATATGATGCACTACAAACAAAACTATTGTTGATGTTATAATTTGTTTTAGCCAGCACTAGGATATTTTTTTGAAATAATATCAAGATGTTTAAATTTAAAAATTATTTTTGGTGATGCATTTTCCTTAAAATTATTTCTAAAACTTTTATTATCAAATTGTTTTCTCATTTCAGGCATCAGTCCCACACCCAGGTTTTCCAGAGACGTTCAATGCATATGATGGTACAATAATTTGCCCTCAGTTCGACGGTAGTGCACCAAGAGGTCAGATCCAATGTCTGAACTTGAATGTCTACGTCCCCAACTCAGCCAGCAGTCAGAATCCTCTACCAGTTATGGTATACATTCATGGAGGAGCATTTGAAGTCGGCAGTGGTGGTACGGATAGGGGCACCCCTGACTTTCTCCTTCAAAGGGATGTAATATATGTCTCTATCAATTATAGATTAGGCATATATGGCTTTATATGTACTGATAGCCCCAAAGCCCCTGGAAATATCGGACTTAAAGATCAGCTTCTAGCTTTGAGGTGGATAAAAGATAATATAGAATCTTTTGGAGGTGATCCTAATAAAGTGACTGTTTTTGGAGAGAGTGCTGGTGGAATGTCCATTCATTTACATATTTTGTCTCCCCACGAACAGTTGTTTGAAGGTGCTATTATTCAAAGTGGACCGGCTAATTCACCATTAACTATTGTAGAATTGGACAATAACATACCGTTAAGGCTTTCTGCTGCTTTAGGATATGTCACAGAAAATGTTGATGAAGCCATCGAATTCATAGCCATTGCTGACGTTGATCTAGTGATTGCTGCAGTCAATAACATAAGAAGTGATACCATTTATTCAATAGAACCTCTAACTAAAGCATGCGTAGAGAATGAATTTGAAGGTATTGAAAGATTCGTTACAGCAAACCCTAATGAATTGAAACCAGAAAAAGCAAAAGACATTCCAATTATAATTGGATTTACAACTCAAGAGATGATTTTTCAACATGCTTATTTAGGCAAAGAATTCTTTGATCAATATACATTTGGCGATTTACTAAGCTTCGGTTTTAAAGTAGAAGATGCTGATGAAATGATTGATAGCCTAAGACAATTCTACATTGGAGATACACCTCCTAGTGTTGAACTGGCAAATGAAATCACTGATTACGCATCTGATTTGGCATTTAACCATCCTACGGAAAGAGCCATTAAAAACTTGATGGATGTTGAACCTAAAGCAGTTTATCATTACATAATGTCTTATGAAGGAACAGGTGTATACTTCGGCAGTCCCTTCACCACTGAAATAGAAGGAGTAGGTCATACGAGCGAAATGATGTATTTATTAAATTCTCCATTTGTTAATGCAACTGATCATGAAGAATTTATTGACAGAATAGTTACTATTTGGACTAACTTTGCTAAATATGGGTATGTATGTAATTCTTTATAGTATTACGGTAAAGGAAAACATTATGATGAAACCTGCAATTTAGTTGGCTACTTTTGCTTAGAAACTTACTTTTTTGGCTGGCTAAAGACTTATTGACGAGTTCTTTCTGACGGCTGAGAGGTTGCTGGACCAGCCTACTCCATCTAATATATATCCAAGGAACTACAGTTTCTTAAATAGTATACGTTAAGAGTTACTGATGCTGTCTCATCTAGATGAGATTAAAGGACTTTAAGTTTTAATATTCTATTTAAAATAATTAAAGTAACATTGCTTTTAATTTTCAGAGATCCAACTCCAGTAACATCGGACCTGTTGCCAGTTAAATGGGAGCCAGTAACAAAGGATTCTCGACCTTATTTAAAGCTGGATACAAACTTTACTATTGACAGTCGACCTTTCCACGATAGAATGGCATTTTGGGACTTATTCTACAAAGTAAACGCAAAGAACACGCTGTGGTATAAAGAAGAAGAGCAATAATAATAAATTAACAATGTAAATAGTTTTATTTAATACATCGAAATACATATAAATGAAAAAGTAAGAGTTGTATTTATTTTTTTAATGAAAGATCAGCATTTAACCACATCTACCTATCCTGATGGTAGGTGACGATGCGACTAAAGATGTAGCACGATTTCCTAGAAGATAGATACCTATTCACTCGCGACTTGAAGACCCCAAATTGTACACGTCAGAAAAGACAGACCCTTGCTGTACGAATAAGGAATTCCGAAGCAAAACGCTTAGGGATTTCCATCATTATATCGGTGTCGCATATTAGTTTGCCTGGAGTTTAAGTTTCAATAATACAAATTATTAAACAAATATTTAAAGTACATATATCAGAGCCAGTATGAGTTTTTCGCAAAAATTATTGGCTACCTAAGTTTGAACTGTCCATCTAACAATCATCTAGGTGTAAGAAGTGCCTTGCCAAGTCTCGAGCACTGCCTTATATAATTTTCTATGAAAACGTGATATTAGCGTTTGTAAAAGGTCCTACATCTTCTTAATATATATAAATCTCGTGTCACAATGTTTGTCCTCAATGGACTCCTAAACCACTTAACCGATTATAATAAAATTCGCACACCATGTGCAGTTCGATCCAACTTGAGAGATAGGATAGCTTACATCCCGATATTCCCACGGGATCGGGAGTTACGCGGGTGAAACCGCGGAGGGCAGCTAGTATATTATATATTTATCTTAATATATATAAATCTCGTGTCATAATGTTTGTCCTCAATGGACTCCTAAACCACTTAACCGATTATAATAAAATTCGCACACCATGTGCATTTCGATCCAACTTGAGAGATAGGATAGCTTACATCCCGATATTCCCACGGGATCGGGAGTTACGCGGGTGAAACCGCGGAGGGCAGCTAGTATATTATATATTTATATCCTCTATTCCCCATCAAGCCCAGTTTTCTCCCCTTTCTTCCCCAATGCAATCCCTCATTAACCGTCCCTCCTCTCACTCTACGACCGTTTATTTCTGAGTCTTGTTCTCTTCTGGTGACGTCACTATCTCTTGGTTTCTTTGGACTAGAGGATCCGATTTAGAATTTTATTTTAGGTGACAAGATTTAAAGACTATGTAGTGATTTTGCGTTTCCACACTACTTAAGTGGTAAAAAAATTACAAGGTGGTGTTATTCGTTCGTGGATTTGTACGAAGTTGTTATTTTATGTAATTACGACCCGCCCCGGCTTCGCACGGCTATATTATGCATGTATTATACATATAAACCTTCCTCCTGAATACTCTATCTATTAAAAAAAACCCCATCAAAATCCGTTGCGTAGTTTTAAAGATTAAAGCAGTCAAAGGGAAATAGGGACAGAAAAAGCGACTTTGTTTTATACTATGTAGTGATTTCTATCCGCAAAATACCACAAAACCTCGACTCGTTGTTTCGCGTTTATGGTTTTATGCGGCGAAATACCACTAACTACGAAATATTCTCGTACAGTCACATTACCAATTAGCTGAACCCCACGTGACCTAGAGCTCACTCGCAAATCTGTAAGGTTGTAAAGAAATGTTACCTGATTCGATTTTTTTAAACAATATACTATACAATACAATATACAATATAATAAAAATAACAAAATAGGTATATATATTTTTTTTTGCATATATGCGAATGATCTCTGGGTCACGTGGGGTTCAGCTAATTGGTAATATGACTACACAAAAAATAAAAATAAATAAAATAAAATAAATAAATTTTGCAGGACATTCCACACATCGCCATCTAGCCCCAAGCTAAGTAACTAGACTTGTGTTATGGGTGCTAGACAACGGATATACTACTTATATACTTTTCTTTTGTAAATATATACTTATAATACATTGAAACAACCAGACCACAGACAAATATCTAAGCATAAATACTTGTCTGTGGCGGGAATCGAACCCGCAACCCGCAACAAATAACTATAATGTATAAGTTTACGCATGTAGGTGTTTTTGTGTAGGTATTTTATACCTAATTACCTACGCAATCTCTTGCGTGCTTAAGAGTATAAAGGTAGTGATAATTTCCAAAATAAAAACATATCGCCATAATTAGGTAATTAAGTGATAAAGTTAATTTAATTGATTATTAATAAATAGTGATCAATTACCTATTTATAATACTTACGCACAACAATAATAATTACCTTTATGAATTATGAAGATTTTATCAAAATAAAGGACATCGTTAACAAATGTATGGGCATTGGGCGTTAGTAGTTTCCGATCTTTAAATACGTTATAGATGGGAGTAATATAACTGGAACGAATACAAAAGATTACTAACAAAATAATAATCAGCAATTAAGGCATTAAATAAAGCTTTATTAAAAAAACTGGTTGCCTGTAAAGGCGGTATACGGGCGAAAGTTTTACGTGACAACAACTGTGCTCGAGTGGAAGGGACGCGTGCCTTTCATTTTTTATGTCTGTCTCTCTCGCTCTTAGGCGGGCTAACCATGCCCGCGTGCCTCTCACTCGCTCTCATTGTGAGCGCATAACGTCAGCGGAGCGTAACGCAGTTTCTTGAAGTGTCACCCGGCAAACCAATTTATAAAACGTTGTCACGTCAAAAAAAAAAATATAATTATCTATCAATTTTGTAAAATTAATTTTTGAGTTGCAATTAACAATATAATTCTTTTGTGACATAATATCCAAAATTCACGTTTTGAAGAAAGCTCGGACACAGCTCTGTCGATTTTATAGGGTTTATAGGCTATATTGGCCGCGAGACCAACTTGCATTTGACTGGTTTTTATTTTTATCTGACTTCAAAATATTAAGTTGCAAGATCCCACCCGAAAAAACAATACATACATACATTGCAAGTTAAATAAAGGCTTTTAAAAAATGAAGGAGATTCTGAATTCGACTTTGGGCTCATATTTTTAAAACGTGACACTTTTGGACTCATCCCTAAATGGTTTCCTGTCTACATATAATAATATCAATGTTTTAATTTAAATATACAAAATCTCATTGTGTGACTAAAGATTTAACATTTTTATGCCAATTTCTAACAATGCCCTTTAATTTTTTTGCCATTTATTTAACATTTAAAAGAAACTTAAAAAACATTCAGTACTTAACCTAGCACAGCGAAACCACTAAGGTTTATAATTATGCTAAGAGATTGAAATTTACGTCGGTCGTCGAATTGGAATGCTTTATCTTTATTTTTCAAAAATCTAAAACTTAATGATCTGATAACGTTTATCAGTGACGAAAACTACATAAATATAACACGTTTTTTATTTTTGTCCAGAAAGTTACCATCATGAATAAATTGGTACACGTTTTAATAATTTACTTATTTTACCATGTTTTTGCTGATCCTGTGCCCCGAGTGGGGACCGTCGTGGAGACTAGTTTAGGTCAGATTAGGGGAACCGAGTCTGAAGATGGTGATTTCATTGCATTTCTAGGAATGCTGTTGTCGATGAAAATCAACCTTTTGCAGTAAGTTATTTTCTTTATATTAATTATTCGAATAATTAATTTAAAAATACATTGGTAAATAAAAATATAATAATAATAAATACACAAAAATAAGTACATAAACAATAACAAAATAAAAAATAAAAATAGTATTAATTAAATTAAAGTAATTATTCGAATTAATTATATAAATTAATTTACAAGTTATAGTTACAACTTCATTAAATGGAAAAAATAATAATATTAAACAATCTAAATAAGTTTGTGTTAGTGGGGTGGCCAATATGGCAATAACGATCTGTTGGCCAAAGTAGCATTTGGTCACCTGAAGCTAATTCTAATAATTTTGAATTTTATCTACTATATAAAAACTAGTAGTTCGCTCCGAACTGAGACCTCACGAGATTTTTTTTGAAAACGCTACTTCTCAGCGTAAAGTAGGTAGGTACTAAAATGATATAACGACGAAAGATTCAAAATACGATAGATCTATCTAATTTAAATGATAGGTGCCTATCATTTCAATCTCGTATTTTTTTATTTCACGTTTTTAACGGGATAATAACAACTTGAAATACAAATTGTGTGAGTTTAAAAAGCTCCTATGCCTCCTTCTGGCTATATCGAGACGATTTTAACGAGTCCAAATGCGATAGGCCTATCTTGCTTATAGACTCATCACATCTAGGAACTGTCGCATGCCGTTTCGTCGGAATTTATGCTGTCAACACAAAAACTGACGGAACGAAAATCTGTCGAAACGGAAATAATCCACATCTTACATAGAATACGAGTTCCTATAGCTCTATCACCAGAAACCAAATATCAGCTGATTCTTCAGTAGATACCTAGAGTACCTAATCCTCAAGACGACTTTATGAGTCCAAACGCGATAGGCCTATCTTGTCTAGGACATAAATGACTATAGCCTTCTTCCGGCTCTATCACCAGACCAAAGATATCAGCTTATTTTTCGGTAACTAGAGTACCTACTCTAGGTACTCTAGATACGTGTTGGCTGCGCCTAGGTACCTACCTAGGTGCATCTTACACGTATATACGTGTACTCACTTACTCAGATACTCTGGCACGACAGTAGCCAGTAAAATGTATATTTTACCGACCTAGGGTTAATAGAATTAGCCATGAATACGTAGCCGGCGACGTCTACCAATGCGGCATCATGGTGAGATAAGGCCCTAACTCCGGTGTTCTATCACCTAATTCCAGATATCAGATGATTCTTCAGTACCAAGAGTATCTACTTTTCAAGGTAATTTAAACGAGTCCAACATGATATTAATATCTTGCTCAAAAGATAAGTTCTTAATATGGTTATTGGTTACCTTTCTTATCAGGGTTTTTATCATCAGACTAAACACTCAATTCTTTAATACCTATGTACCTACTCATCGTGATCTTAAAACGAAAAAGAAAAAAGGAGACAGGCTTCAATACAAATATATTAGAGAAGTTTGAGACTTATGTCCTGTTATCCCTATATATATAAAATTCTCGTGTCACGGGGTTCGAACTTGAACTCCTCCGAAACGGCTTGACCGATTCTCATGAAATTTTGTGAGCATATTCAGTAGGTCTGAGAATCGGCCAACATCTATTTTTTATTTTGTTTCTTTCAGTTTTTTTTTTTGTAAATGGCAAAACAACGTTTGCCGGAACAGCTAGTAAGTAAATAAAAATAATAAAAAGACAAGCTTATTATTTAAAATCTTTGTGTCGGCTAGCACTGAAGCAAACAGAGGTCTAATTTAGGAGAAAGTAGAATATAAACTTTATAAAAACCACAGTCTTCAGCATGTCTTCACACAAGGTACATCCCGTAGTACATTACGATCGTTGGATGATCGTTGATACCTACACCTACAGCTTGAGTGGCCCAGACAACGTCAACCATAGTAGGGTTGCCCAGTTATCGCCTTGGTTTCCTTTCAGCTGATCAATAGCTGGTTCCAGCATTAGCTTCTTTATAGGCCATCGGGAACAAACATGGCAGTAGAATTGGTTTATGGATTATAGAAGTAAAATTACACCTTCCGTGCATAACTTTACACTATCAACTTTTACGCGAATATTTGAATTAATTTGGGATGACCAATTATCTATTTTAATCAAAATATCACGAAGATATTTAAGATGTTTTGAGAAGGTATACAAACATGGATTTCTATGGTTCTGTGAATCATATTCTTTTGAACAATGACAGAATAAAAACTTGACATTGTCATTTCTTACGTAGTTTTATCAGAGAGTTTTATCTATGTTTTATATTCTCTTTGTTGTCATTTTTGAAGTTTTAAATTCAAAAGAAGTTTTTAATTATTTGCCTTTAATAAAGGTAAATCCCCTTTTGCACCCCCTATCTCCGTAGCCCCCTAACCGATCCCTCTCATGTTCGAACTTAAAAATTATATGGGCCTCAACTACTCGAATACCAAAAATCATGAAGATCAGAGCAACGGTACTCAAGTTATCGTCGAACAAACATACATAGATACATAGATACATAGGTACAACCGACCGACCGTCTCGCCACTAGACCTCTCTCGCTTCGCTCGTTCGGTCAATAAGTCGGGTTTTCCTTCCTGACGCTATAACTCCAGAACGCACGAACCGATTTCCACGGTTTTGCATTCGTTGGAAAAGTCTCGAGCTCCGTGAGGTTTATAGCAAAGAAAATTCAGGTAAAATTCTGGTGGCGAAACGGAGTTCGCCGGGTTTGCTAGTTTTGTATAAATTAACAGACTTCGCATTTAATTAAATGAAATCAAAGTGTCCCCGCATTTCACTATAATGTTTTCCGGAACCATGATCGATGCAACTCGATCAAAACATCGAGTAAAAAATATCAAAATAACTAACAGTTAAATCGCTATCCCTGTTTAAATATTGTAATTTTCACTATCGTAAAAATGAGTTTAATGATTTATTTGTTAAATTAAGATATTAGTTTAGCTTACTCACAGATACCTATAACTTTGCAATTTCAGCCAGCTGTTCCACATCAGGGTTTTGAAGAGCCTTTTGATGCCTTTGACGGGTCAGTGATATGTCCTCAATTCAGTGGTGGATCCCCTGCAGGACAGATCCAATGTCTGCACTTGAATGTATACGTCCCAAAATCAGCTAGCGCTGACAATCTTTTACCAGTAATGTTTTACATACACGGTGGAGCATTTGTGAGTGGCAGTGGTGGTCCTAACATGGGTACTCCTGATTATTTACTTGAAAAAGACGTCATTTTTGTCTCCATTAACTATAGGCTGGGTTTATACGGATTCCTTTGCACTGACAGCCCTAAAGCACCGGGAAATATTGGCCTTAAAGACCAGCTTATGGCTTTGAGGTGGGTTAAAGCTAACATTGATGCTTTTGGAGGAGATTCCAATAAGATCACTGCTCTTGGAGCAAGTGCAGGGGCTATGTCTGTTCATTTACATATCTTGTCTCCTCATGAGCAGTTGTTCCAAGGAGCTATAATACAAAGTGGGCCAGCTACCTCACCATTGGGATTTGTAGAGCTGGACAACACCGTATCTCTAAGAATATCTGCCGCTTTAGGATTAGACACAGAAAATGTTGATAACGCTATCGATTTTATAGCCAGTGTTGATGTAAACCTTGCTATTGCAGCAGCAAATACTATAAGGAGTGATACCAGTTATTCAAACGAGCCTCTGACTAAGCCATGCGTAGAGAAAGAATTTGAAGGCATTGAGAGATTTGTTACAGCAAACCCTAATGAACTGAAACCAGAAAAAGTGAAAGATATTCCTATAATAATAGGATATACAAGTCAAGAAATGATATTCCTACATAATAATAGAGATGTAGAATTCTTTGATAATTATACATTTAAAGACTTGTTAAGTTTCGGTATTAGAGTAGATGATGAAGATGAAATGCGAGATTTGCTAAGAAAATTTTATATTGGTGACGAATTACCCGGTTTACACTTAATAAATGAAATCACTACTTACGCTTCAGATTTCGCATTTAACCACCCTGCAGAAAGAGCCGTAAAGAACATGATAGATGTAGAACCAAAAGCAATATACTTTTATGTATTTTCTTATGAAGGAGAAAATATGTCGTCATCACAGCATGAAATAGATGGAGTATCACATACTAGCGAGTTAATGTATTTATTGAAATCTCCGCGTCTTCAGAATGTATCTGCTCATATGGAATTTATAGATAAGCTCACCACTACTTGGACTAATTTTGCTAAGTATGGGTACGTATCATTTTAAATAAAAAACTATAAAATATGTTAGAAAAAACCCGGCCAAGTGCGAGTCGAAGTCAACCACGAAGGGTTCCGAACTATTTTGTATGTGAGCCCAACTTACTTTTTTTGTATGCATTAAGTAATCTGTAGATAAGTATCTGAAATAATATTCATTATTTTTTCAGAAATCCAACACCAGAAACAACAGATCTACTACCAGTACCATGGGAGCCAGTGACAAGGAATTCTCGACCTTATTTGAATATAGACGCAGAGTTCACTTTAGAGAGCCGACCATTTCATAAAAGAATGGCCTTCTGGGACCTTTTCTATAAATATTATGCAAAGAACACGCTATGGTATGAAGCCATAGACGAAGATGAAGATGAGTCTTCTTCTGCCTCTTCTCGTCTCTATCGAATTGATCGGACAATATTCATTTACTCATTGTTTATCTATTTTTTGTTTTATAACTTTTAAATTTAATTAGTTTTACATTAGTGTTGATGAAAAGATAATTATTTCCGGGTATCAAACGTTCTCATTATCTTGGTTATTTAGATTGTACCCGATTTAGTGTAGTCAGGAGACGAAAATGCACCTCCAACATTTTAAATTAGCCATTACCTACTAATTTTTTAACACAAGTAGGTATGCTATTTGTGTTAAAAGTACTGGTACATACTTTAATGTATATTCCTATGGAATATTATAATATCCTTTTGTTGTTCTTACCAGTCTTGTCTTCTAACTTAATTAATTAACTATAACGTAGTATTTACTTTAGTATTTGTTCTCTTGTGTGGTTTTTTTTGTATATTTTATTATTTGATGTTGTGTGTTTGTCTGAATAAATGTTTTTTTAATCCTTAGTATTAATTTTAATAAACGTTTTATTAATTACTAGCTTTTGCCCGCGACTGTTAATGCAAAATTTGAAGTAGGTTAGACCAAAGAATTACGTTGTCTCATTCAAACTTTGCCCCCTTTTTTCATCCCCTAAGAGGTAGAATTTCGATAAATCTTTTCTTATCGGATGCCTACGTCATACAAAGAACACACCCTCCAGGTTTCAGATTTCTACGTTCAGCTGTTTAGGCTGTGCGTTGATCCGTCAGTCAGTCAGTTAGTCAGTCAGGACAAAGCATTTTATATGTATAGATTTAAATTATTAGACAGGTAAGCAAAAATGAACAATTAGACGCAAGCAATTGATTCGCCAATCAATACCCATCGTCTATAGGCGATCTACTAACAAACTAATCTCATGAATCATCAGGAAAAAGTATTTACAAGTATCTTTCTTTGACTTCTATACGGGCTGTTTTCCTCAAATTTACCTCTTTAGTTATATTAGGTTATTTTTGCGTGAGAAAGGAATATAGGCTTGCCCAGACCCTAGCTTAGTCAACAGTGTCCAGAGGACAGAACATCACGATCTTTTCCTTCAACATAAGAGAAATTGTGAATTAGCGCTTGTAATTTTTTGTCGTAAAAATCCATTGGTTTACGGCCGGTCGTGATTCGAACACACAAATACGGAATGAAAGTTGAAGTGTCTACCACTAGGTCACGTCAGCTCTTAAGTATCTTTCTTATCAAGATACCTACTCACATCTTTGAAATTTTCTATATATCTGCCAGTCTCGCTCGCAACGCTATTAAAGATGTACAAGTCAATCAATTTATTATTATTTGTATTATTGCTAAGCTATGGTTGTTGTCAACCAAGAGTTGACCCCTTAGTTGAAACTAAGTCAGGTTTGATCAGAGGTTTTAATTCTGATGATGGATCATATGCCAAGTTTCTGGGAATACCGTACGCAGTTGTGGATGAGACTAGACCTTTTGCGGTAAGAAATTTTTAAAACAATTTTTTGTTGTAATTGGTAAGCGCGGTTGAACAGTATTTAAGGGATGTGAGATCGAGTCTCATCTCAGTTGCAATTTAAGAAGACGCTTTTTTCCTTAAAATATTTTTATAACATTTTTAGTACCTACTCATTAACCCCCGACACAAAACGACAGGGTACGTGTTATAAGTTTGAAGTGCGTGTGTGTATGTGTGTGTCTGTGGCATCGTAGTTCCAGAGCGGATGAATGGATTTTGATCGAAATCAGTTCAGCCATCTGAAAGTTACGGGGGATAAAAGTCAGGGGATTTTTAATTTCTAAATTTAAGTCTTTTTACATTGAATACAAAAATCCCAAAAGCCTTTGGATACAAATGGATATAGTATCTTAAAACACCGTGGTGAAATCCATACTTATTGCTAGAGGACATAAATGGCAAACAAATAATGCTCTACATCAAACCTCAAACCTAATAATATCCCACCAGTAGCGCTAATTGGAAAAAACGGTCCAAGTATCACTACTAGAGAGGATATGTCAGTAGGGATATATGAAATAGGGGAAGGGCTTTTCGTTGAAACAAGGAACGAATCACGTTTATATCCCTATTTCCGAAACGCTTAAGAGGTTTGGTGTGAATTATTTGTTAGTTGTTACAGCTTCTATATCGTGCTTGATTGTGATTAGGTTTACCGTGAAAAAACTATGCCAAGCTCTCATAGTAAATGTCAAGCAGGACCTTTTCACCGAGCTATGAAGAATCCAATGTCATTAAAATCAATCAATTTTTTTCAATGCCGATTTTTTTCAATCTAAAATTTCTTGGAATACCTACTAGCCTCATTTTGCGTCTGTGACTCTCATCAGTAGGGCTATTACAGGTTTTACAAAACGTAAACGATGATCGTGACCGTTTTAACGCACACATACGTACCATTTTTAGTTTTTCTAGCAGTATAATAGTATGTTTGTGCGTCACTTTTACTCGATAGAGTTGATCGAGTAACTCGATGAATGAACGAACATTGTTTTTCTCTTTTGCGTACCTCTCGAAAAATAGAGATGGATGTTTGACGTTTCGAAATTCGTGAGCTAGTTGACAACATTGACAAAGTCAATTATTATTGTAAATAAAACCGTGTGTTATTTAAATAAGAAAATAATTATCTAGTGAAAATAATGATGACTTCAGCCTCCTAATTTGAGGTTTTGGTGGAGATCATGGAGCGGTAAGTTATTGTTCATCTTTGCAAATAAAGACAACTTATTGTGTTTCAAACTAAACTACCAAGACATTTTCACTATTTGTAGTCACGGAGACCTTATGAAGCCTGCCGAGAGCCCCCACGGCATGCGGTAGGTTACTGGCGATGCGGAAGTGGCAAGAACTCTCCTCCGCCCTCGATGAATATGTTCATGCACTAATATTTGTTTTGCCCTGCACTGCTTTGTCTTGTAAAGCTGTGGAGTGATTTTAAGTCGAATACAAGGAGGAAGGCGGCTAAGATTGGATCTTCCGTGTCAGGCACAGGGGGAGGGACGGCCTCGACTTTAGCACTGACAGACCTGGAGCAGCGGACCCTTACCATAATGGGTCCGCTGTCTGTTCTCTTCATACATTTTCAGTCATGTCATCTTAGGGGCAAACTATTTAATAATAATCAAAATGTTCTTATTTTCAGAAAACCTTGAGAACCTGCAAAGAGTCCGGGACCTCCCACCAATTCTGCCACCAGCGCTGGTCGCTGGTGGCAGAATTTATAGCAGAGAACGCGCGACGGTGGGAGCGATGTATAGCCCCAACAGCAGGCACTATGGCAAATGCCACTAAATCATCGAAACGAGTGTTATAATGTTGTACAAAATTTCATTTAAGCAACTCGAATTAAAATAAAGAACTTTCTTAAAAATGATTACCTTAGGTTAAGTTTTTATTTGTAGTTTTTAGTTATCTATATATATAAAAATCAATTGCTGTTCCTTAGTCTCGAGAACGGCTGAACCGATTTAGATGATTCCGGTTTTGAAATGTTTGTTGTAGTCCAGGGAAGGTTTAAACGATGAGAATTTAAAGATCGGACTTACGCGGGTGAAACCGCGGGGCGCAGCTAATTTATAATAATAATTACTATAAAGCACTAGCTGCGACCCGCAGTTTCACCCAGGTAATAATTTTCTACGCAATTTTCTTAATGTTTTCTTTCATAAGAACCACCTCCTGACAATAACAAAGACAACAAAAAAAAAAACAATTAGCAAAATCGGTTCAGCTGTTCACGAGATTTACGCTTAGCAACACATTCAGCGATTCATTTTTTAAATATGGATTAAACTATTTTTTTTTACAATACCTACCTTATCCATCATCATTGATCATCCAACTAATACTTATATATTTATATAGAAGTTAGAAGTTTGTATGTAGGTTGATTAAATCTTTATGTAAAAAGTACTACTGAACTGATTGCGATGAATAATGGTGTGCACATAGCTGAAGCTGGAGTAATCACACGGGTTTGAGGCCAAATGGCACTGTGTAATGTATGAAATTGGCCAAAGCCAACACGTAGAGATTTTTTTAACGTTTTAATATCATTAAGAACATTTCACGTGGAACTTTTCAGTTTCTATGGTCACAGGCAGACTAAATAGTCTTACAAAATATATATTTGAAAATTGTTACGTTCCCTAATTGAAACGTTCCTTATGTGTTCCGTGTTCCGAGGTCTTGCAGCTGTTGTTTGCCGGGCTTAAGACTTCACCGAATGTAGTACTGGGTCCCAAACAGGTAGTACATCCCAACCATCTTCTCTTTTGAAATTATTTAGATGTTTTCGAATTTAAATCGCTTTACGAAGAATTCTAAGTTCATATCGGTTCCCAGTAGCCAGTACCTGTGCTTGATCGAAGCGTAGATATTGGTTAGGTTTATCCAGCATGTATTCCTCGTCAGTGTTAACTCCAACCAGCCAACTAAGGCAAGCCAGAGGTGATTTATGTATTTTGTACATGAACGATGTTCGCCACCCTATCACTAGTTGCACGACCCAGGCTCAGTAGCGCCAGGTTTCCTTGGTCATTGAAACGTTAGTTCTGTAAAAGATCGCACACGTACTTGAACCCCTGGAAAAGAGGAGTCCGATATACAATCCGGTGTCAATAAAGCTCGAAGAGACAAAGTATTTTGCCGCCGTTCTTCACGGCGAGCCGCCTCTTCTTCTTCTAACATCATCCATGCTAACACACATCTTGAAAACATTTTTAGTTAGTTTTTTTTATGTAAACAAATTTCTTTTACATGCTTCTCACTAATAATATTTGATCGAGTAAGAAAACGTTCACGTTTACCGTTTACGTACACGTTAACGAATTTCAAGTTGACAACGAATGTCAAATTACACCAAAATGAATGAACTCTTCTGTATACAACGTAATGTTTTTACTTATGTGTGGTATCAATTTTAGTTCCTTTACGTTTCCGATAGGGGCGCCTATTCTGAAATGTATGGAACGATATACGGATACGGTCATCGTTTTCGTATGGTTAAACCCATACTAAGGGTACAGGTCTTCTCTTGTGCAAGAGGTAGGACACAATAGGCAGCTTAATAAAAAAATATGTACTACTTCTATCGATTTCGTTTTTTTTTCTTATATTTTAAGCATTTTTTTCCCTTACCAAGGTAATCTTTCAGTTTTACCGGTTTATCCTTATTTACAGAACGGTAAATCCATCTTTCGTTTATCTCTCTAGCAACGTGACATTTTATTTGTAAAAACAATACCTTTTTTCAATAATAACAAACGTGGCTGAAACGATAGTGGCGTTGTTTTCTCAATCCCTTCAGGCAATGCTTTGTTTCAGACCCTTTCTAAAGATAGGCTAGTTTATCCTTTGAATCTGAAATTGTTAGGGCCAGGCAAACGTGCCTGAGCGGTGATATTGAAAATCAGAACACCCTTTCTTATAAACAAAATTTAATTGACTTACAAATTAGTTTAGAAGATTTGACGATTTCTGTGGCTGCTGTGGGCGAACACCGCCTACGACATAGAAGACTGCTGGTTTGAAACCCGCCGTGGAACAAATCTGATCTATAGATATTTGTTTCTAATCTGGTTACTGTTAGGTATAAGTACCTACCTATGTATTTACAAAAGAAAAATCTACCTAGTTAAAGATATTCAATTGGTTATCTGGCAACTATAACACAAGCTTAGTTACTTAGCTTGGGGCAAGATGGCGTTATGTGCAATGCTCTGCATTTTTTTCATTTCATAATAATCCTAACTTGTATTAAAAACTTAAGTTTATTTGTATTTTAAACATGCTGTAAAATAAATAAGGCATTATTTCATTTAAAAAAATGGCACAGGAAGATACGAGTAAAGCCTGTCAGGCTTATCAGAATTTCTTCTTTGGATATAAAATTCAAAGCCCAAAGAGAGCTTAAAAAAATGGACGGATCGGCAAAATCATAAATTATGATGTAGGTAGCCGCTAAGATATTATTATGAATTTGACAAATACGACCGAAGTCGCCGGTAAAAGCTAGTATCTGATAAGTACCATGAAAACATTTAAATTCAGGTCTTTCCAACACTTATGTTTACTAATTCACTATATCGGAAATACCTCAGTTATAAATACCTATACCATATACCTATAAAGAAACCACTTGTGAAAAACCTGGTAGTATAACTAATCTTATCATTATTGCGCGATCTTGAGTTATTCTTTTGATAAAAACATCATCTTTATCGACAGTTTAGTTCAACTGTTTACGAATCATAACTGTTGTGACTAATATGGGTAATAAATATAAATAAATAAATATTGCAGGACATTCCACACATCGCCATCTAGCCCCGACCTAAGTAATTATATTTGTGTTATGGGTGCTAGACAACAGATATAGGTACTACAAAAATACTTTTCTTTTGTAAATATATACTTAAAATACATAGAAACAACCAGATCACAGACAAATATCTAAGTGTAAATACTTGTCTGAGGCGGGAATCGAACCCGCAACCCTGTTTTTGGCAGTCCGGCATGGTGATCATTGTGCTCATGTCCGCAAGAGTAACCCACCACAACCTTACACGTGTCCCTTGGTGGTGGTAAACGAGCATAAAATTTGCCGATAGAAATAGAATAAATCTTTTTCTCTCTCCTTCTTTATTTATCTGCCATCGGCCATTCTTTAGCATACCTATGATCTTCATGGATTCAGCTTATATGGGTAATGTAATCTGATGTTTATATCTGTATTTAAATATATCAGCAAATGACCAAGCAGCGACATATAAGCATTTTTTGGCTGACTGATTTCTGGTAAAAAAAAACCAGGATCCGTAAATAAGCTTGTGGTTTTGGCGTTGTTGTGATTTACACGGAATTTTCGGAGCTACAAACAAACGAATATTTCCTCTTCATAATATTAGTATAGAAGTATATACAATGTGTAAACAAAACGTGTGAATTAAATATATTAATTTATTTCAATTAAGTTTTCGACTCTTTTTTTCAGCCGTCAACCCCTCAAGGATCATTCAACGAAACTTTCAACGCATTCGATGATTCGATAGTATGTCACCAATCACAACGAGACGGGTCCATAGTCGGTCAGATTCAGTGCCTCAATTTGAACGTCTACGTCCCTAATGCGGCTAGCACACAGAACCCTTTACCCGTTTTGGTCCATATACATGGAGGAGCGTTTGTTGGAGGCGATAGTCGAGGCATGGGGACTCCCGATTACCTCATAAAACACGATGTTGTGTTCGTCTCAATCAACTATAGATTAGGGATCTATGGTTTCTTCTGCACCGATAGTCCTAACGCACCGGGCAATATCGGCCTAAAGGTTAGTTTTTAGCTAGCTTGTTATTTTCTACTGCGGGGCAAAGGCCTCCCTATTTTACTCCATATATCTCGTTCTCAAGCTTTTTTAACCAATTTGTGTCGAATGCATCCAAATCGTCGCGCCATCGTTTATTGGGTCTACCTCGAAGACGTTTGCCGTGACTTTTTTTGTTCATATATTTGTATGCATTTCGCACACGTGGCCAGCCCACTCCCACACTTTTGGCACTATATTATTAAATATATTATTCAAATATTTATTCTTTTGACAAATTAACATATATATTATTAACTTTCGCCTTTAAAATATCAGTAGGATATCCTGTTTTTAGCCTTATTCAAATTCATTTATTTTTTACTTTTAAGGACCAACTTCTTGCCTTAAGATGGGTTAGAGAAAACATAGATGCTTTCGGTGGAAACCCTAACCAAGTGACCGTTTTTGGAGAAAGCGCTGGAGGAATGTCAGTTCATCTGCACATACTATCACCACATGAAAAACTCTTTGAAAGAGCGATCATCCAAAGTGGTCCAGCTACATCGCCTTTAACGATTGTGCAGTTAGATAATAATCTACCTCTAAGAGTGTCTGCTGATTTAGGATTTGTAACTGTAAGTGTAGATGAAGCACTAGAATTTATTGCAAGAGCTGACGTACATTTAGCAATAGCAGCAGGAAAAAATCTTCAGAGTGATACAATATATTCTAACGAACCTTTGACTAAAGCTTGCGTTGAAAGGGAATTTGAAGGCATAGATAGATTTGTAACAGAAAATCCTAATGATTTAAACCCAGAAAAGGTAAGAACAATTCCAATTATCATTGGGTATGCCAGTCAAGAAATGAAACTTCAACACGGTAGTCAAACAGAAGAGTATTTCTTTGATAATTATTCTTTCGATCAAATATTGAGCTTTGGTTTTAAATTAGAAGATTCAGAAGAAATGATTGATACATTAAAACATTTCTATATTGGTGATATGTCTCCTAGCGTAGCACTAGGGAATGAGATAACTTCTTACGGATCTGATTTCACTTTTAACCATCCAGTGGAAAGAGCTATACAAAATATCGATGGTTTCCGCAACAAAGGGCGTAAATGCCATTTTGGCCATATTGAGTTTTATATGCAGTTTTACTCAGTTTTTAACGCTCTATCGATCCCTATTTTTAAAATGGCGCTACGATGAAAAAAAAAGATGTTACGACCTACATTTTTCTAATGGCTAAACATTGAAAAGGGGTCATAAAACAATATTATTTTTATATTGGGAAATCAATTTGATGTAACTACACTGTGTTTTTACTTTTTAAACGACAAACGGGGTAAATACTCACTAAGAAATCAATATGTGTTTTACGCCCTGCAACAAAAAAAAATTCTAAAAGAACATGTTACTTATTATAACATAGGTAAGATACACTTACCTATGTTATAATAAGTAACATTTACGACTGTAGCATAAATAATAAATATGCTAAGATTAGGATGTATGTATAATTAGATAAAATTCAAAATACAATTTAATAACCTGTTTTGCGCCGTAATGTATTAGTCTACTTGGAATAAAAAAGTATTTATTCCCACAGGTGGCACTATATTTCTAAACTTACAAGTGATCCTAGCTGTCTTGTTCTTGCATAACTCACGTATATTAAAAGAACAGAGACGTAACTATACCTTTATGTAATTAGATAATGCTTGTGATCTTACCGCAAGTATAGCACATATCGTCGCTTGTTTGTTTACGGTGTAAACGAAATCAGTTCGCGGTCAACGCTGTGCCGGTCAAGATAAAATAACTTTGTCTTATTAATCTACACCAAATCTGCACACATATCACCACCTACAATGTCAAGCCAGCACTTCTTGACCCAATCTGCCACGACCTGGTAGAGGCGCCATGACAAGACATTTGTTCTCCACGTAACTAGCCGGTTTTCGCAAGATGTGACCGTAGCAGCTTATGCAACATTCTTGCAATGTGTCTGCATTGTCTCATGTAAGCTGTCTCGGATGCGAGAGTTCCTGTCGCGTCACTCCACACATCCAGCGCAACATCTTCATCTACGTGACACGCAGCTTCTGCTCTTGTCGCTCAAGTACTGGTCACGCCTCAGTACCGTACAAAAGGACAGCGCCTATGATGGTTTTATAAACTTGACCCTTTATTTTAACCAGCATAAACCTGTCTCTTTAGTTTAAGCGGCATTTTGGTATAATGATACCACGACACTTGGCCCAAGCCGCTGAAATGCGTGACTTGACGTCGTAATCGATGTCGTTGGACGATCGATGTCGAAGGAACACAGTCTTTCTGCAAATCTATATAAGAATAGAAACCGGCGGAACGGGGTCCATGAACTGTGTGGTAACTATATGGGCACCAAGAGACAGTGCACTTCTGTCGAATCCAAGAGTCGACTATCCGCTAGTAAAGCTTCATGGTGTAGGACATGACCTTTATACCTCGATAACTCCCACAATCCTGCACCGATCCCTTCCCCTGAAAACTGGGGTAAAACATAGGGATCTCACCAGTCTCGAATATACGGTTATAGAGGTTGGTTAAGATACCCACACTTCGAGAACCCATCGCATTCCATACTTCGATAGGGACTCAACTCTTTGTACTGCTTATTCAACAGCTCGTAGAAATAAGAGAACTATCTCTCCTTCACCGCGATTTCCTCGCAAAGCAGATTACCATCGGGACTTTTTGCACAGCGGCACTTAGATATATCCTGTGCCGCTTTTACCCTCGAACGTGCTAACTTATAAATAAGCTTCTGTCCCTCAGACGTATTCAACTTATCGTACAATGACTGTAAGTGGTTCTGTCAGGCTCTGGCTACTGCTCTTTTTGTGGCACGTTTGGCGGCTTTATACGAGTCGTGATCTTCAGGAGAGTTGAACGCTTACAACTTTTTGAAGAGGGCTTTCTTCAATTTAGTGTCCAAGACAATCAATATGACAGGAAAATCAAGTTTCCTTGTCATATTTGAGTCCATCTTAAGACATCCCAAGCACTGCCTTCGCCGCACCGGTGATCGATGCCTAAATCTCATCCTAGTGGTCCTGGAGTGGTTCGTCCTCGACACCAGCGAACTTGTCACCGATAGCCGAGACAAGCTTCTAGGACTTGGCTTCATCCAGCATCCACCATCTGATTTGGCGACAACACCGCACTGGGTGTTTATTTTTGGGTTTCACACAGAGATCCATGACAAGAAGACGGTGTTGATCAGTGAGACTCTCACCGGGTATGACTTTGCAGTTAGCCAGGTTGCCGATAATTATGATGTTTCTTAGTGATAGAAATCGATTTGGGTAGCGTGCCTCCCACTCCTGTAGGTGATCAAGTGGTCGGGCTTCTTTTTGAAGTAAGTGTTCACGAGGGCCAGTTCGGCAGAGGCACACGTACGTAGGATTTCTTCTACTTCCGCAATTCAACTGCCGTATCCATAGCCTCCATGAACATGCTTAAATTTTACCGTCATCTCGCCCATATGACCGTTCAGATCAACACCCAAAACGATCCCCTGTGACAACGGGATGGCACCAAGGACCTCGCCGAGTTTGTTCCAAAACAATATTTTATCAGCGTCGTTACGACCAACCTGCGGCTCGTAAGCACTTACCAAGTGGGTTACAATCCCCTCAATAAGCACCTTCACGGCCATAAGTCGTTTTTGGCCTCCAAGATAAAGTCATGCAACCCCTCAGCGAGCACCATAGCCACCCTGTTCTCTCCACCAGGTGCACCCATGTAGATCAGCTTTTAGCCGCTCCTAATGTGCCGGGATCTGCTGCCTTTCCATCGAGTCTCCTGCAGAAACGCCACGGCCATTTCTCGCCTGGAAAGTACGTCGGCCAGCTCCCTCGCGCGTCCGGTTAGCGTGCCGATGTTTCACGTTGCAAAGCGGAGTTGATTTTTGTGGGTTGGGGCTCGCGTCTAAGTAAAATCTACTCTTATCAGGTTAATATTTTGCTAGAATAGTCATGTATTAGTATAAATAATACGGCGTATTTACAAATTCTGAAACAAAAAATGGTCTATACTACAAATGGTTTTGTCTTACATGGCTTTTACTGTAGGTACTTTTTGCTAGACTGTGTATTTATGGGGTGTAACTACATGTTTTTTTCATTTTTAGGGATTTACGCCCTAGCTAACTTCTAAACTAATACTCGTACAGTTCTCTAATTAAGCGAGGCAATAGCCTGCAAAAAACTAAGAAATTTCTTCCTAGCACATTTTTTTGTAATTATAAGAACAAAAAAGATATTTAAGATATATTTTTTTTAATTTCGTTTTTTGCTCATTGCCAAAAGTATGCAAAATGGAGATACGCCCTTTGTTGCGGAAACCATCGATATGATGGAAGTTGGTCCTCAAGCGGTTTACCAATATGTGTTTTCCTATGAAGGTGATGACGATTCAATGGGTGAAAATATAGCTAATATAACAGGAGCTTCACATACAAGTGAAAGTAAATACTTGTTTAAATCTGATCGACTAGACGAAGCAGAACATCGTGATATTATTGACAGACTCACAACTATGTGGACTAACTTTGCAAAATATGGGTACGTAAGTAAATAAAAGTCTGTTACCTTGTTTTTTGACGTGATAACGTCTTTTAAATCGATGAACATCGGCATTAAAAAAAATGTGACGTCATGCATTACGTTACGTTATTGACAAGGTAACCATAGCAACGTATTGAAGTATGCATAATAGTAATGTGTCTGGTTCTGTTTTTTTTTACAAATAATAGGTCAGGTTGTCACACTTGCCTGATAGGAAGCGATGCGGTCTAAGATTTAGCGCGTTTTTCTAGAAGATAGACCGTATTTGTTATTTTTAATGTTTTGTGTGTTGTACAAATAAAGTGTTTATCTATCTATCTATTTTTTTACTGTTTTCACTGATAAACGAAGTGATTAATTCCAAAGATTAACTTTCTTTCAATTCTATAAATTCAGTAAAGGTTTAGTACACATAATTTATTGGTAACAGAAAAAAATGTAAACTTTTCTATCTGTGCAAAGCCGGGCTGGGTTGCCAGTTAAGTAAAAGAAACAAAACACTCTAACATAGGTTTTAATTAAAAAATAACAGTTAAAATTCACCAGGCACTTCTAATATCATGCCTAACTAGAAATCTACTAAATATTATATTGAACATTTTTCAGAGATCCGACCCCAGAAATATCCGATCTTCTGCCTGTTAAATGGGAGCCAGCGACGAGGGATACCCGACCTTATTTAGACATAGATAGAGATCTAAGTCTAAAGAGTCGATCCTTCCATGAAAGGATGGCGTTCTGGGATCTCTTCTACAAAGTAAACGCAAAACAAACTCTCTGGTACGATGTCGACGATTAATTTCAAACACTTCGGTTTTAATTGTCATTTTATGAGTTGCCGTGAAGCGAGCAATTTCATTTTCATTATTGATTTTGTACAATAGTTTATTTTTGTTAAATAGCGACGCAGAAGGTTGCGAATTGGATTTGGACCATCAAATAAATATTTGTTTCTGTAAACAATAAATATTTGTTGCGGCTGAGTATATCTGTGTGTAAAATAAAGTATGTACTTACCTACCTATTATTTAATAAAATAAAAATAAAAAATTTGTCACATTATTTCCTTGACGACCTCTGTGGCGCGTCGGGCGAACACCCGACTGCGACGCAGAAGGTTGCGGGTTCGATTCCCGCCGGGAACAAGTATTTATGCTGACCATAAATTCTTGTTTCTGGTTCTGGGTGTTTCCTATATGTATAATATGTATATATTTACAAAAAAAAAAAAGTATATAAGTAGTTTATCCGTTATCTGGCACCCATAACACAAGCATTAAGTTGCTTAGCTTGGGGCTGGATGGCGATGTGTAATATGTCCTGAAATATTTATTTATTTATTTATTTATTTAAAAAATACCAATTAATTCACTTGCAAACGTCTCCCTAATCTGGTCACTATAACACAAGCCTAGTTGCTTAGCCAGCTTAGATGACGCTGTACATGATATCCTGCAATAATTATTACTACTTTTGCCCGTGAATCATCCACGTATGGTTTAAATTTTCCAAAATCTTATATTATGCCGTATTGGCCCAATACGTTATTCGTTTGAGCTGTGCATTTATTTAAATCAGTCAAAAAAGACTTTGAATTTTATTTTCATAGGCTTGATTTTTTCACAATTTGACATAAAAGGTAAAAGGGCGGATAAAAAGGGCCACTAAAGGGTTTTTTTTAAACCCTTTAGTGGCCCTTTTCAGACAAAATAACAAGATTATAACATTTTAATTGTTTTTTAGATTGACAATAAAGCAAATATTTATCCGAAGTATTTATCTAGTGACTGTTCTAAGTAGTTTTTCCCTTTGTTTTAACGAAATATTTAGTTTGAATTGAGGTGACAGGTGGCCCTTAAATACGAGACTTAAATATTAAAAACATAATTCAAATAGATCAGCTTAATGCGTTATCCACATAAAATAATTTCACCATCAAAATACGTAAATGGTTAAGAGATGTTAGCTTCAGCTTATCCGTTGATATTGATTAACGTTGAGGCGTGATCTATCTAGGGATGATAATCCAGCGGAGAGCGATTATTAATTGCATTAACACCCCACTAATAGGGATGAGCAGATGGGACATAGTCTACGTAGGTATAGCAGAGCAGAGAGATAAATTCTATACTTAATTAGCACTAATCTATCTTGTTATAAATGCTTGAGTGTGATCTCTAAATAGAATAAAATAAATAAATATTGCAGGAAATTCTACACATCGCCATCTAGCCCCAAGCTAAGTAACTAGAATTGTGTTAGGGGTGTTAAACAATGGATATACTACTTAATTATATACTTTACTTTTCTTTATATACACGGTGTAACAAGGAGGGTGGATCATCGGTTGCTAGGGAGTGGGAGACCTCGGTACCTATCGATTTAACACCCCTGTATGTTCTGCAATAATTAGTGATTCAAAAGTTATTTGGAACTAGCTGAGCCCCGCGGTTTCACCCGCGTAATAATTTTCTACGAAATTTCCTTAATTTTTTCTTTAAGAACCTTCTCCTGACAATAACAAACACAACAAAAAAAGAATTGGCCAAATTGGTCCAGGCGTTGTTGAGTTATGCGCTTACCAACACATTTTGCGATTCATTTTTATATTATAGACTAGCTGAGCCCCGCGGTTTCACCCGCGTAATAATTTTCTACGCAATTTTCTTAATTTTTCTCGCCGTAAAAACCATCTTTGAACTTCAACGAACATTTAAAAAAAAGAATTGGCCAAATTTGTCCAGGCGTTGTTGAGTTATGCGCTTACCAACACATTTTGCGATTCATTTTTATATTATAGATTTAGTGAAATTTTAGTTCAAATTAGATTTCGGCCTGAACATTGCAATTACAGCCAAACTATCAGGTCTGCGTGTTCGCCTTTTTTTTTGTGAAACAAGTTAGTTATTGGACCTTTTGTACCCCTACACCAATCAGAGTCAAAGATTCATAAAACTCAAAACCCTTGGGAACATCTGGACAAAAGTAACTTATGTTACTCCAATGAATCAATGTATCCTCATACCAAGTTTCATCAAACTCGGTCCAGTAGTTTCGGAGTTAGGTTAAGAGGTAATTTTTTTTTTAAATCCTCTTTATAATATTTGTATAGAAGTATTTAAGTTGTGGTGTAAGTACATAAAATAATTATTTGAATTAAGAGTTCAGGAAAATAACGTTAATTTACTGAAAAATTAAGGAATTTCCAAGATGTAGCAGTAACACCATCATTGACAGCGAGTCTTTAGGTAAATAATATCTAGTGTTGTCACATTTTGTAAATTCCCCGAATTCTAGGTAAATTAATTTTATTGTTACTCCGTCCTTTACAAATGAAATAAAGAAAAAGCAAATATTTTATACAAACACAATGATTACGAAGAAATAACCTTAATGACGAGCCGAGGATCAAACGAAGGGTCTTATTTCGATGCAAATCTACAAAAGCCTCAGGCTAAGATGGACAGCGCTGCAGACGAGATAATTTTTCATTATTCAAATCTGGTTGTGTCAAGTAAGTACCTAACCGACCAGCCAAACTAATATTCCACTAGACTTTTTTTGTTTACAAATTATTGTAGGTGACGATGCGGCTTAAGATGTAGCATGCTTTCTTAGAAGATACCTATTCGCTCGCGACTTGAAGACCCCCAAATTGTACACATCAGGAAAGACAGACGCAGGCAACTTATTCCTTGCTGTGCGAATAGGTAAGCAATATTTGGTGGTCTTCAAGTCGTGAGTAAACATCTTCTAAGTAAGCGTGCTGCATCTTAGTCGCATCGTCCTCTACCATCAGGTGACCTACCACTAGTAAAAATAGGTACCTAACTTTACTACCAAAGCACTAAATAATATAAATAAAATACAGCACTAGCGTTTTATGGTGAGCGCACACCTACCTGCACAGCACGCACCACAGTCTCCGTTTATATGCGCGTGACGTCATCAGCATCGGCCTTGAGGATTTCCTTCGCTGCGGCGACTGCGGCGCGTGCGGTGCGGCTAGGTGTGCACTCACTCTTAGCAGTTTTTTTGCACACCAAAAAGATTTTAATCAGTTCGTCGGTATATTCAATCGATTAAACCCCATTCCGTAATTATTCATCGATACCTATATTAAATTAGTAAATCGATTGACTATAAAAATCATAAATGTAAGTGCTACTAACATAGTCAATCCGCTCGTCTGTGGACCGCGCTTTAGAAGCGATGTGTCAAATGACCCCTATCCCGCCGCGCCGCGCTTCTAAAGCGCGCTCTGTGAGCTAACGGAACCAGTTGAACTACTCAGTAGGACTACTGATCCAGTGCGGAATTTTTATACAGTTGCATACCATAAACTATGGCTTTACCGCTCTAACTTGCACAAAATGTATGGAAAACAACAAAGATGGCACAAATTCTCGTGTCACAATGTTAGTTGCCATACTCCTCCGAAACGACTTGAACATTTTTTATGAAATTTTATCTATTTTTTATTTTGTTTCCTTGATATTTTTTTTGTTAATGGCAAAACAGCTAGTAAATTATATATTAAAATAATAAATTAATTAATTAATCCTTCTCTTCGACGTACATTTTGATGTACAATCGCAAGTCTAATCAACCCCTTTCATTTTGAATCAAGACACCGTGCCGCGACCAAACATTGTTTTATCCTTTGTCATTTGAATTAATCCGCCATTCTGAAGGGTCGCATGATTAGCTATGAAAACACCTATACATTATGTAGGGTAACATTAGATATTGTATACGTAGGTTACGATATGCCGTCAGGTTTGAATTTTTGGACCATCTACTGTTAAGGTTTACTTAAAATATTTACCAAATAATATCATAGGCATTTAAGTTTAAAATGACTATCATGTTAGTTACCATGATTATTTTCAAAACGTATTTAATAAATAAATAATAATAAATATTGCAGGACATTCCACGCATTGCTATCTAGCCCCAAGCTAAGAAACTACCTAAATACTTTTCTTTTGTAAATATATTCCTAAAACACATAGAAACGACCAGACCACAAACAAATATCTAAGCATACTTGTCTGAGGCGGGAGTCGACCCCGTAATCCTATGTTTGGCAGTCCGGCGTTGTGACAATAGTGCCAACTGGGTCATCGTATTTAAAACATATATTGACCGATGTCTAAAAAACCCACCACTGTGGCTCGGGCAATTAAAAATTTGTCCGAAATGCAACGTTTCGAATTCAAACTACATTTGAAGAAATATAATAAGTTTATTACCCACATAAACAAACCAAACAAATAAACATATGTAAAAAAATATTTTCCCGGATCTTAAACGCGTATTTGTACCTACTCTTTTTTTCCTAGACATTTCGACAACAATGCAACAGCTATGATCACGATTAAAACCCGGGAAGATTAGACTAAACCAAACCAACTCTTAAATTTTAAACCACCGAGTTACAGAACTCACGCAACACTGCTGTATTCTTCACTGGTCAGAAATTGTAAGGATACTCGGAGACTATTTGCTACCATCACGAAGTATGCGGTTACTGAAAATAAAAAATATATAAGTAGCTATATACATCCTAAACTAATAGGAGGTAGATAAAAATGCTGAAAGGAGTTGCGTGCCTGATTTTAACAAAAACTAAAACTGTATCATTCGATTTTTGGAAAAGTCGTTATCCTAGAAAAGAATCGACCATGTTGATTTCCAAAATAATAATCATTCTATATTTTTATACCAATCGATACTATTGCATGTAGAGATCTATTCTTGAAAACAAACATTACTAAGGAAAATCTAAATGGCTAAGTTTTGTAGTCTTTTGTCATTAATGTTTTTTTTTTGTTTTTAACGAACGATTTTGATGAAACTTGGTATGACGATACATTAATTCATTAGGAGTAGCACAGGCTCTTTTTATCCCAATATTTCTACAAGATCGGGTGTTACGTGGGTGAAACCGCGGAGCACTGCTAGTTCATTATAAAAAAGGCAGGTGTGTTAATCAAACGCTGAGCTATTATTTGTAAATAAAAATAAGCTAGTACTTACATAGAACATCAACAACGATGAGAGTGCACAGCAAAATACCAGCTATGAAGCAGTTGGAGTGGACGAAGAAGCAGAATATTGACAGGATGAAGAAGAGAATGAGCACTGTTGCACTGTATGCAACAGCTCCATACTGGTATATTAGGATCAGAATTGGAAGGTTCTGGAAAGATAAATTAAAAATAAAACCAACTTTAATAAATACCAAAATCTTCAAGATGAGCTAGTGACGTCATCAACTGAATTCGACCATGACATATTATTACGACAGTTGAAAAAACAAGTTGTATTTTTTCCAATGAATTAACACTTTTTCGGAATTTATCGCCGAAATGTATCATCATCATCCGAGCGATAATCCCGGTTGCATCCCTCTCGGGAGCCCGGAGTCCGCTTTCCTACTTTTACGCCTCCACTTCGCACGATCTTCGGCACCGATTATCGCCGAAATGTATGTCCACGTATAACTTCCGAAGACTACGACTGCACCAAATTTGAGTTTTTTTTTTTTGTATCAGAACAATGTTTTTATTACCTAGAGAAAAAATTATAAAACCTAACGCGGGCACGGGGCGCAGCTAGTAAAAAATATTATAGGAGGTTTATAAACATCTGCAATTTATTAAAATACTTACAGAAAAATTTCGACTTGCTAGGTCCACCCGTTTCTGAGAAAATCGGTGGTGACAAACGGACATACAGACAAGAGTGATCTTATAAGGGTTCCTTTTTACCTTTGAGGTAAGGAACCCTAAAAACTGCCAGTTATTATTAATCAAATAGAAACAGCAAAAAAAAAACTTACACAACAAGCTCCAATAATCAACAATATGCTGACAACACTAAGCATTATCGAAACAACACCCAGAGTTATTTGTACAGCTGTTTCCGTAGCGTAACCGTAGTTCGACAACACTGACTCTAGATCCCAGAAGCCTTTTGCATGGCTCACGTTTGGCGCGAACATTAACCCAACGCACTGAAACAAGGCATCACTTAATTAGTATACTAGCTTAGAAGTCGAAAATTTGAAGGAGATTGGACCAAGGAATCACATTGTTCCATACAAACTTTGCCCCCCCTTTTTTCACCCCTATGGGGCAGAATTTCAGAACCTCCTCTCTAATGGGATAGCTACGTCATATAAAGAACACACCCTCAAAGTTTCAGATCTCTACGATCAGCCGTTTAAGCTGTGCGTTGATCCGTCATACATGACAAAGCATTTTATACTAGTAGTTCGCCCCGAACTGAGACCTCACGAGTTTTTTTCAGCGTTTATTATATTTCAGCGTAAAGTACTAAAATGTATAATATAACGACGAAAGACTCCAAATACGACAGGTCTATCTTATTTGAATGATAGGTGCCTAGTATCGCTATTATCTGACATTGGATGATTTAGAGAATCCAAACACGATAGGCATAACTTGTTGTTGTTGTTAAGTTCTAAAAGCATAGGCCAGCTCAATCATCACACCCTGGACATCCGTTGACTCTTTATTTTTACTCAAGACATTTTGAATGTGTCCAACATAATATCCAGAAGATAGTAATTCCTTTCCTTCCTTCCTTATGTATCTACTTATCATAATGTTACGTAAGAGGAAACGAGAAGACAAGCTCGAGAACGAGAATATATTAAAAAAGTTTGAGGCCTGTAATAAGTCCCTAAACTAAAATATAACAAGTCAATAAAAAATATAAAAAAATTAGTCACAAATTTTATAATTATCAGAGTCTCTAGATCGGCTAGAACCGAACATTCCTACTATTTGATACTATCCACCACTATTATTGTAAAACAGCCCATGATTATGAAATAAATAATTATAGGAAATGAAGCAAAGAGAGTTCGGACGATTTGGGGCAAAGTAATAAATTTCTATAAATTTTAAATTTAAATAAATTTGGATTAAGAATATTGTAAATAGTAAGCGTGTTACATTGTGAATTTGTGATGCTACACCTTCGTTATTTTTCTTTTGCAATCACAATGTAACACGCTTACTATTTAAGTACAATATTCTTAATCCAAATTTATTAGATTTTATTTTCTATTTTTTAGTTGGACTTTTTTTATTAAAGCGTGTTTTTTTTAGTTTTTTATTCTATTAATTTATTTTATACTTTTTGGTCTTTGATAACTTAATATGTTAGATCGGACCCTGGTTACTATTGAAAGACAAACTACTCGTCAAGACGATTCTAACGAGCCTAAACTCGATGAGGTTGTGTCGTTTCATTGCGAAGTTCCTATGACCACCTTCCAGTTCCATCATCAGACCCTGGTTACCATTGAAAGACAAACTACCCGTCAAGGCGATTCTAACGAGCCCAAACTCGTTGGGGTTGTGTCGTTTCATTGCGAAGTTCCTATGACCACCTTCCAGTTCCATCATCAGACCCTGGTCACCATTGAAAGACAAACTACTCGTCAAGACGATTCTAACGAGCCCAAACTCGATGGGGTTGTGTCGTTTCATTGCGAAGTTCCTATGACAACCTTCCAGTTCCATCATCAGACCCTAGTCACCATTGAAAGACAAACTACTCGTCAAGACGATTCTAACGAGCCCAAACTCGATGAGGTTGTGTCGTTTCATTGCGATGATCCTATGACCACCTTCCAGTTCCATCATCAGACCCTGGTTACCATTGAAAGACAAACTACCCGTCAAGGCGATTCTAACGAGCCAAACTCGATGGGGTTCTGTCGTTTCATTGCGAAGTTCCTATGACCACCTTCCAGTTCCATCATCAGACCCTGGTCACCATTGAAAGACAAACTACTCGTCAAGACGATTCTAACGAGCCCAAACTCGATGGGGTTCTGTCGTTTCATTGCGAAGTTCCTATGACCACCTTCCAGTTCCATCATCAGACCCTGGTCACCATTGAAAGACAAACTACTCGTCAAGACGATTCTAACGAGCCCAAACTCGAGGAGGTTGTGTCGTTTCATTGCGAAGTTCCTATGACAACCTTCCAGTTCTATCATCAGACCCTGGTCACCATTGAGAGACAAACTACTTGTCAAGACGATTCTAACGAGCCCAAACTCGATGGGGTTGTGTCGTTTCATTGCGAAGTTCCTATGACCACCTTCCAGTTCCATCATCAGACCCTGGTTACCATTGAAAGACAAACTACTCGTCAAGGCGATTCTTGACGAGTAGTTTGAATGAATGAACTATGAAGTATGGATAATGAGATAATTCCTGCAGATTCCCTCCAGCTCTATCATCAGATCAGTTCCATGGTACCATATTATTGTCACCGAAGTTACGCCCTTTCATTTGATACCCCACTCGGGTATATTTGCAGTATAGTTTGTGTGCCATATAGGTAGATCCCCTTTTGGACCCCTATCTCCGTAACCCCCTGACCGATCCTGCTCATGTTCGAACTTAAAAATTCTATTGACCTCAACTACTTGTATACCAAAAATCATGAAGATCAGAGCAACGGTACTCAAGTTATCGTCGAACAAACATACAAACATACAAACATACAAACATACAAACATACGAGCGACCGACCCTTCTCAACACTAGACCTCTCTCGCTTCGCTCGTTCGGTCAATTATGCACCAAAGGAGTAAAGTAATGTCTTTCGTCACGGGTGACATTGGACCCCGAGCGTAACGAGGGATTCGAGTAATGTAAAGTGAGTCAAGCGGTTCAAGCCGCCCAATTTGAAGGCATGCTGTATTCCGCGTTCTTTTCACAACGTCTCCAAGATAATAAAAGTCGCACTGTTTAGAATGCCTGTACATCGATATTAGAGATATTGGCTATTGGCTGGGAAATTATGTCAAAATCTTAACCTAGTAGATTTTTGTAGACCAATTCAATGCTTCTTTGTAAAGGGCATTATGCCTGTGGTGTGCTAAGAGTTTTCATGCGTAGGTATAATATCAACGCTCTAAACTCAAAATACTTGGAAGTTTTATACAACATTTATATTCCTTGGGAGTTTCATATACAATAATTTCCTTTATTATAGTTTTTTATCGGATACATTTAGGGGAATGTGCAACAGAAAGTAACTAATTTTGCCATCTTCATTCTTTCGTCATACAACCAGGAAAACTTATTTGCAACACTGATTCATGGTGGAAGTCGCAGACACCAGCACTAAAGATTTTTCTTTCATTCCTTATTTGTAGTCTTTTGTAGAGCAAAGGAATGGAATGAGTTGCCTGACGCGTACAATTTGGGGATCTTCAAGTGAGGAGTGAATAGGTTCTAGGAAAGCATGCTACATCTTAGGCCACATTGTCTCCTACCATCAGGCAGGTGTGAAAGTGTTCAAACGCTGACTTAGTTTTTTATATATAATACTAGCGACCCGCCCCGGCTTTGCACGGCTATATTATGCATGTATGATACATATAAACCTTCCTCTTGAATCACTCTATCTATTTAAAAAAACCGCATCAAAATCCGTTGCGTAGTTTTAATATGTAGTGATATTTGCATTTGACGTCATTAACCTGAGGGAAGCGATGATGAGGTCAAGGATGTAGCATGCTCGCCTGGTATCTATTCTAGACAAGTTAGTTTTCGGCGAACAGCGATCGCGTCTTACACAAATAAGACCCCGATCCCTTAAGAATAGCAAAATAAAAAGTAACCTAGATTGCTTTCAAAGATATTTTTTATCTTCATACTGAGTTTCATCTAACAAAAATGAAAATATATCTAGTAATTTCAGAGCCTATAATAACAACAAAACATCCGAAACATCGGCCCGTAAAACATCAAACGGACTGAAACTTTTCATCAAATATTATTCTAGAAAATACTAACAAAGGAAAATAGTCCAATCATAACAGTCCCAGCTCGTAGGAAACAACAGAAACAACAACTAATGACTGTTGGAAGTCTATCCATTAATTTCTCCCATTTCCCCACCATGGTTGTATCTTTATTATTTACTACCTCAAATTTACAATTTAATTATTTTAGAGATGCAATATTTTAATTTTACATTTTTTATGAAACTATAAATTTAATTTGATATAATTTTGACACTGTCTGAACCGAAATTACTTGATCAGTCAAAAGTTTTTGGCAATGTCGCAAAGAAAGAAGTTCACTTGATTCTATTCGAAGAGTTTGAAATGATAAGAGGTACCGGGCGCTCTCTCCATACAAATATAGTCGACTTTTTCCTCCCTGAATACTAACACTACAGCAAATATTTTTGTTGCATAAAATTTATAACTGCCATGACCCAATGTTTTGTTTTTTAAATCTTAATTTCTATGATAATTAGAAAATGAAAAAAACCAAGACATAGTCGTGGCCGTTATAGGTTTTATGCAACAAAAATATTTGTGCTAGTGTCATTATCCAGTGAGGAAACAGTCAACTACGTTTGTTTGGAGAGAGAAAGAGAAGAAAAGATTCTTGGATTTTGTTTAATAAGCCTTTACATAAAATCTTGATGATTTGAAGAGCGCCAGGAACTTTAATTCATGCTGTTCAGGGCTTTGTAGCGCCTGGGGCATGTATTAGATGAAGTAAGCTTGCCTAGAACCTATACCACTCTCTTAAAGTCAACTATGTCTAGAGGAAACACTTTTTCAATAAGATTTAGATTTATTTTTACTTTAATTATAACGTTTTACAAAAACATCATCACTACATAGTATAAAATAAAGTCACTTTTCGCCGTCCCTATGTCCCTATTTCCCTTTGTATATTAGATCTTTAAACTACGCAACGGATTTTGATGCGGTTTTTTTTAATAGATAGAGTGATTCAAGAGGAAGGTTTATATTTATAAAACATGCATAATATAGCCGTGCGAAGCCGGAGCGGGTCGCTTGTTTACAATAATTAAAGAACAATTGGACAAATTCCATCTTCCGAACACTGGTGACAATAAACCATCTAATTATAATCAAAATACTAAAAATAATAAGCTACTACTAAAATTGGTTCACGATTAACCGTCCCTCTAACCGCCCCCCCCCCTTACGGAAAACGGTCCCCTTGTCAAAATTAGCTTTGATTCTGCAGCTGACGTTTTGATGACCAAAACACAAACTGCATTGCAAATGTGGTTAGCTTGAGTTAGCTCCATTATCTGTGTATTTCGAGAACGACACATTAATTGTCAAAATCAAATATTGCAGGAAATTCCACACATCGTCATCTAGCCCCTTGCTAGGTAACTAGACTTGTGTTATGGGTGCTAAACAACGGATATACTACTTATATACTTTCCTTTTGTAAATAACACTACATAGTATAAAACAAAGTCGCTTTCTCTACCCCTATATCCCTTTGTATTCTTAAATGTTTTAAACTACGAAACGGATTTTGATGCGGTTTTTTTTAATAGATAGAGTGATTCAAGAGGTAGGTTTATATGTATAATACATGATAATATAGCCGTGCGAAGCCGAGGCGGGTCGCTAGTATAATTATAATACATGGAAACAACCAGACCACAGACAAATATCTAAACATAAATACTTGTCTGAGGCGGGAATCGAACCCGCAACCCTGTGTTTGGCAGTCTGGCACAGTGACCATTGTGCCAACTGGATCGTCAACTATCTATCTTTAAGATGCTGCTAGTGAGAAAATTATGAAAAGAAAAAGTTATATCTTTTTGTATGAATAAAATATACGGTATTATCCCCTTGAGATGAAAGGGTACCGGCTCTCTCTCTCCATACAAACGTAGTCGACTGTTTCCTCCCTGAATAATGACACTAGCGCAAATATTTTTGTTGCGTAAAACCTATAACTGCCATGACTATGCACCTATGTCTTGGTTTTTTCATATTCGAATTATCATAGAAAGTAAGAGTTAAAACAAGAAAATATATATAAAAAATAAGACATAGGGGGTCATGGTCATGCCAGATATAAGCTTTATGCTGCAAAAATATTTGCTCTAGTATCATTATCCAGGGAGGAAACAGTCGACTACGTTTATATGGAGAGAAAGCTGGTACCCTGTCTCTTAAGATAATATAATGCTCATATTAAAACTCAAATAATCGTATAACATACATACACTGAGACCCCGTTCCACTCGGTAAATTTTTAATGAAATGGGTACCTCGAAGCATTTCAATATATTACCCAAAATGATACACAACTGTTTAAATTTTCACGCTTTCTAACGTAGAGCGCGATTATCTTTACAACATGAAACATATTGTGGAAAATTCATTGTGTTATTAAATTTTCACAAGATATGCTATTTTTTATCTTATTCCAAAGTTATAAGGCTTAAAATGATATGTTTGTTAGGCGATATTTTTCGTTTTCAGAGATAAAATTATCAAAGAAAGAATGGAATTTCAAAATATAAATTTTTGTTTGTATTTTATTCGAGTGCGATTTAATTCTGTTTTGTGACAATGGAATTGACGGGATTTTGTGTTGTTTTTCGATTTTTGATGATATTTTCTTTTTGGTTCGTAAAAATAATGAAGCTAATAAAATAAAATTGATTCAGTTGTCTGGGTCTGTGGTGCCTGATGTTTAGTCTATAATATCAGATGCATGATAGCATAGATAGCTTTAAAATACCCAAATCGTAGCGCCAAACAGGACCAATAATAAAATAAAGAAATCGCGTTCTCCCGACCGCAGGGGTCAGTGGGGGGGAGGTTCCTAAGTTTTTGATGGTGGGTGAATAGTGAGAAACTGGATGTGTTAAAATAGGGGTAGAGTAGGGCTTTTGATACCACAATTATCAAAAACTACGGTTTCACCCGCGTGACTCCCGATTCCGTCGGTATATCGGGATAAAAGTAACCTATGTTACTCCCAATAAATCAATGTAAAAAAACCGCATCAAAATCCGTTGCGTAGTGTTAAAGATCTAAGCATACAAAGGGACATAGGGACGGCGAAAAGTGACTTTATTTTATACTATGTAGTGATAGTGAAGTACCTATTACTTAAGGTTTACCATATTTGTTCAAGTGAGACCAAGTTCTGCTCCTCTGTCAGCATCCCTTTCGCTTTGATGCTCCGTGCTACAAGATTCTACGCTACGACGTGCTATGTGGAGTCTACGGTGCTACGAGACGAGCTACGCGACTACGGCTACGACGTAGTACCAAGAGAGTAGAGAGATATCACCTCGTAGTTAGAAAAATTATAATTCTCAAAGAAAAAAATGTTAAAGATATGTCAAAGTAACATTTGACAGATGTCAAAGTGACATGACAGATGCCAAAGCGACATTTGACAGATGTCAATATTCAATTAGGTACCATTTAATTTTATGAGTTTCTTCTAATTTTTCATCAAAATCGATTGAGCGATTTAGGCGTAATAGTGTAACAGACAAACGGACAGTCAGATATAGTGACTTTCGCATTTACAATATTAGTAGAAATAGCATTAACTCGCGTTTCCACAAGCGTAAGTCGCGATCCCGTGGGAATATTGAGATGAAAAGTATTTCCAATGAATCTATCCTCATACCAAGTTTCATCAAAATCGTGTTTCATTAGTGTAGGCAAAGATTGACCCTTAAGAGGAAAGGGTACCTGCGCTCTCTCCATACAAACGAAGTCGACTGTTTCCTCCCTGGATAATGACAATAGCACAAATATTTTTGTGCCCTAAAACCTATAACTGCTATGACCATGAAGCAAGAAAAAAAATTCCTGGGCGGGATTTTTTTTATTCTTCCATGGCTATGACTATGCCCCTATGTTTTGGTTTTTTTATTTTCTAATTATCATAGGAATTAAGATTATCACTATCATTATCACTTCATCACTACATAGTATAAAACAAAGTCGCTTTCGCCGTCCCTATATCCCTATGTATGCTTAGATCTTCAAAACTACGCAACGGATTTTGTTGCGGTTTTTTAATAGATAGAGTGATTAAAGAGGAAGGTTTTTAGATATAATACATGCATAATACAGCCGTGCGAAGCCGGGGCGGGTCGCTAGTTAAGATAAAAATAATAATAAAAAAAACCCAAAAAAATAAGGTCACAATCATGGCAGTTATAAGTTTTAAGCACCAAAAATATTTGCTCTAGTGTCATTTTCCAGGTAGAAAACAGTCGACTACGTTTGTAATAGTTTGTGTGGAAAGTACCCCGATACCCTTTCCTCTTAACCGTCCCTGTATTTATTTAAATAAACTATTTCCCTGTACTACTTCCTATACGTAACAGTTCTAGACATCTAAACCATTATTAATCCTGACACCTCCGGTCTCCGGTCTCCGGTCTGGAGATCACGTATGTTTTTGAGATCCACTCCCGTTCGACCTACACCGAAGATAATTAAGATTACTGTGAAGATGGAGAGAAAACGCCTCGTAGTTAGAAAAGTGGTAAAGTGGAGAGATAACACTTCGAAGTTAGTAAAGTAAAGTTTTATTTTTAGAGTTCTGTAGGTAGGTACCTCAAAACGTAAAAAAATGGTCCCGTGAATTCGGTTTATAAGGACGTTAATTTTACATGATAACCTCATAAGAAACCGATTAATAATTCATTTTTGTTTCGTTTTTTTTTTTCCATTTTTTTCTTCTTTTTTTTTCCTTTACATAAGTCTTCTACTCTTCACCATAACATAAGCCCAGATGAGCGATATTATTATTTAACAATATGCTGCGTGCTGTGTGACGTCATTGTTGGCATGACGTCACCGGAACGTGACAATGACGTTACATAATGGGAACGTGACAATGACGTCAACTTTTTTGTGAATGCAGGTGTTCCATCAACTTACTAGACGTTATCACGTCAAAAGGAATCCATAACTATTGTCCATCTTGTCCGTATACCACCACCGATTTTTGGAACGAAGTTCCTTATCGCGCGTTGTGAAAGGGGGCTAGACGGAAAAAATTAAGACCAAAAGTTGTAACGACACTTTTTGCATAGAAAGCAACCCAGTTATTTTCATTTCGTCTTTCTATTTCGCATTGAACAGTGTGGTGTCGCAACGATTATTTACAAATACAAAAAAAAATACAAAAAAAAAATTAAAAAAAAATTACAATTCCTTCACTAATTAATCGAAAGGAACTTCGTTACATCCGGGTGTCCTTTAACACCTCTCAAGTTTTTTTAAGACAGAAAGTGTTTTTAAAGAGAAATCGTAAGTTAAAAAAGCGTAAATTACAGGTTATAGATACTTCAAATTAAGAAAAGCGTTGATTGTTAAAATAGAGAAATGTTAAAGAAATAAGCGTCAGATAAAGAAAATTGGAGGAAGAAGACCAGAAAAGTATACCCCACCAGATGGGATTAATAACTGCATGGAGAGGGAGAGAAGATCAGTGCAAAATTACACAACTTGATGCAAACATTACTTGAATCTTTGTTTTTTTTACAATAAATATGTCAGCGATTGATCACTATCTCACACAATGCTAAGTGACGATGTTGTCAAAGATGTACCACGCGCCCCTAGAAGATTTCTACAGGGTTATTGGTAATTATACTAGCAAGCCGTTGAGGGCTACTTCTGTGCACTTAGACAAACAATTTTTGTTCTACGACTTTTAAAAATTAGATTAGATTTAACTGAAAATCAGCTGTTACATACACGGAGAGGTCATTAACCTTAAAATTTTACTTATTGTTAAAGTTTTATCTACTGGTCTTAGTCTGAATAACCTTTGTTTTAAAAAATCACCTGTTTTTCGAATTCATATAACCTAAAAATTTTCATATTTTTTTCGAATTTCCAAAAGTCGTAGAACAAAAAGTTGTTTGTTTAGGTGCATAGAAGTAGCCCTCAACGGCTTGCTAATATAATTACCAATAACCTATAACAATAAGTCTTGTATTCGTCACTCGTCACACCATAACACAAGCCCAGATGACCGATATTATTATTAAATACTCTGTTTCCTAAGTTGCCATGACGCGTCTGGTCATATTACTATGACGCATGACGGCACACAATATTACCGTGACACTTTTGTGTGAATGCAGCTGTTCCACCAATTTACTAGACGTTATCACGTCAAAAATGTTCTTCAGGATACATTTTAATTTAGATATCTTTGACCTATCCTTATTATAAATTCAACTCAGGTGCCTTCCTATATGACTTATGGAAATGCTCGGTGATATATTAGGTAGGTAACTTTACAGATATTTGTTTGAAATTTATTTTCTGGGAAGCTCCTGGTACTTATACGTTCTTGCTACGGGTATAGGCTTAGAGAAACGTACTGGGTTTCTCTCAGCTTATTCAGCCTATTATTACATTATTTATCTGTCCTGTATCACGGGGCTATGGAGTCCCGGACCTTTGGAAGGCGTGCGTGGAGCCGAAGCCAGCACGTAGCGGCCCTTTACACTAGCAAGTATAATAGCAAACAATGGGGTGGATTCTAAACCGGCGATTATCCCTGTCTACACTATAAAGTGCAACCAAGGACAACCTCCGGTTTGGATAAATTTATTGATAATCTACAGGATAAAACTACTTGAGCTATTGTGATGGGATGGTAGTGGACTAGATACTGGGGAACTATGGCACCTGCCAATGTCCAATAAACACGTAAAAATGGCAGGCGGAGACTCGCCAACTCTCAGACTGGGCCACCCTAATTAGCCGAGTAAATTACAGCAAGGGGGCAACAGGAACGTGAGTGGCTTGAAGGATGGAGAGGCCTCACTGGATTTTAAGTCATCATTGATAGTAGTCCGAGCGAGCGGGCCAACTCATCACTGACGTTCGGCATCTATCCTTCGAGTATTTCTACCCTTGCGACTCCACTCTGGACGGCCACTGAAGGCAAGCCAAAGGCGGGGGACCGCTTCCTCGTCAATATTTACTCCGACCAGCCAACCAAGGCAAGCCGGAGATGAGGAACGGTGACTTCCCCCTGGAAAACTCGGGACCGCGGGGTCGTTACTCCCCGTCACCTCGCCGGGGTAACCGGCCGGGGTGAGGCGAGGTGACGGGGAGTTTATTATATTTATTTGTTTACATCATTATATTACATTACCTCCGATATGCCGGGAACGCGTTCTACAGTTAATATTTAACCCGATTTTCCCCTTCCAGTCCCCTTTTTGTTGGGATGTATCTACTTCTCCAATCCAAAACCGCTGACGACAAAAAAATATGTAAAATCATGGTATTTTGAGACAACTTGGCAAATTGGAAAACTGGACATTTTGGGACAGTGGTAAAATGATCATTCATCCATGACTAGCCAGACTAATTAATAGTCTGGCGTATCAGGCAAATTGATTCTTTAGAACATGCATAAAAAAAATATATATATACGCGACGAATTGAGAACCTCCTCCTTTTTTGAAGTCGGTTAAAAACTGAATATGTTTGGGCGTAAGTACCACTATGTTACAAGGTATGTCGTTTAATACCCTCACATTTATCGTTAAATATGAGTGATTGCCCCTACGCCACAAAAACTAAAAATATCTGTTTTATTTTCTTCAAGGTCGTAAACGCCATTTTTTGGCGAATTGGAAGATTTTAAATACACAGATCGATAGAGAATGAAAAAATAAGTAGGGCTGCATCAAAAAGTCAATTTCGCCAAAATAGCGCTTACGCCCTTTGAGCCCCGAGGTATCGATATACCAAGTTTCATTCAGATTTGTTGTAAAATACAACCTAAAGATAAGGTACCAACATACGTATTGACAAAGGAAAATAATGCCAGACCTAAAACAGGAACGCTTCGCTCGCTTGGTCCATAATGGCAGCGGCCTATGAAACAAAATATCTAACAAAATATTTCCGAGGTAAATCGGCGAAAAATTGAATTTGCTACCCTTATATAATACCTAGAGCTCTCTTGAGATCGAACGAATGTGTGGTACAAAGTCATAAAAAAAAAACTTCATTTTCGAAAAAAATTAGCCTGTTTACAACTTGTTTCCGAGACTACGAAATTGAACTTTTCTAAACTTCTAGGCGAATAACTTTTGTTCTACGATTTTTGGAAAATTTTCATTCAAAAGTTTTGTATGAAATAGATGATGTTCGAGTTAAAATTTCCTTAAAATAAAAATGAATTTCCTTAAATCGTAGAACAAAAGTTGTTAGGGTGCACAGAAATAGCCCACACAACAGCCTTCTTATATAATTACCAATATCCCTGTTTATAAAAAAACTTCAATTTATATTAAAAAAAAACCCTGACTTTTATTCTCAATAACTTATAATAATAATAATATAATAATAAATCATTTATTTCAGAAAAAAGAACATTTACATATTATTTTCCATATTATTATAAATTAAATTAAAAATTAGATTAAAAATTAAATTAGGTAGGTACGTACATATTATTATTTAAACTAAAATACATAGGCGGGGTCAGTCTACTTGGCAGTGGAAAGCGATGTAGCATGTATTATCCTCCAGTGCCCAACAAATGGCCCGTCCACCCGCTCTCGTCGCTATGAGACTGTTGGCACTACCACGAATCCGCCTCACCAGAGATGCCGTTCTTTTACGTATTATTGTATAGAAGTCATCGATATGTGCATTCACGAACATCCCTGATGCCTTTACTTATAAACGACTAAACCAATTTCGATCAACCATAGCTAAGAACACTTCCGACTATAATTCATCTTTCAAACAAAATCGGTTAATCCGTTCGGAAACTACGATGCCACACGCACAGAGACACATCAAACTTATAACACCCCGTCGTTTTGACAGCTGTCACTTTGACATCTCTCATTTTGGCAGTTACCTGGCATTATGTCGCTGTTTTGATCGTCTTTGTTTCCATTTCGATCGGTCCCCCGAAGCGACAATATTTAATAAAAAAAAATCACCTGTAGGTACTTACGTAAGGTCATAATTTCGGGGTTATTTTTGTTCTTTTTGTGGGGGTTTTCACGTTTATGCCTTTTTTGTTCTATTGCTTTTTTTATAGCTTTTTTTTTTGCTTGTTATTATTTTGTTTTGATTGTCTTTTGTTTTCATTAACCCCCGACGCAAAAATGACGGGGTTTTTGTGGTGTCTGTCTGTGGCATCGTAGCTTCCGAACAAATGAACCGATTTTGATTTAGTTTTATTTTGTTTGAAGGAAAAATTAATCGGGAGTGTTTTTGGCTATATTTGATCGAAATCGGTTTAGCCGTCTTAAATCTATGGGGGATAAAAGTCAGGATTAAAAACCGAATGTAAGTAGATATGCCCGAGTGGGGTATCAAGTTAATATTATGTGCCCTTTGGCTTCGCTTGGATCTTTTTACTTTTTCTCCCCATTTTTTGCGATCGTCTTTTGTTTCTGTTTCGATCATCATTTCGATCGTTTTTTGTTTCTAAATCAAAGTTGGTCTTATGCTAGTTGGTATCTTGCGAGTTATGCGTTTTGCGTAGAGGTGGTGTTTTGCGTAGTAGGTTTTATGCGTCTAAAGGGTCGCTTTTGCATCGGGGATGAAAAAGTCATATAATTTATCGCTACCTCCCAATACTTAAGCTTATACCTGTCCTCATCGAACTACTTGACAATACCCGCGTGGGCCCGTGAGGCCCAATTAATTGATAAGACCTACCTCAATCAAAACCAATTATCGGCTGCCATCAATTTAGATTATTCTGTTATTAACCAAATATATTATTTATGTAATCAACGATCTGTATTGTGAAATTTACGTAAAACTAGCTGCGCTTCGTAGTACCGACTTTAATCTTTTAAGCTATTGCATAGCTTTTATCGCAGGCTTTGCGCGCGGCGACCGAATCAAGAAAATTCCGTAACGAAAATAAAACCTAACACCCCCACTCCGCCTACCATGTAGCTCGGCCGAGCGTTCGCTTAACGTGTATGTATATGGTACGACTGTATTATATTTCTTTTTTCACCGTTTTATTTTGTAAAAAATATGTTAGAGTTTGACCACTATCTCACACGATGGTATGTGACGATGCGGTCTAAGATGTAGTACGCTTTCCTAGAAGATACCTATACGCTCGTGACTCAAAGTGATCTTTGAGTCAGTTTAATTGGTGGTCCAAATAAACTGACTTATTCCTGGACTTTCACAAATATATCAAAATCAAAATTACACAAATCGGCCCAGCTGTTCTCAAGTTATGGCATGACCAAGGAAAATGGGGATTATCTAATAATCTGGCGTTACCCCGCGGTTTTTTGGGATAAAAAGTAGCCTAAATGTTATTCTAAGACTTCAAATCTCTATAATACCACTACTATACTATACTATACAATACTAAGTTTCATCACAATCGGTTCAGCCGTAATTAAGTAGTCGTAGTTATAAACGGTGTAACTAAACTTTGTTATATTTATAGATAAAAAATAGATGTTACCTATGTATTATTTGCAAAAAAATAAGGTATTTAAGTATTATATCCATTGTCTGGTCACCATAACACAAGTCCAGTCTCTTCGCTTGGAGCAAGATGGCGCTGTGCCCTTCTATATTATTTATTTATTTGTCTTTTGATTTTTGGTTTCGAATCGTGTCATGTGGATACCTTATCTCTGCATTTATATTCACAATTTTAAAGTCCTTTAACTCAAACAGGACTTTAAAGGCCATGAAAACCTTCTAAAAATATCAATTTAAGAGCCTACGGTCGGTCTGCAATTGTGTTGCCGACTGTACTTTAAGAATAAAATACCTATACCCACTCGAACTCGAAATAATATGCATGGGCGTATCATAAATTCACGATTCCTCCATTATTTGATGTTAAGATTTCATTCCTTCCTATTAATAATTTTAAAGAATGTTTTCATTCCAATACTTATGAGGAAATTTCCCTCTTAAGAAGGTATTTATTCCTAAAATAATTATTTGTTATCTAAATAAGGAAGTGCCCTTCTGTTTCACTCGAGATTTCTATTTAGAATATCAAACTGTTGGTTTTACATTTTAATTTCAAATTAATTTGTTTCGTTTTCATTAAATCCATTAGAACTGTTTATGTGACAAGCTTTAAAACGAAATGGTAATGAATGAATTTTGATGGTTTGGGTCTACGCCTTGGCTATAGAGGACTATGAGTTTCTTGTGCCTTTCAAGGCACACATTCTAAATTAGTTTTTAGGGCGTTTCAATGTGATATTATGTAAATTTTATGATTCCAAATAAAGAATTTAGTCTTTGACTTTGATTTGTAGGTCTAAAATAACTACTTTCGAAGACGAATTCGAAATGTAGTTTTATTTTGTGTATGATTAACCTTCTTCAAAAAAGGAGGAGATTCTCAATTGGCTGCTTACTTATACAATTACATTATTTGTTTATAATAAATGGTCATAGGTGCAAAACGCGAGTTGCGACGCGGTTAGATTCATTTCTATGGAAAATGGTGTAAAATTGCAGTAATTAAAGACGCTTCTTTAGATTAACGTCGTCGTTCAGTTCATTTGACACTATTTTCTGAAATACTTAGTGATAGTGGGCATTACGGCGAACAAATCCTAAAGCGTCTCGGAAACAGGATATTTGTTTAAACATGGAATGTATCACGTTTCTTTGAATATACCATTTCCGAAACGATATAGAGGTTTGGTCTGAAGGCGTTATTTGTTTACCGTGATGCCCTCTATCGATAAGTATGAATCTCAAAGTGCACCGCGCAAAAAAAAACACTATGCCAAGCTCCCATAAAAAACAGCGCACTCCGGGAGCGCAGGCAGAAGTGAAAACTGTATATCTGTGTAAAATCTCATCTGTCGCGAGAACATACGCAAAAAGAGTTTTCGATGAAAAAAAATAAAAATAGTCGGACGACTATTTGTCGTCCGACAAATGGTCGTCCGACATTTGTCGTCCAACATTTGTCGTCCAACAAATAGTCGTCCGACATTTGTCGTCCGTCAATAGTCGTCCGACAAATAGTCGTCCGACATTTGTCGTCCGTCAATAGTCGTCCGTTAAAAAATACCATATGTACGTCTTAATACACTCACAGCCAAATTAAAAAACTGTATATCTGTGTAAAATCTCATCTGTCGCGAGAAAATCTGTCGTCTGTCGCGAGAACGGCTGAAAATGCTCACCCACAAAAGTGCCCAACGCGCCATAAGAAGTTTTCACTTAAATAAATGCTAGGACCCCTTTCCGATAGTAAAGCACTTGTAGTAGGAGTGTGGTAGGAGCACAGAATAAATAGTACAAGTAGCTAAACTAAATACTTATAGCCCTAAGCTAAACATTTAAACAATTATTTCTCATAACAAACAGTTTTTATAGAGAAAAATACTTTTAGCGTTACTTAAAATTGCGAGTCCTACTTATAATTTTCTGCTTCATTATTTTTTTAGGTCACAAACAAACCTACTCTTATGAAAATTTTTATTTAATAAAATGCTTTAAAAATCCGTCGCGCTCAGCTTAATGAAGTAACCTTATATTATCTAGATTTTTGCAAAGGTCAGACCCTACTTTGTAATCTTTCAGGTCGTTTGTCATAACCTTTAGGTATGTTTAGTGATGGGAGTTAATCTGCAATTATTAGGCCTCGAAATTCAATAAGTTGATAAATCCTACTTGTACTTGTATACGGGGTGTTTTCCGCAATAAGACTCTTTTTAATTCGAGCAGCCTCTGGGTAAACCACACTCGCCGGGCTGCCAGTGACCTACGTATCCAATATAATGACATTTTCAGGATGCTGTTGCGACTGCCTCGCTTTTGTAGTGCATCTCAGATGTTCGCTGAAGCACGCACGAACGACTTTCATGCGATTATTCGCAAGAAAGTGGTTTCCCTACTGCAGCGGGCGCGAGGTAGCCGCAATGGCATCCTGCAGATGATTGTCGCGCGTCAGGACTGCCCCATACAATACCGTTGGATGAGGGTTGTGATGGGCGATAAAATTTGACATTGACTTTTATAAATTTTTTAATCCTTATTTTATTTTATTGATTTATTATTTTTAAATGTTTTATGTAATTTTATTTATGTGATTTAATTTAATTTGTATTATTTTATTTAATATGTACCTACTTATGGAATTTAATTCTGAAATAAAATTTAATTTATTTATTTAATTGGGTCGTTTTTACGTGAGGATGGAGTAGGCTTGCCCAGCACCTACTACCGTCTCAGCTTAGTCGACCATGTCCAGAGGAGAGAACTTGTCAATACTTCTGGAGCTAACTACGCCGCGGGTTTCATTACGGTGAAGGAAAACATCGTGATGAAACCCGCGGCGTAGTGAAAGCATGTCAATTAGCGCACATAATTTTTTCTTAAGAAAAATCCATTGGTGCACGGCCGACTGGGATTCGAACCCACGACCTTCAGACGGTATCTACTACTAAGCCAACACCGATCATAATCCTAACTAAAATTATAATTCGAAAGTTGTTTTTTGTTTGTTTGTTCTCTTTTCTCGGACTGGACCAATTTTGGTAGTTTAGAGGTACTTCTAATCCCGAAATTCCAGCAGAATCGGGGTGGCACCTTGTCTTCTAAATATAGAGTTAAATTTTCATTAAATATCAAATCAAAGCAAATAATAAAAAAAAAGGGTGCGTGTACTTATGTACGCGCGTGAGAAGTTATACTTCTTTGGCATTAAAAAAAAAAAATAAAAAAAAAAATGAAAAAAAAAAAAAAAAAAAAAAAAAAAAAAAAACGCCCCAAAAAAAAAACGTCCGACAAAAAAAAAAAAAAAAAAAAAAAAAAAAAAAAAAAAAAAAAAAAAAAAAAACCTCGTCCGACAAAAAACTCGTCCGGCAAAAAACTAGTCCGACAAAAAACTCGTCCGACAAAAAACTCGTCCGACAAAAAACTCGTCCGACAAAAAACTCTGGACTGGAAAAGGATTGTCAACACAATCAATAAAGTTCAATTTAGATTTAAACAACTTCTCCCGTGAGAATTTTGTGTGACGTGAGAATTTTGTGTCTCGCTTTTGTAAAATTTCACTCTCATCATTTTTTCATAACGCGCCTAAAGAAGTATAACTTCAAAAATATTCAATAGGTGTACAATAGTGTACATCACATTGCAGCGTCTTATAAAAAACTAAGTTAGGACAATAAGAAGAAGGCACAAGAAACTCATATCGCCAAATTCGCCAAGTTATGTAGAATTGTCCTATTCATATATTTATTCATAATTTACATTATACGTCATTATGTTATATTTTACACTAGCGACCCGCCTCGGCTTCGCACGGCTATATTATGCATGTATAAACCTTCCTCTTGAATCACTCTATCTATTAAAAAAACCGCATCAAAATTCGTTGCGTAGCTTTAAAGATTTAAGCATACAAATCTCTTTGTATGCTATACGGACAGAGAAACCGACTTTGTTTCAAACTATGTAGTGCTAGTGATAGTGATTTTGTATGTAATATTAATAAATAAAACTTAAATTAAATAGCAATAAAAAGAGAAATACACCATGTCAGAAAGTCGTGAAATAGAATGTCAAGTTAGGTACTTACTAGGTACAACAATTTATAATTTAACTAGCGACCCGCTCCGGCTTCGCACGGCTATATTATGCATGTATTATACATATAAACCTTCCTCTTTAAACACTCTATCTATTAAAAAAACCGCATCAAAATCCGTTGCGTAGTTTTAAAGATCTAAGCGGTCAAAGGGAAATAGGGACAGAAAAACCGACTTTGTTTTATACTATGTAGTGATAGTGACTATGTAGTGATGAAGTGATAGCTAAAAAATCGTCAATGCTGTAGAAGCACCGCTTAATAAGCAACTGTTTGAGTCAAGTTTTAAAAAGTCGAAAAATACCGGCACTAGTTACAAGTTATTGCAAGTTATGTGCTATTGACGTGACAACGTTTTATAAATTGGTTTGCCGGGTGACACTTCAAGAAACTGCGTTACGCTCCGCTGACGTTATGCGCTCACAATGAGAGCGAGTGAGAGGCACGCGGGCATGGTTAGCCCGCCTAAGAGCGAGAGAGACAGACATAAAAAGTGAAAGGCACGCGTCCCTTCCACTCGAGCACAGTTGTTGTCACGTAAAACTTTCGCCCGTATACCGACTTTACAGGCAACCAGTTTTTTTGTTATGTGCAAAGTAGTACAATTTCCCGAATTAACCAGGGATATTTTTACTTTGTCTTTCAAATATCTTGTTACATGTAATAGCGTACTTCCTGCTAATTGTGAACAGTTACATAATGTATTTGTTTTAAACATTACATGGTAATGGAAAATGTACGTGAAGGTACCAATTTTCTTCAGACTGTGCCTCTGTAGACTGAAGACTTTATACAGTGTTTAGACGAAGGGTGTCTAATACGATAAGGATTGTTCTAGACGTTTGACGTTTGTTCTAGACGTGAACAAATTTAAAAAATGAGAATATTTTCAACTGCTGAAAATCAGCTGTTTCTTGGAGTTAGAGGTCATTGTCCTTTAAGTTTTAATTGTTTCTTACCTTATTTTTAAGGAAAAATGCGTCTTCAAAAATTGCGACTAAGACGAGACTCGAACTCGCATCCCTTGAATACCGTTCAAATGCGTTGCGTTGCGAGTCTCGTCTTAGTCGCAATTTTTGAAGACGCATTTTTCCTTAAACATATTTTCAGATAGCCCAGTGCAGGCTTAGCACTTAAAAAAATAAAAAATCATTCAATCATTGTTTCTTACCTTTTTAATCTTTTCACCTCTACGACGCAACCCTTACAACCGCCATTTTTAGGGTTCCGTCCCTCAAAAGGTAAAAATGCCGGCCAAGTGCGAATCGGACTCGCGCACGAAGGGTTCCGTACCACTGTATTCTATTTTTAACCCCGACGCAAAAACAAAAGCAAAAATATAGATGGCACTAGTGGTAAAAATACATGAATGAAGGGTAAATGGCGGTTAACGGTTTATGACATATTAAAAAAAACTACAGGTAAACTATTCAGTTTAGAAAAAAATGATTTTAGAAACTTCAATATCATTTTTAAAGGCCTATCCATGAATACCACACACGTATGGGTATGATAAAAAAAATTGAGTTTCAGTTCTAAGTATGAGGATTATGGGGAACCCTAAAATTTATTGTCTTTTTTTTCTATTTTTGTGTGAAAATCTTAATGCGGTTCACAGAATACATCTACTTACCAAGTTTCAACAGTATAGTTCTTATAGAATAATTGAAGAAATTAATCCAGTAGTTTGAAAGATTTAAGGGAATAAAGAATATAACAAACAAACATAAAAATATAGGCGTAAAAACATAACTATTTCCTCGCAGTCGGGTAGTAAAAACTACAAGTACGTCAATAAAATCGCCTGATCAAACTATCGAGCGACGAAAAAGTTGTCGATCTGCAAATGTTAAGTAGGAAATTTTCCTCAAAGCCAAGTATCTCGTCCTCTAAATGGCTTTGTAATACGATTTGAATATAATGTGACGCTTGATACGATTTGTAAAGGTTTTAGAATAAAGGGATTTCTATGTATATAGAGGTTTAAGGTAGGAACCACAGACATATAGAGCCAAAAGCAAAATACCTTTCGCCTATAACAAAAAAGACCGACCAAGGACTCGCGCACGAAGAGTTCATATCATCATCATGTGTATGGAAGCCCTACATTTTTTTTCTCAGAGCAGAAAGACATACTTAAACTGTGAAAATTTCAACTGTATAGCTATCACGGTTCATGAGATACAGCCTGGTGACAGACGGACTTTTGTTTTACATACTAAAACCTCTCTCTTGGACCACTCTATCTATTAAAAAAACCGCATCAAAATCCGTTGCGTAGTTTTAAAGATCTAAGCATACATAGGGACAGACAGCGGAAAGCGACTTTGTTTAATACTATGTAGCTAGCTGCCACTAGCATTAGACCCCGTTACCCCGTGTGAATATCGGGATAAAAAGTAGCCTATGTTTTAATCCAAGTCTCCAGCTATTTACTTACCAAGTCTTAATCGCTTTCAGCGATAAGGCCGCCCATTTGCGCAACTTTTTCTTTCTAGCTTTTACTTTACTTTGTGTTTATCGTGTTCTGTTCCTTTCTGTGTTGTACAAATAAAGTTATCTATCTATCTATCTTATCGCAATCGCGGTTAGTGCGTGAAAGAGTAACAAACATTCACACAAACACACATTCTAATACGCAAACTTTCACATTTATGATATTAGTAGGAATAGGATAGGATGTTATTTAAAATAGTGTTTACAATAAAGAATTTATCTATCTATGGCAGTGGGCATTAAGACAACCGGTTCAGACAAATATCTTGTTCCCGAGACCTTACGAATTTGGTGCAAAGTTATTTGCCCGGCGTCTTCTATCGATAGGTTTGGGTCTCAAAGTGCACCGCGCAAAAATATCACTATGCCAGGCTCCCACAGTAAATGTCCAGACCCCTTTAAAGGGCAAGTGGTCAATTTAACTTCTGGATTTTGGAGTTTTGGCGGGAATGCGAGAGCAACATGGGGTGCAGATATTTTTTTCTATGTTTTGTGAAAAATTTAGTTAAATTGCATACTTCCGGTGGTAAGTTACTCAATTTATTTTCGTGACAGTGCCCCGATAACTCTCCTGCTTCAAGGCTACGGTATGATAGCCACCCTTTACTATAGCCCCCGACTTGACGGACTATGACGACTTTAACTAATATAGAGACAATTTGAGCCCGATTTATGAAAATCGGGCTATAGTTAGATGTTGGTTAGATGTGAAAAAATATATAACTTGAAAACAACTTGAAAATGGCATTACTTCAACTTCAACTTTTTTGTATGGCTGATTGCTGACATAAAGGCGCAATTCTGCCAATGTCAAGTAGGTCGAAGAAAAAAACTACAGCAATGAGAGTGGACTATATAATGTTTTGGACGGTACCTAAGATTACCTTGTGCAGAATAATTTTAACTAAACAAAAAGGGACAACACAAAATAAATATGTACTTTAGCATAAATATTTAAGTAAAAATAATATACCTACTAACCTAATGAATATACAAAAAAAACTAAAAATCAAAAAATAGGGACCTACTCTGAGGGACCTACTACTTACTTTATACAATTTTAATACATAAAAAATACGTTCGCGGGGCCAAACAAGAAGAGAAAAAAAATCTTCTGGATTTTTCGGATTTTTCCCTCTGTCACCTGTCTTCTGTCAAGCTTTTTCAAATGTCTTTTGACAATTTATTTATTTTAATATACATTTTATTTATTATTATAACATTTTTTGGTGTCTATACTATAAAGACAATATGTGTGAGATATTTCCAGAAGTGACTAACTGCTGTTATTTTTTCTCACTAAGGGTGGGAATGTTATTCATCGGTGTTTTAGCAGTTGTAAGTTTATTTATTGTTTGTTTGTTTATATAGACTCCGAAACTACTGGACCGATTTTTATGAAACTCGGTTTAAGGATATAATAAGTATCACTACATAGCATTAACTAAAGTCACTTGTTGCCGTCCCTATGTATGATCTTTAAAACTACGCAACGGAGTTTGATGCGGTTTTTTTTATAGATAGAGTGATTAAAGAGGAAGGTTTTTAGATATAATACATGTATAATACAGTCGTGCGAAGCCGGGGTGGGTCGCTATTAAGGTTATATAGAGGTATAAGGTCGTAGGTTCAAATCCCGGCCGGCCGTGCATCAATGGATTTTTCTTAGGAAAAATGTATGTGCGCTAATGTATATTGCTACGGTGAAAGGAAACATCGTGATGAAACCGGCGACTTAGTTGTCTCCAGAAGTATTGACTTTCCTCTGGAAGCGGTCGACTAAGCTGAGAGGCTAGTATAGGTGTTAGGAAGGCTCCTAGTTGGGCCCTTTTTTCATGAGGATGGGGTGCGTACTCCATTCTCATGCAAAGAGGGTTACTTACGGAAAACAGCCCATACTCGTATAGGATGGATTAAAGTTCCTAGCGTTGTATAGTCATAAAATATTATATTATAGATAAGATAAAAGCTAATATTATTATAGATTAAAAACCACTCAGCTTCAACTATTTCATCTCGAAATGGGTACCAGGTGTTACGCAGCATTACCTCGGGACAAAGTGGTTAATAACTTAGCGGGCGAACCACAGAGTGCCCTAATATTATTATGTTTATGAAAAAATTCTAGACACTTAGCTATATTCTTAACCGACTTCAAAAAAAGAAGAGGGTCTTCAATCCGGTTGTTTTTAGGGTTCCGTACCCAAAGGGTAACAACGGCACCCTACTACTAAGACTCCAGGCTGTATCTCACAAACCGTGAGCTAGACAGTTGACATTTTATTTCTGTTGCCGCTATAACTACAAATACTTACACAAAATATAATGGTACGGAACCGTTCGTGAGCTAGTCCGACTCGCACTTGACCGGTTTTTTTATCCTTTTAATCCTATCCTACTAATATTATAAACGCGAAAGTTTGGATGTATAGATGTTTGTAATTCTTTCACGCAAAAACTATTGCGATGAAACTGTATACAGGGTTATTGGAAATTAATTGACACGGCGTTAAGGACTTCTTCTGTGCACCTTAACAAACAACTTTTGTTCTACGACTTTTGTCGAAACTTAATACATATCCCAAAAAAAATATTTAAGTGTTTCTCGTACTGTCTGGTAATTTTCTATGTCTATGCGGCAAGTGCGCGCGCGCGATCGGCACGGGGCGCACTGCGTGCGACCCGATCGGGTTGTACCATACCTACTATGATTGATTCTGTGACGAAGACGTAGAGTTGAGTATTATTTGAACTGTTGGATTTAATTTTTTATTTTTGTATGGAATATTTTTATAATGAATTTCCAAAAGTCGTAGAACAAAAGTTGATCGTTAAGGTGCACAGAAGAAGCCCTTAACGCCGTGTCAATTAATTTCCAATAACCCTGTATAGATAGCTGAGAACCTGGATTAACTCATTGGCTACTTTTTATCCCGATACTCTCACGGGATCGGCAGCGATCTCTCACTAACGCGGGTGAAACCGCGGGTACTTCTAGCTCAGTGTGGGCCTAGATGACGCTGTAGAATGTCTTGCAATATTTATTTAATCTGATTGATTTGAGATTGGGACACATGGAGGGAAATGGGGGAGACCTTTGCCCAGCAGTGGGACACAACAGGCATATTAATAAAAAAAACTTAAGTCTAAGGGCGGCCTCATCGCTCAAAGCGATCACTTCCAGGCAACCTCAATCCCAATTCGCAAATCTTAATTCATCGCATTTTTTTTTTCTTTTTCAGATAACTGGAGCACTCACGTTGTCGATAATAGAACAAAATTCGAATGCCGATTTCGATACTTTGAAAAATGTCAGTGGAATCAGACGTAAGTCAAGAATAGATATCACTAGCGACCCGCTCCGGCTTCGCACGGCTATATTATGCATGTATTATACATATAAACCTTCCTCTTCATCATGTCAGCCCATACACGTCCACTGCTGGACATAGGCCTCCCCCATACGACGCCACAAACAGCGGTCCTGAGCCGCCTCCATCCACCGACTACCCGCGACCGCCACAATGTCGTCGGTCCACCGGGCAGCTGGTCTCCCAACACTCCGTTTCGCGTTGCATCGTGGCCGCCACTCGAGAACCTTTACTCCCCAGCGGTTGTCAGTTCTGCGAGCTATATGACCTGCCCATTGCCACTTCAGCTTACCAATCCTGAGAGCTATGTCGGTGACTTTGGTTCTTCTACGGATTTCCGTATTTCGGATTCTATCACGTAGAGAAACTCCGAGCATAGCTCTCCTCTTGAATCACTCTATCTATTAAAAAAAACCGCATCAAAATTCGTTGCGTAGTTTTAAAGATCTAAGCGGTCAAAGGGAAATAGGGACAGAAAAAGCGACTTTGTTTTATACTATGTAGTGATTGTACATGAATTCAAAGTCCAGCCCAATCCAGTCACAGGACGTCCACTGCTGAACATAGGCCTCCCCTAAACTCTTCCTCTGAGGAAGGCCAATTCTCCTTCATTTCTCCTTTTCTCCCTTTTTTTATATTTTATATTTTTTACAACCGAATTGAGAACCTCCTCCTTTTTTTGAAGTCGGTTAAAAATACAGTCCAAAATGCAATGCAATTTCAACAATTTTAGGAGAATTCGCCTTCCTCAGAGGAAGAGTTTAGGGGAGGCCTATGTTCAGCAGTGGACGTCCTGTGACTGGATTGGGCTGGAAAATTAAAAAAGGGATCTCCGACTAATCTAGTCGAAGGCCGTCCCAAGTCATACCTGCCAGTGATAGGTGAGTACCTACCTATTTTTTTTTCCGAATCGGCCCGCAAATTTCGAAGTAGGTACAGACAATAAGAAAAATTGAAGTGTATTATCAATTGAACGCGAACAACATAATTAGATTAGTAAGATTGTTCCGTATAGGGAACTGAAACCGCTACCCTGATTACGTTTTCAGAACCAGGCCAGGTGATGAGTGAACTCGGTAAACTAATACCTACCGGGATATCCATGATGTCTGTAATATTCATGGTTGGTGGACTCTTATTGCTCTTCGCTACATTGACGGTAAATAAATAAATATTGCAGGACATTCCACACATCGCCATCTAGCCCCAAGCTAAGTAACTAGACTTGTGTTATGGGTGCTAGACAACGGATATACTACTTATATACTTTTCTTTTGTAAATATATACTTATAATACATAGAAAGAACCAGACCACAGACAAATATCTAAGCATAAATACTTGTCTGAGGCAGGAATCGAACCCGCAACCCTGTGTTTGGCAGTCCCGCATGGTGACCATTTTGCCAACTGGGTAATCTCTTTAATTAAACCAGAAGGCAAATTCTCGTAAATAAAATTGTACAAATTACATTTACAATAACATTCCGATTGCATTTTGATTACAAAAAATTGGTTGCCTGTAAAGTCGGTTTACGGACGATAATTTTAATAATTTTATGTCATAAGAAAACGATGAAAAAATTGAGATTTTTTTGTTATTCCTATAAGTATTATATTACTTAAATATTTTTTTTCTCTCTCTTTTTTCCTTTATTTTTTTTCCCTTTAAATAATAAGTTTTCTATTCGTCACTCGTTACCATAACATAAGCCTAGAGGAGCGATATTATTATTAATACTCTGTTTCCTAATGTTACCATGACGCATGACGTCACACATCAAGAACGGGACGCATGAAGTCATACAATATTTCGTCAGACACTTTTTTGTGAATGCAGGTGTACCATCAATAGACGTTATTACGTCACAAATGGGTGTCTGTAAAGTCGATTTACAGACGATAATTTTACGTGATAACGTCATAAGAAGACATTGATGGTAACCGTAGCAACGATAATAGGTTACTATGGTTACCTTGTCAATACCGCTCACGTACCCGTTACGTGAGCGTGACGTCACACTTTTTTTGTGAGTGCAGTACGGTGTTCATCGATTTATAAGACGTTATCACGTCAAAATACTCATAGAATAAATGTATAATAGTAAGGATAGCTGACTTAGAAGGTATTTTGAGCTACTTTGAGTGTATTTTTTGTAATTGAAATGCAATCGAAATGATATTGAAATGTAATTTTAAGAATGTCATTTACGAGAAATGGCCTTCAGACTATGGAAAATCGCACTTTGAAAAGTATGTAACAAGAAAGTATTTAGTGATTAGCCGTGGTCATATGCTTTATCATCAGGATCACTTCATCATCATCATATCAGCCACAGGACGTCCACTGCGCTTACTATTTTATTGTTTTTAGGGTTCCGTACCCAAATGGTAAAAACGGGACCCAATCGCTAAGACTCCACTGTCCGTCCGTCTGTCTGTCACCAGGCTGTATCTCATGAACCGTGATAGCTAGAGAGTTGAAATTTTTACAGATTATGTAATTCTTTTGCCGCTGTAAATATGTACTGAAAACAGATATAATGCTCTTACGTTGAAGGAAAATATCATGATAAAACCCCCAGCTTAGTTGGCTTCAGATGGATTTAAAAAATATTTCCGCAGGACACGGTCGACTAAGTTGAGAGGGTAGCTGGGCCCACTATATTCTAACGCAAAAAGGATCCAACTAAAGAGGAAATCAGTCCGTATATAACGTAAAACAAAATCAAAATCGGTCCATCCGTTTTGGAGCTACGATGCCACAGACAGACACACAGACACATCGAACTTATGACATCCCTCTTTTTACATCGGGAGTTAAAAACAAATATGTTTTCAGGATCAAGAAGGCTTCGTCCAAGTATTTGTCTGGGGTACATTTCTGAACGTCGTGATTGGTTTCATAATGGTTATGGCTATTGGACTCGAATGTATGACGAAAGACACGTGCACGCTCAGCAGTATGGACTGGTTATCTGGCGCTACATTCCTTGTTTTGATCGTCGCTTATTTATTTAGTAAGTTGCAAAAATAATAATTTGACGACCTCTGTGGCGCGTCGGGCGAACACCCGACTGCGACGCAGAAGGTTGCGGGTTCGATTCCCGCCGGGAACAAGTATTTATGCTGGCCATAAATTCTTGTTTCTGGTTCTGGGTGTTTCCTATATGTATAATATGTATATATTTACAAAAAAAAAAGTATATAAGTAGTTTATCCGTTATCTGGCACCCATAACACAAGCATTAAGTTGCTTAGCTTGGGGCTGGATGGCGATGTGTAATATGTCCTGAAATATTTATTTATTTATTTTTTATTTTAATAATAAATTAATTTATCTTTATGGGCTCTACGTCATCGGAACGCCATAAATGACTAGCTATTTTAACCAAAATCGGAGCGTAGGTTACGTAAATCTAAAAGCACTTATCATCAGAACATATTTTAATCATATAAATTACATACCCATCAGCGTTATTTTACTACAAAGCCTAATCTAAACTAATTCACTCAAAAAAATTGTGCGACCATGAAAAAGTTCAGACATCATGAAGCTACAGCGACAGAATGAACCACGTTCCGTCATTTTATTCCTATTTATAGACACAAAACAGTAGCCAAGATGTTGGCCCTCTGACGTATACATCAAATGAAGCACTGTATTGTTGACTTACTTCAGTCGTTTTCGTTTTGTCACTGACACTGGCTATATATCTATGGCTATTTCTGGTTACCCTAGGTTTTAAAAATAACTTAATTTATCTTTATGGGCTCTACCTCATCGGGACGCCATGGTGACGTCGCCAGCTACATATTCATAGCTACTTCTGGCTATGCTAGGTCACCAAATAAAGTAGATATTGGCTACTGTCTGTAACAAAAAACAATGTGTGTGCGTCCTTCCGCTTTGTTGACCAGTTGGACGCTGAGTCAAAGTCTGACTGACTGATACAACAATGCACAGCTTTAAGTCAATGGACGGATCGGGCTCAAAAGCATACTAAAGGCCAATTCTCGTAAATAAAATTGTTCAAATTACATTGCCTTTTACCGGATACATTTCGGGGAGTGTGCAACAGAACTCCACGACCTAATCTTGTCATCTCCATTCTTTCGTCATACAACCAGGCAGACTGGTGTGCGGCACCGATTCATGGTGGACATACCAGACGTTCGCACTAAGCGCTTTGCTTCGTCATTTCTTATTCGTACTGCAAGGGAATGGAATGGGTTGCCTGCGTCTATCTTTCCTGACGTGTTCAATTTGTGGGTCTTCAAGTCGCGAGTGAATAGGTATCTTCTAGGAAGGCGTGTTACATCTTAGGCCGCTTCGTCACCTACCATCAGGCATGTGTGATAGTGGTCAAACGCTGACCTATCAATGTAAAAAAAAATCTATTACAATAAATACCCTTTTAGCATTATTATGAATACCAAAAGCTGACTTTGAGAGTATTTTGAGCTACGTTGAGGGTATTTTTTGTAATTGAAATGCAATCGGAATGATATTGTAATGTAATTTGAACAATGTTATTTACAAGAATTTGCCTTCAGAACGCTATCATAACATACGCTAAGAACTGATTGTGTAAAGTTTAATACCTATGCGGACGAAATTGCGAGTAAAAGCTATATGACGACCCAGTTGGCACAATGGTCACCATGCCGGACTGCCAAACACAGGGTCGCGTGTTCGATTCCCGCCTCAGGCAAGTATTTATGCTTAGATATTTGTCTGTGGTCTGGTTGTTTCTATTATAAGTATATATTTACAAAAGAAAAGTATATAAGTAGTATATCCGTTGTCTAGCACCCATAACACAAGTCTAGTTACTTAGCTTGGGGCTAGATGGCGATGTGTGGAATGTCCTGCAATATTTATTTATTTATATTGTATTTCCAAAAAAGTATAAGAGTTGCCTGATTACCATAACATGAGTCTAGTTATATATTACTAGCTGCGCCCCGAATCCAGATCTCCAGCTATCTAGATACCGAGTTTCAACGCAATCGGTCCAGTGAAAGAGTAACAAACATACATACACACACACGCACTCACACACACAAACTTTCACATTTATAATATTAGTATGATTTTATTGTAACTTAGAAACTTATGCCTAACTTGCAACTCGAATTTAACTTATTAAAATTCCGATAAGTCGGAGAGACATGGCACTTAACTTCTATACGAACTAAGTTACGACTTAACGACATGTGCATGCATAAAATTAAGTTTTAAGTAAGAAGGTACTAATACTTAAGTCAAAAGTTATAAGCGAACTTAAGTTAGGTACTTGGATTTGTCTCTAAATAGCTGCGCTGCGCTGCGGTTTCACCTGTGTAAGGGCCGATACCGTGCGAATATCGGGATAAAATGTAACGTAGGTTAATCCAGGGGCCTCAATCAGGGCAATCAATGGTTGGGCCGACAACACGGCCGCCTGATGTTCAGGCTGACACAGGTGCTGACCGGGCACGGCTGCTTCGGTCAGTACCTGTGCCACGTTGCGGTGCGAGAACCTGACGAGCGGTGTCACCACTGTCATGCGATGGTGGACACCGCTCGTCATACTCTTGAAGAGTGCCCTGCGTGGGCTGCCCAGCGACGGGAGCTGGTTGGTGTTGTGGAGCGGGACTTGTCCCTACCCGCATTAGTTCGGGCCATGCTCCAAGATGAGGCCTCCTGGAGCGCCGCTCTCCACTTCGCCGAGGTGGTCATGGCGACGAAGGAGTCTGCGGAGAGAGAGCGCGACCTACTCGCCTCCGCGGAGTACCCTGAGTGCGGGGGCACTCATTGCCATGTTTTGGACCCGGGTAGCGGGCGCACCCAGTGCTCAGGTGCCCCTTACTCTGAGGTCTGTTTGGGTTTTCTCAAACTTGCGCGCCGGGGTCGAAGAAGAATATTAACGTGTCGCCTTCACCCCGGCATCATGCGCGTGCGGAGCACCCCGGTGGTTTAGTCGGTCGGCCGTCCCGCCTTACATCTCAGGGGCTGTGCCAAACCGACACTCCCTGCCGCCTCCCCCCGGGGACGGCGGGCGTTCCTTGGGGAATTCCAACGGGTCAAAAAAAAAAAAAAAAAGGGCCTTAGTCTGCTAACACAATTGTGTTTCAATAGTGTGTCGATATAATCGTAATAGAAATTTAATATCAAAAATATGACATTACATGTCAAATTGGTATTCTCCTAACGTTGACTATAATAGTCAACGTTTCTATCGACACACCACTGACACACCACTGACTCACTTTTGTATTCTGCTCTACAATCGTGGCTTAATGGAATCTCGATAGTTGTCAAAACGGTATATTGCTGTGGCGCCTTCTACATGCGATACAGTAAACCAACTACTAAATGTTGGTATCACATATATGAAAGCCACATAAGAATATAGAATATACATATTTGCCATGAGAGTAGAGAGATGAGTCGACCCATTTATCAAGCTCTTGTTATTCATGTGTATACTTTTAGAGTGAGGTCCAGCCTCTCTCGTGTGGCTGTGCCACTCCTATGCGTTATTGGTTTTACTAAGTGCTTTGCCATTCTCTTTGCTATGCAGTTGTTTTTTACATGTACATGTTGTACTTTAATTATGGGTGTGCACCTCTATTATCTCGCTGGGCCTCGGTCGACTTGCTCCGATCTAAACAGGGTGTGTCCCTGGTGACTATGAACATGTTTGCATATTAGTCACTTAGTCGGACAGGGGGCCTATGGCCCCCCGGAGGCCTCCACCATCCCCATAGCCTCGCCACGGTTGCTCCAGCTCAGTCGACCGTGCCAGTGTGTTTCCGGACCACACTACAATACATGGGAGTTCCAGACTTCCCTGTCCAATGTCCTTGACTACCAAGTGTGCTGTGCACTGCAAGATTGGACTACCGGTAAAGGAAAGAATATACCTAACGGTAACAGTCTACTCATCTTTCCACTCATCATGCACGTTTATGTCGACATAAGGTATTACAAAGTAAACACTCACCGAGGTCTTCCAGATGAACCTCCTTGTCTCGCGACCATGTGCTTTTACCTTCACCTGTTCCAACTTGTGAGCTCGGCCGCCATCTTTTTTCCCGCCATGTTTCTACCACAGTACCAACATGAATATAAAATTAGTCAAAGCCAAGCGCAAAAATATAATTTAATATTACAGTGTTGATACATACCAATTGTTTTATGGCTATTCGCGTCATGCGCGACAATTGCTTAGCAACATATACCATGTTGCTAGGCAACACCTGCAAGGTAAATATTACCATACCATTGAGACTCCATAGTGATTATATTGCGATGTTATTAAAACTTTAGCAGAATACCAAATAAAGTCACAATCTCGATATAATATCAATAGAGTCTCGATATAATGACAATGGTTGGCCAAATAGCAGAATAAGGCCCCTGGTCTTCAGCTATTTACAAACAGAGTTTCATCGCAATCGGTTCAGTAGTTTTTGTGTGATGAGGTAACAAACATAAGAACAATTCATTCATTTTCATTTATTTCATTTCATACACATGGGTACATATTAAGATCTTAAATCGAAAAAGAGTTGGTGCCACCATGGTTCACCTTATAGGCATATGAAAATTTACAATGTGTTATTACTAATTTACAATTTGTTATTACAAAAATATAGAAATTGTATTATCCAAATGTCAATAAATATTTAGAATATAAATTAATCGAATAGGTCAGTCAAATCAAAATAAAATAAAAATAAATCCACTACAAAACATATAAGTCAAATAAAAATATAAAAAATGTCGAAAAAATAAACAACTAAATATTTAACTTATCGTTTAAAAAATCTCTTAAATCATAATATACTTTTTCAGCAAGAAAGCCATTGAGTGCGGTTTTGAATCTTTTATTGTCACTTATATTTCTAATTGTCAAAGGTATTTTATTGTAAATAATAGGTCCCATAATGTCCACACTCATTCTACTAGTAAGACCCGCACTCCTACGAGTTACCATTATAGAACCTGCATGACGGCTCGTGTTAGGATATGCCTTGAAGTATTGAGGGTATGTTCTGATAAAATTAGCAATTTCACTTATGTATATTGAAGGAAGTGTATTGAAGGAAGTCTTATGGTCACGAAAGTAAGGTATACATGATTCGTCTGAGGCTAGGCCAAACATAGATCTGATACACTTCTTTTGGGCTTTTAAGACAATTGTTTTGTCTGTTGTGTTGCCCCAGAACATAACACCATATCTAAGAATAGACGCAACGTACCCGTGATAGGCTGTTAAGAGTGTTTTAATATTAGACACTTTTCTTAACATACAAAGTGCATATGAAAATTGGTTCAGTCTTATCACTAAATCATTAATGTGCGGTTTCATTGTCAGCTTATTATCTATAATCAGACCTAAAAATTTTGTAGTATCTATTTCTTTTACCGGATTTCCTAAGTAGCTAATGACAAAATCTAAGGGGCAGTTATTTCGTTGTTTAAAATTCATTAAGTAGGTTTTAGTTAAATTAATTGTTAAACTGTTTAATGTCAACCATTTAATTAAAGATTCTAATGTGTTGTTCATGTCATGTTCAGTATTCTGCAAATTGTCATATGTAAATAAAATAGTGCTGTCGTCAGCGAATATAGTCATAAAGTGGTTAGTCACAGTAGGTAAGGTCATTTATATATATAATAAATAACAATGGGCCTAGACAAACGCACATACTAACACATAATCTTTCACATCACCATAAAGTTACATATTTTTATTGTAATAAAAATCCATTGGTGCACGGCCGGCCGGGATCCCACGACCTTAGGAATGATAGCCAAAGTATCTACCACTAGTCCAACACCGCTCGACAAAAATCTTTTCTCATCAACTTTTAAAATTCTGGCTAAATTATGTACGACCTGCTCAACGCTCTTAAGTTAATTTGATGAACATCTTTCGTTTAAAGCCACTCTCAAGCTTAACTCTTGAAATTAAAAAGCCCATCTCGCTAATTATTTTAAAACGTTTGTTTTTACAGTAAGATGCCGTGAAAATTATATGCCTTTTTTTTCATTACTATTTCATAAAGTAGTTATGATGTTATGAATTGGTTTTTGCTAATAACCCTAATTGATCTGACCGATTTTAAACATTATAACACCTGATCCCGTGGGAATATCGGGATAAAAAGTAGCCTATGTTATTGCCAATGAATCAATGTATCCTCATATCACGTTTCATCAAAATCGGTCCAGTAGTTTCGAAGCCTATTCGTTACAAACATCAAAACAAAACTTTTATAAAATACTAGCTGCGCCCCGCGGTTTCACCCGCGTAATAATTTTATACGCAATTTTCTTATTTTTTTCTTTCATAATAACCTTCTCCTGACAATAACAAACACAACAAAAAAAGAATTGGCCAAATTTGTCCAGGCGTTGTTGAGTTATGCGCTTACCAACACATTTTGCGATTCATCTAGCTGCGCCCCGCGGTTTCACCCGCGTAATAATTTTCTACGCAATTTTCTTAATATTTTCTTTCATAAGAACCTTCTCCTGACAATAACAAACACAACAAAAAAAGAATTGGCCAAATTGGTCCAGGCGTTGTTGAGTTATGCGCTTACCAACACATTTTGCGATTCATTTTTATATTATAGAAGATTAATTTAAAATTACAATATTAGTGTTGATTATATGCCGAAACACCCATATTTTACGTGTTTTTATAATTGTATTTTATTCCATTGACGACCTATGAGTCGTGGTGGACAAATACCTGCCTGTGACGCAGATGATAGCGGGTTTAATTCCCGCCGTCGAACAAGTATTTTCCTAGGAACTTTAGGTACCAGATATTTGTTTGTGGTCTAGGTATTTTCGTAGGTATAATTTTAAGGTAAAAAAAATGTAATTTATCGAGGAGTTTTGTGATGAAAAGGTGGTTCCAGATGCTCCATCGATCTTTACCTATTGAATTCGATTCCACTAGAGATCTTTAAAACTGAGCTAAAACAAAAACTGAATTTGATGCTCGCTCGGGGTGCATTTCTGTTCATCACTCCAAAAAACCTCACCAGATCCTCCCTAATTTTTTATGGAACTACTCCTGAGGTATTCCCCTTCTAACACAAGAGAATCATCTGAATCGGTTCATAATTAGCGAAATTATCGCGTAACATACACACAAAAACATACAGACAAATTAGAACCTCTTCCTCAAGTCGGTTAATAGTATTTTATCCGTTATCTGGTCACCATAACACAAGTCTAGTTGTGTAGCTTGGGGCTAGATGACGCTGTGCGCAATTTCCTACAATATTTAATAGGAACCAAGGCTAGATTTAACCCTTTCCGCATAATTCTATCAATTTTTAACGCAATCCAACACTTTCTTAGTTAATTAATTCAGGACCACGTAAACTGAATTAAGTACGAATAAAATTAAGGGCACGGATCAGCTGTCCATTTAATGAATACGGTTTTCGACGAACAACTTTTTCACGAACAATGTTTTTGTACAAGGTTTTTTGTTGGATTAACCACGGTTGTTTTAATTATAAAGGGCTTTCGCGGTAAGAGACTGAAACTTTGCGTTAAATTAAAGTTAAATTTGTGTTAAAACATATTTTTACTAACTTTAGGTCACAAAGTACTTTTAGTAGAAAAATTAAGCAAAGTCTAAGAAGAGATCAGGAACTTAATGATCTATACTAATTAGACTTACGACAGGGCAAGCATGGACCGAGGATAAAAATTATGTCCACCCGTTATGTCCTCTGTCAAGGGAGAAAATTATTTTGTCCACTTGCCAAGCACGGCAAAAGGGGAAAGAATAAGTATATCCCCATTTGACATTACACGTGGACATCTTTAATCACCGCCTATAGCGTTTCCCCCGTTTTGTCTACCGTGGTAGTATATCCACCCTTGCGCCCATGCTCGGGGGGTGGACAAAACTGACAGAGGAGAAGACTATTTTGTCCTTTCCCTGTGGATAAAATGTCTCTGGCCATGCTTGTCCTGCTGATAGGGTTAGTGTCCGAGCGACCCGATCTCCAAGCGACCCTTCTGCGAGGTTCACACTTTGATAACATTTGGTTTTCATGGTAATTATTAAAAAGTTTATTAACATTTGGTTTTATTATATTTTCAACTGTTTTTAGCTAGAAGGTTAACAAATTTAACAGTGATGTCAATTTAGTGGTTTAGGTGCTTAATGTACAGTATGCGTCATAAGTCCACTATCAGATTGCGACGATAATACTATAAACAAGTATATCAATCTGATAGTGGACTTACGACGCATTGGACTTACGACCTTCTAATAGACGTTACACACAAACATAAAACACTTGAATTAAAAGTACTCAGTGTGATTATTATTTTCAACAACATTTAGTTGTGTGAGTGGTATAAGCTGCCACCCGCTACACCAACCGACGTGGGATCGATCCACAGGTTACGTTGTTATAATATTCAAATAGTGCTGCACAGGATTGTTAACGTTACGGTGGGCAGAGACTTTTGACCGTTGATGGTACCTTAGTCCCAAAACACTAAATTCCGTTGAAAATGGCCCCTTTTAATTTGAGTTTTTTGTTCCAGCTTGGATATATTTTATCTCAGTAGCAAACAGCCAAGTGGTCGGCGCGTGAACCTACTCATTTTTGGACTCTAATTTACAGTTTTTTTTTTATATTTTTGATGTAAAATGTGTTTCGAGTAAGGCATTTTAAGACGAAAGGGTTCTAGAAGTCTAGGTAGTCAATTTTTGTTCTACTGCTTTTTTGTTATAAGAAAGTTAAATTTTAAAGTTATGTTTACAGGAAAATCAGCTGTTTTTTGTATTTATATACCATTAAATTTTAAAGTCCAAACTCAATAAATAATTAAAAAAATAAATAATAAATTGCAGATTTTCTAATAAAATATTTAAAATAATTTTGATGAATAATTGAAATATTAAAAGTTAATCTACCAACAGTTCTTCGTTTAGGCGTCTAAAATAATACCCTCTCGTCTTATAGATACCCATGTCGAAACACATTGTTTTGTTGGACCTTTTTGTAAATAATAAAGATATGTTTTATACTTTTATACTTATATACTTATACTTCATTGGCGTAATAAAATCATATCAGATTTATGATTTTAGACTTTCATTAAATTTAATAAAATAATATAATAACTGACGACCCAGTTGGCACAATGGTTACCATGCCGGACTGCCAAACACAGGGTTGCGGGTTCGATTCCCGCCACAAACAAGTATTTATGCTTAGATATTTGTCTGTGGTCTGGTTGTTTCAATGTATTATAAGTATATATTTACAAAAGAAAAGTATATAAGTAGTATATCCGTTGTCTAGCACCCATAACACAAGTCTAGTTACTTAGCTTGGGGCTAGATGGCGATGTGTGGAATGTCCTGCAAAATTTATTTATAATTTATTTATTTAATTTATAATTTATAATTTAATAAATTTAGACTTTATTGGAATAATATATTATTAGAAATCAGGGGAAGAATGATCCTATGCCACTGCTGATTTTAGGAATCAGAAGCGATAATCATTCAAAATAGCAGCTAAACCTATAGGTAGCGAAGTATTAAGGTAGATTTGACACAAATAACTGTTTTAGCTTATAAATCGCCTTTTAATTACTAAGTATAAAACTATTTCAAATATGAGCAACAATAGTTAGCTTTTAATTAGTAAACATGAAAACACTTTAACAATAAAAATGGAAACGTCTTACTGTATGCAGCGTCGAACCCAAACACCTTACCAACTGACGACCAATTGGTTTCTTTTTTAGGGTTTCGTAGCCAAATGGCAAAAAACGGAACCCTTATAGATTCGTCATGTCTGTCTGTCTGCCGTATGTCACAGCCACTTTTTTCCGAAACTATAAGAACTATACTGTTGAAACTTGGTAAGTAGATGTATTCTGTGAACCGCATTAAGATTTTTACACAAAAATAGAAAAAAAAACAATAAATTTTAGGGTTCCCCATACTTAGAACTGAAACTCCAATTTATTTTTTATCAAACCCAATACGTGTAGGTTATTTATGGATAGGTCTTCAAAAATGATAATATATTGAGAATTCTAATATCATTTTTTTCTAAACTAAATAGTTTACGCGAGAGATACTTCCAAAGTCGTAAAAAGTGTCCCCCCCCCCTGTAACTTCTAAAATAAGAGAATGATGAAACTAAAAAAAATATATGATATACATTACCATGCAAACTTCCACCTAAAATTAGTTTGAACGAGATCTGGTAAGTAGTTTTTTTTAATACGTCATAAGCCGTAAACCGCCATTTACCCTTCATTCATGTATTTTTACCACTAGCGCCATCTACTTTTTTGCATTTGTTTTGCGTCGGGGTTAAAAACAGAATACAGTGGTGCGGAACCCTTCGTGCGCGAGTCCGACTCGCGCTTGGCCGGTTCGTAGGGTTCTGTAGGTACCTCATAAGGTAAGAAAAGGAACCCTTATATTTATTCAGCAAACAACGTGAAAAGGGTGTCATTATACCAGATTCCTAAAATACCAGATTGCTATTTGTATTTATAGCGACCCGCCCCGGCTTCGCACGGCTATATTATGCATGTATTATACATATAAACCTTCCTCTTGAATCACTCTATCCCGCATCAAAATCCGTTGCGTAGTTTTAAAGATTTAAGCATATAGGGACAGACAAAGCGACTTTGTTTTATACTATGTAGTGATAGTGATAGTGATGATCGTAACAGTACATTTTCTGGTATTTAAAAGAATCTGGTTTATTAGGAATCTGGTATTTCGGTCATCTTATATTTTGGGAATCAGGTATAATGGGAACAAAGGATAAGATCTTATCCGTCTGTCTGTCTGTTTATTTTTATATGTACTAGCAACGTCCCGTGGTTTCACCCGCATAACTCCTGATCCCGTGATAATATCAGAAAAATAAATAGTTCCAAACAAAATGTTAAGAAAATAATTCCTCTCTCACAATGCGCGTCGGTCAAACATCCACTTATGACGCAGAAGGTTGTGGGTTCGATTCCCACGCCTAATAAACGTTTTTCTTCTCCTTAAGTACGTTATTATTTCATAAAACAAATCTTTCATCTTTTATTTCTTATAGAACAGACAACGTGTTTAATAAAAATAAGGAAAATAAACAAAAAACCGTGCACGGAAATGAAAACGATATCCAAAATATATATAAAATAACTAGCTGCCCTCCGCGGTTTCACCCGCGTAACTTCCGATCCCGTGGGAATATCGGGATAAATTAAGATGTATGCTATCCTATCTCTTAAGTTGGATCGAACTGCACATGGTGTGCGAATTTTATTATAATCGGTTAAGTGGTTTAGGAGTCCATTGAGGACAAACATTGTGACACGAGATTTATATATATTAAGATGTACATCTTAATACCCTAATTATGTTGGAAGAAGCCATTACGAGTTGGAATCGCGACGGGAAACCTCCAAGCTTTCATTTCCGGTGACGTAGGGCGTCGTAGCGATTATAGGCTACGATGCTTCGGATGCTACGACGTAGACATGCAACTGCTACGACTAATATTTTGTTACGCGCCCCTTCTCTAATGGAAGGCTTCGGCGATGTTCGGAGGTACTCGTAAACATTCGGCTGCGCCGGCGCCATGATGTCGGGAAGCGGGTCACGCCACCCGCCATTCGTCTGACGACGTTCGAACAATACGTATACCTCTGTACAATATTTTTTCGCAAAATGATTATTGTTACCGATTTGTGATTAAAATACGAATATTTCATTGAAATTGTAAATAAACTGGTGATTTGTTGATAAAAGTGTTTGACTTTTTAACAATTTTATGTTTAGCACTACCCAACCCCAAGCTATGCAACGACGTATTTGTATGCGTTATTTTCCTGCTTATTTATTGTCATTAAAAAAAAATGTAGTGAAGAAGTTACTGCATTTTTTTCGGGGAAAAATAAGCTATTTCCATTGATTTGACATAATATTATGTTTGTTTCCGAGAATTGATCTCTATGAGCAACAATGGGTAGGTAAGTATATACGTCGGCTGTATAATTGCAGTCCCACCGCAGAGCTCCAAAACGGCTGATAAAAGAATGTTTTCAACACAAGCAAGATTCTATATAGACAACTGCTTTAGTTGAAGTTCAAAGTTTTCTAACTCATCAATTATCAAACTAAAATTATTAAAATGAAAACATTCCAATAATAGTAATTTTCAAACTCAATTCTGCAATTATGCTGCCGACATTATGGAACAATTTTTTTTGGAAAAATTATCAAGTTCGAGTCCTTAGGGTAGGTGACTTTTGCAATAATAATATATTGATGCAGTTTTAGTTTCTGTCAAAATCGGGCATGAAACTCTTTTCAGCATAGTTTACCGTTTCCTCCTATAATTTTCCTTTCAAAAAATTCACCCTGTTTAATAGATGTTATTCAGAAAAATTCCCAGACCAGAAACAAATATTTTAATTACTTCAATATTTGTTAGAGGCGGGAATCGAACCCACAACATTCTGAGTCGCTGGTACCAGTGCCGTTTGTAATTTATGTAGATATCTACCAAATTTTTAAAAGTAAGTACTTATGCTAACTCGCAAACAACTTTTTTTCTTCAAACAAAAATTTGAAAGGTAAAATAATTTTAACAGATTCCCCACCGATCAGCATAAACAAGTAACTTTTATTCGAAACTTTCATACGGAGCTTTATACAACAACCTTCGGGGAAGCTTTTCGAAATATTCCACTACTAATATTATTTTGAAAGTAGGTTTACGCTAGTATGTTTGTATAAAACTATAATACTACTTATGCCACAAATAAGCGAAGGTGGCAGCACATCTCATAGATAGACGATTCGAAACGGACACAAACGACGACGATCGATATTAAAACAAAAGACGATCCTAATGTAAGCAGAAGACGATCGATATTAAAACAAAAGACGATCCAAATGTAAGCAGAAGACGATCGATATTAAAACAAAAGACGATCCAAATGTAAGCAGAAGACGATCGATATTAAAACAAAAGACGATCCAAATGTAAGCAGAAGACAATCGATATTAAAACAAAAGACGATCCAAATGTAAGCAGAAGACGATCGATATTAAAACAAAAGACGATCCAAATGTAAACCGAAGACGATCGATAATAAAACAAAAGACGATACAAATGTAAACAAAATACGATCGAAACGAAAACAAACAAACGACAATCGAAACAAAAACAACAGACGATCGAAACTGAAACAAAAGATGATCGATATTAAAACAAAAGATAATCGACACGGAAACAGAAGACAATCGAAATGAAATCAATAGATGATCGAAATTTAAACAAAAGACAATCGAAACAGATACTAAAGACGATCGTCTCGTGGAAAAAACACTAGACCTTAAATTCTCACAATGTCGGTACTGACAAGGGTGAAGCCGCGGAGCAGCACCTACTTACCAAATATTGATACAGTTGAAATTCAAAATACATAATTCATGGTAAAGGTTTTATCCCGACCTCGGTCCTGGAAGGTATTTTGATGGTGAATTGGGTTCTAAGTTATGATTAGAATATTTAAGAAGACTACTAATATTTGGTACTATTGGAGTTTTTCAAAATTTAACTCTGGACTGATTCTATCTACTACTATTAATCTAAAAGTCCGCGTAAAAGTAAAAAATGGACCAAGAAATCACGTTGTCCCATAAACCCCTCTTTTTCAGCTCCTAAGGTGTAGAATTTCGGAAAATCCTTTCTTATCGGACGCCTACGTCATAAAAGAATACACCCTCTAAGTTTCAGGTCTCTACGATCAGCGGTTTAGGCTGTGCGTTGATCCGTCAGTCAGTCAGGACAAAGCATTTTATATGTATAGATAGATGTACAATCGAATTGAAAATCTTCCTTTTAAAAATACTTGCTTTTACGATAAAAAATAAAATGTATTAAAAGGAAATTGAAAACAAATATCGCCTAGTCAGCACAATACCTACATAATAATACGATTTTCCTTATTCACGCTTTGTTAGTGTTTATTCCAAAAATATCGCGCTGAACCGGCTATTGTAATGGCAAGCGCACATTGAAGGTAGCATGAGTTAGGGCTCCTTCAGACGACACGCGCCCGCCACGCGCATCACACGCGTTGAACTATTTCTGTTTCAAACGTCTTTTATTTATTTTTTATCACAGTTGCTCACAAAGTGGATCTTATTAAACCGCTTTTAGGCTCATAATGCAACGTATTATACACGCGTGCGATAAAAAAAAATCCAACTAGTGCTAAAATAATACGCTATCCCGATAAGTCAAATACGTATCTCACTGCTAATGACAATATATTAGGTAGATGAAACATTCATTATTTATCTTAGGTTTATCATGGTACCATCAAAGAGTTTTAAGCCAGCAAGGCTTAAGTAACTTTTTTCTTCTTTTCAAAAGGTTGTCTCTAAAGTCTGATAACGAACGATAATTTTACGTGATAACGTCTTTGAAAATAATTAAAAATTGAGTTTTGTTTTTATTTTGTTTTTTCTTTAGGTAAATATATTTTTTCCTTACCATTATATCCTGTGTTTAACCGCCGACGCAAAAACAAATTAAAAAAAAACTAAAAAAATATTGTATGTCAGACGAGGTTGTATATAGGTTAAAAGTCTTTTGCCTAGCCTTTCGGGAGTGTAATTAACAAAAAATAGTAAACATAACCTAAAATTCTTAAAAACTTTTTATTATTTTAACAAGTCTTTTTTTTAATTCGCAACTGTGATAAAAACGTCGTACGATACACGTGTGGATTGATCATTCCATCTTGGCTTTTGCTACGCTCGCGTTCCGCTCGCGCGTCATAAACCGCCTATATGGAATGATCAACTTTCCACACTTGTATCGCAATGTACTATTGTCTGTCTGTCACGAGACTATATCTCATGAACCATGATAGCTAGAGAGTTGAAATTTTCACGAATTATGTATTTCTGTTGCCGCTATAGGTACAAAAAGGGAAAAAAATTAATAACCCTTCGTGCGCTAGTCCGATTCGCACTTAACCGATTTTTTTTATGTCGTCTTTGAGTACTTTGAGTACCACAAGATTTTTTTTCCATTTGTTAGACTATTTAGTGTGATCAAGAGGAGGAAGGCGTTATTTATACCAAATGCCCGTTCAACATTATATTTTCCAAGTGAAGAATTGTATTGTATGTGTTTGTCTGTTTATCTCTCTGTGTAAACATCTGAGTAAGTTTCAATAGACTGCCGTTTCTGAATTGATTTACAGTATGCGTCATAACTCCACTATCAGTTTGCTACCATAATACTATAAACAAGTATTGGACTTACCACCTTCTTTTAATAGACGTTACACACAAAGATAAATACTTTAATTAAAAGTACTCAGTGTGATAATGATTTTCAACATGTTAGCTATGTCTTTAGTTGTGTGAGTGGTAGGTATAAGCCGCCACCCGCTACACTAACCGACGTGGGATCGATCCACAGGTTACGTTGTTATAATGTTCAAATAGTGCTGCACAGGATTTTAGACATTATGGTGGCGGTGTACTTTTGAACGTTGATTGTACCTACCTACATGTATTTTCAAGTTTCCTTTTCATGAAAAATATGCAGATAAATAGGAAACAGATAGGAGAGCTATACCTACCTATCGATAAAGGGCATCATGAGAAACAAATAATTTCTTCACAACAAACCTATGAAGCGTCTTAGAAACAGAATATTCAAGGAAACGTGATGCATTCCATGTTTCAACAAATATCCCGTTTCCGAGACGCTTTATAAGGCTTCCTGATCAGAAAGTCTACGTAGCAAAACGTCTAACAAAGCGAAAAGTCTAGTGAGCAATCTGCCTAGTTAGCTAATCGCCCATGTATAAAACGTCTAACTATCAAGAGGTCTATATAACAAAACGTCTATATAGGAAATCGTCAATTTATCAAAATACCTGGACACTTAACCACAAAAATGATTATAATAATACCATTAGAGGGCAAGTATTACATACATGCAAACTCTACTGTACAGACCTTCAAACTCTTTGATTTATTTTTCTGTTACCATATTTTATAAGTTTGGAGTGAAGGCATTATTTGTTCGCCTTAATACCCTCTAGCAATAGGTATGTGTCTTAAAATACACCAGGCACTTATCCAAAATAATAGGACTTCACATTTCGTTAAATATCCCATTTCCGAGACGCTTTAGAGGTTTGGTGTGAAGGCATTATTTGTTCGCCATAATGCCCTCTATCAATAGGCATGGATTATCAAAGCACACCGCGAAAAAAGCAAGCTCCCATTGTACTTACCTAAATATCAGGACCCTTTTAAAACGATATTTTAATGTAATTTTAGCAGTTATAAGTAGGCGACAAGAGAGTAGCGATTGGCGTGATCAAGGGCTTTATCAATCGTAATCGCTTTTGGTAGACTTATTTATATCTAAATCTAGCTGTATTCCGCAGTTTTTCCCGCGCCCACGTAGTTAATTGAAAATCCTGTTAGAATATCGGTAGGTATTAATAACAATTAAAAAAAAAAAAATTACTTTCGGAGAGTACCTACAAGAAACTGAGAGGAATTACAGAGTTTTTATTACACGCTGTATAGAATAGACTCGAAAATTTTAACTTTTTGGATTTTTCAAAGAATTTTAATACTGAAAAATTCCATCCAGTATTTGTTTCAGGCGGTTTCACTTCCTTTAAATATTCCCGGAAAAAAAAACTAAATGAAATAATATCAAAGGAGCTTATTTGAAAATTTTTCTTTTCAAGTCCCTGTGGAAATCTTATAAAACTCGACGCAAATGAAATCGTATAAATGTGTACCGTTTGAATGTTGATTTTAAAGCAGGCGTGGCCATGTTGCCTATAATAATTGTGTGTTGATATACAAATTAAAAAAAACCGGTCAAGTGCGAGTCGGACTCACGACGGAAGGGTTCCATATCATGTTGTATCCCATACATCATGGTACGGAACGCTTCGGGCCCCACTTAATTTCTTTTCTGATTTTAGTATTTGTTGTTATAGCGGTAACAGAAACAGGAAAAAATAGTAACTGCCTAGCTATCACCGGTCATGAGACAGCCTGGTGACATACAGACTACTGTGCCCTTATTCTTCTGCTTAGGGTGCAATATAAACTAGTGCTTTGCTTAAACCATGTCCGGAGGTTCATGATCGGTTTCATGGGCAATGGCACTCTCAGAAACAACCTTACGTCGGTTGTCACAGTCTTTGGCAAGGGTTTTCTTCTAAAACCTGAATGAAAATTATGTATCTTAGATAAAGACCAAATGCAGTCAAGGATTTAATATATCTATTTACCTACTCAACTGTTATCAAATCTACCTACCTATTGAAGTGAAAACTTCTTATGGCGCGTTGGGCACTTTTGTGGGTGAGCATTTTCAGCCGTTCTCGCGACAGATTTTGACGCGACAGATTTTGACGGGACAGATGAGATTTTATTTGTGTTAGTCTTTTTGTTTAACTTATACTGCCATCTATTACACAAATTGAAAAAACTTAGTTTCTAGAAAGACCGCTATTCGAATGTAGATGGCGCTGATTTAAATTTTTTACTGCCATCTAGCGAATAAAAAATAAATTATATTTGTTTAAGTGAGTGCTAATAGATGGCAGTAGCAGATCGTTTCAAGAAATATTCTATGAGAAATAACAAGTTTATTGTTTTCACTTCTGCCTGCACTCCCGGAGTGCGCTGTTTTTTTTTATTATTTATAAATTTGCCAATGCTATATAAAATTATATTTATAATTGTATTATATTTATAATGTATTATTTTATTTTATATCATCATCTTCCTGCCCTTATCCCAATTTATTTGGGGTCGGCGCAGTAAGTATTTTTCTTCCATTCCCTCCTATTAGTCGTCATCTCATCGTTTACATTCATCTCTCTCATGTCTTGTCTCACGCAGTCCATCCATCTTTTCTTCGGTTGTCCCCTTCTTCTCCATCCCTCTACATTCATACTCATCACTCTTCTAGTCACATGCGTCTCCTCTCTTCTAGTCACATGCGTCTCCTCTCTTCTCATCACATGTCCATACCAACTTAAACGGTTCCCTTTTACTTTTTCAGTAACCGGTGCTACTTTCAGGCTTCCTCTAATATACTCATTCCTTATTTTATCCATCCTCGTTACTCCACACATCCATCTCAACATTCTCATCTCCGCTGCATGTAATCTTCTCTCATCCTTCTTCTTCACGGCCCAACATTCCGATCCATACATAACGACAGGTCTTATCACGGTTTTATAGATTTTACCCTTCAGTTTAAGGGGCATCCGTGTTTTTATTTTATATAATTTAAATCAATCGTACTTTTTCTGTAACTTGTGTGTGCAATAAAGCGCTCTATCTATAACCCCAACACCATATTATACCCAGTTCTTCAATCCTTCTGATCCTGATTTCTTTATTTTCAAAACAACAGCAAAGGTAGACAATTATAATATAAGGTATCTGTTATTCGAGATGTTTCAAACAAAAATATAAACAATCAACGAATAAACTCGGAAATACTAAGCAGAAACAACACTTGTGACTTCTCGAAATGTTCTTATAGATAAAATATAATGTCAACAGAAGGTGTTCCGATTTCTCCGCATACGTACCCTACGCTACGGTGAAAACAATTTCATGTGGTACTCAAACTTTGATCACCTCTTTATAATTTATTTTAGTATAAAATCAATATAGCCGTGCGAAACGTCCCGGCTTCGCACGGCTATATTTTGCATGTATTATACTTATAAACCTTCCTCTTGAATCACTCTATCTATTTAAAAAAACCGCGTCAAAATCCGTTTCGTAGTTTTAAAGATTTAAGCATACATAGGGAAATAGGGACAGAGAAAGCGACTTTGTTTTATACTATGTAGTGATAGTGATATTAAATAGGTTAGCATTTCACCACTATCTCACACGATGGTAAGTGACGATGCGGTTTAAGATGTAGGACGCGCCCCTAGAAGATACTTATAACAAAAAATAAACGTAACAAAAATTAATCAAAATAAAATAAATTGTAAAAATTTCTAAAAATAAAATTAAGGTCAAGCAAGTCAAGTCGGTTACAATAATATCTAGAAATTAAACATTAAACACTGGCACAAACAAGACGCAAATATCAAAAACAAAAAGCCCCTCCAAGGCGTCCCCCCGACTCAAAGTCCCAAGCAAGCTGGCAGCGTTCTTCCTATGGATAGCTAAGCTAATACGCTGGGAAAGGAAACTACCGACCTACTTTCCCCAGTGGCCTCGCAAAGACGTGAAGAAAGCACTTTAAATAAACGCCTTTGCTTATACTCTAGTGACTCAAAGACTCCCATATAAACGGAGCCTTTCGAGGGACGCAAGTGAAGGTGAAAGAAGCCAAAATGGGATAAAAAATCTTTTCGAAACATGAACAAGTCAGTTTGGCGATACGACTTAGGCCGGTGGTAACAAATTGCGGCCGAAGCCATGTCTATGCTTTTGGCTGACTTTTGCACTACAAAAGTATAGAATAGGTTTCATAAGTTTTTGACTTAAATTGTCCGTGTTTTGATAGGCTGGTGCAGTCACAAAAGGAAGACGAAACGGAAAAAATATCATTCCACAGTCGTCTTCCTACCTTTACTCACGTCCCTTGAAGGTCCCCGCTTATTTGGACTCGTAAAGTCATAAGTGTGTATCTATTTTCTAGACACCACGTGCTACATCTTAGACTGCATCATCTCTTACCATCTTGTGAAATAGTGGTAAAATACTGACACTAAGGGCGGCTCGCATGAGTTTATGCTTAAAACTTTAGCTAAATGAATTGAAGAGGTAAAACCACAAGATTTTATTTGTTCAATTTGACACTTTGACAGTCGGTTTATCATATTTAAGGTTCAAATGCGTTGCCAATTACGCCACTTAGTCAAGTACCGTCATAGTCGAATTAATTTAATTATTTTAGTCTCGTCTTAGTCACAATTTTTGAAGATGCATTTTTCCTTAAAAAATATTTTCAGATAGCCCAGTGCAGGCTTAGCACTTTAAAAAATAAAAAATCATATATAAGTTTTTAAACATTGAGATAAATGTTTTAAACGCTTTTAATGTTTGTTGTGCAAGTCAACTTAAAACATATAAAAACATCAGCAAAATGTAGCGGTCTTTCAAAAGCTGACCTACATTCATAAAAATAAACTTTTACCAAAATTTAAACAGAAATTGTAATATTTATGAAACGTGATATATTTTATACGCAAAAAGCACTCATTCCACCGGTTTCACCAAGGGAGCCGTTACTTAACTGTTTTCCTTCTGTTTGTTTGTACGAGCTATATAATTGACAATGTTGAATTCATTTTAGTGAATTGAGATAGAAATGCTTTTTATATAAAATGTATTGTTTTCGAGGCTTTTCAGCTTTGCTAAAAAGTCTGTGGAAAATAAGTGTCAGTGTACGTTAAAAGTAACCAAGTGCGAGTCGGACTCGAAGGAAGGGTTCCGTACCATTATATTCTGTTTTTAGTATTTGTGAATTTGGTTGAGAGGAAAGGCTACCGGGAACTTTTTCCATACAAACCATTACAAACTTAGTCGACTGTTTTCTCCCTGGATAATGACACTAGAGCAAATATTTTTGTTGCTTAAAGCTTATAACTGCCATGACCATGCCCCTATTTTTTGTTTTTTATTATTTTTTAATTTTTTTAATTTGAATTTCTATGATAATTAGAAAATGAAAAAAACCAAAACATAGGGGCATAGTCATGGCAGTTATAGGTTTTATGGCACAAAAATATTTGTGCTAGTGAAATTAGCCAGGGAGGAAACAGTCGACTACGTTTGTATGGAGAGCGCGCAGGTACCCTTCACCTTAAAAGATACTTTAACAAAAATTGAATTTACTGGCTGATTTTTAAGTAATGTATGACAACGCTTATGACATTTTGAGTAGGATTTCACAGCGGGTTGCCCACTATCGCAATTAGCCGAGTATTTTTTAATTTCACCGAATCTGTAGCACAATGGCAACATTACTAAAGCGCATAGGTACCTACTTTAGATCGACTACTTTCGAGTATATGGCATTTTGTCATTAAGACGTTCTGGCGACTTGCGAACCGGACATTAGGGCATACAAAAACCAAAACAGACGGACAAGAAAGTGATCTTATAAGGGTTCCTTTTTTATCTTTTGAAGTAAGAACGGAACCCTAAAAATGACGTAATTGCCTAGCTTCAACTTTTTAAAGAAGCATTTTAAAAGTCGTAATATTAATTTTTACAACTGGATACAGCCGAATTACTAATAATTTATTCAGAAAAAAAAGTTAACGTAAGTGGATACTTAATTTTGTAACGAAAAAATAACGTAAGAACGTACGAACATCCAGATAAATTAATCTGGTGCCGTCACTTTTTAATATATATAGGTAAATAACTCATATACCTACTTAGAGATTACACTAGCTACGTCCCGCGGTTTTAGCCGTGTTTGTCCAGAATAAAAGTAAATTATGTTATTCTCCAAGGTCCAATTTATATTTACACTATAATTTACCAAAATTGGAGCCTTGAGTTTCAGTTAGATACGGAATTGACACGAAAAAAAGAAGATAGTATTTTAATAGTAGCAAATCATCATCACTACATAGTATAAAACAAAGTCGCTTTCTCTGTCCCTATATCCCTATGTATGTTTAAATCTTTAAAACTAGACCTAGTTTAAAACAACGGATTTGAATGCGGTTTTTTTAAATAGATAGAGTGATTCAAGAGGAAGGTTTTTATGTATAATATATGCATAATATAGCCGTGCGAAGCCGGGGCGGGTCGCTAGTATTAGTTATAAACCTTTAACAATGAAAGTATGAATGTCACTACAGTTATCAGTATGTACATTAATATTTATAGTACCTAGATTTTCTAGATTTTTTACACTTATCTTTTTCCAAAAAACGTTAATAAATTTAAAATAAAAAATGCATTTTTATTCATTAATTTGAATTGTCGCATGTTAACAAGTAGAAGAAAAATAAATTGTGGAGTTTTTAAGCAAAAAGGTGTCGATGCCCGTGGGCAGGATTTTTTGCAGTGTTTTTCTCACTACTAACATTATTAATGCGTAGGTTAGGGAGTTTTTTGTTACATTTTTACGTAAAAGTTACTAAATCGACTAAATATATAAATATTGCATTATATTTTTATATAGCTACTAGCTACGCCCCGCTGTTTCACCCGCGAAGTTATGATCCCGTGGGAATATCGGGATAAAAGTAGCCTATGTGTTAATCCAGGTATCCAGTTTTTGCGTGAAGGAATAACAAACATACAAACTTTCACATTTATAATATTACTAGCGACCTGCCCCGGCTTCGCACGGCTGTATTATGCATGTATTATATCTAAAAACTTTCCTCTTTAATCACTCTATCGATTAAAAAAACCGCATCAAAATTCGTTGCGTAGTTTTAAAGATCTAAGCATACAAAGGGACATAGGTACGGCGAAAAGTGACTTTATTTTATACTATGTAGTGACTAGCGACCCGCCCCGGCTTAGCACGGCTATATTATACATGTATTATACATATTATAAAACTTCCTCTTGAATCACTCTATCTATTAAACAAACCGCATCAAAATCCGTTGCGTAGTTTTAAAGATTTAAGCATAGGGATATAGGGACAGAGAAAGCGACTTTATTTTATACTATGTAGTGATAGTGAAGTGGGATAGGATTTTCTGTGTGTAGGAAATCAACTGCAAGGAGACACAGACGCGGGCAAAACCGCACTACGCAGCCCATAAAAGTAATAAAAAAAGCAAAAGTTTGAGTACCACTTGGAAGCAGTCGTAAGAACAAACTTATCGCTAACATTTATCGATGCCTTATCGGGGATTATTTAGTTCATTAGTTCGAATAAGGGTCGGAGTCAGTGATGTTTAAATTGTTGTGTTCTAGAGACATACAAGTAGGGTTCAGGACTTGGGGAAATGGTTTATTCCCAGTAGTACCTTTCGACAGTTCCTTCAAGGAACTAATGGTACTTTTTCTTTCCATTAGTTCCTTCAATCACTTAAACTACTGGGACTTAATTTGTCCCTTTAAGCCGCCTACGTCATGGTTAGTGCTGGCTTTTTTATGAAGAAGGAAATAGGTATTACTACATAGTATAAAACAAAGTCGCTTCCCGCTGTCTGTCCCTATGTGTTTAGATCTTTAAAACTATGTAACGGATATAGATAGAGTGATTCAAGAGGAATGTTTATATACGGAGGATATGGGGCAGTCCTCTCTTTCTACTCTTCTTTTTTGTTCTTTTTACTCCTGTTAAAAGAAACTTGACGGGGAATAGAGTGGAGTGGAGAAAGATGACAAATGTTAAAGGAAGAAGAAGATCGTCTCAGGCAATAAGTTTGTCTTGAACTATGTATTACTAGTACACTCTACTCATGTGTTACTAGGATGTAATTGACGTTTGACAGATTCTGCGAAAATACTGAACCGATTATTAGACCGACTTCAAATAATGAAAAAAAAATTAAAATTAAAAAAACCGACTTCAATAAAACCTGAAAACAAAAACTAAAAAAAACTGAAAAGTTAAAAATAATCTATTACGGGTCACTAAGACAGCAGATAACTTAAACATAAGTACTTACTTGGAAGTCGGATCCTCACCAAATTTGGGGACCACCCCTGAGGAATCACCTTTCAAACACAAAAAGAATCATCTCAATCGGTTGAGCCGTCTTCGAATGATCGAGTAACATACGTACATAAAAAAAAACAACATACAGCAACTCCTCCTTTTTTGATGTCGGTTAAAAAGATCTCAACTCGTAATTTTTTATAGATAGAAAGTTACATTATCGAAAAGGCTATTTATAATAACCGTATTCCCGTTATAATAATCGCTAAGGCTTCAACGCAACATTGCGCGGTGGGGACTAAGGCAGGCTCCCCAACCACAACCCGGTCTCCTTAGTAGCTACGGACCTTAAGAGTACTTATTATCCAGATATTCGAATTGGAACTTAGGTGACACCGCGTGGTGCAACTAGTATGATAATATTTCGTCTTCAAGATTAGAATCTGGCTAAGAAAAATGTTCAGATGTTGCCTCTACTGTACCAATAGATATTTTATTTATTTGGTTCAAGTACCTTCACTCGAGTGAAACCGGAGTAACTTCACCCGGGACAATCGAAGGAGAACCGAACTAAGACCGTAGGCGTAAGGGGGGGGTTAATAATTCAGAATACTGTGAGATTTTGCAAGCAGTGAATATGATACTGTTTGCTTTGAATCATTAATTTTAGGTCCTTGGACTTGCCCGAAATGGACAGTTGAAGTGGTTAAATAAGACCTAGACTGCAAGGAGCGGTCTTGGCTTAGTGGTAGATACCTCAACTTTCATTTTGAATGTCGTAGTTTCGAATCCAGCCCGGCCGTGCACCAATGTATTTTTCTTAAGAAAAATTTATTTGCGCTAATTGACATTGCTCTTACGGTGAAGGAAAACATCGTAATGAAACCCGCGTCTTAGTTGGCTCCAGAAGTATTGACAAGTTATCTCCTCTGGACATGGTCGACTAAGCTGAGAAGGTAGTAGGTGCTGGGCAAGCCTACACCATCTTCACGCAAAAAGGACCCAATTAAAAAGGGTCTAATCGCGGAAAACAGCTCGTATACAAGTACAAGTACCTAGACTGCTAAGTTTCCTTACACGATGCGTCAGAAAGAGCGAAGTGGAGGCTGTAGCCAGAAAGGCAGATTGCATCATCAGATAGGATTATTTACTGCACAGGGGAGAGAAAAAGGATTTGCCCGAAAAATCCAAATGCTTAATCTGAATCTTCTGATGTAGTCGATTAATCGAGTTCCTTCATTGGTCCCTAACGGTTACCTAATATCCTTACTGAGAGGTGTATCCAGCTGTTGGGATCACAGGAGCTTCACTCGCCGCTTCACTCTCGTGGTCTAGCTTTCTTTTCATGCTAATTGCTTTGAAAATACAAAATTTTGTCTTCACTTGTGACATTCTTATTTGAACTGCCCGAGTGTCCAATAGGCAGAAATATCTATTAGAGGGCTTTTTTATAGTCAATTTCCTGAAATCCAAAAGGCAAAAATTGGTCGCTCGCTTCTACTCTCTTTAGTAAGATTACTAGCGTATTATGCATGTATTATATCTAAAAACCTGCCTCTTTAATCACTCTATCTATTTTAAAAAACCGCATCAAAATCCGTTGCGTAGTTTTAAAGGTCTAAGCATACATAGGGACATAAGAATGGCGAAAAGTGACTTTATTTTATACTATGTAGTGATAGTGATATTATGTAGCACGAACTCCTTCATTGTTAAAAAAAATCTCCCTCCCTTCCCCCCTAATCAAAATCCTAAATCTGCCACCGCCCTTGAATTCTTAGATACGACCCTGAACAAAACTCGTAATGGTGTGAATATTTTGGGTGAATTCCATCTTTTGTATTGAATATTTCGTTAATAAAATACTTACCAACTTTTTAAGGTTCTTGGACGAATTGAATAAAAGTTTTTTTGCGACTTAGACGTTGGATTTTGGAGATATTTTATTAATAAAAGTCTTGGAAGACTTAAGAAGTTTATACCTTCGTACCTGCTATAGGTATGAGTAATTCGCATTCTAAGGGCGGCTTGCTCGATATAAATTTAGCTAAAAATCTAAGCTTTTAACTTTAATAAAATCAATTTATAGTTAAATAACCTCAAGCTAGAGTTTGATACTTTGACAGTTGATTAATCAATTTAATCTAATCATGTCTAAGGGTCGTAGCACACCATATCAACTCGGAAACGGATCGTCACCGTATCGCCTCGTCGTCAACCTAACGTAAGCGCGTTGCCAACCGATCGGCAGCTCCAAATTAACTCGGCTACGGCTAGGCGGGGTGCCGCCACGCGGTTAGTCAGTATCCGAACGTGAAGTGTAGACGAAGAAACGCAAGCTAGTAAGGGCGCGTTCAGACGACACGCGCCCACCACGCACATCACACGCGTTGACCACGCGTTGAACACGCGTTGAAATTTGTTCTATATGTAATTTGAGTCTTATGACACATCAATAGATCTCAAATTGCATTTATCAAGTCCACCCGCTCACGCCACGCGCCCGCCACGCACCCGCCCCGCGCCCGCCCCGCGCCCGCCCCGCGCACGCCCCGCGCCTGCTTGCAGAAATGCAATTTGAGATCTATTGATGTGTCATAAGACTCAAATTATGTATAGAACAAATTTCAGAGCGTGTTCAACGCTAAGCGCGGGAAAGGCAAGTCGACCACGCACCGTACCGCGGTTCGCGAGCTTGTCGGCGAGGCAATTACGTTACGATTCCGATTAGTGTGCGTTGCAGTAGGGAGTTTCATACAAAAAATACTGAACTGCTCGAATTGATACGTTAGCGTTCCGTTTAAGAGTTGATATGTGTGCTACGACCTTATGCTTTTAATTTTTGCTGTGCATGTTACCTTAATCTTGAGAAATAGGTAGTTGGTAATTTTTTATTTCAATGAAATATTGTAGAATAGACAAACATAAGGATAAACTTTAAAAAGGTGCTTAAAATATATATATTTTACTTACTTACACCGCTGGCTCAGCGACCCATAGCGGATCTTGGCCTCCAAAACGAGATTCTTCCATCGCTCCCTATTCTGCGCTATTTGTGGCCAATTTTTGACTTAAAGTTTGCCCAGGTCAGCTTCCACTGTGTCCTTTCAGCGATACATGGGTCGTCCCACGTTGTGTCGAATTTTTTGACACAGAAAAACATGTTCTGTAGTTTCTTAAAAGTTAAACTATTTTTAATCGACTTCAAAAAAGGAGCACTATCTCAATGTTTAATTGGGAAAGCGTATCTTTTTTTTAGAGTTCCGTACCCAAAGGGTAGAAACGGGACCCTATTACTAAGACTTCACTGTCTGTCTGTCTGTCAGTCACGCTGTATCTCATGAACCGTGATAGCTAGACAGTTGAAATTTTCACAGATTATGTATTTCTGTTGGTGCTATAATTTATATTTAGCGAGGTCCAAAATAAACTAAACGAAATATATAAAAAAAACGTTATAACGTAAAAGAGTAAAATCTTAATTCCGTAAGTAACAAAAGTCAAGTTTTTATTTTAAAAATCTTTATCGAGAAAAACTTAAAAGAGATGTAAAACTTGAGTTTTCCAAAGTTAGAATTGTTCATTTAAGTTATATTTAAGTTAGTGCATCGTGAATAACACCTGCTGAAGCTAAATTAAAGTTTAAACGACAATGTTGCGGTACTGCGGTTTAACTAGTTTGTTTCAAAATTCCTAGATAATAAAAATAGAGGAAATAAAGTAGATAGGCCATACCTACAAGATTTACTACACGCTCTTCAGGCACTTTTAGACCTACTTTCGGAGTATGAGTAATCTATACATATAAAATGCTTTGTCCTGAATGACTGACTGACTGAATGACGGATCAACGCACAGCCTAAAACGTTGATCGTAGAGACCTGAAACTTTGAAGGTGTGTTCTTTGTATGACGTAGGCATCCGATAAGAAAAGATTTTCCGAAATTATACCCCTAAGGGGATGAAAAATGGAGGCAAATTTTGTATGGGACAACGCGATTCCTTGGTCCTTTTCCGACTTTTACGCGGACGAAGTCGCGGGCAAAAGCTAGTGAAAATATATTGTGTTGATACAGACTTCACCAACAATTTATATTTGGACAGTTTATCACCATAAATTTAATTTTGCCTGCAACATTTTTAATTATTTATAGATCTTGCTGGGAATCAAAGTGTTGCAGTCCCTATGATTTATAATAGAAACTTTGTAGGTACTTAATAATATTTCCCAACTAGGTACCGAGTCTAGACGTTTCGACATTCAACCGATTTTGCTAATTCATAGCGACAAAATGCATTATTAATTTTATAGTGTCTGGAATTGGGTGGTGAATTGATGTTATGGTATAAACTAGCTTTTGCCCGCGACTTTCCGAAGTCTTTCTACCCTTTTTTAACCCCGTTACGAGATGGATTTCAATAAAATACGAAATACGTCTTCCATTAATTCTGTTAAAGAATGTTTATGCAAAATATAAAGTAAATTGGAAAAAGGAAACACGTTATTCCATACAAAATTTGTCTCCCTTTTTCACCCCCTAAGAAGTAGAATTTCGGAAAATCCTTTCTTATCGGATACTCGTACCTACGACATACAAAGACCACACCCTTCAAGTTTCAGGTCACTACAATCAACGTTTTAGGCTGTGCGTTGGTCCGTCAGTCAGTCAGTCAGTCAGTCGTTCAGGCTACTCGGTAAAACTTTTCCCCCGGAATTTTACGTAATATCTATAGATTTAAAGGGAGGTAGGTGCAAACAGAATACTCTATCGATCGTACCATCCGACAGGGGCGAGTATTTTAGGTATTTCATCAATAAAATGCGGCCACAAAGCTCGAAATATCAACATTCAGTATTCAGGTAGTAGGGCAGATCGTTTTATTTTCATACCTCCAATAGTCATTGCGAAAGAATTCATAGGGAGACGTGACTGTATTTTTGTTTGTTAGTGACCGTATATTGTTGTGACAAAAATATACCTACACTCTTTGTACTGTGTCATCAACAAAAGAAAATAAGTTGCAAATTAAGATAAATTTTGTTAGGTACTTCCAAGTTTTTGCGAAAATGTAAATTTGCCCATATCTTTATATCGTGTTGACTCAGGATCTTGATTTTTATACACCCAATAGGGACTATAGACCTCAGTATCTGGTATGAATTTCAACTTGCTAGGTCCACCCGTTCCTGACAAAATCGGTGGTGACAGACATACAGACGGACAAGAAAATGATCTTATAAGGGTTCCTTTTTTACCTTTTGAAGTACGGAACCCTAAAAACGACGGAAGCTGGACAATAATATAGAACATTACTCGATGTAGATATACGTGTTACGCCATTTTGTTTGCTGCAATATTTCATGTGTCTAGGTATTAGAAATAAATTAATGAAACGTGGTTCATTCTGTCGCAGTAGCTTCATGATACCTGAACTTTCTCATGGTCTCACAATTTCTTTGTTTTTTGTTTTATCACTTCACTATCACTATCACTACATAGTGTAAAAAAACTAAATCAAAATCGGTTCATCCGTTCGGGAGCTACGATGCCACAGACAGACACACACACAGATACACACACAGACACGTTAAATTTATAACACCCCGTCGTTTTTGCGTCGGGGGTTAAAATAAAGTCACTTTTCGCCGTCCCTATGTCCCTATGTATCCTTAGATCTTTAAACTACGCAACGGATTTTGATGCGGTTTTTTTGTCTAATATATCCTGAAGGCCAATTCTCGTAAATAACATTGTTCAAATTACATTAAGTACAATATCATTCCGATGACATTGCGATTGCATTTCGATTACAATAAATTACCCTCAAAGTCAGCTTTAACTATTATGAAGAATTTGTTATTTTTTGTAATCGAAATGCGAAATGTACGGGTGACCAAAGGGCTGGCTCGTACCTCGGACAACGGATAAGCATCGCCATCCAACGTGGTAACGCTGCCAGCCTTTTGGGCACATTTCCTAGGGATCCCCATTTGGACTTTTAATTTAGTGTAAGTAAAGTAGGTAGTTTATTTAATTAATTTAAGTTTTCGTTATTTAATTGTTATTTAGTATAGTTTAGTTACTTGTTCATTTATAATTTTGCAAATAAATATATTGAGAACCTCAAATGTACTTAATCGGAATGATATTGCTATGTAATTTCAACAATGTATTTACGAGAATAATTGACCTTCAGATAGTAAAATCATTGCTGTTCTTATCTGTTAACTTAATTGTACGATTGACGTAGCCTGGCGTATAACTTAACAAATAAGAAAAACGGTAATTTCGTTTCAGTTGCTAATTTAATTTACAAACCTCATCAACTCCCACTAGTTATCACACTAATAGAGATAAATGTCGAAGCAGTTTGTTTAATAAGTTATTTTTCCCTGTAGTAGAGTGAACTAAACAAACTTCCACCGACTTCAGTGTTCCATTCCCATAGGATTGCCCGATGCGGCTGTTAATTCGTTTATTCTTCACTAAGTTCTTGGAAACTTTGTTTTACTGCGACCTGTTTGGTATTGAAAGGAAGAAAATATACCGTTTATTAGATAAATAATAAATAAAATAAATAAATAAATAAATATTGCAGGACATTCCACACATCGAATAAACGAACAGTATAATTTAATCTTACACTAATATTATAAAGAAGGATTTTTTTTTGTTTTTTGACGAGATAACGTCTAGTAAATTGATGACACCTGCATTCACAAAAAAGTGTCACGGTAATATTGTGTGACGTCATGCGACATGGTAATATGACCAGACGCGTCATGGTAACTTAGGAAACAGAGTATTGAATAATAAAATATCATATCGCTCATCTGGGCTTGGGTTATGGTGTGACAAGTGACAAACAGAAGACGTATCTAAAGGAAAAAATATATCCCTATATATATAAAATTCTCGTGTCACGGGGTTCGAAGTTGAACTCCTCCGAAACGGCTTGACCGATTCTCATGAAATTTTGTGAGCATATTCAGTAGGTCTGAGAATCGGCCAACATCTATTTTTTATTTTGTTTCCTTTAGTTTTTTTTTTAAATGGCAAAACAACGTTTGCCGGGACAGCTAGTACTTACATAAATTAAATAAAATAAAAAAAAATATGAAAAAAAAAAACATCGGTTTCTTATGACGTTATCATGTAAAATTTTATTATTTCGAAAAAGTCCTCTGAATAAAATACAATCCCTTTAAACATAAAATTCTCGTGTCGCGGTGTTAGCTATTATAGGCCACCTAAACGGCTGAACCGATTTGTATGATTTTTTGTGTATTCGTTAGGTCTGAGAATCGAACAGCATCTATTTTTTTTTGGAAAGGGCAAGCAAAACAACGTTTGCCGGGACAGCTAGTATAGTTTCATAAAAAAGTATTTCAAAAATGGCTATCTTTTGTATATCACTACATAGTATAAAACAAAGTCGCTTTTTCTGTCCCTATTCCCCTTTGACTGCTTAAATCTTTAAAACTACGCAACGGATTTTGATGGAGTTTTTTTTAATAGATAGAGTGATTCAAGAGGAAGGTTTATATGTATAATACATGCATAATATAGCCGTGCGAAGCCGGGGCGGGTTGCTAGTTTAAAATATAAAGCCTAGTCTCAATCGAGCTCATAACAAGTATCATAAAATAATTTCAGAGCATTCCCATTAAAAAAAACCCTAAAACTAATAAAGATAATTTATAATAAGTACATTAAAATCGTACACAAATAGATTATTATTTGAAATGAATGAAACAATAACAGATTCTGTTTAACATTATTGCGAATTCATGTAAATATGTTGCAACGAAATTGTATTCATATTTCGGTGAATAATTATGCACGAAAATGATGTAGATTTTCAGCATAATTATGTTTGTAGATAACAGAAATATGGAAAATATTTGTGCTGTAACAGTGGCATTTCAGAAATCCGCACCCTGATTTTTTTTGAAAATATATTTTTAGTAATTGAACAGAATTTTATAAGCAGTTTGATTAGGAATCTTTTATACCTATAATCTCAGAATACAGAGTCTTGTTCTGTATTCTGAGCTTATAATACACTACTTTTGAAGAAATATGGTATAGTTTTTCACATCCATTTTATAGTCCATATTAAAATTCAATCGAAATGGTTGAATAATTTTATTATGGACTAGCTCAGCCTCGAAGTTTTAATGTGTTAGTCTCGATTTCGTGGAAAAATCGGATTAAACAACATCAATAGGAAAAACAGACAAACAGACAGACGTGATTTTTTAATACAATGAATGCTTGTTTTAATGTTTATTCTACTCCTTGACTCCTAGTTAATATTATAAATTCGAAAGTTCGTTTATCTATTTGATTTTACATTTGCTTGTTTCTTTCCTCTTTAAGGTAAATGACTGGACCGATTTTGGCGTAGTGGTAGTTTAGGGTATGGAAACGGACATAGAATACTTTTGATCCCGCGGGATCGGGACTAACATGGGTTAATCCATATCCATAATATTATAAAGAGGAAAGATTTTTGTTTTTTTTGTTTGTAACGAATAGTGTCCAAAACTACTTGTTACTTGAAACTTGGTATGAGGATGCATTAATTCATTGGGAATAACATAGCCTACTTTTTTATCCCGATATTCCCACGGGATCGGGCGCTGCTAGAAAATTATATCCCACCTAATATTACCTAACAATTGATAAATTGTGCACTACACAAGTTGGTCTGAAGTTGTTTAATATACGAATCCAAGTGTAATTCGGAGCGTGAAACTAAAATTAACTATATGCATCTATTACAAGTTTTCTTATTAAATTCTCTGCAGTGTCGGCAGAGCGAGCGCAGAGCAGATGCCAAACATTAAGCTTCTACAAATATTAAATTCTTGAAATACGATACCGATAGAGCCATGCATAAGTACGTATATTTAATTACTAGCGACCCGCCCCGGCTTGGCACGGCTTTATTTTGCATGTATTATACATATAAACCTTCCTTCCTTCCTTATATTTAAAATCAGAAAAAAGTAGGGCTCAACTATACAACGTCCGACTCGCACCTGGCCGATTTTTTATTTGTAACGGACTGCAAAAAGAAGGAATTTTCAATTCAGAGTTGCTGAGATTCTGGCAATCTAATTATCTGACCTATTTAGAAACCAAACAAATAAGAAACACGCTTCTTCAGATTTTGACCTAAAATCTAAATTGACTTTCTTCGTTTCTGACATCTCCCGGCTAAATCTATTTTTAACCGACTTCAAAAAAGGAGGAGGTTCTCAATTCGTCTGTATGTTTTTTTTTGTGTACCTATATTTACTAGCAATTAAATATGATTCACATCGTTCAACACGCACAGCGCACAATAATGATGCGACAAATTACAAATCAATAAATAACATACAGTGATTAAAAACAGCCAGTTGCGAGTTGGACTCGCAGGGTTCCGTACCACGTTGGGTTGGTATTTGTTGTTATAGCGGCAAAATACATAATTTATAAACATAAACGTTTTTATTCTACTACAGTCTTCCAACCTTCACTCGCGTCCCTCGAAAGCCCCCGTATTTGGGGGTCTTTAGTGCGAATAAGTATATTTTAGGAAAGCGTGCTACGTCTTAGACCGCATCGTTCTTTACCAGATCCTGACCTAAATAATGTAAAAAAAATATTTTTTGAAATGAACCTCATTGAGGCTTTATTTAATGTATTACTTAGCTAAATATTTCCCCCCTCCTTTGTTGTTCTCATCGTTTTATCATACAAAAGCTCACAAAAGCACACCGTTTTCCGTAGGGGGATCGTTAGGGGGACGGTTAATCGTGAACCTCACAGACAACGAGTCTAACTTTTTATCGCATAGCACTCCAATGTGTTTTGTTCCAAGTATCTTCTCGATGCTTTCACCTCACGTAGAGGTAAACGTAAGCTCGAGGTTCTTACCGCACGTATTGTCAAACTCTACCGACTTTAGAAACCAGTCTCTTTAATGGGTTTCGATAATTCGTTTTTATTACTTTTTGATAGGTACTTTAGTGCTTTGCAAAGTTTTTCAACATTTTCATGACCCACTTAGCACTGTTATTTTTAGTTTTATTCGGGAAGTAATGTTCAAAATAAATATAATATTCAAAGTCCTGACTGACTGACTGACTGACATATATGATAATTGCATAATTCAAGACCCACCGTAGAGCTCCAAAACGGCTGTTATAAGAATATTTTCAACACAATCAAGAGTCTAGGCACCTGTTTTAGCTGAAGTTTAACGTCTTTTAACTCAAGAATTTATCAAACAAAAAATAAGAAAACCTTCTAATTAATAGTAATTTTAGAACTCTACGGTGGGTCTGCAATTATGCATCCGACCGAACCTACATTTTTTTAGCTCATTTATGCTGCCGACTGTACCGTATTTAAAAACATAAATTGTGTGATAAAGTGTAGGTACTATGTCACTTCATCTTATCTTTTACCTAGCGACCCGCTCCGGTTTCGGCTATAATATGCATGTATTATACATATAAACCTTCCTCTTGAATCACTCTATCTATCAAAAAAACCGCATCAAAATCCGTTGCGTAGTTTTAAAGATTTAAGCATACATATAGGCCTAGTAGGCACTGTATCTCATTAACAGTGATAGCTAGAGAGTTGAAATTATGGACAGATTTTCACAGATGTATTTTTGTTGCCGCTATAACAACAAATATTAATTACTAGCGACCCGTCCCGGCCTCGTACGGCTATATTATGCATGTATTATACATATAAACCTTCCTCTTGAACCACTCTATCTATTAAAAAAACTGCATCAAAATCCGTTGCGTAGTTTTAAAGATCTAAGCATACATAGGGACATATAATTGGGACGGCGAAAAGTGACTTTATTTTATACTATGCATTGATGATTATGATTATGATACTAATACTATGTAGCGATGATGATAGTGATAATATGTTAAGTAGACCTATGTTTGTGTATGATTGTTACTATGATAAATAAATAAAAAAATACCCTAAAACCTGAAAGTGTCTGTGTTGTATTTAAAAAGTACTCTCATATAATGGAAGGTAAGTTTTCGCGCGCTTTCCCTTCCAAACCGGATATTGGGGGCGGCTCGGCTCGCTGTTTGAATTTAGAACAATACGGAATCAAGGCCCTCTCCCGGGCGGACGTAGGTACCGGAAACTGAGAAAGTTAACGTGCGCCATTCTGGAAGCGGACGATATTTATTTATGATGAATTTTTTTTCATCTTATAAATTGATGAAACACCTGCATTCACAAAAAAGTGTCATGGTAATATTGTGTGACGTCATGCATTCCGGTCCCGTTGTGTGAATAGAATAGAATAGAAAAACATTTATTTGGACAAGCACACGACAAAAATAAGTACCTATTTAGAACAATTAAAAATACAGAAAATGAAAAAAAAAATTAGAGAACAAAAAAGTATAAAATTGAAAGACAGAAAAATTTGAGAACAAGAACAGCAGAAAATAATAAAAAAATGGGTGCGTGTACTTATGTACGCGCGTGAGAAGTTATACTTCTTTGGCATTATTAAAAAAATAAAAATAAAAATAAAAAAAAAAATAAAAAAAATAAAAAAAAAATAAAAAAACTCTTCCGACAAAAAACTCGTCCGGCAAAAAACTGGTCCGACAAAAAACTCGTCCGACAAAAAACTCGTCCGACAAAAAACTCGTCCGACAAAAAACTCGTCCGGCAAAAAACTCGTCCGACAAAATACTCGTCCGACAAAAAACTCTGGACTGGAAAAGGATTGTCAACACAATCAATAAAGTTCAATTTAGATTTAAACAACTTCTCCCGTGAGAATTTTGTGTGACGTGAGAATTTTGTGTGACGCTTTTGTAAAATTTCACTCTCATCATTTTTTCATAACGCGCCTAAAGAAGTATAACTTCAATAATAATAAGATCTAAGGAGCCTTGTGCCTCCAAAAAGGCTCTGCCTCAGCAAAAATAGTGTGACGTCATGCGTTATGGTAACATGACCATGATGCATCCGTTCCCGTTAGGAAACAGAGTATTTAATAATAATATCGCTCATCTGGGCTTGTGTTATGGTGACGAGTTACGAATAGTGGGCATAAGGAAAAAAATAAAGAAAAAATAAAAGGAATAACAAAAAGAAATCTAAATTTTTCATCGTTTTCTTATGACGTTATCACGTAAAATTATCGTCCGTAATTCGACTTTACCGAAACCCATTTGTTTTTTTTATTTTTTTTTAAATGTGTAAAAAAGTCGCATGACGTTAATACGATTTATTTTTCCCACCCGCGTAGGAGCGCTGTTACACATTGATAAATTTTTATCAAAACAGAATTGTGTAAGTATACTAGCTTTTGCCCGCGACTTCGTCCGCGAGTCGAAAATGGACCAAGAAATCACGTTGTCCCATACAAACTTTGTCCCCCTTTTTCACCCCCTAAGGGGTAGAATTTCCAAAAATCCATTTTTATACGGTGCCTACGTCATACAAAGAACACACCCTCAAAGTTTAAGGTCTCTACGATCACCGGTTTAGGCTGTGCGTTGATCCGTCAGTCAGTCATTCAGGACAAAGCATTTTATATGTATAGATAAGTACCTTAAGTATACTTCAAAACAGACGCCGCAAGGCAAATTCACTTTAACTATAGCCGAGCCTTAAAAATATAATCTTCTTTAAATAAAAAGCAAAGCGGATTAAATATAGCAATATCAAACGAATCCCTAAAGTTTACAGACAGTCACTGAAAAAAAAATCTTTTGTAATAATACCTCTTATTAAATATCGAACTTATTCACTTTTCATTGTAAAGAAGTTCATTCACAGTTGAATCGCTTTTATACTTTACAGGAGACGCTTTTGTTAAGGGTCTGAGCCCATTGTACCGTTCCAACAACGAATGCTAAGTTGATGGAGGGATGATTTTCATTAGTCCGTGCAACACAGCACGGTCTAATGAAAATCATCCCTCACACAACTTAGCAACCCTCCATTAACTTAGCGTAGTCCGGACGGTTTGAAACGTTACATACATTTTGTATGAAGCATTTATATTACACAGTGTATGATCCGTGTCCCGTCCGTGCCCGTACGACGCTCGTCTACTTCACGGAGCCGCCCCGTCTCCTCGGCTGCTGATAACCCGGTGTAATATAAACGTGCAGCACGGAAGGACTCCGCCCCGGACTCGGCCCGGTCTAATTCATCCATAAGTGTAGAGAATACGGGATCCCAGCCATTTTCTTGACCTAAAAATTCTGGCAATCCTGGTAGTTTCGGTCTGAAAGTCCGAGATTGTATTCTCTAGTTATCTTGTAATGAGTCTCTTCTGAATTGTTCTCGGGGAAAAAAAGTTAAAATGTTAAACGCTTCTTAAAAAAAAAATTACGTCAAAAAAAGTTATTGTACCAAAATAATCTGAAGTTTTTTCAGTTTTACGTTCCATTTTGTAGTTTGGCTGCCGGAAATATATTCCCGCCTATATTCTTTACAATATAATATTTATATACTTTTTTTCAAGTTCAAAAAACGAGGTTATTCGTCGAACCTCGTTTTTGAAGTTGTAAAAAAAAGTTAATATTTAATTACCAACATGGTTTTCAAAAAGTTCTTATATAAAAACGATGTTTACGATCAGTATGAGAATATACCCCATCACAATAATGAAGGTTGTTCCAACGTTCCAACCGTGTGTAGGTATAAAGGAATATTGACACATATCAGCATCAATATTCACTCGTGAAGGCACTTCTTCAATAGACTTATCATTTTAAAGATATAGGTACAATCAACGTTCAAAAGTACACCGTCATCGTAACGTTTACAATTCCGTGCAGCAGTATTAGAACATTATAACAACGTAACTTGTGGATCGAACCCACGTCGTCGGTTGGTGTAGCGGGTGGCGGCTTATTATATACCACTCACACAACTTAAGACATAGCTAACATGTTGAAAATAATAATCACACTGAGTACTTTTGTTTCAAGTATTTATGTTTGTGTGTAACGTCTATTAGAAGAAGGTCGTAAGTTCAATACTTGTTTGAAGTATTATTGTAGCAAACTGATGGTGGACTTATGACGCATACTGTACCTACTCATATTGATATAATGTCAATGGGTCTTATTTAGAGCTTTGCTGTAGAAATTATTGAGTTTATGTTAGAACTTGTTGAATTAGTTTTATTTATTTAGTGAACATAGTATGAAACATTTGTAAAAACTATTAAATACTGGCAGCGCTCCGAGGTTTAACCCGCGTAACTCCCGATCCCGTGGAAGTATCGGGATCGTGGAAGTCGTATCGTGGAAGCAGTCGGCTCTCGGGTCTATTAGAATACGCACGCTTGTTTCATCAAATACCAGAGTTGCTCAAACTTTTGTTTTTCTTAGTTTATATTTTTTGGTGTTCTTTTCTGCCATAATGTTTATTTGTGCGAGCTGTGGTGGTCAACACACCGACGGACCAGTCTGCACTGTTTGCAAGAAGCATTATGACTTCCAGTGCTCTGGAGTCACTGAAGCCGGCTACCGTAAGCTGGGTGAACGTAAGAACGTATGGCGTTGCCCTAAGTGCAAGTCCAGCCTACCGCTATCTCCGGCAGCGACCTCGCCTTTGCCCGCTCAACTGGACAGGACAGATGCAGGAGCAGCTTAATAAAATCGTCTTCCAGCTAGCCCCACTGGCTTCACTGGTCGATGATGTCAAATCCATCAAAATGGAACTTGGTTCCCTAAAGGATTCGTTGGAAATGGCTCATCAGCTGATCAGTGATTTTTCGGGAACTGTGAAGGGATTAGAGACTCGGGTAGCGAAGGTGGAGAAAGTGGCCAATGAAGTACCGACACTGCGCGATGAGTTGACTAAGCTAGCTAGGGAACTGCAGGACAGAGACCAATTTGCCAGAGCCAACAATATTGAGGTCAGAGGAATACCTGTCAAGAAAAATGAAAATCTGTACGACATTGCAGATGGGATAGGAAGGTTGTGTGGCATATCAATAAAAAGGGACGAAATCAATTATATTGCACGCATACCAACGCGCGTGCCTAAACTATTCGTTACAAACAAAAAAATATTTTAGTTGTATTAAAGTCAAAATCAAAATTCTTTACTCATTTGGAATCATACAATTTGCAAGAAATCACATTGCAACGACTTAAAAACTAAGTTAGGATGTGTGCCTTCGGAACGCGCCCATCAATGAGAAGAAGACAAAAGAAACTCATATGAGGTTTTCATTTGTGATCATGTTCACAAAGGTTGATAACAAATATTTGAATTTTGTATAATTTTTAAATGGAGGAATAGGTATCATGGAAATATAATATAAATAAGGTATTATTTGAAATAGACGAATATTTGATACACTATATTATAAATAAATAAATAAATAAATAAATAAATAAATCATTTATTTCAGGCTACGAAGGCCCATAGATACATACCTTATAGACTAACATACATATTTTATAATATAAATTGAAAGTGTTAATAGATAACTTAAAACTATGTTAGTAGCACTTCCAGGACACTACACTTTAGTCTTAGTAGGTTCGCGTGGAATTTGTCCGCGGAAGCGACGGATTATTATAGTTATTTTTGTTAAACTCGTAAATATTATGTGACCGCTCCGTGCATTAGTTAACTTGGGCTTGGAGCAGTGTTGGCTTAGGCGTAGATACCTCAAATTTCATCCCGAAAGGTGTAAGTTCGGATCAATGGCCGGGCACCAACGGTATTTTCTTACGAAAAATTTTTGTGCGCTATTTGCCATTGCTCTTACGGTGAAGGAACACATCGTGATGAAACCCGCGGCTAAGTTGGCTCCAAAAATATTGACGCGTTCTTTCTTCTGAACATGGTCGACTAAGCTGAGAGCGTCTACCACTAGCTCATACAGTCAAACCTACATAAAGAGTAAAGAGTTCAAAGTCAAAGGCAATTTTTTTTATCCACTTGGAAGCATGGGTTCACTTTGAATAGTCTTAGAAGTTACTAAAGTAGTTTTCCCTACAAAAGATATCAGATAAACGACTTCCATTTATTCCACTACAAACTGCCATCCGTCCTATTTTCCACGTTTCCACAATCAGCATATTTCTGTCTTCAACTGCATAATTATCCACTTTGTGTTGAAAACTGCGGGAATTTGCTCGCGTTGAGAGTAGGCGACACGCAAGGTTTATATTGCGCCTGAAATTACTTAGTTTGTTTTCGACGAGCGTCTAATAAATTGATGGAACACCTGCATTCACACAAAAGTGTTATGTTCCGGTAACATGACGCGTCCCGTTCCCTATGTGTGACGTCATGCGTCATGGTAACATGAGAGTATTTAATAATATCGCTCATCTGTGCATGTGTTATGGTGACGAGAGACGAATAGAAGACTTACCCCAATCTTAAGTGGCGCTTAAATTGAAATTTAAGTGTAGGCTTAAATAGAAAACATACACTTAAAGTTAATTTAAACGCAACTTAAGATTAAGTAGCCTTTCAGTATTCGGGGGTTACCTATATAAAGGAAAAAATATAGGTATTATGAAGGAAAAAAATAATATAAAGGAAAGAAAAAGAAAATAAAAAATAGAAAAAAAAAAGAAAAAGTAATATACAAAGAAATAACAAAAAAAAGTCTATTTTTCATCGTTTTCTTAACTTATAAATTTCGATAACGTAAACTTATCGTCCGTGAACCGAATTTACAGCCATTTGTTTTTTTTTACTTAATCATTTACTTTTACCCACTTATTTATACTAGGTATTTATTTTAAGAAAAAATGGATCCCTAAAATTTTGCACCGCGGCACATTCTCGCGAGTCTGCGGCGACAGTTTTTGAAAATGCATTTTGCAGCATCTCCTTAGAAATTTTAGCATACAAGTCCAGGACCAATTGCTGCGGACACTATTAGACACTTCCCAAATCTTTGGATTACTAATGTTTCCATTTTTTTTACCTCCATGTAAACCCGTCCTAAAATAGATCAGTATACCACTGCACAGTATAAAAACCACCGGCAAGATAGGCTCGTATTTTTTAAATAGAAATACTTTTTATGTTTTATACTGTTTTACAGATTGCATTGCAAATTAGCTATTGCATCATACCGGAACTGTGACGAATGGAAATAGACTTAAATTTAAAAACATAGGTTGACTTGCACAACAAAAAACGTGCTTAAACATGATGAACCAACTGTCAAAACGTCAAACTGACTAAATGATAATCAACCGTTGTAGTTGATGAAATAGAATTAAATTTTTAGATTAAGTACCCGTTAACATGGACCTAGAAGAACTATTAGTCTATGCCCGTTAAATGCATTTAGCTAAATTTGTTTAAGCAGAATCTCACGCAAGCCGCAATTACTCATGCGCCGCAACCAGTTTCATATTTTATAAAAATATGTTGTTTATTTAAGTCACGGAACGGAATGAACTTCTTCAGCTGAGACGGTAAATTTTCAAAAAGAATATTTAACTGTAGGAAAAGTCCTAGCAACATTACTTAATGGACGGTGCATCCACAATTCTTTTGTGGATGTTGTGAAACACTGACATTTATAACTTCGCAATACGTCGGCTAGGGGAGCTTTTCTACTTATCATACAATTCCCTAACGTAGTAGTAGCGTTTACTTCACGAAAAAACTCGCACTACGGGTACTACACAACTTTTCAGCCAACCTCGTGCCTCGTCGTCTTTAAAATATTCTATCGATTTAAAATCAGTACTGAGTCCAACATCAACCAACATGAAGCCAATCAAAATTCAATAGCCTCTCCATTAACGCAGATTCCCTGCATATGTGTCAAAGCACCACCAAATGGCATGATCATTCAATTAGTCCGTGGTACAGAGACTGACCGGTCATTTGAATTACAAACGTATGAATTTAACTTGATTTAGGTTGGTATGAATTGAGGTACAGAGTGTTTCTATTTAGGTAGAGACACACACTGTATAGGTAGGTTATAGGTAGTCATGTAAGGAAACGATTAAGACCTATTTCTTATCGTATACCGTAACGTATCCCAAACCGGAGGAGTATAGGTTTCTTCCTCTCAGTGGGATCACCGCGTTAATCGACCACTTCTTCAAAGAGTAAGAAACATCAAGGTAGGGGTAAACACAAAAGATCCCATTGGGTCGAAGTGTTGCTGGCAATTTTGTCAGCCTCCATTATATAAGATAAGATAAGACCTATTTCGGTGCACCTTAACAATCCTTTTTTGTTAGACTATTCTTCTTCTTTGCCTTTTCCCACTTCAGGTGGGGTCGGCTCTCCTAATTTGTCGGGCCTGGGTTGTCGGGTCTGGTAGTCCTTCCTTCTTCACTTGACGCTGCTGGTTTACCATGTTGATGGGGGGCGGCCCTGTCTCTTTTGCGTTCAGGGAAGCTTAGGACTTTGATCACATACTCCTTAGGTCGTCTCATGACGTGACCATACCACCTGAGACGGCTTTTAGAAAGCTTGGCCGGTATAGGGGCGACACCAAAGCTACCGCGGACAAATTCGTTTCGGATTCTATCGAGTTTGGTTACACCTCCTGATCATCGTAGCATCTTCATTTCCGCCGTATGCATTTTCTGGACATGAGTCTCCTTCACCGTCCGACACTGTGCTTCGTACATCAAAGCCGGATGAACTGCGGTCTTGTAGACTTTGCCTATAGTGCGTATAGGGATACGTGGGTCACAGAGTTAAAAAACGCCACTTTTGCCAGGCTACGTTTATTCGATGCTCCACATGCGCACTCACTTCTGCAGTGTGAGTCAGCACAATTTTTGTCAGTGAAGTCTTAGGATTAGGGTCCCGTTTTTCCCCCTGAAGAACGGTACCCTAAATCGGGCCGATCAAATTGTAACGTGTGTTAACACCTAAACTGAGTTAAGTACTTACTGATTTTCTTTTATAAATTTTGAAACTTTGTATTTAATTTAAGACTGTGTCTTCATGTGTTTATTTAAAAACTTTATAGTGATTTCAAAACACGTTAGTTAATTTAATTTTCGATTAATTAAAAGCGATTAAAAAGCGGCCTTTATTTGACATTGGTACCTTTAAATACCTAATCAAAGTGCAATGCCTGTAGATAGAAAATCAAATTGCTTTTCTTCAATTTTAGATTTGATTGTCCACTAGAGAGTTCGGTCTGAAACTCTGAAACATTTGTAATTAGTTTAACTGAAATGTTAAGCTAAATTGTCATTCCATTGTACTCGTATATACGTAGGTAATTGTGGTTTTGTCTGGCATTTATTTTATTAAGTTACAATTAACTTTGCATAACTAAGTTACATTCTTGTGCAATTAGTAAGTAATTCCTCATCAAATCTATACTAATGTTATAAGCTGAAGAGTTTGTTTGTTCGTTTGTTTGAACGCGTTAATCTCACTACTGCTTCGAATTGATAAATTCTTTTTGTGTTGGATAGTCCATTTATCGAGGAAGGCAGGCTATTTTTCATTCTGATATTCCTAGGGATCGGGACTTACGTGGGTGAAACCGTGAAGCGCAGCTAGTAAATAAATACTGCAGGACATTCCAGACATCGCCATCTAGCCCTAAGCTAAGTAACCAGACTTGTGTGTTATGGGTGCTAGACAACGGATATACTACCTAAATACTTTTCTTTTGTAAATATATACATACAATACTTAGAAACAACTAGACCACAGACAAATATCTAAGCATAAATACTTGTCTGATGCGGGAATCGAAACCGCAACCCTGTGTTTGGTAGTCCGGCATGGTGACCATTGTGCCAACTGGGTCGTCTATCAGTCATATTTTACCATCTCCATTCTCTATTCTATCGACTAAGCTGAGAGGGTGGTATAGGTACTCCAGGCAGCATTCCGAATAAATGATCTAGGTAATCAACTGGCAGACAGATAGCGCCACATATATGTCGATCTGACAGTTAAAAACGAATTTTCCAAATCGGTCCAGGCGTTTTCGAGTAATCGGCGAACAAACATCTACACTTATAATATAATATTATTTTTTATTTATATTTATATTTATATTTATAATATTATAAAGAGGAAAACTTTGTTTGTATGTTTGTTTGTTTGTACTGAATAGGCTCAAAAACTACTGGACCGATTTTAAAAATTCTTTCACCATTCGAAAGCTACATTATCCACGAGTAACATAGGCTATATTTTATTTTGGAAAAAAATAGGGTTCCGTAAGATATTTGGGTTTTTCGGACACAAGGTGTAAAAAATCAACCAGAAAAGTTACTTATTTTGCGTACGCTGCCTAAACTATAAAAGATAGAACCATAAAATGTTTTAATTAATTGTAGATCTTATAAATATCTACAAAAATTCCGCGACACACTATACCCATCTATGTCGAGTGAGGCACAGCAACCATTTTTTTATTTAAAAATCTTGAATTTTTTTTGGACTACATTTAAACGCGTTTATTTTAGTCATGCTATTAATCCTTATCAAAATAAATGATTTCATCACTAAGAACAGTTTATGGAGATAATATTTGGTCTTTGAATGATTAAAATTGGACGTTTGGTTTTGAAGTTATGGCGAAATTAAAATATTACGATTTCTGCTGCACGGCCCGTTGCGAAGTGGGCGTCACCAAGGGGGGGGTGCGCGTGCGGGAGGGGAGTTTAGATCTATGAGTAAGGTACCCGCGTCGTGCGCGAAGTCTAATAATTTTCGTGCGATTTTTTTTAGATTTCGTTCTTAAAACTACACCTACGCAAAAGTTCTTCTCAGAGCTAAACAAAAGTTCTTTTCAGGGCTAACCAACAGTTCTTTTCAGGGCTAACCAACAGTTCTTTTCAGGGCTAAACAACAGTTCTTTTCAGAGCTAGACTATTACACGGTATAGTATAGTATAATATATAGTATGACTGCGTCGTCAATGTTACTGTCGGTGTCTGTGAATTGACCTGGGAATCATTTTGCTGACCGTGTCTTTCCTGGGTAGGCTTTTTGCAGCGGTAACCGACATCCACGCGGGCGGAGCCGCGGGCGACCGCTAGTAAAATATATGTAGGTATATTATATACCTACAGGGTGAATTAGTATAAAAATATAGGTGATTATTTTTTTGTAAAATCAACAAGTTCAATTAGGGTAGTTAATTTTTCAAAAATCTAATGATGCAGTCTTAGTTTTTGTCAAAATCGGCATGCAACTTCTTTCAGCATTTTTCGCTATCTCTCTTAATTAAGGTTATAGCCCACATAAAAAATCACCCTGTATACGCGACGAATTGAGAACCTCCTCCTTTTTTTCGAAGTCGGTTAACAAAGTGCACGTTTGGCCAAAGGAGTATTTCGTCAAAATATACGTTACCAAACCTCGTTCTGTCATGGTGGCCAAACTACACGTTTAGCCAAAGTGATGTTTCGTCAAACTACTTATAAAAATCCGTAAAAAAGAAAATAATAGATATTTATTAAATGAAACATAAAGACAGGTTCGCAGCTCGCGTATTTACCGATTTCATTATAAAAGTTTCATGGTAAATATATGATCACTTTAGTAACTCGTGGTTGGGGTAAATACAAAGCCAGATCAAAAGGCTTAGATAGATAAAGTGCCTAATGTTTGAGGTTATCATCATTTCTACGATAGGCCCGGCCTAAGTGACTGATACATTAAGTTGGGCCGTAGGCGTTTGAGATCTAATTTTCATTTAGACCGCGGTCCTTTGTTAAATTTTAGGTAGGTTTAAGTAGGTATATAGAAAAAAAAAACAGCGCACTCCGGGAGTGCAGGCAGAAGTGAAAACTGTATATCTGTGTAAATCTCATATGTTGCGAGAACATACGCAAAAAGAGTTTTAGATGGAAAAAAAAAATAGTCGGACGACAAATAGTCGTCCGACATTTGTCGTCCAACAAATTGTCGTCCGACATTTGTCGTCCGTCAATAGTCGTCCGACAAATAGTCGTCCGACATTTGTCGTCCGTCAATAGTCGTCCGACATTTGTCGTCCGTCAATAGTCGTCCGTTAAAAAATACCATAATGTACGTCTTAATACACTCACAGCCAAATTAAAAACAGTAGGCCCAGGCATACATTTTCGCCGCGCCGTAGAGAGGGGATAGCTGTCTACTCTCCATCCGTCTTACGCTTTTTGTCCTGACGTGTCCTGACGCGAGTTTAAGATTTTATACCCATTACAGAAAAAGTGCTCAACGCCGCTAAAGAAGTTTTCACTTCAAAAACTTTCTTTGATAAATAATCCTCCCCTTTTAGACGCTAGAGAATAATTTCTTGGTTTTAGTAAAAAAATCCTACTAATATTATAAACGTGAAAGTTTGTATGTATGAATGTAAGAATATAATATTTCATGAGTGTCGTGCAATTTTGCCACAACAAGCTGGGTTTATTAAGTTCAAACTTTTAATTAGCTTCCTGTCCCGATGTTTGTCATGGAATCTGGTAATCTTGTTTACTGCTTATTATTTTCAAGAAGATTAACTAAAAATAAGAAATTAATCTCTAGTGTCTAAGGGTGAGGATAGTTTCTAACTTCGAGATTTTTTTTCTGTGTAAGCAATACCTTGTTGCATTTTGACTCAAAACTTTACTCAGAAGAAAGAGATAGAGCATATTTAACGGAATATTTCACTAATTTTTTGCTATGTCTTAGGCTGCATTATGTAGATAAAAATCCACTTATGGATTTTTTATATAAATCGAAAATAACATCCAGGAGGAAGTAGACTACTTGTATACATACAACTACTTCCCCCTGGGGTGACTGGTCTCTAAAGACCCTTCCACGAAAACACCCTTCACAGAGAAGCGCAGGACACGCCGCCGCCATCTCGGGCCTATGTTCTGACGACGAACTCCCCCGAGTCCGCTACCTCACTCTGCTCCCGTGGACAGTCAGCCAGTTGAGGAATGACTCTGAAGGCCCAAAGAAAATTCACCTGGTGAAAATTCAACACTGCTGGTGTGAAAACGACCATTTCAATTTAACAAGCCCAGGTAGGTAATTGTTCCAACAAAACCAGTACCTAGTACATTTACCGTAACAAACCATAGATTTGTACGCTCGTGACTTGAATTGTAACGTTATTTTATTCAGTAGTTCCGTTTTACTGGTGTAGGGGTGCGTAACATTTGGTCATTTTTGATCATAGCACTCAATACTCATTTATTGGTAAATACTAAACCTTAACATGTCAAGGATCCTACTAAAATTATTATAAATGTGAGAATTTGTTTGTTACTCCTTCACGCAAAAACTACAGAACCGATTGCAAAACTCGTTAGATGTTGATAAGCTTCACCTATAGGCTACTTTTTATCCTGATATTCTCACGGAACGGGGACTAGTAATAAAATAAAGTCAAATGTAGCAATAACATAAAAGTTAAACATCTTTATTTAACTTAATTCATATAAATTGAACTTAATCCTTTTTAGAAAAATTAACATAAACTTACCAATAGGCGGCTTATTTGGCACAATAGGGAAGCGCTTCGAGGTGGATCTATGGATATTCCTTATTCCATTTCAATCCACCACCGTTTTAGGGCAAAAAAGAAATCTGAATTAATCATACTTAGGTAGATTTCTTATTCCAACCAGCCTCTCTATGCTCCCCTTAAATATATTTTCCCCCTATAGTCGAAGGGAGACAATCGAAGAAGGAATAAGTAGTTATGTCAATCGCCCTCAATTCACTCGAATTCATTAATCACACATCCTAACTTAGTTTTTAGGACTTTTCTATGTGATCTGTGTATTACCTAAGCATCCAAATGAATAAAAAAATGACTTTTTTTCTTTTATTCACCAGCTGTGGATTTAATAGCACTGCAGAGTTCACTGTGATTCACCAATTTGGTCTGGGTGGATCCTGTAGCATTTGCAAATCTACTGAGTGGATTCAATACCTATTACTCTAGAGTTCACTGAGATCCACCATTGGCCTGGGTAACAGTGGGCGGAAAAATACTTACGTAAGTAGACAGATATGATCCTAAAAATATCTAATTTTATTGGTCTTTATACCGATTTTAGGGGTAATTAATTCTTAATGAATTTTAGCACAGGTCTATACTATGCTTGTGACAAAGACTACTAAACTTTCGCAAGGTATCGGGACTTACTGGTCCCAAGGTATCGGGACTTACTGGGTAAAACTTGAGTCTGACACGACAAAAGAAGTACTTAGCTAGGAATTAAAAAAAAAGTGTGTGTGTCAGCTCCGACGCACGAGTGGAGTTTACTTCAGACCGATTGTCTGAACAGACACAAAAACTTAGCGGAAGGGAATGCAAATTTTTTTCGAGTTACTGAGGATTTAATATAAGATATTTTAATTTTGTTTTAATTTTTTTTATTTTTTATGAAAATATCTGGCTTGCTTTCTATAAGAGAGAGAGAGAGAGAGAGAGAGACAGACAGAGAAACATGCGCACGCCGCACGGCTTAATATAGCAAAAAGTGTCGTTACAACTTTTCGTGAGATTTTTTTCCGTCTAGCCCCCTTTCACAACGCGCGATAAGGAACTATCGTTCCAATTATATATCTAATAAATACAAAGCACACATGTTCATATATAACAATACATACAATATGTCGGTTAAACACAAGTAGGTATACAAGCTGTTCACACACACACGATTGAAAAGTGAAAGGTGCGCAGAATAGGTTCATCAGTAGATTTTACTCTTCACATTTTTCTCATACCGGGCGCCTTATATAGGTATGAAAATCGATTCTTAAGGAGTAAACTCCAAAACGTACCTATTTCAAAGAAAACTTTTAGGTATTAACTTGGTGAAATAAATAATATTAAACACGATACAAAACCTTTGATTTTTTAAAAATATATGTTACCTTTGATTTTGGGAAATTCAAACCCTACGCGGACAAAAACTAGTCAATTATCAATGTCGCATACCTTCATACTTCAAAATATTTTACCGAAAAAATATTTGCCCGGAAAAATGTTTGCGACCCCTGGATTTGATCTAAATTTAGAAAGGCGGGAGGGATCGACAGGTAACTCCAGAAAACGATACCGTAATTTGAAAGGATCCCAATCCAGAGTGAAACGGTCAGACTGTGCCTGACGTACTGACGGAGACGGGTGACGACGGATCTCAAACTTAGACTAAACAGTTTCTGGTCTGCCGATAGCTAAGTACTTGTAGGTACTTAAATGGGTTATTTTCCGCAACTAAACCTATTTAGTTGAGTCCTTTTTGCGTGAGGATTGAGTAGGCTCTCAACTATACCTACTGGGTAGTAGGTATAGTTGCTAGGTAGTAGGTATAGTTGAGAGCTTACTGAGAGAGTCCTCAGCTTAGTCGATCGTGTACAGAGGTGTACTGTAGCCAAATAAGCTGCGGGCATAGATCGAAGGCTGCGGGTTTTATTACGTTGTTTTCCTTCACCGTCAGAGCAATGTCAATTAGCGAAAAATTCTGAAAGGAGTTGCGTTTTTGAAAATGATGTACCTACTACCTACCTAGGTATAAAACTGCATCCATAGTAATTATTTACCCGGGTCTTAATCGCGTATTTTTTATTTTTATTTCAACTGCATTATTAGATTTTTGGAAAAGGCATTACCCTAGCCAAGAATCGAGCCAGTTAATTTTATAAAAAAATAATTAAGTATTTTATAAAATTATTTTTGTACCAATCAATAGTGTTGCTGATAGAGATCAGTTCCTGGAAACAAACATAGTAATTGCAAATCAATGGAAATATCTCATTTTTAGGGTACCGTAACGGGACCTGTCCGTCTGTCTGTCTGTCACCTGGCTGTATCTCATGAACCGTGATAGCTAGGCAGTTGAAATTTTCACAGAAGATGTATTTCTGTTGCTGCTTTAACAACAAATACCTCTTACCAAAACAGAATATAATGGTACGGAACCCTTCGAGTCCGACTCGCACTTGTCCGGTTTTATGTAGTCTCCAGAAAATTTGCTGTTTGCGAGAGTCTTATCCAATAGGTATTGTAGTCTAAACACTTTATTACTAACAAAAAAAACATATTATTTTTCTCAGACGAAGAAAAGGCGAAGTTTTCTCCGGAAAATTGGTAACTTAACAAAAGGGAAACTATTCCCTAACAATAGGCTTTTTCACTGGTTTGGATTACTACGTGAAAATAGGTTTTTTCACTTCTCTTTTAAACAATCACTACATACATAGTATAAAATAAAGTCACTTTTCGCCGTCCCTATTTCCCTTTGTACGCTTAGACCTTTAAAACTACGCAACGGATTTTGATGCGGTTTTTTTAAATAGATAGAGTGATTCAAGAGGAAGGTTTATATGTATAATACATGCATAATATAGCCGTGCGAAGCCGGGGCGGGTCGCTAGTAGAGATATAATACACAGACTATACTAATAAAGAGGGCCTACACTAGTTTTTTTTTATTGCCTTTTTTTAAGCTTTACGTTTCAGCAATTAAATTTTCAACTACCTGCTGTTCTTTATTAATTGAAATTTGAACGTAGCTCAAAAATTATAAAGTGTCACTTATATATAATTTTGCTGTTATTTTTAACCCACTTCAAAAAAGGAGGAGGTCTCGATTCGACTATAATAAATAAATAAATAATAATAAAAATGCGTTTTACAATAATAATTAGGTAAAATTGCAATCGAGTCGAGAGGCATTTTGCCATCAAAATATTTTCAGTTAGCCCAGTGCAGATCACTAAGTATAATAATAAAACTAAAAATCAGTTGGATAATTAATTTAAGTTCTATAAACCTTCCTCTTGAATCACTCTATCTATTAAAAACAAAATCCGTTGCGTAGTTTTAAAGATTTAAGCATACAAAGGGATATAGGGACATAGGGACAGAGAAAGCGACTTTGTTTTATACTATGTAGTGAAGTAGAAGCTAACAAAATAATGTAACAACTCGATTAAGATTTTTCAGTAGGTAAATATTTGTCGATTTATTTTAGTTAATTTAAACGAGTAATTTTTTAACGAATATTTATATATATAAGTTCAAAATTATATTTATTTTAACGGATTTATTCGTGTTTTATATTAATTTGTTTTCAATCTGACGTTTCGGTAACTTTACAGATTCCATGGTCACATGCAGCGGTGAGATGACTAATATGTGAAATGCTGTCAAACTACCGTCTACTTTAAATTAATAAAAGGTGTCCCCGCTTTAGTCGTGCTTCTGCGTTGGATGAACAACGCAGAAGCACGACTAAAGCTGGGGACACATAATATTGTACGCGTCCGACTGCCGCGACTGATAAGTGTACCCAGTCGTTTGGCATCCAGCGAGCCGGATCGCTAGGACGTCCGCGGACGTCCGAACGCTCAAGGGCGGCCCAAGGTTACGTCCGCGACTTACGTCCGATAGTGTGTACAGTTACATACATTTACATTACACAGATGCCTAAAGTCGCGGCTGTCGGATGCCTTCGCGGACGCGTCCAAGCAATGTGTCCTCAGCTTTACGATGTCCCGAGGTCTTGCAGCTGTTGCTTGCTGGACCTAAGACCTAATCAAATGTGGTAGGTACTAACTGGGTCCCAAAACCAAATATAATTACGAGCTGAAGTCGCGAAAACCATAGAAAATACTGGGCAAGTTCAATTCAATTCAAAATTAATTCCGAATCTCACAATTTGCATGAAATCATATTGAAGCGTTTCAAAGACCAAAGTAGGTTGAAATACCCTTAATAGGAGCGTTTTATAAATCCTTCCAGACTAGAAATACAACTCCGCGCTCAGCATCAAATTGTACGTTATTTCCCGGCATAGTGGAATAGAATTGAATACAAAACAATATGTTATACGCTTTTCTATGAAAGATTTAAGGGTGAGGACATTGTGTTGGGAAGTACGATATTGTTTTTGTAGGAACTTGAATAAGTAGTCAGACAAATACGAAACTAATTTATTTATTTTAATCCAGCACGTAATACGTCTAAGGTTCATGAGAGGCACCCACATGCGCAGGTAAAGGACCACGCCACAGTGATTAATCATCACTATCACTATCACTACTTCACTACATAGTATAAAATAAAGTCACTTTTCGCCGTCCCTATTTCCCTATGTATGCTTAGATCTTTAAACTACGCAACGGATTTTGATGCGGTTTTTTAAATAGATAGTGATTAAAGAGGAATGTTTTTAAATATAATACATGCATAATACAGCCGTACGAAGCCGGGGATTATAAGAATCTAAGGACTTTGTAAGAAACTTAGCGAAATTGGCCCCGCTGTTTCACGCGTGATAGGTACCGTGACAAAAGGAAATAGGGCTTTTTTATACAAGTAAAATTAAATAATATAAGTAGATAGACTTAAAAGCTAGAAGTAAAACCTAAAAGTAGATCTAAAAGATCTAGGTACCTACATTAATAATAATATATTTAAGTCCAAATTAAAAAACCGCTCTGTCTGAATTTTATGAAGAAACAATGGTACCTATATTTTTAAATTGCTACATTACATAGTATAAAATAAAGTCACTTTTCGCCGTCCCTATGTCCCTATTTCCCTTTGTATGCTTACTTACTTACTTACTTACCCTGGCTCAGCGACCCGAAGTGGATCTTGGCCTCCGACACCAAAAGCCGCCATTGCACCCTATTCTGCGCCACTTGTTGCCAATCGGCTGCATGAAGGGCTTGCAGGTCTTGTTGGACTTGGTCTATCCAGCGATACCTAGGTCTGCCAACTGGCCGTCTCCCCTGAGGTCGTCCTAGATATGCTCTGTAACTGTAATAAGACCGATCTTAATGTATGGTTGCGAAGCCTGGACACTAACGCTAAAGGAGGAGAACAAACTCTTGGTAGCGGAGAGGAAGATATTGAGGAGAATTTTGGGACCAACCAAGAGAGAGAACGGCTCATGGAGAGTAAGAAAAAATGTGGAGTTGGAAGAGCTTGTGGCTGAGCCTAATATCATCGGCGAGACCAAATCGGCCCGACTTCGCTGGCTTGGACACATCGAGAGAATGGAGGAGGATCGAGCGGTCAAAGAGCATATCTTTGTATGCTTAGATCTTTAAAACTACGCAACGGATTTTGATGCCGTTTTTTTAAATAAAAGTGTATAAAATCGCTCAGTTCATCAGTATATCCCTAACTTCGTAGCTCACCTACATAAACGTATGAATGGATATCAGCAATGCGAGAGTGCACATGAGTAGCTTCTACATTTACCCATTTACCTACTACTTACCTACCTACTTCTGTTAGGTATCTACCTATTAGCTACTTATACTCATTGTTTTAAACATGTTGCATGACATCTCACTTAGCGCCATCTAGTTCATAGCCATAGAATTTGAGTTGCAAGTTTCTTGTTCATAGCTAAGCAAATAAGCTTGTGTCATAGTAGGTACCTACTTAGAATTCTTATAACTTTATGTTAACTAGCCGTTGCCTGCGACTTCGTAGGCTGGTTGTTTTTGTTTTATATACTACTAATACTTTTCTATTGAATCGTTCTATTAAAAAACCGCATTAAAATCCAGTTTTGTTCATAAACCTTCCTCTTGAATCACTCTATATATTAAAAAAAACCTCATCAAAACTCGTTGCGTAGTTTTTAAGATCTAAGCATACATAGGGACAGATAGACAGCGGGATGCGAATTTGTTTTACTATGTAGTGATTTATACCTACCTACTTCCTAGCTTTTTCCCGCGCTTTTACCTGCGTTAGTGTCTCTAAAGTGATATTGATTTCCTTCAAACACTGAATAATAATAGTCACTAGAAACTAAACTTTATCAACAGTTTAGAGGTTGAATTTCCAAAAATCTTTCCTTAGTGCTCGTCTATGACCTAAAAGGAACCCCAATGTGAAGTTTGGAGTCGTGGCTTTTTGCTTTATATAATACTAGCGACCCGCTCCGGCTTCGCACGGCTATATTATGCATGTATTATACATATAAACCTTCCTCTTTAATCACTCTATCTATTAAAAAAAACCGCATCAAAATCCGTTGCGTAGTTTTAAAGATTTAAGCATACATAGGGATATAGAATGCGACTTTGTTTTATACTATGTAGTCACTAGCTGCGCTCTACGGTTACACCCGCGTAACTCCCGATCCCGTGGGAATATCAAATTGAAAAGTAGCCTATAGCCTTCCTCGATAAATGGACTATCCAACACAAAAATAATTTTTCAATTTGAACCAGTAGTTCCTGAGATTAGCGCGTTCAAACAAACAAACAAACTCTTTAGCTTTATAATATTAGTATAGATAGATTTACTAGCAGCGCTTACCCTTAAAAATATAATGTCTCCTCTTCACGTTATGCCTGCTCTTCACGTTGGCCAACATTGTGGCGAATGGTTACGGCCAAACCTATGGCCATCATGTAGAGCGGGTGTTTGTGCTTAGCTTGGTATGTATTGGAACGATGGCCCACAAGTTGGCTCAAGATCCGTGTGGTGTCGGTTTTTAACAAAAGATCAAAGGGTTATGGCCGAGTGATGGCTGCCGCGTTAGAGCAGGCATAAGGGTCTAAACGCAACGCAGTAATTAATGTACTTTTTACCATTGCCAGTCGAAAAGGGGCATTTTATTCATCGATAACAGTGAATAAAACGCTCTTTTACTCACTGAGTGAATAAAATCATTTTGAATTTGGAACATGCACGGATATACGAAATAATATGAACTTATAAAAAAAACGTACTGAAATTAGTGCTGAAAGAACGTACTGGCTGGATGGAATATTAAATTTAAAAAAAAGTATACCGCCAATTTAGATTTTTTTCTATCTGATAAAGTGGTTGTTTAATGTCATTGAAAAATCGAATAACATAAATAATATAATAAAATGAGTTGTTCCAGTGACGAAAATGAGACACTGACTCCGGAATAATTTCGAAATAAAGCAGCAATTATAGTAGATAAATAATTTGTTGCCGCCAAAATCTCGGGAGCACGACAATGGGAGTATGACATGGAATGACATGGAATACAATTCAATTAAATAGAATAAAACTTTAAAATATTATATACAATTAAAAATTTTCTTTTCTATCTATATTCTTTTCTTGTTATCGTATTTGTTTTAAGTTATTGAAACATCTAATAACATAAATATTTTAAAATGAGTTCTTCCAGTAACGAAAGTGAAACACAATCTCTTGAACCATTTCTAAATTTATTTTCTCGCAGTCAATGGTAAAAAGTAGAGTACACAACACGTGAAAAAAAATAATTTATCTCGGTCCTTGTATCCCTCGGTCCGCTCAGGATTCTAATCTAGAATCCCTCGCTACGCTCGGGATTCAACTATAGGATCCTTCGCTGCTCTCGGGATCCAACTTAGTCCCTCGAATTAAATTACCTTTTTTTTCACTTGTTGTATAATCTACTATTTTTTTAAGTCTGGTTTAAATTAAAACAAAATTTCATAGAAAATCGATTAGTTTTAATGGAATAAATTGTAAAATAATACTTATCTATATTCATAGACAACCACTTATACCTAATGGCACAACTAAATAATATAAAAAGTGCATTCAATACAATATTTTAAGAATCTATGCCCATTTCTCATACATATCGGTTTCACACGCGTAAGTCCCGATCCCGTGGGAATATCGGGATAAAAAATAGCCTATGTTAATCCCATGGGTTTATTGTATCTTCATACACAATTAAAATCGGGGGTGTCCGGTAATAATGGATAAACGGGCACCTACGAATAGAAGACACTGTGCCGGTTCAGATTAATAAAAATCCTTCGGTTTAAAAGATACTTATGCATTTTCAACATTTTAAAAATTCAACTACCTTCTCCTTTCTTTTTGGTGCCAAGACTGCAAATTAAGGAATTGTCTAGCACCCATAACACAAGTCTAGTTACTTAGCTTGGGGCTAGGTGGCGATGTGTGGAATGTCCAGCAATATTTTATTTATTTATTTATTCCAATTTATTTTTTTGATAGTATTCCAAGATAAATGTGCCATCCAATGCAAATGCAAACTATTATTTTAATGACACAAGCAAAGTTTTTTTAGACTATTTGATAAAGTTTGAGTTAAATCCATTTATCCATTCACTACGGGACATCTTGTATATTGTTCACAGCGCCATATAGCCCAAGCGATGTCTCCATAACACAAGCCTAGTTGCAGTTTTGGTTTTCAAACAATATACCAGAATACTCAAATTACTTTCTTTTTGTAAGTTATAAATATTTGTGTACAGAAACTGTAAATCTGTAAAATGGTTCGAAAGTGGGATTCGAACACACAGCCTTCTACGTTGCCGGCACCCGCTTGTTGTGGCGTAGTTCGTCCACTACGCCACAAAGGTCGTCAATTGGCGCCATAAAATATAATAATAATCTTCTAAGTGTCAGTGACAAAACGAAAACGACTGAAGGAAGTCAACAATACAGTGCTTCATTTGATGTATACGTCAGGGCGCCGCCATCTTGACTACTACTGTTTTATGTCTATAAATAGGAATAAAATGACGGAACGTGGTTCATTCTGTCGCAGTAGCTTCATGGTGCCTGAACCTTTTCATGGTCGTATCATTTATTTGAGTTAATTAGTTTGATACCTTTTAGTGAGTGGATTAAGCGTTGTGGTAAAATAATGCCGATGGGTATGTAATTTATATGATTAAAATATGTTCTGATGATAAGTGCGTTTATATTTACGTAACCTACACTCAGATTTGGTTAAAATAGCTGGTCCTTTATACAAGACATACTTTCCTTGGCTCAGTTACGCGGGTGAAACCGAAAAATGCAAATAGTTTTGTATAATAATAATATTTATGCTAAAGGTTAAAATACATATCACTTAACTTTGGACGGATAAGTTACGCAATGTACTTAAGAGGAAATGGTACCGGCGCTCTCTCCATACAAACGTAGTCGACTGTTTCCTCCCTGTATAATGACACTGGCATAAATATTTTTGTAGCATAAAACCTATAACTGCCCTATGTCTTATTTTGACGTGACAACGTTTTATAAATTGGTTTGCCGGGTGACACTTCAAGAAACTGCGTTACGCTCCGCTGACGTTATGCGCTCACAATGAGAGCGAGTGAGAGGCACGCGGGCATGGTTAGCCCGCCTAAGAGCGAGAGAGACAGACATAAAAAGTGAAAGGCACGCGTCCCTTCCATTCGAGCACAGTTGTTGTCACGTAAAACTTTCGCCCGTATACCGACTTTACAGGCAACCAGTTTTTTTTTTTGATGTATTTCCTTTGATTTGCCATACTATGTTAGTTTCCAGGAATTAATCTCTATCGGCAACTCTATCGATTGGTATAATAATATAGGATGTTCTTTTTTGCAAAATTAACAGGTTCGATTCCTGGCTAGGGTAATGATTTAAAAAAAAATCTAATGATGCAGTTTTAGTTTTTGTCAAAATCGGGTACGCAACTCCTTTCAGCATTATTTGCTATCTCTTATAGTTTAGCATATAGCCCTGAAGGCCCACATAAAAATTCACCCTGTGTACCTATTTTGTTTTTTTTTTTACTCTTACTTTCTATGATAATTAGAATTTGAAAAAAAACTAAGACATAGGGGCATAGTCATGGCAGTTATAGATTTTATGCAACAAAAAAATTTGCTCTAGTTTCATTATCCAGGGAGGAAACAGTCGACTACGTTTGTATGCCAGAGAGCGTCGGTACCCTTTCCTCTTAAATACTTAGGTAAGAAAGTATGTATACTTAATTATAACTTTCTAAGTTTTATATTGGACGAAAATGAGCAAAATGCAAAAATATATATAAAAAATGGCTAAAAAATAGAGATTCAATTAATTTTACAAAAAAAGAGTAAATTGTAAACTTATACATTAATAATCAGCCTTAGAATAATTATGTTCTAATAATTATGCTAAATTATGCTGTATGTACAGTCACATTACCAATTAGCTGAACCCCACGTGACCTAGAGCTCACTCGCAAATCTTTAAGGTTGTAAACTAATGTTACCTGATTCTATTTTTTTTAAACAATATACTTACTATACAATATTAAAAAAAAAATTGGTAAATTAAATAAGTACTATATTTTTACGGATATGAGAATGAGCTCTGGTTCACGTGGGGTTCAGCTAATTGGTAATGTAACTGTACATAATAATTATGCGAATTAGACACAAATAATACACAAAAATAATAAAGTACCTACTAAAGAATAACTTTTCAAAATTCAAAATAAAAAATGCTATCTTTTGAACTATTATTTAGGGAATGCATTTCAATTACTTTGTCAATTTTCGACGCAGGAGTTTGCAGGTTCGGTCCCCGCTGTGTAATAATATTTACTAGCTGTTGCCCGCGACTTCATACGCGTGGTAGTTTTGTTTTATCACTATCACTACATAGTATAAAACAAAGTCGCTTTCTCTGTCCCTATATCCCTATGTATGCTTAAATCTTTAAAACTACGCAACGGATTTTGATGCTGTTTTTTTAATAGATAGAGTGATTCAAGAGGAAGGTTTATATGTATAATACATGCATAATATAGCCGTGCGAAGCCGGGGCGGGTCGCTAGTACACAATAATCTTCCTCTTAAATCACTCTTTTTTTTAATAAGAACCGCGTCTTAATCCGTTGCGTAGTTTAAAGATGGACTCACATAGATCAGGGCCGAAAGAATCAAATTTTTGACGTGCACGGGAAAAGATACCTTATAAAATGGATATAAGGTACATTTATATTTCAGAGTCGGCCGCCTCTGACGATGCGGTCGACTCTGATGACGTCATCGGAAATATAAATGTAGGTACCTTATTTCTATTATTAAAAGACTAGCGACCCGTCCCGGCTTCGCACGGCTATATTATGCATGTATTATACATATAAACCTTCCTCTTGAATCACTCTATCTATTAAAAAAACCGCATCAAAATCCGTTGCGTAGTTTTAAAGATCTATGCATACAAAGGGAAATAGGGACAGAAAAAGCGACTTTGTTTTATACTATGTAGTGATAGTGATACCTTTTTCTGTGGACGGCAAAAATTCGATTCTTTCGGCTATGATCAATCTGCGTTCACATTAAAGATCTAAGCATACATAGGGACAGACAGCGGGAAGAGACTTTGTTTTATACTATGTAGTGATAAATACTTTATATAAATATTTGTTTCAAGGCGGGAATTGAACCCGCTACCTTTTGCATCGCCCGACGCGCCAGAAAGGTCGACGAATCGGTTGAAAGTTGGTAAGGGTTCCTTTTTTTACCTTTTGGGGTACCTACGGAACCCTAAATCCAGTTAAATATCAGTTAATACTTCCATCCCTGGTATAGAGGTCGCTCCAACCGCGTAGTTTGCTAGTACAGCATAATAGCCCCGTTGACTTTCTCTTCTAACGCTGGTGCTATGGTGTCGAGATCCCGTCCGTCAGACATCGCGATCAGGATACAGACGTCGTTCACGAATGCTGATATAGAAGCCGCCACTACCAACCTGGAAAATGAAAAAAACATAGCTAAGTAAATAACTAGACTTGTGTTATGGGTGCTAGACAACGGATATACTACATAATATATACTTTTATTTTGTAAATATATACTTATACTACATAGAAACAACCAGACCACAGACATCTAAGCATAAATACATGTCTGAGGCGGGAATCGAACCCGCAACCCTGTGTTTGACAGTCCGGCATAGTGACCATTGTGCCAACTTGGTCTTCAATTATGCTGCAGTCGCAGGAAGTACTTCGTCAACCATACTGCTACTTCTCCCAAGAGGAAAAACACTGCAATGTACCTACCAGAAAGAAACTCCAAGATCTGCCATGCCGTCAGAAGACCAGGTGTTCGCCAGGTCCTCATCAGACAGCACATTATGCTGCAGTCGCAGGAAGTACTCCGTCAACCATACTGCTACTGCTCCCAGGGTGAATAACACTGAAACATGAAGTTTGGAAACATTTAGGAATCAAATAATAGATTTTTGTGTAAAATAGGTAAACATAGATGACCCATAGCTAGTATTTGTATACGGGCTGTTTTCGCAACAAGACTTTTTGGTTGGATCATTTTGGCTTCGTTACACAAGAGCGTTGAGACTGCTCTTAACGCATTGCTCAGAGCAGTTTCAATCCCTTAAGTCTGGCCTGCAACCCTCTTCGCTTTGTAGCTTTTTAATAGTGACCACAACGCCTTGGGTACTGATTTTTCCTTAAAGGGCTTTTGCAAGGATATAGGCCTCCTCCAATCCATGGTTCCATATTTTATGCCACGTCTATTCAGTTGTTCTCTGCTGTCACTCTGAAGGCCAATTCTCGTAAATAATATTGTTTAAATTACATTTCAATATCATCCCGATTGCATTTCGATTGCAAAAGATACCTTCAAAGTCAGTTTTTTTTTTACAAAAAGCTAACTTTGAGGGTGTTTTGAGCTACTTTGAGGGTATTATTTGTGATCGAAATGATATTGAAATGTAATTTGAACAGGGTTCGAAAATATCCGATATTTATAATAAATATCAAAATATCGGATTTTTTTGATATATATCCGATATATTTCAAAAATGTGATATTTACATGATATTTATCCATTTTGTATGACAGCCATATTGTTATTTTATTATATTATTTATGTATTACTGTTTGCATAGCTATGTTTTATAAATAAAATAATTTATTTAAAAAAAAACATTTTATAAAAGAAAAATCAACTCAAAAACATAAAATCTTCTTATAAATCAGAAAAATCAATTAAAATCATAAACAACATCAAGTAAAATCAACTCAAAAAGATAAAATCATATAAATTCCAATCATTCAATGGATTCATTAATTTTCTGAATACCTACACTAATACTTAAAATACCTAAACTTTAATACCTAAACTTACTTTTAGGGAGTATGTTTTAACTTTACTCCAACGCCATCTATATTTAGGATGGAGAACTACAGTAGAAAACTGCAAAATATGACTTATGTTCATCAAATTTTTAAACATTTTTTGTATTGATATATATCACAAAAAACCCTTTGATATATATCGGATATATATCATGATATATATCCATTGATATATATCCTCGAACCCTGAATTTGAACAATGTTATTTACGAGAATTGGCCTTCTGATGTCGTGAGTTTAACAGAGACTTACCAGCGAGTGTGTTCCCAGCTAGCAGCGGTTTGGGGGAACAGCTGGCTCTCGCCGCAGACCCTAGCGCCGCGAGCACACACGCGCCTCCAGCGCAGACTACGGCCGCTCCGAGCAGCGCTGTCGTGCCACACCAGGCCCAACGGCGAGCTGGGTGGGTGCCCGCTTTTACTGGAAATTATAGGAAAAATATTCTACATCTTTAACTTCAAAACAAAAAAAATTGTTATCACTACATAGTATAAAACAAAGTCGCTTTTTCTGTCCCTATTTCCCTTTGACCGCTTAGATCTTTAAAACTACGCAACGGATTTTGATTCGGTTTTTTTAATAGATAGAGTGATTCAAGAGGAAGGTTTATATGTATAATACATGCATAATATAGCCGTGCGAGCCCGGGGCGGGTCGCTAGTTTAATCATATTCTGGACTGAGATTTTTTAGACAACACATAATTTGAGACGAAATACCTTGTCATTTCAATAGTTTTAATTCTTAATTTAACGATAGCTTCAAAAATATACGGAATTTTTGACTCAAAGTCACACCAAAATGTCGGTAAAAAATTCACCTACAATTGTGCTTTTGAGAAAAACAAAACACATTCTAACAATCAACAATTTTCACCAACGAAGGCGACCGGTGCTAGTAGTAACTATTTAGTAGGCTGTGTACCGAGGTCGTTTGCGTATGGAAGGATCTCCCTTATAGGATCTCCGATTATTAAAACGTAGGCGTCCATCCGCTAAGAAATTTTAAATTTCGGAAAATTAAACTTCTACGCGGTCGAGACGTCATCGAGAGCAAAAGAGAGCTAATACAAAACAATACACTAGATTTACATCATAATCTAAGTGAAGTTAGCATTACCAAACATTTTTAAAGATACAATCAAAATATTACATTGTCGTAATTTGTTGTTCTGGTATCTCAGACTGGACAACATTGATATGTCAATTATAAATACACGTTAGACAACTGTAAGCTGTAAGATAATGTTGATTTAATTTAACTATTACTGTTACTGGTTGGTTAATTGCTTTAACGATTTCTTTTGCAATTAAAATACGATTAATTTATTAATTTTTTTTAAATGATATCAGAGAGATCGAAACGGGTTGTAACATTTTGGCATAGTACTTATGCCGTTTTATTTTCGTTTTATTTTTTTTGTTGTGTGGTCAATTTTGAATCCTTGATTAATGCGTAAGTTGGGGGTCGGGATATAATGTAGCTTTTTCAGGGTTCTAGATATCTACACGCCAGGTTTTATTCCAATCAGTTTAATAGTTTTTACGTACACACAAACTTTCAAAGTTATAATATTACTAGCTACGCCCCGTACTCCCGCGTAACCAGCGTAATTCCAGGATCGGGAGAGATAGCCTTTAGCCAGATAGATTAACATTTAGCCTCTAACGTCCCATTTATCTATGTAACAAAATTAATTTAAATCGGTTGAGCAGTTAGGGGTAAAAACGTTACAGACAAAGTTACTTTCGCATTCATAATCCACACTACGAAAAGGCTCTGAAACTCCTGGACCTATTTGTTGTGAAACTTGGTAAGAGTATAAATTGATTATTTTTATACCGATATTCCCACGGGATCGTAACTTACAGGCGTGAAACAGACCGGCACTGCTTGTATTTTTAGAAAGCTTGTATTATTTGCCTCTACTTACCACTAAAAGCATGATTCCTCCAACCGTATGCAACATTCAATTCTTTATGGCCTTCGAACAGTCCAAAGCTGATCCTACCCTCAGACTCCAAGGGGTTCGACGTCCTTCGCGCCCTCGCATCAATCCAGTGCGTCGTACCCAAAGACGCCACAATCAACGCAATACACAAACAAGCGCCGAAAAACGTCGCAAATATCATCGAACGTTTAAACAAATTGAGCTTCATTTTGAGTATTGGCTATATGAAATATCCATGCAAAGCCATAATCTTTGTTTAATAAATAAAGAAACACTTTCACTGTAAGTTCGCGCCACAAAAGTCAAGCGTTACGTCACATTTCAAATTAGTAGTTTGCCGCGATAATTAAGTTTTTATTAGTTATTTTCTAGTATGTGAGAAACGTGTTGTATCGACCATTGTGTTTTATAAACTGCGATTGTAACAGATGGTTCCCTTTGTTTCTTCATTCGATGCTTTGTAAAGGGAAATCTGTAACAAAAGAAAATTGATTTTATTAAGCTGTTTTGTATGCTAAAGGTGGACGCACATTGATCAGAGCCGAAAGAATCGAATTTTTGCCGTGCACGGAAAAAGGTACCTTATAATAATAAAAATAGGGTACATTTATATTTCAGATATGGCCGTCTCCGACGATGCGGTCGATTCTGATGACGTCATCGGAAATATAAATGTAGGTACCTTGTACCTATAAATGTAGCAGATTGATCAGAGCTGAAAGAATCGAATTTTTGCCGTGCACGGGAAAAGGTACCTTATATAAATAGAGATAAAGTACATTTATATTTCAGTTATGTCATCAGAAATATAAATGTAGGTACCTTATCTCTATTATTATAAGGTACCTTTTTCCGTGAACGGCAAAAATTCGATTCTTTCGGCTCTGATCAATCTGCGTTCACCTTAAGACTCTTTTGACGTGAAAAGCTTTTGAAAAGAAAAAGAAGTCAATTGCAAAAATCAAATGCAGATAAAACATAAAGGCTTAACTTGGTATGAGGATACATTAATGTATCCTCATACCAAGTTTCATCAAAATCGGTCTAATAGTTTTGGAGGCTATTCGTTACAAACAAACAAAAAATATTTCCTCTATAATATTAGTGTAGATGCCATGGAAAGCACAATATGAAAGAGTCGTGGATCTCTGGGAATAAGCCTTTATGTTTTATCTGCATTGAACAATAACACAGGCTACTTTTATGTCAATATTCCCACGGGATCGGGACTTACTTTCAAATAAATAAGTACTTGTCACAAATTATGACTATACAATATAATTTTCATCAAGGCATATAAGGATCATCGGACGACCTCGTTGGCACAATGGTCACTATGCCGGACTGCCAAACACAGGGTTGCGGGTTCGATTCTCGCCTCAGACAAGTATTTATGCTTAAATATTTGTCGGTGGTCTGGTTGTTTCTATGTATATATTTACAAAAGAAAAGTATATAAGTAGTATATCCGTTGTCTAGCACCCATAACACAAGTCTGGTTACTTAGCTTGGGGCTACATGGCAACGTGTGGAATGTCCCAGCCTGCAATATTTATTTTATTTATTTATTTAGTTCTTGTATCCCTTACAAAGTTTGACGTACAAATTAGGATGTAGCTAATCTACCAAAGAGGTTAGATCATTAAATCATGAAGAATTCTGTTGAGTTGACGTAAAATGACGTACAAGTACAGTCACATTACCAATTAGTTGAACCCCACGTACCCAGATCTCATCTGTAAAACATATAGTAATTTACTTATTTTGTTATTTTTTATATTGTATACCTAGTAAGTAAATTATTGTTTAAAAAACAGAATCAGGTAACATTATGTAAAACAACCTTACAATTTGCGAGTGAATTCTAGGTCACGTGGGGTTCAGTTAATTAGTAATGTAACTGTACGTAAATATTACGTGGTACATGAAATATTTTAATAGGCAAATGTTATCATTTCAGCATAATAGGCTGTAGTTTTTCTTTCGGTTTTTGTTTCATGTCCACCCAAAAGACGTAACTTCCGCCCCCCGCTACCAGAGGGCGCTTCAAAGTTAATCAAACAAAACAAAGAATAAACATTATCTTAAGGTTATTCTCATGTATGACAATTATGTGTTAATTAAGGAAATGTATGAAAAAGTGTTGAATATTTTTAATTGCTTTTGTATGTTACGTGATGTTGGAGGTTTTTTTTTTGGGGTAGGGCTAGTTACATAATATAAGTATGGAGACTGGCCTAGTAATCGCTTTAATCTTGGTTTTTAAAAAAAGGAACCCTTATAAGATCACACTCTTGTTCGTCTGTCCATATGTTTTTTGAAGTGAAAACTTCTTATGGCGCGTTGGGCACTTTTGTGGGTGAGCATTTTCAACCGATCTCGCGACAGATTTTGACGCGACAGATGAGATTTTATTTGTGTTAGTCTTTTTGTTTAACTTATACTGCCATCAATAGATGGCAGTAAACTAAGTTTCTCAATTTGTGTAATAACACAAATTGAGAAACTTAGTTTCTAGAAAGACCGCTATTCGAATGTTTGCGCTGATTTAAATTTTTTACTGCCATCTAGCGAATAAAAAATAAACTATATTTGTTTAAGTGAGTGCTAATAGATGTTTTTGATTGCGTGGCTATCCTTCAAACCAATGCAATGTATAGAAAACAATAATTCACACAACAAATGCCATGTAAGAAAAATTCTTAAGGTGTCAATTTGTCCTTTATGGGGAAAATAATATCCTTTGTAAATATTTTTTACATCAATTTACAGGCAAACAGAGACACTTATAAGAGTTTGTTATATTATGGCATACAGGGTTATTGGAAATTATACTAGCAAGCCGTTGAGGGCTTCTTCTGGGCACCTTAACAAACAACTTTTGTTATACGACTTTTGAAAATTCGAAAAAAAAAATTTTTGAGGTTATGTAAATTCGAAAAACAGCTGATTTTTTAAAACAAATGCCATTCAGACTAAGAACAGTAGATAAAACTTAAAAAATAAGTAGAATTTTAAGGTTAATGACCTCTCCGTGTAAGAAACAGCTGATTATCAGATAAAACTAACCTCAAAATTTTCGAAAAAATGTTCGAATTTCCAAAAGTCGTAGAACAAAAGTTGTTTGTTAAGGTGCACAGAAGTAGCCCTCAACGGCTTGCTAGTATAATTTCCAATAACCCTGTACATTTTTTTAATCCATAATATTTTAATCGTACATAAGAATAAGAAATAAATAAATTAAATCTCATCTTGACCAAATATGTATGTAGGTAAATGTTCTCTATGCATTGCAAAGTGGCTGCTAAAATAAAAAGAAATGGCATACGTGTTTGCTATGCCAGAATCTTTGAACCCCTTTGTATATTTTGTGCGTCGACTATCCGTTTTTTATACAGCGCAATTTTGGGTGCGTTTCGTCTCATTAAAGAATACTTAGCTACCTAATCGTCCTTGCACAAGAAGCGGAACGAAATGCCAATCGGTTCAGCAAACCGGACCGAATCTCCTGATAAAAAGTAAAAGTTATTTGTTCTAGTGCAAAACAATTTTCACGGTAACCACCAGTCACCATCACCAGGCTATTTATCGACAAATATTCGAGATAACTTTGTAAACAAAGCGTGTAACGCGTTTTAAAACGATTAGAAAAAATGAAAGTACGTATTTTCACTAAAATTACGTTGCATCATAATGGTTAGGTAGGTAAGTTTATTTATACCGAGTCATTTGTTTTAATCATAGATTTAAATATAAAGATAAAGCATTTCGGAACTAATTAACTGTCAAAATTAATGCAGACTTTTACAAAAAGGCGATCTATTATTTTCGTATAAAATGAAATGTCAAAATTCCAAAAAAAAAAAGCAGTCAAGTCGGTCAAAACTCACAATCAAGAAAAAATCTTCTTCTAAAATTTTCTTCTTAAAAAATTTAATGTGAAAATCATTGATTTAAAATATAAATCCTAAACTTTGCTGTCAGTTAAACTTGAGGTCCTGTTGAGGTCAAGAATTTGATATTTCTTTTTAGGTAAGTAGATAATAGTAGATATTTATATTATTTTTCATTACTCATACTCCGAAAGTAGGTCTAAAGATGCATAAAGAGCGTGTAGAAAATAAAATTTCCAGCCCTAGGGCTTTTCTCTTTCACTGACAGCTGTCATGTCAAATTATGGCTTCGCACGACTTGTGCAATGTGCATGTAGCCAGTATCAGTAACATTACGCATAAGGAACTTTAAAAACCTAACCTCCTTGCTTTAAGTAACACCAAAGAATAACACTACATGTATATAACCTCTTTGGTCCCAACCTTGTAAGAGGATCAGGTAGTATGGAGTCTCTCATTCACTCTCGTTGTTAGGAAGAATTTTATGTATTATTCGTAATGAAAAGCACAGTGTTTACCTCGGGTGAAAGACTCATTAAGTCCCTCGAACTATTAGCGCCCTTGCTACGCTCGGGCGCCAAACTCCGTCTCGGGACTTGTAATGAGTGACTTTCAAACCTAGGATAACAATGTACTATTAAGTAATAAAGCGTCAAATAGTCAACGTTTCACCACTATCTGACACGATAGTAAGTGACGATGCGGTCGAAGATGTAGCTCGCTAAGGTTTCAATGATTTAGCTTGGATTTAGCCCCAACTATTATCGGAACATGACAAAGTTCGAATTTCATTTTAGTCTATTCTCCCAGGCAGGTTCTTTAAATTCCCAAAATAGGCAAATTATAGTACATTCGTAGTATTATGGCACATTATTTCTGCATGTCTCAGTTTTGCCGATCGTTCAACTGATTTTTTGTCAAATTTTTTTGTACCATTTAGCCAGCATTTCAACATATTGTCAATACGTTAGGTATTTGTGTAGGTAATAATAACAAATGACATCACTTAGCCTTGGAAACAATATTCTGAGAAGTTTTGTAAGTTTATTGTCCAAATATGTGACTAGCTCTGAGAACTAAGTGAATGCTAGAGTCTGTTTTGTTTAAGTAGCGTCTGTTTTTAAATGAAGTAAAAAAAATATTATAAGTACTTACCTACCTGAATTTGCGTTTAACGAACTAAGTAAGTACTTACTTATACGTAATAGTAAATTAAAAAATACCTAGTTAATTTAAAAAATTTCGCTTTCAAAATGATCAAAGAACATTAAACATCTAATGGTGCACGAAATTGTGCATTTTGCGGTACAAGTTGATAAAGCAATTCGTAATTCGAATATTATAACAAGTCGGACCACGCGCAATGTAGGGTTCCGTAGGGATCAAAAAATGGTTGTCATTTACCCATACTTGTACTTGTATACGGGCTGTTTTCCGCGATTAGACCCTTTTTAATTGGGTCCTTTTTGCGTGAAGATGGAGTAGGCTTGCCTACCACCTACTACCCTCTCAGCTTAGTCGACCATGTACAGAGGAGAAAACTTGTCAATACTTCTGGAGCCAACTAAGCCGCGGGTTTCATCACGATGTTTTCCTTCACCGTAAGAGCAATGTCAATTCGCACGGCCTTGATTCGAACCCACGACCTTCAGAATGAAAGTCGAAGTATCTACCACTAAGCCAACACCGCTCTGTCCTATACCCATATTAACAAAGGAATCACGCTGATTATCTTATGCAGAATGTTTAAAATAAAAAAATTGGAAGTACATTTCTACATACTCATACCTCGGAAATATCAAAATAATATGCTATATTAGTTCTTACAAAGACGTAAAATAGAGTCCACTGTGCAAAAATTAAAAAAAAAAAAACATTTGTTTGTGCAAAGAAAAAAAGCCTTCGTTACGGCAAAAAAAATCTTGTTGTATAAGGTCAACATTTGAGAGCAACAAACGTAAAAATTAAAACCAACTAAAACAGAAAAGGAAGGAAGTCACTAAAAACTTTCGAAACTATCAGTTTCTAAAAATCAACACTCTCTCGTCGAACGATGTAATTACAGAGAAACAGGAATGTAGTAAAAGATACAATCTTAAATGGAGAAAAAACTGAGAAAATTATCAGCTGGTGGCATATTTTTCGCTTCCTCAAGCGTTAAAATGGTGTCTACTTACAAGCCCAGGTTGACTTAAGTACCTAAATTCTTGGGGAAAATTGCAGCTGGCTTACTCATTCCTTTAAAATAATTCATTGAAATGACATGTTCATTGTCCAAGGCACTGTTGAGGGATTTCAGTGTTGCATTACCATAGTAAATCACTACATAGTATATAAAACAAAGTCGCTTTTTCTATCCCTATATCCCTGTGTATGCTTAAATCTTGAAAACTACGCAACGGATTTTGATGCGGTTTTTTTTTAATAGATAGAGTGATTAAAGAGGAAGGTTTTTAGATATAAAACATGCATAATACAGCCGTGCGAAGCCAGGGCGGGTCGCTAGTTAAAAATAAGTGGCCCCGTTGTGGAACCACAGAACTATGACCTTTGCCTGACCTGCGTGAAATGGATTCCAGGAAATAAACCCCCATGAGTGTCTTGTGACTTCTTTTCATTAGATGGCGCACTCCGAAGTCACACATCCTAACATATTTTTCAAGAAGATAATGATAATGCCTTTTTAAATTGAACCACGTTTGACTGATTCATATTCAGAAGTGGGGTTGGGGAGAATATGTATGACAGGGATTTAAAAGGACTATAAGATCTAAAAATACAGGCCTAATGACGATTTAGCACTAAAACCTTCGCTTTGAACGTAGATGTATAACTCCTATTTACCAAGTTTTTAGGATTCCGTAAATCAAAAGGTAAAAAAAGAAACCCTTATAAGATCACATTATTATCTACTAGCGACCCGCTCCGGCTTCGCACGGCTATATCATGCATGTATTATACATATAAACCTTCCTCTTGAATCACTCTATTTATTAAAAAAAACCGCATCAAAATCCGTTGCGTAGTTTTAAAGATCTAAGCATACAAAAGGAAATAGGGACATAGGGACGGCGAAAAGTGTCTTTATTTTATACTATGTAGAGATTTTTTTGTTTTCAAGTTCGTGGATCGAAAACAATGTGTCGTGAAAACACCGCTTGTTACAGCATCGAAATATTGAGTTTCATAAAATATTAGGGTATACGTTTTAAGGTGAAGTAGGAAAACCCTATCCCTTTCCCACGCTCGCGCCGCGCGATGACTCTATCCCTTTTTCCCGCGCGCCGCGAAATGGCCGTTTTAACTGTTTTATGTAATTAAAAGACTCACATCTATTTTAGTGAAAAAACCATCTGTACTACCTTATGGAATTTGATGTAAAGTTTATGAAAATATAAATATTGTACTTGTTTTTTCTTTACAATCGCCGTAAAATTGAAAAAGCTCAAAAATGACGATTTTTTTTGGATTTTCACGATTTTTTTTCTTTCGAGGCAAATCACTCTAATCGTGTTTCGAAGTGTATGACAATACAAAGCATTTCTTCACCTTTACGACAGTAGGAATATCATTCTATGGATTTTAGTGGTTGATACCAAAAAAACTGTTTCTAAGACACCTCTATCGCGCTTCTGGTCTTACCACTTCGGCTTTAATAACTTTAATAGTAAAAATAACTATGTTAGTTTAAAAATGTATACAGATATGTATAGTTATTCCAATTGTAGTCATTACCAGAAACGAGTTATAAGAAACACGTTATGCCGGCCTTGTTATGGCAGAGATTCAAGAACTGCATAAATAACACATCGGAATGTTAAAATATTATCCTGATTTATTAACAGTTGTCTATTTTATTAGAAAGTGAAATAGGTGTGAACAAAACAAACACTTTATATTCAAATCGTTTTCACTTTGATTTTAATAAACAACTAGCGACCTGCCCCGGCTTCGCACGGCTATATTATGCATGTATTATACATATAAACCTTCCTCTTGAATCACTCTATCTATTAAAAAAACCTCATCAAAATCCGTTGCGTAGTTTTAAAGATTTAAGCAGTCAAAGGGAAATAGGGACAGAAAAAGCGACTTTGTTTTATACTATGTAGTGACAAGCTGTTGCCCGCGACTTTATACGCGTGGTAGTTTTGTTTTATATACCAAAACCTTACTCTTGAATCACTCTATCTATTAGAAAAACTGCATCAAAATCCGTTCCGTAGTTTTAAACATCTAAGCATACATAGGACCGACAGACAGCGGGAAGCGACTGTTTTATATACTATGTAGTGATAAAGAAGTTATACCCGAACGGCCTTAAAACACAATCAAATTGAGAACATACTTTCCTTCCTTTTTTTGAAATCCTTTTTTAAAAACTAACCCGATTTCGCTATAGTAAGTCGCGCGCGATTCTAAAAGAATATCGGGATAAAACGTGGGTTTTGTCCCTATGATTCAATGTATTTTTATACAAATTTTTTAATCGAAAATTGATCCAGTACCTAATAGGGTTCTTCAGAGCCTATTTAATTATGGCACTAAGTCCTCATCAACATATCCCCCCCGGGTTGGTAAGATTTTTTTTGAATGGGCCTTTTGAAATAGCCCTGAAGGTCCATTTAAAAACATAAAAGTATAAATATTTTTCCAATTATAATCTACATGTTAATCGATACATGACACATTCGATCCGCAATCGTACACAAGGGCAAAATCCACGGCCATTCCAAAGCCATTATTAAAAAAAAACCGGTAAACGCATACAGCAACACCCTAAACTCATATCTCTCCAACCTTGACAGTGTAACGGACGTTCCGGGCAGACGAGCACAAATGGCCAAGTGGCAAGTGGCCAGTGTGGCCACCTGGTACACCCATCTGTTGTTAACGTGAAGGTCGATATTAACTAGGACTTTAGTTGACCATTATTACTGTATCAAATTTATCTATTTAAGGTAAAAGGATACCGTACAAACGTAGTCGACTGTTTTCTCCCTGGATAATGACACTAGCACAAATATTTTAGTTCCATAAAACCTATAACTGACATGGTATGTTTTTTCATTTTCTAATTATTATAGAAATTAAGATAAAAAAAAACAAAAAAAAGACATAGGTCATGGCAGTTACAAGTTTTATGCAACAAAAATATTTGCTGTCATTTGTCATTTTTTTTACATATGATAGCCTAGGTCATCGTTTGCCCACTATCACACCTGTCTGATGGTAGGTGACGATGCGGTCAAAGATAAAGCACGCGTTCCTAGAAGATACCTATTCACTCGCGACTTGAAGACCTCCAAATTGTACACGTCAGGATAGACAGACGCAGGCAACGATTCCATTCCCTTGCGGTACGAATAAGGAATACCAAAGCCATAAAGCAAATAGACCCTATTTATTAAGAGTCTACACTTTCCCGCTGCAGAGCAAAGGCATCTCTAGCTCTACCCTTCTTCCATTGATTACGATCTGTAGTTATCGCACATAAGTCATTCCTATAAGAGTAAATGACGATTCAGCGATATTCACTACAAATACAATAACAACTGTAATAAAAATTCATTGACGAATCTTTTTGCACTTTTATCCACTTTATTCCTTGATTCGCAAAATTCTTTTTTTTAACCCTATCCACTAAAATCGACTGTAAAAATCCATTGATGGATTATTTTCCTGCGCAATGTCCAAAAAGAAAAATGTCAAATAAGAAATATGTTCAAAAATAAAATTGGCCAACTCTAAAAATGACCAACCATTTAAATTACGTCTTGACGTTGACGTCTTTTGGTGTCGGAGGCCAAGATCCACTTCGGGAAACTGAGCCAGCGTAAGGTATTTAAAAAGCACACAACACATTCACGTGATTGGCTCCTTCCTGGAACCCAACTCTTAAGAGGCTGGTGCTCTCCGGAAAGGTCCCACCACAAACATACATTCTTACCGTTTTACACACACCCCCACCCCACACAAACACATCCCCCACACAAAAATACTCGCACACACACACCATGAGTATCCATTGAACTTCATTTGAGCTTTTGCTACTTTTCTTGTAAGTAATGTTTTTGTAGTTTAACCTTTTCATAAAGTTGTCCATGGCAAATATTTTATACAAACTTAGATTCCACGAATCAGGCTCAGCCTTGTGTGGAATCTCCAGGAATAATATGAAAGTCTGTAACTCTATATTGGTAAATAAAGAATTTGTATTTGTAAATGACACAGAATAAAATTGACCAGCCATAAATCTTTGTGTACTCATAATATCCGCTTTATTCTTTGATCCGCAATCTTGCCATCGACCGTCTTGGTCTGCCGCGTGGTCGTGTCATGTCCCTGTAGGGGACCATTTATCATAACTAGCAGTAAGTTCCGTTCCCGTGGGAATATGGCCATCTTTGGGAGTAATATAGACGTTCCAGTACTATTGTAGGTATATTATAGCACTGATATTCGTGGCTGTATTTCCCGAGACCATAATATGATCTTTGTCTGTCAACCGTTTTTGGTCTCTGCGATACAAGTTTATCTTAGTGCAGGGGCCGCTGTTGTACTTATACCCTACTAGCGACCCGCTCCGGCTTCGCACGGCTATATTATGCATGTATTATACATATAAACCTTCCTCTTGAATCACTCTATCTATTAAAAAAACCGCATCAAAATCCGTTGCGTAGTTTTAAAGATCTAAGCGGTCAAAGGGAAATAGGGACAGAAAAAGCGACTTTGTTTTATACTATGTAGTGATAGTGATGAAGCATATTATTTTATTATTTTTATTCCTAAGATTAGATTGGTAGTAAGTATTACTTTGTAATCATTTTTTGTTAAATAAATAAAGTTATTATAGACTACTCCCAAGGATTTAATGTAGAACAAGTTACATCAAACATTTCAGAGACTATTCGTTACAAACAAAAATATTTCCTCTTTACAATATTAATATCGAGATAAAAAGTAGCCTATGTTACTCCCAATGAAATAATGTATCTACATACCAAGTTTCATCAAAATCGGTCCAGAAGTAGATAGATAGATAAACACTTTATTTGTACAACACACAAAACATTAAAAATAACAAATATGACGAGAAAGCTTATTAACTACGAAATTGAAGAAGTAAGTAATAGTCTTAAAATATTTTTTAAGGAAAAATGCGTCTTCAAAAATTGTTGCAACTGAGACGAGACTCGAACTCGCATCCCTTGAATACCGTTCAAGTGCGCTTACCAATTACGTCACTCGTCTCAGTTGTAATTTTTGAAGACGCATTTTTCCTAAAAAAAATTTCAGATAGCCCAGTGCAGACCATGCACTTTAAAAAATAAAATCAGTAAGTTATTAGTCTTTATAATATTTGTGTAGATAGGTTATTATATAAGATACAGATAGATTGTAGATAAGTACGTATTTACATTAGTGTACTTAAAGATGTAGATTAAAATCTTATACCTACAAAATCAAATAGTTTTAATAATATTCATAAAGTGTTCTAGATTTATTTCATTCAATCATTTAAATAATGATAGATTATTTCATGTTAATGATTCAGTTCCAATAAAATTAATTTATTTCTGCATTCCAGTTTCGTTTTATTAGTTTCTTATGTGTATTGAACTTGAAATACTAATTAATTTTAGTTTACATAATTTGAGGCTGGATAACGTTGATAGCAAAAAAAATATATACACACAAGCGAATTGAGAACCTCCTCTTTTTTTGAAGTCGGTTAAAAATAGAAACAAAATCGGTTTACAAACATTGAAGCTATTCCGAACTGCCACACTTACTTAAATCTATATAAAAAGAGAAAAATATTCATTAAGAAATCTTTGAAACCACAAGAGCTACGAATCTGAAACTTTGTATGGGGGTTCCTTTTAGAATTTTTCATTACTCATACTCCGAAAGTAGGTCTAAAGGTGACTGAAGAGCGTGTAGAAAGAAAAACTTTCAGCCCTAGGGAAAATCGCTTTCACTGACAGCTGTCATGTCAAATTATGGCTTCGCACAGCTTGTGCAAAGTGCATGTAGCCAGTATCAGTATCATTACGCATTAGGAACTTCAAAAACCTAACCTCCTTGCTTTAAGTAACACCAAAGAATAACACTACATGTATATAACCTCTTTGGTCCCAACCTTGTAAGATGATCAGGTAGTATGGAGTCTCTCATTCACTCTCGTTGTTAGGAAGAATTTTATGTATTATTCGTAATGAAAAGCACAGTGTTTACCTCTGGTGAAAGACTGATTTAGTCCCTCGAACTATTAGCTCATGTGCTATTAGCCAAACTCCGTCTCGGGACTCAATGAGTGACTTTCACACCTAGGGTAACAATGTACTATTTAAAAGCAAGGATTGTGAGAACGTGCTGCGGATCTCCATTTTTCCACGGGATCGACACTAACCAGGCTAAAATCGAGGGGCACAACTTGTTCTTTATAAACATTCAGTTTTTCTAACGCCTATATAAACCGTAAAACTTTTCATGCTAAAGTTTATCTAGCTTATGCTTAACTTACCTACTTACAAAAAGATTTCACAAACTTTGAAAACTAGAATCGTACTCGATCTTAAATAAAATGCAAAGTGCAACGTTGCGTTATCGATAAGGAAACGGCTAGAATGCTAGAATCGAGTTTCTTCCGTGAAACACGACCCGAGAATCGAGATAGTATCGATTCTGTTAGCAATCGGAGTTTAACAAATCACCTCTCACTTGACAATGCTTTGGGGTTTGTGTTAGGCGTGTATTTGAAGTTAGGGCCAATTTATTTATCTTTCACAATCGAAAGGAAATTAGTTAAAAATAGAAAAAACTTGATGAACAGGTCCATAAACGTGTTTTAAAACTTTTATGACCAAACTAGCACAACTTGGCGGTTTTACCGGTGATCCCGTGGGAATATCGGGATAAAAAGCCTATGTCACTTCCGATGAATCAATGTATCCTCATCAAAATAGCTTCAGTAGTTTCGGAGCCTATTCGTTACAAACAAAAAGTCTATTCTCTTTATAATATTACTAGCTGCGCTCCGCGGTTTGACCCACGGGATATTCCCACGGGATGCGTAACTCCCCATCCCGTGGGAATATCGGGATAAATTAAGATGTAAGCTATCCTATCTTTCAAGTTGGATCAAACTGCACACGGTGTGTGCAAATTTGATTAAAATCGGTTAAGTAGTTAGGAGTCCATCGCGCATAAACAACGTGACACGTAATTTTTATATATTAGAAAAATTAGAGAAGATATCTTGGGCTCTCAATCCAGATGCATGCATAATATCTTGAATCTCAGCACTGAGTAAATTACTTATTAGCTTCAATGCAAAAAGATTGGCGTTAAAAGTTTATAAACAAACGTGTGAATATTAGTATTTGCTTTATATTTCTTCAAAAGTCTAAGCTTGATCGATCCATGTAAAATTCAGTGCGGCTGCGAGGCTCCCAAGCAAACTATTCTGCACAATTGTCCTGTCCCTCCATTTCTAATACCTGTACGTACATTGGTTTATGTAAGCTAATAACAAGGAAAAAAACTTGGTAGCATACTGGAGTAGGCGGATCTTACCCTACCTAATAATTATCCCTTCTAATTTGTGCAATCGACACGAAGAAGAAACAAGTGATAAACAATTTTGCTCTTGGTTGCCATGAGCATGAAAGTACTAGGAGTACATGACTCACGAGAGCTAACTAATATATCTTTTGAACCTACGATGGTACCTATCTACGATGTAACTAGTTGGAACAAAAAAGTCTCATTAGTTACGTTAAAGTTACATTTTTAAATAATGTAACTACTTGGAATAAAAATGTCCAGCTATTTACATCAATGTAACTACAATGTAACTAGGTGGAACGGACGCTTTTTTCGAGGTAGCAAATTCTAAAAGGACAGAACTTCCCCTCAGGTGTTCCTAATCATAATTCTAGTTTGGTTATACCAAAACTTTTACTAAAGCCCAGGTTCGTGGCTGGCATCTTATTTGGGATTACAAACTGTACAACTTTCTCTGTTGTATTGTAAAATCCAACCCGCATTGAATTGTAATTGTTTACACTTAGATAAGCCTGTCTTGCATGGCAAATAGCTTGTTACGGTTTAGGTGGAAAAGTCTTGAATATTTGATAGAATTTTAGCATTACGTTTAACTGCTTCGCAGTGTGCGCCAAGAAATGTAAAATTCTCAATTCACCCACCACGCTGTTGAGCTAATACGCACTAAAACTACATCTCAGTTCGCCTACTTCGCAATAAGTCTAAATATCAATACGCCGATCTCTCGTTAGGTCTATATAGGCAAAACGCGAAATTAGCAGACTGCGTCTTAGGTACTCAACGACTAAAGGAAATCAAGCCACATACCACACATTATAATAAGACGGGTTGAAAACGACATTTGCCATTATTATTGATTACTAAAGTTTGTTTAAACGGGATATTTACCATGATTATTGTTTTTATTCAGTGGAACTTTAATAAGTAGTAAAATAATTTGTTTATTGATTCTCGAAGCACTTTATCTCAAAGTGACAACGGGGATGCTAGAGGCACATGAGTAAGCTCATGTGCTAGAGGTATAGTAATTGCTTAAGGCAAGGGTACCAGCTGTTCATCACCTTGTAAGTACTTGATGACACCAGATGATGATACCAGCTCGTCCCATCACAGTTAATATCGTGGCCTTAGAAGAAATCTAGATCTATGGTGAATACAGTGAGAAATATCATCTCACAATGTTACGAGGGCTGTGATAACAAAAACAAATGACACCTTTACGTTCCAGAATATTGTACAGCGTGACAGTATCGCGTGCGATCTCATTCGTATATCCAGGTCGATTATGTAGAACATTCTCTGTTTAACATAACGTGGTCAAGTGCAGAGCAAACTCGCTCTTTTAAACTAAGTTGGTAAAATAATATATTTTCACCCGCGTAACTCCCGATTCCGGAGGGAAAAGTAGCCTATGACACTGCCAATGAATCAATGTATCCTGATACCGAGTTTCATCAAAATCTTTCCTCTTTATCATTACTTACATAGTATAAAACAAAGTCAATATTCGCTGTCTGTCCCTATGTGTGCTTATATCTTTAAAACTACGCAACAAATTTTGATGCGGTTTTTTTAATAGATATAGTGATTCAAGAGGAAGGTTTATATTATGTATAATACATGCATAATATAGCCGTGCGAAGCCGGGGCGGGTAGCTAGTAATATAAATAAGAAGTAAGATATAAGTCATTTGACTAAGGCCCGTATTAATAAATCGCTCTCAATATCGATCTTGAGTGCGTATCAATCGAGTGAGTCTTGAGATGTGGTCACTATCTTAAGTTAGGCGTTAATTAATAGATAAAACTCAAGTTTTAACCAGGCTGATATCGCTCTTGAGATTTGAGACTGATCTTGAATGACAGTAACGCTTTGTTCTTACCTTAAATGATATGTTCTTACCCTATGGTAGGTAGTGTCGTCATATTTTGCTGTCAACTTGTTTTTAATGTGAAAATATTTAAAAAATGTAAGATTTGTATGACCCGCAATCAGACTTGAGTTCACGAAACTACATCTTGAGACATATTTTGAGAGCTGAGTTTGATTTATTAATACGGTATGACTCAAGTGATACGTCGCTCTTTAATAGCGTCTTAAGATAGGTTTATTAATCAGCGCAATAACTCAAGAGCAAACTCAAGATTGAAATCGATATTGAGTTCGGTTTATTAATACGGACCTTAGGCAGGGTTATTCGAACTTGTTACACCATGAATACTTTGTAAGGCCAAATGACTATTCTAGGCTTTTATTTACTTTTGTAAGATATCGGTAAATAGGGCCTAACGAGAAACTAGCGCTTAATGGGATTACCTCTCAAGATTAGTTTATACGATCCAATTTAATTAGAAATTAGGTCAAATCCACGTGAAATGTTTATTTTCCACCTACAGTAATAATAAAAAAACAAATAAGTAACAGAAAACTACAAAAGTTTGCTATTTCCTTTGGTTTGCCATACCTACTATGTTTGTTTCCATTAATCTTAGCAACACTATCGATTGGTACGATTTTTTTTTTATTTTTACTATAAGTACCTACTTATCGATTTTTTCAAAACTATAAATTACAGTTTTTTTATTTTGGAAAATTAAACCGGTTCGATTCCTGGGCTTCTATTCTCTATCTATTTAATGATGTAATTTTAGTTTTTGTGAAAATCGAGCACAATACAGCATTTTTCGCTACCGTTTATAGGCACCTACCTAGTTTAGGAAACGCCCTTGAAGGCTCATTTAAAAAAATCAGCCTGTATACGAAGACATTCTATTAAGCATTAATATTTCTTTTCATCACGTCTATGTACATTTATCTCCACATAATACTAAAGAATAACAATTTAATTAAACTAAAGTCAATAATCCACACTCGATTTACTACAATGACCTCAACGATTATCACGTTCTCATAGTTAGAGAGAATAGCCGGCCATTCGGTGATTAACTGTTATTGAATGCATTTTACGGCCATTTGCAAGTTTATTTTTATTTAATTTTTATGTAATTTATACGGTGTGGTTAAAACCCCGTGTCATATTATTATGGTGAATAAGTTATTATGAAATAAATTGTCCATTAATTTTGTATAAGTAAGTATACCTACCTTGGATTTTTTTAACGATTTAAGAATATCTAGTTACATCACTACATAGTATAAAATGAAGTCACTTTTCGCCGTCCCTATGTCCCTTTGTATGCTTAGATCTTTAATACTACGCAACGGATTTTGATGCGGTTTTTTTAATAGATAGTGTTTCAAGAGGAAGGTTTATATGTATAATACATGCATAATATAGCCGTGTCAAGCCGGGGCGGGTCGCTAGTAATATCATAAAATAAAGTAGGTAGGTATAAATGTCATTAATAAGTTGGGTAACTTTTCAACTTTTTAGTTAGGGTTCCGTACCCAAAGGGTAATAAAGGGAGAACAACAAATAAGTACTAAAAACAGAAGAAAATTTTTTTTTTCTTCGCCCATATAGTTTTTCCTGTAGAACATTTCTATATACTGATTTAGGATACTAAAAGATAGACAAATTAAAACAAATGGTTTTTATTAAATATAAAAATCCCAATTTACATTAAAACCTGAAGTTAAGTTTTTTTATGGGCGTTTATTAGGAAAAATAAAGGATGATGTCCAAAAGTGGGCCGCTGTCTTTAGATTGATTATGTAGGTATTCATTTTATAACATAACCGCTCCAAATCTAATTTCCATGGTGCACCGTAAAGACACTCGTGCGCATAAATCACACAATCGATACCGTCAACCAACGGCATGCGACGAGGTAGAAGAATCATAAAGTACAGTTAATTTACTTAGAACCGTTTGGTACGTATTCCAACGTTGTTTATGGAATATTACTTGTTGAATCCGCATAACTGCTATCTCTAAGAAATGGTCGAAAACTACCGTTTTCTTAGAGAATACAATTACAAATTGTTATGAAATGGTGTATAGAAATATACCTATTTTTTACGTTGTAAGGTCAGCGTTTGACCACTATCGGAAATGCCTTAATCCTGATGGTAAGTACTCGTAAAATGGCCTTACATGTAACACGCGCCTCTATAGATTCCTGTTTACTTGTGACCTAAAGTCGTTCAAATTGTACATGTCAGAAAAGATACACGTTGGCAAATGATTACATTCCCTTGTAGCTCTGATGATTGAAAGTTTGAGCCTTATCTATTGGCTTAGAATCTATGTGATAGATAGTGTAAGCTGTAGAGAGAGAATGGTACAACGTAGATGATAATTTGTCTTTTATTAATTATCGGTCACCGAGATAAAGCGAAAATTCTTTTCTATATTAGAAACAAGTTTCTTTTTGAAAACTTACAAAAATATAATATGTATAAGGCTAAAGATGATTTGAAGAATTCGCTAAAATGGAAGGGGAATAAATAAATAAAATACGATGTCTATTAAAGATCTAAGAATAAAGATTGCAAATATTTTTAGACTGAAACCTCATCACGCCAAATTTGCGTCCAAAAAGTTTTATACCTATTTTAAACAAGGTACAAGTACCCACAGATTACGCAACTTACGACATCGGAAGAAAAATGCTCAAACAATAGTTTGGAAGCATCCAGTGTGACCGATTGCCAACAATAGTGACAGTTACTAGAATTGTTAAGCAAATGTCAATCTTATAACTGTCGGATTAAAGATGTAGCTGTGTATAGAGTGATGAATTGTAGAGTTATTTGTTTTACTTATTATAATTTGTGTTGGTAGATTTGAAAAGAAACTGAACAGTGAACATTGCCTACCTATTGTTTTTAATTAATCGAAGTGCCACGATTTCCTTGAAATGGTTTAAAAAGAAGTTCTTGGAGTCAACATTGTATGACCTTGTTTTCAAAATATGTCATAAAAACATCAATGGTAAGCATTTCTTTTGCTAAAATAAGCATACATGATGTATATACTTCAAATTAAACTGATAGGCACGTACGGAAATCTATTTACTTCCTCATACATAACATTTAATGGTGCATTAAGGAGTGAAGTTAAAAAAAAGATCGTTAAGATAATCATGATAAACATCTCATGTCAATACATTTTTTGATTGGACATGAATTTGAGATCATGTTTGTTTCTTTTTGAAAAGACAAGTATATCATAAGTAAGCTTGCCCCATCGTCCTTTATCATTGGGTGACGTCAGTGGTCAAACGCTGACCAATTTAGAACAATCTCTTTTGGAATTTAACTTCTAGATGCCTTGCAGTTACAACTGCAAGTATTTGAACCGTTTACGATATTTGAAATCATTCATCTGAGTCTGTGTTTTTTTGGTGATAAAATTTGGAGGTCTTAAAGTCGCGAGTGAATGCTATACTGGCCTATTGTAAAATAAGGTAAAAATGATGTAAGAAAAGTTTGACCTCGTATCGTCGTGGGAACGGATGCTTGCGTGGTGCTAATCGGTACGAGAGTGGGATACCATTCCTTTAAAAGGAGATAGTGACCTATAGGGATACTTGGTGCCAAGTCGGGAGTGATTGGTTAGGCATGTGCGTTTTCAGTAGAGCTCTACTTCCACTATTAGGGTTCTATGTCTGTGGTTAAAACTATATGAAGAAAAGAAACTAATATCTCAGCAGTTACTGATTGTGCCGTTGCTGGTATATTCAGGGAATTTAGAAGGGGTTTGAAAGTAGGTAGGTAGGTTTAAACGAACTGTTAATGATTTCAAGCGGAAAAATTGAACGCCGCAAGTAAAAATTAAATTAAATAATCTGCGCGTACGTTTACCTACTCGTAACTTTAAGGTGAATATAGGTGCTCGTAGATTAGACACTAAGAAAAAAGAAATAAAATTAATTTCTTGTGGCTTATTTGAGAGCTCCAAATGAGAAGCCACAACAAATTTATGTTCCTAAGGCACAAAACATAACTGAGTTTATACTTCTATGCGAATGGAACTTGTTGAATAAAACTATATTTAATTTGATTTGAGACCGCGTAATTTGCCAATGTCGGTTATCAAGCCTAGCAAGACCTATTTCCTTTGGAATTTTTCAAAGTCAGTGAAATTATAGCTTATTACTACGATTACGTACGCTTCCTACCTACATTGTATAGCTACATCAATCCCTCAACGAGCGAAACACGTCGAGTTAGAAAGTTGAAAGTACGCCTATACAAAATTGTTGAAAGAAATTAAAACCGTAGCAGTATGTAAGTAATAATGGGTTGATTGTTCCACATTTAGTACCGTGGACTACGAAATAGTCTGTGGTCAAAGCTCGGCGTCGCGAACGTTCAATTTGAAGACAGACATATACTAGTGTTTTTTGTTTTCCTCGTTGAGCTATCGGCAGATGAACAAGCGAACGATTGGCTTCAAATCCCTAATAATATTACGAAAGTAACTCTGTATGTTATGTTTTCACGTCTAAACGGCTTAACCAATACAGATATTGATAGGACTTAGGTTATTTTTTATCTCGAACTTGCGGGAATATAACCGCGGCGGTCATTATATTTAAATGCGAATATCGCCCGCAGATTAGACTGTTATGTTTATGTGCGAGGATACTTAAAATATGCCCAATAAACATTGTAAGGTTGACTTTTTTTATTATTATCTATTACCACAATGCTAAATGGAGTAAAATCTAGTTTTTAACAATAGGGGTATTGAATGGATGAGCAATCTAGTTGTTACTCAATCATTTGTAATAGATGAATTGCATTAATGCGGCCTTCCATGACTTTCGATTGGATATGTTCAACAATACGTGAGACAAAAATATGGCCACTAAAAATAGTCAATTTGGAAAGATACAAATTGTCTAAACAATAGAAAAAGATAATTGCCGGTATAAGAATGGAGCTGAAACAACGTTGTTATAAATTTTAGATGTGCCTAAATCTGCTGAGAATTTGGGCACTCTTCTTTATTGATCATAAGAGAACCATAAATATTAAGGCCACACAAAATAGAGCCGAAACAAACTTGCCATAGCAATTTTTAAAGAGTAGGTGGTCGTTTCGCATGCAAGAAGTTCGCACGAAAGTGCGAAACGACCCTTTTTATTAAAAAATAAATTATTGATGGTCGTTTCGCACGAATTTATTTTATACCTGCTGATCGGTGGTTTCAAGTACAGTTAGCAACAACATGGTTTAACAACTTGAATCATAATCATAAGCTATGAAAGAATGATACACCTGTTTCCCAAATAAACGATTTGTGAGCACATGGTCACTTTCGCAATTCGTCACATGAGATGTTTGCTACATTATACTTAGGTCACTAGGCCTTAATATAAGAAAATTGACATTTTTTTTATTATACACATTAAAATTAATGCCACAATATAAAAACAAACTACAAAATTATAATCCATTATTTAACACCCATGAAAATGCTTATTCATTTACGTAAATTTTTATTCTGCAAGAATATGATTGTTATTTTTATTGACCAATAAGTCTGGGTAGTTGTTAGCTTAGGTAATACTGTAGGACTATGTTTTTTATGTGGTAACACAGTCGTAATCACCTAGTTTACTTTTATGGGATGTTAGTTTTGGAGGTTACTTATTGAGTGAGCTGTTAATTCAGTGGCTGATGGTGGATTTGCAAAATAAAACTACCATTGCTGCTTGGCTGGCAAAGTTATAATTGACTAAATTTTGCAGCTTCTTTTCATGTCAGTGACAAGCCTTTAAATTCTGTCTGTCTGTTTGGACACCCTACCCTTCACCTTCCTCGACTTCTTGTCCATCCAAAGGTTTGGAAGAGATGGCTTTGATCGATAAGGCCGCCCTTTGTAACGCTTACACTTAAGCTTTGTTTTTTATCTATACGTATAAACTTATGAAGCTGAAGAGTTTGTGTAAACACGCTAATCTCAGTAACCACTGGTTCGAATTGAAAAATTATTTTTGTGTTGGATAGTCCATTTATCAAGGAAGGCTATAGGCTCCTTTTTATTTTGATATTCCCACGTGATCGTGACTTACGCGGGTGAAACCGCAGGGCGCAGCTAGTATTAATATGAAAATGGTGTTTGCAATAAAGAATTTATCTATCTGACCAATATTGCATCACATCTACCAGTAGTATCATATGCAGGTGTTAGGCACAGTGGACATTGGAGGAGGTGATCTATTGATTGTGGTGTCATTTACTGGCATGGAGGGACATATACTAGGAGATGCTAAATAGTTAACTTGGGGGTTTAGGAATATGTGTATCACTACATAGTATAAAACAAAGTCACTTTCTCAGTCCCTATGTCCTTATTTAATTTAATTATTTAAATCTTTAAAACTACGCAACGGATTTTGATGCGGTTTTTTTTATTAGATAGAGTGATTCAAGAGCAGGGACTTAAATACCGGTAAAATACAGTAACGTTATCTGTGGAATTGCAAGATAACGTTATTTGTGAGAGAAACGATATAACAAAACGATATTATTCAAAGCTTTGAATATGTATAACGTTATAATAACGTTACGTTATATTGTCAATTTAACGTTATTAAAAATATTGTTATTCATATAATAATGTTATAATTATTGTTTTTATGCTATCTCTTTTACTCAAAGTAATGTTTACTATTTCTTCGTGTGAACTATCGAACGCAGTGCTCTCTCTGGCTACGTAAGGGTGTAATCTATAGGTACATGTACGTACTATGTAATAGTATAAATGGGAAAGATTAGATTTTTGTTTGTTTGTATTGAATTTGCTTCAAAACCACTGGACCGATCTGAATAATTCTTCTAGTGTTGGATATCTCAAATATCGAAGAAGGCTAAAGGTTACATGACGTCCTGAAATTTACTATTACTTTGGTGTTAGATATATGTTTAGTAGGAATAGGTAAAATTTCCGAAACACATTTTTTTATCATAGTGAATCTACGATTAAAAGTAAAATAAACCAATCGATAATGTAGCGATAAATTTTCACAGTGCAATTAGTATATACCTAATACCTACCAACCACCTCTTCTGCGGCCAAGCAACGTTGCCGCTGCGTTCGAAACCGTGCGCGAGCGGTAGTACCTACCAGGTACCACCGCTAGCGCGCACACGACGGCAACGTTGCACGCGCGCGCTGCCGCACAGTGGCTCGAAACGGCAAATGATGGACATAGGGCTGTTTTTGATGCAGATAGTAAGCCGTCAAAATATGAAAAAAATGTATGAAACGTCACATGTTTTGGTCTCTAGGTTACAAACCATAGCAGCTTACGCACTCTAACTTTTAGGCATGTTAGTTCAACTCATATCTCTCATTTGACACCACAAACAGCTTGCTATATCGATGACTTTGGAAAATAGAAGCCATTGAAAATACTCTATTTTCAATTGAATTTTTTATGACCAAATCTTTAACTATCGTGGTTTTTTTTACTAATCGCTAGAGCTTCTTTATAAAAACATAAAATATTTTATAAAAACATTCAAAACATTAATATTTTCCTAGAAAATCGGCATTATTTAAAAAAGTACTAGAAATTTTGGCCTTTAGCATCAAAACCAAAGTCGATAACTTTCATCACTGAGGCGTGTTAGTTCAACTCTTTACCTTTAATAAGGCACCACAAACCACACAAACAGCTTGATCCATTTGCGACTTGCGGAGCATTTAATTTTTTAGAGTAAAAAATTATGAGCAATCTTTAATATATTTTTTTTATTGCTGCCTATCGCAAGGGCTCTTCGGAGAAACATAAAAGATTCTATAAAAAAATTGAAAACATTCATATTTTCTAAGGAAATCGGCATTATTGTAAAAAAATAAATATTAATAAGCCGATTTTCTTAGAAAATATTAGTTTTTTTTTTAGAAAATACTACACATTACTACCTACTTACTATCTACTTCTTTCTTAACTTACCTTTAAAACTTTTTCGCAAACTAAACATTTTGAGGTCTTATTATTATCCTCAAGATTGAAATATCTGTAAACTTTGTTGATTTTTTATCGACCCATTTCCCTTTTACCAACTGATGCGCAAATTCCGCCGCGCGTGGCGCGGATTTGTAAAATGAATAAGTTTGGCAACGTCGCGTATTTATCGTTATAATAACGTTATTTTTGCAGTTAAAATTTCGTTCTGTTACTCGTAAAACGTTATACAAAAGATCGATAACGAAATGTTTGCTGAGATACCGATACTATTATAACGTTTTTATAACGTTCAACATTCTGTTATGGATAACGTTTTAAGTCCCTGTTCAAGAGGAAGGTATAAATGTATAATAAATGCATAATATAGCCGTGCGAAGCCGGAGCGTGTCGCTAGTTAAAAATATTGTAAAAATTCTGGGAGATCTATTTATCAGTAGAAATTCTTTAATTTAAATGAAAATGTTTAATATTAAGGCAGTTTTAGGCTACTAGGCTATTGAAGCCTGGGAAGACCTATGATGATAAGTAGGTATGTCGAACCTAACACCAAGATAAAGTAGGTATTTCAAAAACAACTTAAAGATCTAAAAACTTGTAAAAAAATTATATCATCATTATTTATTATTCATTTGAATGGACGGACGGACCTAGCCACTGACTATTACTACATAGTATAAAATAAAGTGACTTTTCGCCGTCCCTATTTCCCTTTGTATGCTTAGATCTTTAAAACTACGCAACAGATTTTGATGCGGTTTTTTTAAATAGATATAGTGATTCAAGAGGAAGGTTTATATGTATTATACATGCATAATATAGCCGTGCGAAGCCGGAGCGGGTCGCTAGTGTTTAATAATAAGTCAGTGACTCGGCTATTGAGGCCTACGATGATAAGTAGGTATGTCAAACCTAATACCAAGATAAAGTGCTTCAAAAACCACTTCAGATCTAAAAACTGGTAAAAATTTTATGTCATCACAATTTATTATTCATTTGAACGGAGTTGTTATGGCAAATTATTGTGGGAAAGTTTGGTAAACTTTTACTTTTTATTTGATTCAAAAATATTAAGATTTATAGTTGTTATTAAAACTATTTGAATGGATTGATTTGTTATACTCAATCTGTTTAAACAGATAAAAACAGTCAGACAGACAGACGGACAAGAAAGTAATCTTTTGAGGGTTCTTTTCTTACCTGTTAAGGTATGGAACCCTAAAAAGAAGAAATTTGTAAGGTATAAGTGAAATTAATACTAGTAATAAGTAATATCTATTGTCTAGTCACCATATTACAAGCATATAGTTGCTTAGTATGGGGTCTAGTGTAAAGTCTGTCCACTGTCATACAATATTTACATCTAACTAAATATTCATATTGAAACTCATCTGCAAAATGTACACTTTAATGTTTTGAGTAGATTTTGAGGTTTTTTTGTAATAAATAGTACTTAGTAGGGTAATAAATAAGCCCAAAACAACAGCAATTTTGATGAAACTTGGTTTGAGGATACATCAAATTATTAGGAATAACATAGCCTACTTTTTAGCCTGAAATTCCCGCGGGATCAGGGTTTTATAAAGGATAAAATAATTAGTTAACACTGGAGATGTGCAGATACCATAAGAACCACTGGATAGATCAAAAGGGCTCCTCTGGAATCAATTTAGCCACTATTGGATCTACGCGGGGAAACAGCTCGGCAAGCTTACATAGCAGCTAGTATTATGGAAGTCCAACTTACGCAAAAACTAAGTTCTAAAGAATCAAACTTAGGTATGATGTATTAAATAACTTATTTATCCTCCAATTACTCTTACCTGTTACAAACTGGCCTTGTTTTAGCACTTTCAACAACTTGTAAGCTAGGAAGAGTTGTTGACACAAAAACTTATGCCCGTCCTCTGCCACAAATTAAGTTCAAAACACTTTAAACACACATGAAAGTGTACTTATTAAACAGTTTTCGATTGTTATTTACTTATCTTATGAGTTTTAAGACATAAAATATATAAAAATTAAGTTACGAATTAAATAAAATTACTTTTTCAGTTCGGCGAGAAACGTGTACAAAACGATGCGTTCGGAAATCAACTGACATTTTCGACCAACATTTGACAGTGACAGTTCTAACTTTTTTGTTTATTCCATAAAAGACAAGCAGAAAACTTTTAGCTCATACAGCTTCGTCTGACACAATATTGTTTCGTCGTTTTTCGTCCTTATAAATAATCATCTTATCCCCATGTCCTATCCATGGACATGATGGATCTAATGACATTCGGATCACGTAGCCTTGCAGCTCAAAGGAATCTCTTACAGTCAATCTTAACTTAGTAAAATTAAAAACAATTTGTTTGGAAGCCCCGTTTATTGTATTCTTTAGTTATTGTTATATATAAAATTCAATGTTAAAATAAAAATATTTTTTTTACATTAATTAACCAAAAAAATCGGGACCTGACTGCGCGAACATTCTCGGACGTATGTAGTCTCGGTCTGTCAGGACCACGGGTCAGGACCCGGCTATTGACTAGTTATAAAATAAATGCTATATAATTAATTACTCCACATAAATGTCCTTAGGTATTTATTTTATCTTAGCAATATCTTTAACAAATATAATTACAGTTGACAATTTGTTTAAACAATGATAGCAACATTATTATTTAAGAAAACATTTATCCCTCTTGAGACATTGCGTCTTGTTTGACATACGTCCAACCGGATTCGGTTTAAGACCGAGAAAAAACCGATAGGTACAGTCACATCACCAATTACCTGAACCCCACGTGACCCAGAGCTCATTCGCATATCTGTAAAAAATATAGTATTTACCTATTTTGTTATTTTTTTTATATTATATTGTAAATATATAGTAAATTGTTTAAAAAAATCAGAATCAGGTAACATTACTTTACAACCTTACAGATTTGCGAGTAAGCTCTGGGTCACGTGGGGTTCAGCTAATTGGTAATGTGACTGTACACATCACTTTGTCTATGATACATGCACACACAAGCTTATACACTCAATTCCCATATTCCCAACTAATATTATAAATCCGAAAGCAACTTTTGATTAATTTTAGTACAGAGATAAATGGGACCTTACAGAACGACATAGGCTACTTTTAATCCCCACAATAATTCCGAAATTACGCAGGTAAATCCGCAGGACGCAGCTACTAATTACGTCTGTGTGCGTGTCATGACGCATCCCTTGAGGTTTTTAATTTTTAGCTGGTCGTGCACCAAATATACTTGATCCAACGCGTACAGTGGTTGCCCCTAATTCAATCTGAAAGAAAAAATAAAATGTGTGTGAAATAGGTAATTTAAGATTCGCTTTTTATACTAGTTACGAATTCCAGGGTTAAACAACCTTTTTTAGGGTTCCGTAGCCAAATGGCAAAAAACGGAACCCTTATAGATTCGTCATGTCTGTCTGTCTGCCGTATGTCACAGCCACTTTTTTCTTTTTTGTGGGCTTCTGAGGGAAGGCAAAGAGTAAATTAATAGCCCATACTGCCTCGTTTCACACTATCTCTAATTACTAGAGACAACCTTCAAGTTTTTTTATCCTATAGCAAACTGAGTCTGCAATCTATCAAAGCATTAATCCGATTCTTAAGTACCTATTCTTAGTCGGAACTTACTATGAAAAAGTTTGAATTAAATCTGATCATTCTAAGTGGGGCAAAATCGTGCCCAAAGGAGTCGGTTACATACATACAAACATACAGGTGAAACTAATAAAAGCGTGCTAAAAATAGGTACTCTTAATCATGAAACTAGTGAACCCACATACATAGTAAGAACAATCATGGAACATTCGATTTTCCGAAGTACAGTCACATTACCAATTAGCTGAACCCCACGTGACCCAGAGTTCACTCGCAAATCTGTAAGGTTGAAAAGTAATGTTACCTGATTCTGTTCTTTTTAAACAACATACTATACAATACAACTAGCTGCGCCCCGCGGTTTCACCCGCGTAAGTCCCGATTCTGTGGGAATGTCGGGATGAAAAGTAGCCTATATGTTAATCCAGGCCTCCAGCTATCTACATACCGAATTTCATTGCAATCGGTTCAGTAGTTTTAGCGTGAAGGAGTAACAAACATACATACACAAAAGCTTTCATATTTGTAACCAGCTGCACCCCGCGGTTTCACCCGCGTAAGTCCAGAAAAAGTAGCCTATGTGTTAATCCAGGTCTCCAGCTATCTAGATATCGAGTTTCATCGCAATCTGTCCAGTAGTTTTTGCGTGAAGGAGTAACAAACATACATACACACACACACAAACTTTCACATTTATAATATAAGCTTTTTTTTAACCTCTTTGGTTTTACGTTAACACATGGACGTAATATTAATTATAGTAGTAGGTATAAATATTACGTCCATGCGTTAACATCAGCTGCTGTCAGCTTGAGGTGACGTCTTACCAATCTAATCAAAAGCACTAAGGAGTATTGATATAAACTTCGAAGCAAATCACCCCCAAAACAACTTTCTACCCCTTTTTAACCCCGCTAGGGGAAGAATTTCAATAAAATACGAAACACGTGTTCCATTAATTCTGTTAAAGAATATTTATGCAAAATTTCAAGTAGATTGGACCAAGGAATCACGTTGTCCCATACAAACTTTGCCCCCCTTTTTCACCCCCTTAGGGGTAGAATTTCGGAAAATCCCGTCTTAGTGAGCACCTACGTCATGAAAGGAACTCCCATGCAAAATTTGAGACTCCTAGCACTTGTAGTTTCTGAGATATCGTGATGAGTGAGTGAGTCAGTGAGTCAGTGATTTTCTCTTTTATATATATAGATAAACAATATAAAAAATAACAAAATAGGTAAATACTATATTTTTTACAGATATGCGAATGAGCTCTAGGTCACGTGGGGTTCAGCTAATTGGTAATGTGACTGTACACTGCTTGAGGTTATAACACAAATGATAGCCAGTGAAGATACGTTATAGATTCTAACAGCAAATACTTACAGCATGAGCAAAGTCAGTGGACATGCCCATAGACAATTCAACATCATTGACATTTAATTTCAATTTCTGACAGACTTCGTCTCTACATTTGAATAGAGTTAGGAAATCTGGATTAGGACCGAGTGCTGTATCATAGTCGTATTGCCCAATAGTCATTAGCCCTTTGAACTCCAATACCGGGCAGTTCTTCAAGGCGTGTTCAACCAGATTTGTGGTTTGGTCTGGTTCTATACCACTTTTAGCTGTAATTGAAATTATTAATAAATAAATATTGCAGGACATAGACTTGTGACCAGAGCACAGACAAATATAAGCATAAATACTTGTCTGAGGCGGGAATCGAACCCGCAACCTTGTGTTTGGCAGTCCGGCATGATGAATTATCGTTATAAAATGGATGTTTAAGGTCATATTTAATTAAAGCGGGATTAGAATGGATTTTCGTATCATATTTATATTGCCCAATTTATCACTGTTATCCCAAAACTAAAACATTAGAATCTTCAAGTCTTTGAATAGGGCCGAGCGTGCTACATCCTCAACCACATCTTCGCTTCCTATCAGGGGAGGTGAGGTCAAAAAAGCCTATTTTTTGTAAAAAAAAAACTATTTAGCAGGATTATTCCCGCCTAAAATTAATTAATGTGACCTGAGGGAATATTTTAAAACAGTAGCCATGTTACTTTTAAATTTTGAATGGATCCTGATAACAAGTTAAGTCAAAATCAGTCGAGTAGTTTGTACGGAAGACAGGGGGTTGCAAGTTTAAGTCCCGTTGAAGTGAAATTTTTGGGGACTGACCGAATACTCAAACGTTAAGGAGTCTTCTTAATATGTAAGACACTCTTATCCCATTGAAATATGACACTTGTATTGTATTTGCCACTTTAGATAAGTAGCCTTTGGGGATTCGGACGAGATTTTTTCTACAAAAATTCAACATACCTTCTTCACCGCTTGTGTTAACTTGAACAAAAACCTTCAATTTATCATCCTCTTTCCTATACTTAGTCCACTGTTTGTTCAGATTATCAGCTATTTTCTCCGAGTCCACTGTCTGTACCATGTACAATCCAGGAGAACCAATTAGCTTGTTTATTTTATTTGTTTGTAAATGTCCTAGAAAAATAATATACATCGCATATAACTTACAAAATTAACAGAGTATCAGATTGAAAACTAATTTTGCCATCTCTATTCTGGTATTGGTTGGTTATAAATGGTCGAAATACCAGACATCCGCACTAAGAGTTTTGCTTCGTAATTTTTTATTCAGGGGAAGATCTTGGAGGTACACAAAAGGAAGTGGAATCAAAGTGGAGTGGTTTTGTGGCCTGCAGATCCACAAATTACAATTTGGGGGGTTTTCAAGTCGAGAGTGAATAGGTATCTTCTAGAAAAGTGTGCTACATCTCAGGCTACATCAACACCGGCCATCGAGTGCGTGTGATAGTGGTCAAACACTGACCTATCAAATGTAAAAAAAAACTACATGTCACATCTAGTACAGTCGGAATACCAATTAGCTGAACCACACGTGACCCGGAGCCCACTTGCACATGTGTAAAAATGTAGTATTTTTACCTATTTTGTTATTTTTTTATATTGTATAGTATAAAAAAAACAGAATTAGGTGACATTACTTTACAACCTTACAGATTTGCGAGTGAGCTCTAGGTCACATGGGGTTCAGCTAATTTGTATTTTGACTGTACTGGAGAAACACCAACCTATGAAATGCCATCTGATATCTTTACATTTCTCCAAAATGAGTGGATCATGAGCTTTTTCAGCGAGTTCGTTGACATAGTTTTCACCGAAATCTCGCTGGCCGGCTTCGTAAGCTTGAACTATTAGAGTTGCTGGTTTTATTTTTGAGACCGCAACTAATCTTGGAGTTATTTGAGGTAAGGCCTGTAAATAAACAATACTATACTAATATTATATTGGAAAGAATTTTGTTTGTAACAATAGAAATTGTAAAAATACTTAATCTTTGACCCTTTGTCCATAAAAAGAAGATATTGAGTAACATCATATCTTATTGCATACTAGCAGCGCTCCGCGGTTTCACACGCGTAACTCCCGATCCCGTGGGAATATTGGGATAAAATTAGCCTATGCTACTTCCAATGAATCAATGTATCCTCATATCAAATTTCATCAAAATCGGTTCAGTAGTTTCTGAGCCTATTTGTTACAAAGTTACGCCACAAGTGAATTAATGGACATGCATTTCACATCTTGTCTACTTTATAAATTAACTAGCTGCCCGTCCAGGCTTTGCACACAGGTAGCAGAGCATAAAATATAAGACTAGTTACTTAGGTATGTTACATTTTTTTTAGTCTATTAAGAAAATAATACAAAATCTTAATGAATTAAACCTTATGAATTACTCTGTTGATTGGTGAAACACAATAAGAATCCATTCAGTAGTTTTTGAGTTTATCATTAACAGATAGAATGGATTATTATGAGACAGTTTTGCAAATATAAACTTACTACTGCTTGGAGGCAGAAATAGCTGATTTTAGGTTACCTACATGTTAAAAAAGGTTATGGCAAGAGCCAAAACTTCTATCCAGAAGTAAATCTACGCAGGTTTTTAAAATGACATAGGAAAATTAAACTGTTGTAGTAAAAAGTCATTAAAGTTACCTTGCTTCTGTTAGTAACAGCTACTTCGATTTGAGCTAGAACATTTTTTATGCCGTACATCACGTCAATTTGATCTTCACCAGACATTATTCTATCAAGAAAATAAACCAGATAACACTGCTCCGATAAGAAATTGTAAACACCGACAAAGTTCTCACGAACTATGACAATAACATGAGACTTGAAGAGACGTTCAAAGCATTCCCACAGTTCTACTTAGAGGTAAGTATATTGTTTCTATGCACGACTTGCTGATAATAATTAGATGAGATTATTCTTTCCCTTTTCTTTGAGATTTCAATGAGATTTCAGTTTCAGTAACAATTCAAGGTTATGTTTTGATTGAAATGACAGACGTCAATTTGCTATTAACCCAAAGAGGTAGAATAATGCCGTATGAGGTAAAAAATTTTTTGCTTGCCCGTTAAAACAAAATAAATATTTTTTAATTGTCCATCAATCAATGTCAATGTCACGGTCGTTTACGAAAATTGATTTTTGTTTTCTCCGTTTATTTGCGTATTTTCGAAGACTAATCGTGTTTTTCTTCGTGAAAATTGAACAAACATGTTAAAAACCTTTACCAAATGATGTTACACAAACAATGAACGTGTTGGAAAAGGCCGAAAAGGCCTTAGAATTCATTAAAAACAATCAACAAAGTGCAAAGTGAGTTTTGTAGAAAAGGCTTGATTATAGTGGTTTAAAGTTCTAGTTCTAGCTATGTGCGTGTGTTTTATAGGTCCCATGAGCTTCAGTCAGCGGCTGGGACTTTGGGACGATGTCTGGGAGCACTGGGAAGTCGATCGAGTTACGCTCGCCACTATGCTAATTTGCTACACTCAGCCATACCTACATTGCTGTTTTTAGCTAGCAACGATAGCGTAAGTGTTAATTTTTTCCCTATTGTATTATCGTTTCGTTTATCGAACCGATTCATCTATTCATACATTCCTACCAGTGCATTAAGGATTGGTTGTAAGCAAATAGATAGTACTTGCAAGTCCCAATACCATAAGGATATTTAGACTAAAAGTAGCCTATGTGTTAACCCAGATTTTCAGCTATCTTCATACAGAGTTTCATCACAAACGGTTATGTAGTTTTAGCGTGAACGAGTAGTAAACATTTATAAACTTTCACATTTATAATAGTACTAGCGACCCGCCCCGACTTCGCACGGCTTATGCATGTATTATACCTACTTATAAACCTTCCTCTTGAATTACTCTATCTATTAAAAATAACCGCATCAAAATCCGTTGCCTAGTTTTAAAGATCTAAGCATACAAAGGCACAGACAGCGGAAAGTGACCATGACTATGTAATGATAGCTGCAACCCACGGTTTCACCCGCGTAAGCCCCGATCCCGTAAGAATATTGGAATCATAAGTATCCTATGGCCTTCTATAAGACCTAAACTACCACTGTGCCAATTTTCATCCATATCGGTTCAGTTGTTTGTCGGTAAAGATAGCACTAACAAACAAATAAATAAACTTTCAGATTTATAATATTAGAACTTGATTTGGAAGTAGATTATTACTTATTATACGAGTCTCACTGACATTTGTTTTTTTATAGGCTGAAGTACGTTTAGCAGGAGATGAAGCATTTAATCGGGCTGTCGTCGGAGGTTTTGCATTCCATTCACATAAGATTAATATTATTTTGTTAAATCAGATTAACGCTGCGAAGAACGCAAGGTGAGGATTACTATGAATGGATTTGATTATTTGATTGGAGTAAGGAAGATTTTACCCCACTGACATGTTGGAAATGGGATGGGCATAATATTGTGACTAGAAAACACATTTTCTGAAATTTTTATTGTTGTGGCAACAAATTATTTTATATTTAGTTAAGTTGACACAGTGGACACGCTCCACTGTGTCAGCACGCTGAGCACTGTATTGCTCATAAGCAGATAAATCTATAAATTACAAAATTCAAGTTCTGACTGACTGACTGATTGATAGATCAACACAGTTCATTATGCATTAGGCTTGAATTAGGAATTTGGCAAAAATTACCTTACATAAAACTTTCATAGGTAAAATAACTAACAATCCTTTATTTGATATCATAAACGTTAAACCCTCCAGATGGCTCAGAGCGATCCTCTGTCGTATCTGCCTCGGGGACTGCTGGCTCCGCCCTGGCCCGGGCAAGATACGTTCCCAAGCTCAAACACTGTTCCCGAAGCTGAGTCAGATTGTCACGGAGTCGAGCGAGATTCAACTTATTGTGGACGCTTTAGAGTCCAATTTACCACGGGTGTTGGAAGCTTTGGCTGAGTATACAACTGATGAGGAGATTGGTGGTGAGCATTTTAAGAGGAAAGGGTACCGGGGGCTCTCTCCCTACAAACGTACACATACAAACAAAAAAAACATACGCAAAAAGAGTTTTAGATGAAAAAAAAAAAATAGTAGTCAAAAAAAAAAATGTCAGACGACTATTTGTCGTCCGACATTTGTCGTCCGTCAATAGTCGTCCGTTAAAAAATACCATATGTACGTCTTAATACACTCACAGCCAAATTAAAAACAGTAGGCCCAGGCATACATTTTCGCCGCGCCGTAGAGAGGGGATAGCTGTCTACTCTCCATCCGTCTTACGCTTTTTCGATCAGGTCACGTGTCCTGACGCGAGTTTAAGATTTTATACCCATTACAGAAAAAGTGCTCAACGCCGCTAAAGAAGTTTTCACTTCAAAAAATCATTATGTACACAGTTTTTCAATAAATATTCTTGATTCTTGATAGAATTTAAACAAACTTTAGAATTTAAATTAACTAGTTAGTTAAATTCTAAAATAACATTTGTTAATTTCAGATCTATCCAAAGCTCTGTTAAGCCACGTAGAGACAACAGAGCCGGCAGTGAGACGCGGCATATCTACATGCGTCGCCCATCTCTGCGCTCATAGAGAAACACTGATCACTACATTACTTGGCAATATTTTTGGTAAGTTACACTGATTTCCCAATCTATCTATACATTTATGGACTCTTATGCTTACGAGTTAGTTAGTTAGTATGGATTATAAGATGAATGTTCTTCAACAGAAAAGCTATGGCCAGTGACAAGCGAAAATACGACAATATTGGGTTGGTTTTGTGTCATCAAAGCCATATTTCAAGTTAATAAAATATCGAACTTTTCCGAAAACGATCTCTTTAATGTACAGGATTATTTAGAGGTAAGTTAAAAATAATTAATACTTACTATTTTGAAAATACATAATACTTCGTTTTTTTAGTAATAAAATGCTATTTGTTATATGCAAAAGTTTAAAACTATTTATTTTACAGCCTGGCATTGAATAAATAATAAATATTGTAAGACATTGTGCACAGTGCCATCTAGCTCTAAACAAAGCTTGTAATATGGGAGCTAGACAATAGATACTATGCTTATTTTTTGTGAACAAATACATACACTATTTGTGTACCCAGGCCAAAAACGGATCTGGGTACTAAATGTTTTTAAGTCAAGATGTCAATGGGTCTCAGTGTCACAATGTACAAAAGTCCTTATGTACGGTCGGCTGCATTATTGCAGACCCACCGTAGAGCTCCAAAACGGCTGTTATAAGATTGTTTTCAACACAAGCAAGATTCTAGGCACCTGCTTTAGTTGAAGTTTAAAGTCTTCTAACTCATCAATTACTCATACAAAAATTATTAAAATAAAAACATTCCAATAATAGTAATTTTTGATCTCTACCGGGGGCTGCAATTATGTAGCCGACTGTACAATCAGGCCACAAAAATGCAGACTAAACGCACATACGTTATTCGAGCAGGACTTTGATGTCCTGCTTGAGTTGAAGTTCAAAGTTCTTCAACTAAACTAGACAAACATACTTAATTACTAGCTGCCCTCCGCGGTTTCACCCGCGTAACTCCCGATCCCGTGGGAATATCGGGATGTAAGCTATCCTATTTCTCAAGTTGGATCGAACTGCACATGGTGTGCGAATTTTATTATAATCGGTTAAGTGGTTTAGGAGTCCATTGAGGACAAACATTGTGACACGAGATTTATATATATTAAGATAATTTTCATTATAATTATGTTTGTCTAGTTTTAATTACTTATTGCAATTTTAAAACTCTAAGTCTGCACTCTTGTTGCTAATTGTAAATTAATGAGCAAGATTTAATAACTACAAAAGACAAGACATCATTTTTGAAATACATCATCTAAATGTTTCAAAATGCAACATCTAAAAATCTTACAAATATTTTACTACACAACGAATCGAATCCGCTACTTTAACATGAACATTTTTTTCAGCTATACCACCTATGCCTAACCTACATAGAGTACACAGCAGATCATAACATACAGAACACAATAATGGAATGTCTAACTGCCCTGCTGTGTTCTAGCACAGCTGTGCACAGGCGAGCATTGTGTGATAAACATCCCAGGGTTATCTGTTTGGAGAACAGAGAGGGAAGGAGTGGGCATAGTAAGTGTTTTTGAAGTTATTCTTCTTTAGGCGCTTTATAGAAAAATGATCTGTAACACAATAGTCACATGTTGCACCTGCGTAACCGAAAAGTAAAACAGGTCGAAGCTGCTAGGGTGAAATTTTAAGATACGCGCGCATCACTGTAACACTAAAGTAACAGGTTGAAGCTGCCCGCAAAATATATATCATACGGATGGACGGACAGACAGAAAGACGGACGGACGTTTAATTTCTCACGCGCGTACATAAGTACACGCACCTATTTTTTATTTCTAGCAGCACTCCGCGGTTTTACCCGCGTAACTCCCGATCCCGTGGGAATTTCGGGATTAAAAGTAGCCTATGTTACTGTCAATGAATCAATATCTTATATTAGTTTATACCTCTATGTCTTAATTGTCATCAATATAAATCTATGTAGGTATATATATATTTTAAACTTATAAACAATGTTTGGTATCAAGGGGAGAGAGGGAACGGAGGGACTCGAGTTGATGAGAGCGTAGCGCGTAGACGTATTACAAATATTGTGAGAATATCCTGAGGAATATTAATAAATCTTATTACTGAAGTTCAGGTGTTTTACTTCTGGGCTGTGTCATCTTCAGCTCAGAATATCCTCATACTATGTTTCATCTAAAACGGTTTAGGTGGTGTTTTGGAGCCTATTCAATGCAAACAAACACTCAAAACTTTCCTCTTTATAATATTAGTATAGATATAGAGTAGTATAGACCAGACTAGCTGGCCACCGCGGTGTTTTTGAAGTGAAAACTTCTTATGGCGCGTTAGGCACTTTTGTGGGTGAGCATTTTCAGTCGTTCTCGCGACAGATGAGATTTTGACAGATGAGATTTTAACAGTTATTGTTCTTCTACTATTACTTCTAATATTGCATAGGCAATATTGAAAACAGCGCCATCTCTGTGCAAACGGCCGAACTACGATACTTACTTCTGTACAACAGTGTTAACAGCGACATCTCTCGGTGGATGGTGCAGCAGATATACAATTTTTTTTTAAATAATAGGTCAGCATTTGACCACTATCACTCCTACCGGTCTAATATGCAGCATGCTTTCCTTGAAGATACCTGTTCACTCATGTCTTGAAGACGTCCAAATTATACGTCTGGATAGACAAACTCGTAGTGCACAATTTTACTTAACTGATTTTTGTTGTTCAAAATAATCACGAAAAACCCTGTTTCATACTCAAAAAAGATTATTTGTCAGACAAATTAAGAAAAACCTCCGACTGATATAGAAAATTGCATAAAACTTCGAACGGCTGAACCAATTTTAATCAAACAGAGAACAATCCCGACTAATTTACCTAGCAAACAAAATAAACAAAATCGAAATCGATTTATCCGTTCGGGAGCTACGATGCCACAGACAGACATACACACAGACTCGTCAAACTTATAATACCACTCTTTTTGCTTAGGGGGTTAAAATATGTAGTGCCAATAATAAGTTTTTTTTTAAACAAAACTAGCGACCCGCCCCGGCTTCGCACGGTTGTACTATGCATGTATTATATCTAAAAACCTTCCTCTTTAATCGCTCTATCTATTAAAAAAACCGCATTAAAATCCGTTTCGTAGTTTTAAAGATCTAAGCATACATAAGGAAATAGGGACGGCGAAAAGTGACTTTATTTTATACTATATAGTGATAGTATTTTAGCAATTTTAGCAATAGTTGCATTTGACCTTATCTCACCTGATGAGAAGCGAAGTTGAGGGCGAGGATGTAGCATGCTCGCCTAGCAGGTATCTATTCACTCAAGACTTGGAGACTCCAAAGTTGTAGTTTTGTGGGAACAGCGACGCGGGTAGAGAGTTCCACTTCTTAGCAGTTATGACAAAGGCAAGCCTTTAGTGTCTTGCATTAAATAATATCTCTATTCCACAGAAGTGTCAACCCATCCTCCCCCCTCTCGGTTCTCACCCCTACCCCTGTCAGAACAGCGAGACGGCCTAGAACTATCATTCTCCGGAGCTCTGCAGTTGGGCAGTGTCCTACAACTGAACACGCCCAGTTTGAGCTGCGAAGATCTCTCCTCTATTCATGATATTCAGGTAAGTTCAATTTTTTTATTCTAGAGGACTCATGCAGTGCATTACATCACTTTTAAGCGTCTTAAAAATTAATTTAGGATGTGTGCCTTTCAAACGCGCCCACCAATGAGAAGAAGGCACAAGAAACTCATGGGCGGCACTTCATTTCTGAATGGACATTCCCCGAAACCTCCCCCCCTTAAGCGCCCTCTTAGATACCCCTCTTCTAATCTAAGATAGGTTAGAAGAGGGGTATCTAAGCCTAGCTATCCTCTTTTAACACCCCCTGTCCCTCTAGGACAACCATGTTTTCCCTTGACTGTCCTCCTAAAACTTAAATCTCTCTGACTTAAGAAACTCCCTAATAATACACACATACAGTCATACAGAGTCGATTCCGAGTATTAGTTATAGTTTTTTTTAAACAGTTTATCTATTTTTAAGCTATTGCATAGCTTTTATTTCGGGCTTTGAGCGCGGCGACCGAATCAAGAAATTCCGTAACGAAAATAAAACCTAACACCCCCCACTCCGCCTACCTACAGCTCGGCCTTCGAAGCTCGGCCGAGCGTTCGCTTAACGTGTATGTATAAGGTATGACTGTACGAAGCTATCACGATGCAATAGCTTTACCGCGGCAGTCCCCGAGTGCCACACGTTTTTTTTGTATTTTTTTTTAAATTACCTAACTACTATAAATATTTCCTTATTTATTTAAATAAATAATTAAAACTGAACATCATTTCAGACACCAGACACTCCAGAAAGTGATAGTGAATTAGAGTTACCAAATACGGAACAGTTATCCAAAGATCTCAATGATAAGCTTCGTGAATATGAAGATAAAGACGATCAAAAGGAATACGAACCCATTGGGGGTACACCTGTTGACGGTGTCAAGGTAAATAATAATACAACTAAAATACGTTTCTTCAAATATGTATACTTATAATAAAGGAAGAGATGACAACAAAACCGTATTTGGAAGTAAATTAATAATAATTAAATTATAACAAATCAAAAACTGAAAATTCGCAACGGACATTGTCATTATTATTTTTTCAGATAAACATTGGTTCTCTAACAGATGAAGACATTCCAATGAAATATTGCGCGAGATTGTTGGTATCTAAATATTTGTTAACCGGTAACAAAGGTGGAATTATACCGGATAGGTACGTAATCATTACTAGCTGCGCCCCGTGTCCGGACATTTAGTATGACAGCTTGGCATAGTGTTTTTTTTTGCGCGGTGCATTTCGAGACCCATGCACTGGCATGGGCCTGATCGATTGCGGGAATTACCTACAGTAAACAAATATTGTCTTCACATCGAACCTCTAAAGGTGAAAGCACATCTAGCCGCACCGCAGTTGCCGCAGTCATCGCCTTTATAAATAGCCTCGCACACCTGTCCGCGCCGCAGTCACCGAAGTAACCGCAGTTGTTGTTGTCTGGTATTTGCTGGCCTAATATAGTTTTTATTGTATAGATTATACATACAGCTCATTGTATTGTTGAATGACGTCACACGCGCCGCGCCGAGTTTGGTGACGTCATCAGCAGCGACTTAGGGAATTCCGTCGCTGCGGCGACTGCGGCGCGGGTAGGTGTGCGAGGTTGCATACAAGTTCATATTTTTATAAAAAACACAAATGCGGAGATTGCGGCGACTGCAGTCCGGCATAGGTGTGCGTTCACCCTGTGTCTCGGAAATGGGCTATTTAACAAAACGAGTTGTCCTATGATTTTCCAAAGGCTTTTAAGGGGCTATGGTGTTTATTGACTTACCTATTAAAAAACTTTATCAACACCATAAGTATTTTGTTTAAGGTCAGTAAGGGTGTCAGTGAAATCGTCAGCATTGAATTGTTTGTCGGAAATAGTTAAAATCTACCCGCAAGCTATGACTTTATATTTAGACAAAGATGAAGATGAGAAAAATCACAATATTTCTGGTAAGTGAATGAAAACATGAAAAAATATAACTTCAATAAATATATACAGGGTTAATTTACATGGGCCTTAAGGGCTATATTCTAAACTATAAGAGATAGCAAAAAAAGCTGAAAAGACATGCGTGCCCGATTTAAAAAAAAACGAAAACTGCATCATTAGAATTTTGGAAAGTCATTTTGACGGACACATACATTCGAATTCAGAACCTTCTTTTTCAAAGTTGGTTAATAAAATAAAATACAAATTCCAGGTTCAACAGAAGCAACAGACCAAGATAACCCAAACGAATTCGTCTTAGAACGGAACGTATGCTATCAAGACTCACTATCAGAATCTTTAAGCCAAGACATGCTTAAAAGTTCAGAAACGACACCGTCACAGAAGCAAAAGCTTGAAAAATCATCAGATTCCGACTTAAAAAGCTCTAAAGATATCCCGAGCGGGATTTTAGATAGCAAAGTGTATGCAAAAAGCGATTTATTAGTAAGCGCAATGAGTCAAGACACTAATATGACTAATAGTAACTTCACATCCAACTCTAACATGACCGGAAGTAACACTGGATACCCAATGTCCAGTTCCGGCGATATATTATCATCGAGCATTGATCTCGATATGAAATTCGATCATTTCGGTGAATCAGAAACTACTAATTCCATAGACAATAAAGATACAATAAAAAAAGTTCACAAAGTAATCGTTGAAAGTATAAATGAAGATTTAAAAATGGATGAGAGTGCAACTAATTTTTCCATAGACAAAGATGGTGAATTCGTCTGTCAGCATATTAGTGATGTTTTTACCCTATTTTATGGACATACAGATCCACAAATTAAAGGTCTTGTTAGAATATGTATTGGTAATTATTTAGTTTCGGCATTAGATGAATGTAATGGCGATTATAATAAGTGGAAGTGTTTGAATATGTTGCCGAAAGATGTCGCTGATAATTTGTCTATGGATACTTTGATTGATATTGTTTTGAAGGTAAGCATTTTATAACATAAAGGTATATTTAGAGTAAGTAAAGTTAATGGGAAAAACTTCGAGTTCGAATTTAAAGAGATTTATACGAAAAACTAATTTAAGTGTGCATTAAAATGTAATGCAATGAAATGTGTTTTAAGTATGTTGAACGTATTGAACTGAAATGCAATACAATGCACAATGTAATGCACTTAAATGCAAAATGTAATGCAATACAATGCAAAATGTAATGCAATACAATGCAAAATGTAATACAATACAATGCAAAATGTAATGCAATACAATGCAAAATGTAATGCAATACAATGCAAAATGTAATGCAATACAATGCAAAATGTAATGCAATACAATGCAAAATGTAATACAATACAATGCAAAATGTAATGCAATACAATGCAAAATGTAATACAATACAATGCAAAATGTAATACAATACAATGCAAAATGTAATGCAATACAATGCAAAATGTAATGCAATACAATGCAAAATGTAATACAATACAATGCAAAATGTAATGCAATACAATGCAAAATGTAATACAATACAATGCAAAATGTAATACAATACAATGCAAAATGTAATGCAATACAATGCAAAATGTAATACAATACAATGCAAAATGTAATGCAATACAATGCAAAATGTAATGCAATACAATGCAAAATGTAATGCAATACAATGCAAAATGTAATACAATACAATGCAAAATGTAATGCAATACAATGCAAAATGTAATGCAATACAATGCAAAATGTAATACAATACAATGCAAAATGTAATGCAATACAATGCAAAATGTAATGCAATACAATGCAAAATGTAATGCAATACAATGCAAAATGTAATGCACAATGTAATGTGTTTTGCGTGTATTGAACGCGGTTATGCTTGTTTGCGAGAATATTCTATCAATTATCTAGTTCTTATACCACAATCTTAACATATTCCAGGGTGTATCCGACGAGATTCACTCGACAGTATCCCACACACTCTCATCTCTCTCACACATATGTCAGCACGTGTGTAACAACGCACACTACGACGTCATAGTGCGCGTGTTGAATTCGGTCGTCGATGTCTACGAGAATCGGTATTGGCTGTGTAAAGTCAATTTGGCTAAGTTCTATCAGAATTTACCTTATCAGAAGTGAGTATTAAAAAAAATGTATTCGTCAGTGTTTACCACTATCTTATTACTTGAACCTCCTCCTTTTTTTGATTTCTGTTTTTTTGTTAACCTATATTGTCCCACGCTGGGCAAAGGCCTCCCTAACGTCTTTACAAGCGTTTCGGTCCTGGGCTAGGCTTAGCTAGACTAAGTCAAGGATAAAAAAAACTCATCAAGAAAGCTCTTAAACTACAAAAGCTACAAGTCTGAATCTTTGTGGGTTCCTTATAGGATAGGATCCTTATAGGACCTTGCACTTGGCCGGTTTTTTGTTCAAAGTTTTGCCATTATTCTTTCAGACTGTACATGTTATACCCAGATTACAATAGAAGAAGTAAACAAATCATTGATATACTGACTAAACTGTTGGCTGATCAAGATCAGAAAGTGAGGAATGCAGCTTCACAGGCTATAACAAGGTAGTATCTATCTCTATATATATAAAATTCTCGTGTCACGATTCGCTATAACAAGGTAGTATCTATCTCTATATATATAAAATTCTCGTGTCACGGGGTTCGAACTTGAACTCCTCCGAAACGGCTCGACCGATTCTCATGAAATTTTGTGAGCATATTCAGTAGGTCTGAGAATCGGCCAACATCTATTTTTTTTTTGTTTTTTTTGTAAATAGCAAAACAACGTTTGCCGGGACAGCTAGAATACATATAAAATGCTTTGTCCTGACTTACTCACTGACGGATCAACGCACAGACTAAATCGCTGATCGTAGAGACGTTGAAACTTGGAGGGCGCGTTCTTTGGATGATGTAGGCGTCCGATAAGAAAGGATTTTCCAAAATTCTACCCCTAAGGGGTAAAAACGGGGGGGGGGCAAAGTTTGTATGGAACTACTTTATTCCTTGGTCTATTTTCGACTTCTCATTTTAAACTTTAATTTTGTCTCATCGAAGATGTTGTTACCGCCTGCGATGCAGATTGTAGATCATTTCACACAGCGCCATCTAGCTCCAAGCTAAGCAACTAGGCACGTGTTATGATGGTCTGACAACGGATGGAAAGCTTATTTTTTTTTGGAAATGTATACTAAACAATACACACAGAAACACACGCCAAAAACAAATACTGTACATAAATATTTGTTTGAGGCGGAAATCAAACCCGAAACCTTAGATAGATTATAAATTCTTTGTTGCAAACACCGTTTTTAATTCCTTATCATTTTTTATTAATAACCTTCAAATTCATTTATGTTTATTTTGATCATTATCTTTATTATTTTATTTTATTTTATTTTATTCGGAAGACAAACAGCAATAATCACAAACATATAAATCAACCTTTTTAACTAAAAAACCATTTACAAGTCTCCGCATATATAATTATCTAGGAATATTTCATTTTATGAAATCTATTTCCAGTATAATCCCAAAAATCTACGTATCAAAACGGGAAACACCTGCAACCATCCTATCAAAACTGGCTCAGCAGCAAAGTGACGTCATCAACATAGATGAGAAAGCGCCATCTCTCGGTTTAGTCAGGGAGTTATATTTCTACACTGATTTACCGGAACAGTTGAAAACTAAAGGAGGTAACGGAGGGGAAAACTTAAAGGTTATCCTTGGTGAAATGGTGGGGAAATTGATGGCGTCTCATTGTAAATATTATTCTGTAAGTTTAATAGCTTTTTTCATTATAAATGTTTTTGTTTTTTTTTACTCTTATCTGCTCTAATGTATGAAAAATATGAATTGCTGGCACATTATTTATCACACATTATAGATACCTAGACGCGCCCCGCGGTTTCACCCGCGTAAGCGAGATCCCGTTAGAATATCGGGATAAAAAGCCTGTGTATTAATCCAGGTCTCTAGCTATCACATACCGAGTTTTAACGCAATCGGTTCAGTAGTTTTTGCGTGAAGGAGTAACAAACATACACACACATACAAACTTTCATAATTTATAATATAAGTAGGATATAATTAATGACACAGTGTTTTCAAACTTAGCGAAATTGTAACACCCTGCCTATGAAAAATAACATAACCCTCGTTTCTAGAACTTAAACTTTTAATTCATTTTTAATAAGTATTTGTACAAAAAGAAAATACAAAAGGCATATAAGAAACGTTTCAAAGCATAACAGTGCATTTTCCATGGTATAATATCGAATGTTATACTGACCAAGGATTGTTAAGTTACTGTTTAGTCTCTTTAGAGTTTTGTTACTTAAATAATAAATTATTTTTAAATGTATTTGTTAATTATTTACAGCAAGGCATATTAGAAACGTTATAGAGTATAACAATTCGTTTCCACGCTCGCGCTGCTGGTATAAAATCGAATGTAATACTGACCATGGATTGTTGAGTTATTGTTTAGTCTCTTTAGACTACTTTAGAGTTTTGACTGTTTTAAATTAGACTTTTATAATATAGTAAAATCATTTTTGCATGTCTTTATTTTCAGCAAGGCATATTAGAAACGTTACAGAGTATAACAGTGCATTTTCCGCCGTGGTATAATATCGAATGTTATACTGACCAAGGACTGTTGAGTTACTGTTTAGACTCTTTAGAGTTTTGTAATTTGACGATTGTAAACAGAACGGTTATGTTGGACCTTTGTAGGATGATATATCCTGGTAAGTTTTGTTTTAAATATTTTTTTCCTGCAGGACTGTTCGCCATATTTTCGTTTTAGCCAGTGTCAATGTTTACAGCATAATGTATCAATTGTTTTCTATTTCTTTTTTTTTGCAAATATATGGCTCTGCATTGGGCATTATTGCCAGCGTTAAGATGCTTACAAGTTCCTAATCGTCGGTCTCTATTGAATTCAATTGAAATAATGTGAGATGGAAATTAGATAGATAGATAGATAACTTTATTAACATAAAATAACTATTTGACATTAGCCGAATGTTACTAAAATATTTTTTTAGTTGTTTATTATTTTAAGTATTCATATTATTTTCCACAAAATAATTAAAATAAAGGAATCAGAATTAAATCTCTATATATATAAAATTCTCGTGTCACGGGGTTCGAACTTGAACTCCTCCGAAACGGCTGGACCGATTCTCATGAAATTTTGTGAGCATATTCAGTAGGTCTGAGAATTGGCCAACATCTATTTTTTTTTTTTGTAAATAGCAAAACAACGTTTGCCGGGACAGCTAGTATCATATAAATAAATATCAGAGCCAAGTAAAGTTTTAAGTCAAAGTATTGTCATAGTTATTTGGCCCAAGTCGACTGTGATTGGGTGAAGCGGGTCCGTTATCTGGCCATCATTACACAAGCCTAGTTTCTTTGCATGGGGCTAGATGGCGCTGTTTATAATGACCTGCATTATTTTTTCTTTATAGTTGAAATCCACAACATAATGCAACACAAAACTTCAAGAGATATATTCGAGCGCGATACACAGAATATTAAAAAATGGCAACACTTAGAAGACGACAGGGTTGCCAGTTTAGCTGAGAAATTCTTACAAGTTACATTGAAGATGTTAAATGTACTGGTACACTTGATAGAGGAAGTAAATCCTAATGTACATTTGAATAAGGGTGGTATTGCTTTGCCGGGTAGTCCGGTTAGAAGAAAAACTCAAGGTGAGTTAGTTTCGATAAATGAACTATTTTAGTTGATTTGCCATACTATGTTTGTTTCCAGGAATTGATATTTATTAACAACACTATCGGTTAGTATAAAAATATATAGGGTTATTATTTTTCTGCGAAATTAACAGGTTCGATTCCTGGCTAGGGTAATGACTTTTTGAAAAATCTAATGATAATTTTTTTGGTTTTGTTAAAATTGGGCACGTAACTCTTTTTTTAGCATTTTTCGCTATCTCTTACAATTTAGGATATAGCCCATGTAAAAATTCATTCTGTATAAATATGTGGGTGATTCGTTTCTATTCAAGTCGTATGCAATAATGCCAGATAAGTTTTAAATTTATGTAACTAGATGGCGCCACAGGTGAAATGAAATCGCTCAAGCATTGTGTTTTTATTAGATTACGAGCGTTTGCCCGCGACTTCGGCCGCGTAGCAGTCGAAAATGGACCAAGAAATCACGTTGTTCCATACAAACTTTGCCCCCCTTTTTCACCCCCTAAGGGGTAGAATTTCTGAAAATCCTTTCTTATGGGATTCTTACGTTGTACAAAGAACACACCCTCCAAGTTTCAGCTACGATCAGCGGTTTAGGTTGTGCGTTGATCCGTCAGTCAGTCAGGACTAAAAGCATTTTATATGTTTAAATAAGGTTAAACATAGATTTTTGAAATGCAAGAGGTTTTTTGATATCCAGTCCTTGGTTTTAATAGTACAAACCTTTACAGTTATTCGTTACACATTTTTTTCTAAAGGCGTAACATTTTTTCTGGGCTAGGTCCCGCTAATCCGCGATAAGGATCTTCGTTCCTATAATCCATACTAATATTATAAAGCTGAGTTTGTTTGTTTGTTTGAACGCGCTAATCTCAAAAACTACTGGTTCGAATTGGAAAGTTGTTTTTGTGTTGGATAGTCCATTTATCGAGGAAGGCTATAGGCTACTTTTTATTTTGATATTTCCACAGGATCGGGACTTACGCGGGTGACAACGCGGAGCGCAGCTAGTAATAATAATATTTTTATTTTAGATACAGTCCAAAGGAAAAGCGGTACCCCAACAGAGAGTATAGATGAGAAATTACTAAGAAAGAAGCAATCGTCACCCGTAATTAGTCTCAAAGCTAATTTCGCTGGACATTTCTATACGGAACCTAATTATATGAAGTTGTATGATAATTTGAGAGCGGCTTATTCTAATTATAAGGTAATCTAAACTTATTCCCCCTTATTCCAAAGGATAGGATAGATTAAGGATAGTCCGAGATGTGGGTTTAAACCTTAGATTTAGACACAGATTTACTCGTGAACTATTAGTCTAAACACTATCCCTATATAATCTATAGGGTAAGTGTTTAGACTAAAGTTCCCTATATAATATAGACTATATCGCGGTATAAGAACCAAATGAACGTAAATACATTTTTTAAATTTTACAGGAGAGTTAAAAACAGTGATTTTTACGTCATATTGAACTTTGAAGTACAGAATAACAATTGTTTTATTCTTCACTAAAAAAACAAGTATGGAGAAATATTTATATGCTATTAGAGAATGAAAAGAACAAAAAATAAATTGATAATAGATATTAATATAGATAATATAAATATTTTTTTAAAATTTGTTTGACATACGTTCTCCTGGCTCTTACTTTTTCGAACTATTTATACAAATATTGCTTAGAACCAAAGTGAAGTAAAAGCTTATACGTTGTAATGGCTCATTTAAAAATGCAAAAAAACACGTTGGTCTAGGATTTAAATGAAGCATTTTTGTCAATACGTTGTTTTGGAAGGACCTGAAATAGAATCTATTAGAAACCATTTTAATGGTACTCAAGTTAGGTTGTTTTGGCTATACATTATATTTTATTTACCTAAATCGTTACGTTATTATCGAACTAGTTAAATATTGATTTTATGGTTACGTTCTTTTGCCACAACGTGTAGGACCACGGGTAGAATTCATTTCTGAAAAAAAATCGATTTTCGATATTTTTGTAGATACGTTCATCTGTTTCTTAACCCGCGATATAGTCTAAACACTATCCCAATCCCTGTGTCTAAATCTAAGGTTTAAATCCACATCTCGGACTATCATTAAACCTCGTTTATGAATAAGGGCATAATATCTTGCTAATTTATATTTATTATAAAGGAAATTATGACTGTACTTGGAAGCAAATAAGAACAAAAAACCGGCCAAGTGCGAGTCGGACTCATGCACGAAGGGTTCCATACTAATTTATTCTGTTTTTAGTATTTTTTGTTATAGCGGAAACAGAAATACATCATCTTTGAAAAATTTCAACTATCTAGCTATCTGGTTCATGAGACAGCCTGGTGATAGACAGACGGACAGACAGTTGGAGTCTTAGTAAAAAGGTCCCGTTTTTATCCTTTGGGTACGGAACTCTAAAAAATGAGTCTAGGGGACTTAGAAAAAGTAATAGAACAAAATGGGAATACATAATATGCCTAGTTATTAAAATTTATGTCATAATAATAGAAAACTTTGAGGGTATTTTGAGCTATTTTGAAAGTATTTTTTGCTATCGAAATACAATCGCAATGATATTGCAATGTAATTTTAACAAAGTTATTCACGAGAATTGCCCATCAGGACTTATTAAAAATTGTAATTGTATATTTTTTTTAGATAAATCTCGATCCAAAATCAAGCGTTTTCTTCAAATTTCTAAGAACAGTCCTAAACTGCTTATCAATCCAGTTAGAACTATCCACAGACAAAGAATTAGGTACACTCACCGAAGAAATACTTTACTATCTAAAAGTGATAATGCCTTTTAACGCCGACAGTACAGTCCATTGCATAACGCAATTACTGAAATGTCTCTTCGGAACGAACATGGTTAATCAATACAGCGACTTTTTAACAATATCCGATAAAGAAAACCGGAAATCGGAAATCGATTTTTACGAAGATATAATGAAAATTAACGATGTATTTGTTAAGAGTAATGAATTTGATATGATGGAGTCTAGCAGAACTAGTATTAGTTCGAATGCAAGTCAAATGGTGTCTGCGGATTCAAGGAATCCAAGGATGTGTTTGGAGAGGAATTTGTTGATTGCCATGGAGAATTTCGCGAAGAATAAGTCGGATAGAAAATGGAGTACTAATAAGAAAGAATTGGAGAGGTATATCATGTTGTTTGAACCTGTTGTGATACAGTCCTTGAAGGTAAGAAGTTTTATGTATCTACATTCTACAGGGTTATTGGTAACTAGCTGCGCTCCGCGGTTTCACCCGCGTAACTCCCGATCCCGTGGGAATATCGGGATAAAAAGTAGCCTATAACCTTCCTCGATAAATGGACTATCCAACACAAAAAGAATTTTTCAATTCGAACCAGCAGTTCCTGAGATTAGCGCGTTCAAACAAACAAACAAACTCTTCAGCTTTATAATATTAGTATAGATTATACTAGCAAGCTGTTGAGGGGGTACTTCTGTGCACCTAAACAAACAACGTTTGTTCTACGACTTTTGGAAATTCGAAAAAAATTAAAATTGTGAGGTTATGTAAATTCGAAAAACAGCTGTTTTTTTTTAAAACAAAGGTCAATCAGACTAAGAACAGTAGATAAAACTTAAAAAGTAAGTAAAATTTTAAGGTTGATCACCTGTCCGTGTATGGACCAGCTGATTTACAGGTAAACCTAATCTCAATTTTCGTCAAAAAAAAAGTTCGAATTTCCAAAAGTTGTAGAACAAAAGTTGTTTGTTTAGGTGCACAGAAGTAGCTCTCAATGGCTTGCTAGTATAATTACCATTAACCCTGTAATGATTTTTTGAAATATTTTTGTTTTATGTTGGTAACGAATACGCTCCGAAGCTACTGGCCCGATTTTGATGAAACTAGGTATGAGGATACATTGCGTAATTATTGAGAAAAACATTGGCTACTTTTTATCAAGAAGAACTTTATGTTGCATGATTTATAGATATTCTGTGTTACAATTACAAGCCTAGTTGCTTAGCTTGCCGCTAGATGGCGCTGTGAACATTATCTTGCAATATCTATTCAAATCAACTGTCATAGTAATTTGACCCTTATCCCCAGGGCTATACGATGCAAAACGACATACCTTTACAATGCGAAGTGTTAAAACTTCTAAATCAACTACTAACACTGCGAGTCAACTACTGCATGTTGGATAGAGATCAGATATTTATCGGTTTTCTATTGAGACAGTTGGATCTGATTGAACAACATGAAATACCGTGAGTTTTATATCTATAATATTATAAAATAGCGACCCGCACACATCATTCATTTCATTCATTTCATTCATTTCATTCATTTCATTCATTTCATTCATTTCATTCATTTCATTCATTTCATTCATTTCATTCATTTCATTCATTTCATTCATTTCATTCATTTCATTCATTTCATTCATTTCATTCATTTCATTCATTTCATTCATTTCATTCATTTCATTCATTTCATTCATTTCATTCATTTCATTCATTTCATTCATTTCATTCATTTCATTCATGTGTTAAAGATCTAAGTATACATAGGGAGAGGCAGCGGGAAGCGACTTTGGTTTATGCTATGTATTTATGTGAAAGTTTGTGTGTTAGTATGTTTGTTACTCTTTTACGAAAAAACTACTGGACCGATTGCGATAAAACTCGGTATGTAGATAGCTGAAAACCTGAATTAACCTGCTCCTTTTTATCCCAATATTCCCACGGGATCGGGCGGGACTTACAGGGGTTAAATCGCTGGACATTGTTAATAATGTTTTATTAATTTGTTACAGTAATTGTGGTGATCTAGTCAACAGCATATTAATGTTTTTGGTTCAACTATCGTCTTCAAGACATCATTCTAAACAAATTATTGAAATACCAAAGGTAAGAATAGTTGATTGAATCCGGCGTTACTTTTCGGAACTCCAAAGGTAAGAATTATCATCTATTTAGAAAATATTGTCATAGACAACTCCAAACCAAGAATTTATAGTTATTAAAATTAATGTTTCTTCGTCTGTCTTTCCGATACCTCTGCCATTTGCGAAGCATAGGCTCACTGGAAATCATTAAGTAGAGTTACCATTATTCAAAATTTTACATTATTTTTTCAGTTAATTCAACTATGTGACGGTCTGATGGCATCGGGCGCTCACGCCGAATGTATAGCGGGTTTGGAACCCGTCGCTGTCAAAGTATTTAGCAATATGGGAGGTAGGTATTCTTCATTGATTAAATTATTAGAGCGTTGAAAGCTTATTTTCAAAACAGTTTGTTACGTGCCTTGACAGCTCACTTTTTTTTTTGAAGTGAAAACTTCTTATGGCGCGTTGGGCACTTTTGTGGGTGAGCATTTTCACCCGTTCTCGCGACAGATGAGATTTGACAGATGAGATTTTACACAGATATACAGCGCGACAGATGAGATTTTACACAGATATACAGTTTACACTTCTGCCTGCACTCCCGGAGTGCGCTGTTTTTTTTTGCAATATTGTATTTTATTTTTAACTAGCGACACACGGCTATATTATGCATGTATTATACATATAAACCTTCCTCTTGAATCACTCTATCTATTAAAAAAACCGCATCAAAATCCGTTGCGTAGTTTTAAAGATCTAAGCATACAAAGGGACAGGGATATAGGGACGGCGAAAAGTGACTTTATTTTATACTATGTAGTGATAGTGAAGTACCATTTCCAACATCTGAGTGAGCTTCCAAAGATGAGCTAGTGACGTCATCGACTGGAAAACTATTGTATGTTCCAGGTAGCAGTGTATTAGGACGAGCCCAACAACAAGAAGCTCAAGCTACCAAGGAGGTGCTGTTCTATATGTTGCAGAAGACTATGCATCAGGCTAAGGTTGGTAACATTCATTATTATTATGTTAATGACGACCTTTGTGACGTAGTGGCATGCCGTAGATGGTTGCGGGTTCGATTCCCGTCGCAAACAGATATTTGTTTCTGGTCTTGGTGTTTACCAGTCCAACTTACCAATCAACGGTCAAAAGTCTCTGTTGACAATCCTGTGCAGCACTATTTGAACATTATAACAACGTAACCTGTGAATCGAACCCACGTCGGTTGGTGTAGCGGGTGGCGGCTTATACCACTCACACAACTAAACACATAGCTAATATGTTGAAAATAATAATACTTTTAATTCAATTCAAGTATTTATGTTTTTGTGTAACATCTATTAGAAGAACGTCGTAAGTCCAATACTTTTTTATAATATTACTAGCGACCCGCCCCGGCTTCGCACGCCTATATTAGGCATGTATTATACATATAAAACGGGTAGCCCCGGCATAGAATAGGGCTTACCCATATCTACCAGTGGGTGTCGTAAGAGGCGACTAATGAAGGGATCTTATGTAAACTATCCTACTTTGGGTCCTCCGCGCGGTGGCTGCGGTAAACCACCGCAGCAACAGCATTCCCAAGGTGTCAGGCTGGCGGCCGACATATTGCCAAATCACTTTGCAATATGGGTGAAAAGACGAAGACATACTGCGCCGACCCTAAATTAATTGGGATAAGGGCAGGGAGAAGCAGTTTATCCTCAGCTGATTTCAAATTTTAGCCCGATCTGGCTGGTCTGGTTTGAACTGTGAAAATTGGGTTGTCAGTCAGGACTTTAAATTTTATATCAGTTATGGATTCTACTAAACCTAGGTGTAACCAATTTTTCACATTTAAATCTAGTTGTAACCGCTACAATCCAGCTATAACTGGTTAAAACCAGCATCAAGTTAGCATCTAATATCAATTGAAATGAAAGTATATACGTGTCGTGTTGAATGGTGTCACTAACACTAATTATTGCTTGTCCTCATTGCATGCCTCTTCAAGTGGGCGGGAAAGCGGTGCACATTGCATTTTGTGTTTTTGCACTAGGCTCGGAACTAAAAACTAAATATTAATACTTCCTTTACCAAAAAATATTGTATTTGTAGGTACTGAACCTAGTATCGTGCGTGCTATGTCTATCACAAGAACAACCAGAGAGCTACTACCGTTGGTCCGAGTTGGCGAGCGATACTATACTCTCCTTGTTGGCTGCTAGGTAAGTGCTAACTACTTTATTATTAAGAGCATGTAGTGTCCCACTGCAGAATAAAGGCCTCTCTACTCCCCTCCAATAGTTCGCGATCTTCTGCAACAGATTGCTAATCAGTCATAGTCCATATCGTCACGCTACCTTCGACGGGGTCTGCCGGGTAATCTCTTTGCGTTGGTAGGGGTCCAAAACGTTGTTGATTTGGCCAAAGTACTGCTTTCTGGAAATACAGACGTCCGCACTTAGCGTTTTGCTTCGTCTTTCCTTATTCTAACTGCAAGGGAATGGAATCAGTTGCCTGCGTCTGTCTTTCCTGGCGTCTACAATTTGGGGGTCTTCAAGTCACGAGTGAAAGCGTGCTACATCTTAGGCCGCATCGTCACTTACCATCAGGCGGTTGTGATAGCGGTCAAACGCTAACCTAGCATATGCAAAAAATTCTAGGTCTTCATAATTTTCCCAGTGACGGGAGTTGAACTTTGCAAACCCCTCACCATTCAACATCGTCAACTTCAGGATCACCTTCACCTTCACCTTTTTTACCTTGTTTACTTTACGTATTCAATTTAGTTTGGTTTTGACACTTCTTAGGCGCGTTGAATTATTTTTTTAGGAGAAAATGTTATTGGTTCGGATCGGGATTTTTCGCTAATTGATGTTGATAAACATAAAATTTTGGGATAGTTTCAAAGCTTAGTAAAATAATTTAGTATCTGGAAGTAGGTATGTAATGTTCTAGAAATATATTTCATTTCTGTTTTATATTTTTCTGGGTTGTATTGTTTGGCGAAATGTTAGTTTTTTTTTTGCATTTATTTAATTTTTATTTGTTCTAGTAATTCCATTTGATGTGATTTTTGTTTTGTGTGTTTATAATGAATAAATAAAAAGTACATCTAATAGACTTCTGTAGAAATTTTAATTTATAAATATATTTTTTTCCGCAACTATTTTTTTTAAATTAACTGGCAAGAAAGTTGAAATACTCTTTATTAAATACCATTGCTTTATTCCAGATCAGTGGAACTAGAGACAGCGGGATGCGCGGGCGCACTCGAGCGTCTACTACAGTGTATATGTGTTGACGCTTTATCAGATCAACCTAGAGTTGAAATGTTGATAAGAATATTGTTCCAAGCGCCGCCTGATTCGGTGAGTTTTATTTATATACTAGCAGCTTCTCGTGGTCTCACCTATCCTACTAATTTTGTTAATGTGAAAGTATGTGTGTGTATGTTTGTTACTCCTTAACGCAAAAAGTACTGAACGGATTGCAATGAAACTCGGTATATACTTAGATAGCTAGAGTCCTGGATTAATCCTACTAATATTATAAATGTAAAAGTATGTGTATGTGGCTTCTTAAATATTCTGTTAAATGTACCTATGTTTTTTCCTTTTTTCTCTTCGTTCTATTTGTTACCTATTTCTTTGTGTGTGTTAATGTAAAAGTTGTCGTGTGCCTGTACCAAATAAATGTTTTTCTTTCTTTCTTTTCTTTCTGTTTTTGTATGTTTGTTACTCCATCACGCAAAGACTACTGAACCGATTGATAGCTGGAACCTGGATTAACATTTAAGATTATTTATATCTCGATATTCTTGCGCGATTAGGACTTATACGGGTGAAACCGCCATCTGCCATCTTGCCAAAAACTTGTTACAACTTTAATATTTATAGCTGCGCATATGTTACTTCCAATGAACCAATATATCCTGCAAACCAAGTTTCATGAAAATTGTTCCAGTCCCAGGAGTTTCGGAGCCTATTCGTTACAAACAAAATATCTATCCTCTTTATAATATTAGTCCGTGTCAACTGGCAGATCGACCTATTTTAGATCGATTCATACATTTTATTTATGGCACCATCTGTCTGCCAGAGAAGTACTTATATCTTTACTTATCTGGCAGACGGATGATTAATAGTTGATTATTTTTTCCCTTACAGACAGCCCCATTCAACTTAAAGCTACGCTACCTAACATCGACTCTAGTCCTTCTTAGAAAATACTTAACTTTAATACCAGAAACTGAAATTCTTCTAACAATAAACTATATTAAAGCCACTTGCATTTCCCCCCATTCGATATTCTTTAACGTCAAAACAGAAATCGACCCGCTAAACGTACAAAATTTCAACGAAAACTGCGCGAATTTATCCCCAGATGTCATATTAGTGAGGTTTCTGTTTAAAACTTTGACTTACGCGCTTTTGGAGTTGGAAGGGTGTTTTGAAGATGTGAATTTGGACTCTATTGATAATGGTGATAAGGATCAGAATGCGAAGCTTATGTATGCGGTGTGCGTTAATATTGTTATTCATGTGAAACATATGCTGCATTTGACTGGTAAGTTTTGAAATCGATAATTCTATCATACTTGCTTCAGTCGGTTGCAGATATGGTCCGAAATTGCAGACCGCTATTATTAATAGCTAATTCAAGATTCTACGATCCTGCTTAAGTTGAAGTTAAAAGTCTTCAATTCATTAATTTATAAGCCAACATTTCTAAAATGAAAACATTTTAATAATTTTAATTTTAGAACTCTGCGGTGGGTCTGCAATTTTGTTGCCGACTGTACATATAGCCGTGCGCATGCGTCGTAAGCATTTCTATGCCTACGCTAGGTAGGGTTCCCTTATGTTACGTAACTGGGCACTAATAAGGGATTTTTGAGAATTCCTACGGGATCGGGATTTTTGTGGGACAACTGGCGGAACAAAGCTTGTTTTAGAATCAAAACGAATTAATCACTTGGGCTTATGCATATAAACTATTGGCCTCCGCATTAAACTGCTTAGATCTATGAATCACAATGTCTATTGAGCCCCAACACCTGCAACGCGTTGGACGATTAGTGGAACAATATTGGTCAGATAGAATTTAAAGGTTGTACTAAGAGAAGAAGCTATTTGGCTCTTTTTTTTGTTTTTATATTGCTCTGAGGTATTATTTTTTATATAATAAATAGGTAAGCGTTTGAACACTATCTCACACGATGGTATGTGACGATGCGGTCTTATTGCCCCTCTACATGATGGGCCATCATGCTGGCCCACTAATATGGGCCAGCATGTTGAGGGTGTAGTGTTGTCTGATGGCTTATGGTTCGTAGAATGGTGCACGGTGTCGGTTTTCGGTCGCACATCAAAGGAAGTGGGCCACGATGGCTGAACGTGGCCATTGTGTAGTTGCGTTTCAACCATCGCATGGCCATCTAGCTGGTCCAGTGCTGGGCCATCATGTAGAGGGGCCATTAGGTATATCACTCTTAACCTAAGAAAAGCACGCAACTCGATTTATAATTCATTTTTTCCATCTGCAGACGGCTGTTCCTACCCCCTAACATCAAAAACAGCACAAACCCTTCTTCACAATGAACAAAGCGGTCTAAACACAGGATTGTACAGTCCTGCTGAAAACATACCACTGTCTGCGTTAAACTTGGTCTGCTTGAAGGCGGCGAGGCGACTTCCGCTGGTCACTGTACACTGGTCGCATTTGCTTATCAGGTTAGTCTATCAGGATTTTTTTGCCATATTACCATTTGAAAAAAACTTAAAAACATTCAATACTTAAACTAACGAAACTACTAAGGTTTATAATTATTATTATGCTAAGTAGATTTCAAATTACGTCGATCTAGTATAGTTAGATCTAAGGGAAACTATGGAGCACATACTGTGTGAATGCGACGTCTTAGCAGCGAAGCTTATGAGCCTCCTTGGGAATGCGTATCCCAAACCGGAGAAATGGCCTGCGTGGCAGTCACTTAATCGACTCCGGATTCAAGTAGGCCATTGCAGGCAAAATTTGAGCAAATGGGGGTATATTGCACCGACTGAGGAGCAATGCGAGTTTGAAGTCCAGTGGCAGTCCATGGTGCACCTACTCCAATGCCCATTGTGCCCTAATACCTGCACATTGGAGGACCTGGTAGAGGCCAACGCTGCTGCAGTTGCAGTGGCTAGCTATTGGGTAGGAAAAATTTGACTGGTCGAACGTCACTGACTTGCCTTGCCGTACAAACTAAAGACGGACCAAAAGTATTTCTGCAAAAAATAAAAAAATACTGGCCGCCAAAAACTCGACCTACCCTAAAAGGGTACGTCGACTTTTTGGCGGCCATTTGTTATCATAATTTGATTTTATTCTTATTCATTATTTTATCTAAAAATCTGTTTCCAGGCTTAACTTCTTATCTCACAAATACTGGGCTAAACTAATCGGATACGCCCGCAAGTTCCCGTTCAGTGACAATGGAGACTCGAAGATGTTGACCGCTGATTTACTTCAGACGGGATGTGTTATAGCTTATTGTGAATATTTTGTAAGTACACTTAAGTTTTAATGGGGCTTTGGGCCATTAAGGCTATTTCGTAAACTACTTATATGAGTAAGCGAAAAATGCTGAAAGAAGTTGCTTGCCCGATTTTGCCAAAAATAAAACTGCATCATTAGTTCACTTAAGGGGGTATGCGGGTATTACTTTCTTCATGTAAATGTATTCCTCTACTTCCTTTTTGAAGTAGTTGAAACTAATAACTTATTGACGTGATAACGTTTTATAAATTGGTGAACACCTGCAAGCTCAAAAAAGTGTGACGTCACGCGTCGTTACTGGAACGCCTCATGTTATTGACAAGGTAACTACAGCAACGTTTTATCGTTGCCATGGTTACCATCAATGTTTTCTTATGACGTTATTTTAGTTTACATACTGTAAAATAGGTAGTCTGTAAAATAAGTCAGTCGTAGGAAAAATTCCTGGTTGCGGAATATAAGAGAGTGGGATAGCGAGCGCTGCACAACTTTTTAAGCTTCGCGAGAGAGGGACTATTTCGTAAACTACCTATCTAAGATAATAAAAATTGCTGAAAAAAGTTGCAAAATAAGGCGATTTTGCTAAAAATAAAACTGCATCAATAGATATTTCGAAAAGGCATTCTAAACCTTTGATTTACCATACGATATCAGTAACACTATTGATTGGTACCAAAAATAAAGGATAATTATTAACTCCCCTCTGATTAAAGGAAATATTTTCTTAAAATTCATCTAAGTACACTAATTTATAAAGATAGACTAAAGGATAGTTTTTTTTTTTTCGTTTGTTTTTATGTTTGTCACTAATAGGCTTCTAAAACTTCTGGACTGTTTTTAATGAAACTTGGTATGGCGATACATTGATTCATTTGGAGTAACATATTCCCACGTGATTGGGAGTTACGCGGGTAAAACCGTGGAGTGTTGCTAGTATTTCATAATTATAAGGGTTTTAATTATAATTTTTTACCTTTTGAGGTATGGAATTCTTAAAAAGAACGAAACGCAAAGTTTTACATTTATAATTTAGCATGTTAATATACAGGGTTATTGGAAATTATACTAGCAAGCCATTAAGGGCTACTTCTGTGCACCTTAACGAGCAACTTTTGTTTTATGACTTTTGAAAATTCGAAAAAAGAAATGAAAATTTTGAGGTTATGTAAATTCGAAAAACAGCAGATTTTCTAAAACAAAGGTCATTCAGACTAAGAACAGTAGATAAAACTTAAAAAATAAATAAGATTTTAAGGTTAATGACCTCTCCATGTAAAGAACAGCTGATTTTCAGGTAAACCTAACCTCAAAATTTTTGAAAAAATGTTTGAAATTCCAAAAGTCGTAGAACAAAAGTTGTTCGTTAAGGTGCACAGAAGTAGCCCTCAACGGCTTGCTAGTATAATTTCCAATAACCCTATATTTTAGGTTGAAAACGGTACAACGGAAGCTGTCCACCTTTCCTGGTTGATCGTAAACCGGATACATCTTCTCATTCAGCAATACAAGTCGGATATCGTACAGAAATTGTTAGCTATAATGCAGGAGACGCCGGGCGCGTCAGCATTAGTGTTGCAAGCTATAGCCGCTAGGTGTCAACCTTATATACAGGTAAGTTGGCAACACTAGCAAAAAATGTCATTTAAAATGGAAAATGATTAAGTAAATAAAGCTAAAAATGATTTTGGAATACCTATTCAACGATACCCCACTTGATAAAGATGGTCGACTTTTTTTTTAAATTTTGACAATATGACTTGCCATTTTTTATTATTATTGAAATGCTTTTAGTGACACTCGCTAGGTTGAGACGAATTGATTAACGTAAGAATCATCAAAACTGGCCCACGCGTTTGGACTCTAAAGGGCCACATAGGTTCAAACATACATACAGAGACTGATGAACACACTACCATTCCTTTACGTCGCGCAGTTGGCTAAAAAAAAAAACTGTTTTCTTTCATATCCCTAGATTTTTGCACTATCTAAATTTAATAAAGTTTAACTAAAATTATTCTAGAATTGACACCAATACCCCACTATAACACAAGCCTAGTTGCTTATGTTGTGGCTAGATGGCGCTGTATAAAATGTCCTGTAATAAAATTGTTTTATTTCAGAATGAATTCGCACTAAACACGTTTAAGATATTATCAAAATGTCACGAGATTCAATCTGGACCTTTAATTTTCTTGATCTGTCGTATTATTGGGAAATTAGATCCGGCCATAGCTGTTAGGTAAGTAATTAAACAGTTTAATATTGTAATTAAATTGTGGGATAAGTAATTAAATAGCTCTATAAGTAATTAAATGGTTATGTAGATAATCGAATGGGAAATTAGAACCGGCTATAGCTGTTAGGTAAGTAATTAAACAGTTAAATATTGTAATTAAATATTCGGATAAGTAATTAAATAGCTCGATAAGTAATTAAATGGTTATGTATGTAATCAAATCGATAGAACAGTCATTAAATGGTTATGTAGGTAATCAAATGATTAGAAAAGTCATTAAATTGTTAAAACTAGTAATTCATTACAACATTCAAATAAATAATAACTCGGTATTTATAATTACACAGTAAATATTAAATTGGCCAAGTAAGTAACCAAATTATTTGAATTGTAGTTAAATACTTGTAAATGATTACAAATGTTCGAAAGTAATTAAATATACGATTAGATAAGTAATTAAATACGTTTTAAGTAATCAAAGGATTAAAAGCTTAGATGGCTAAAGCACAGCCATTTAAATCCCACCCGGAAAAAAAAATTAAGTTTAAATAATTATATTTATCTTACAGATTTGCGAAACTGGCAATAGACAGATGTAAAATGTTAAAAGATTTACCTCTGGATAAAATAAACAAGCAATTGTCAAAGGAAGATGTACAAGTCGCTTTGGAATTACTGGAGAGGGAAAAAGTACATTTTCGGTAAGTTTCTCTTCACTACATAGTATAAAATAAAGTAACTTTTCGCCGTCCTTATTTCCCTTTGTATGCTTATATCTTTAAAACTACGCAACGGATTTTGATGCGGTTTTTTTTTAAATATATAGAGTGATTCAAGAGGAAGGTTTATATTAAAAATATAGTAAACTAGCTGTCCCGGCAAACGTTGTTAATAAAAAAGGGGAAAAACAGATGTTGTTTGATTCACAGACCTAACGAATATACACAAAAAAAATAATACAAACCGGTTCAGTCGATTACGTGGAGTTTGGCAACTAACACCGTATTTTTTTATGTAGGCCTTCAGAGCTATATCCTAAACTATAAGAGATAGCAAATAATGCTGAAAGGAGTTGCGTGCCTGATTTTGACAAAAACTAAAACTGCATCATTAGATTTTTGAAAAAGTCATTACCCTAGCCAGAAATCGAATCTGTTAATTTTGCAAAATAATAATCACCTAAATTTTTATACCAATACATAGTCTTGCTGATAGAGATCAATTCTTGGAAACAAATCAAAATATATTTGTATTATTGAAGACCCAGTTGGCACAATGGTCACCATGCCGGACTGCCAAACACAGGATTGCGGGTTCGATTCCCGCCTCAGACAAGTATTTATGCTTCGATATTTGTCTGGGGTCTGGTTGTTCCTATGTATTATAAGTATATGATTTACAAAGGAAAAAGTATATAAGTAGTATATCTGTTGTCTAGCACCCTATGGCTAGGCTGGATGGCGAGGTGTGGAATGTCGTGTAATATTTATTTATTTTATTTATTACTAGCTGTCCCGGCAAACGTTGTTTTGCTATTTACAAAAAAAAAAAAAAACAAAAAAAAAATGATGTTGGCCGATTCTCAGACCTACTGAATATGCTCACAAAATTTCATGAGAATCGGTCGAGCCGTTTCGGAGGAGTTCAAGTTCGAACCCCGTGACACGAGAATTTTATATATGTATATAGAGATTATTCCAATATTTTCAGGTACTCAACTCTGGTGATGGAATTAAATACCCTCGCGTCGACAGTGTTCGATCTATCTCCTTTAGATCTATCACAAGATAGGAGCATCAATCCACAACATATTCTTACTACTGATATAGACTCTAATTGGATTCTCAATCAGGTTAAAAGCAGGTACGTATTGGCTTTTTGAAGGTCGCTGCATGCGTAACGGGATAAAACCACGGGGACGTGACGTGACGTACATCACTATCACTACATAGTATAAAACAAAGTCGCTTTCTCTGTCCCTATATCCCTTTGAATGCTTAAATCTTTAAAACTACGCAACGGATTTTGTTGCGGTTTTTTGAAGTGAAAACTTCTTATGGCGCGTTGGGCACTTTGTGGGTGAGCATTTTCAGCCGTTCTCGCGACAGACGACAGATTTTCTCGCGACAGATGAGATTTTACACAGATATACAGTTTTTTAATTTGGCTGTGAGTGTATTAAGACGTACATATGGTATTTTTTAACGGACGACTATTGACGGACGACAAATGTCGGACGACTATTTGTCGGACGACTATTGACAGACGACAAATGTCGGACGACTATTTGTCGTCCGACAAATAGTCGTCCGACATTTGTCGTAGATACAGTGATTCAAGAGGAAGGTTTATATGTATAATACATGCATAATATAGCCGTGCGAAGCCGGGGCGGGTCGCTAGTTGTTCATAAAGTGTTTGTGGAGTCATATGTAACGCATAGATGTAACGTGATCTTTCCCGTGCCGGACGTGACAATTTCTTGACAGCGTTTCATATCACGTTCCGTCCGGCACGGGAAAAATCCCATCACGTATGCAGCGTCCTTAAGGTGAAAGGGTACCTGCACTCTCTCCATACAAACGTAGTCGACTGTTTCCTCCCTGGATAATGACACTAGCACAAATATTTTTGTGCCATGAAACCTATAACAGCCATGACTATGACCCTATGATTTGTTTTTTTTTTTTTCATTTTCTAATAGGGGCATTGTCATGGCAGTTATAAGTTTTATGCACCAAAAATATTTGCTCTAGTGTCATTATCCAGGGAGAAAACAGTAGATTACGTTTGTAATAGTTTTGTATGGTAAAAGCCCCCGGTACCCTTTCCTCTAAATGTTGCTTTTATGGTAAAGGAAAACAACTTGATGTAATTCGGGGCTTAGTTGGCTCCAGACGTATTGACCAGTTTCCTATTGACATGGTCGACTAAGCTGAGAGGGTGCATACATTTTACATTTCTCAGGCTATACAGCTCACTGAATATCAAGGATCAAAGTTGTTGGCGTTGTGTAACTTATTTTAGATTAGATGTTTACGGTGAAGAAATCATCGTGATGAAACCTGCAGCTTAAGTTGGCTGCAGATAATATATTGACGAGTTCTTTAGTAAGATAAGCACATAACTTTTTTGTATGGACGGTGTGATTAGTGTATAATACTAATTAAAAGAAAGTTTGGCTATATTACGCTGGTTACTAAAAATAGTAATAGCAAACTTCAAGCAAAAATTACTTGTTTGCATGGAGGTAAGGTTCTTGGACGTTCCTATTTTATGTAAAATGACTTCAGATTCTAATGAAGAAAATGAAAAACGTGACTTTAAACGCTTAAGAATATCTTTTTTCCACGTCTAGTTTTAAAACAATATTAATTTAATTGTAATCTAGGAAAACGGATTATATCATATTTTTTATAATTGTGTGTATTTTTATGCTCTAGTATTGCCATGGTACAATTATTTTTATGACTTTAAATCCTATTTTATCTATTCCAGATGCTGTTTATCAGAAAGCGCTTCACCCAAAGTGTCAAATCACAGTGAACTGGCGCGGCTACTGTCAAATTTGACCCGCGAAGAACTGACAGCTGTCATGACATGCTCGGAGTTTGACAGGAAACTGCTGTCATCGTGTTTCAGGCTCGCAACAGAGAATTATCTCAAAGAATTCGTTAATATACTCTGTGCCCATGAGTCGAAAGAGACGGAGCGAGAGAATTTTAAAGGAAGGAAAGAGAGAAAAGACGATATGACATCTTCCATAGACAGTAATAGGATGAACGTGGTCAACACGTTGCATGTCTTCAAAAAGAGCGACAACAAGGAATCGAAATCACAGTTCTTCATACCGATATCTGACAATGAAGGTGTTAACGACAAATTCGGTAACTTACAAATAAGTGATGAAGAAAGCGAATTGGTACCACCCGAGATGTCAAACTTATACCAGCTGTCAATCTTGACGTTTGACAAGTCTCTAACCGATGTCATCCGACTGTTCCCGAAGCAGAACCGACCGCTCAGCCAATCGGAGAACTTCAATTTAAACGTGGAACAAACAATTGATAGATACACGAGACGATGCCATCAAGTTTTCCAAGACAAAGCCTTCTACCAAGAATACATGACAATACAAACAATAATGGCTGGATTCTTACAATCACTACAACAGATAATATACAATTTAGACAGCACAGACTGCGATTTACTTGAGAAATGTATTGAAAACATACTCCCGGCATCTCTTTCGCGAAGCATAGCTATATTCTCTGTAATTTCTTTACAATACATGTCATTTTTGATTAAAAACAAGTCATTAGTCGAAAGCCCAATACCTGCGGACGTGTCATTCCGCGTATCTGTCAATGTCACTGACAATGTGACAGTTGACAGTGTCATCCAGTTGACAGTAGAGAATGTTGGGAAGGCGTTGAATTTTGATGAAATTTGGTCGGAATTGAACGTTGATAGTAATCTGAATAGATCGCAGTCGGCTATTAGTTGCTTGTATGCGATTGTTAAATATTTGGTTCAGGTGAGTTTAATGAATAACTTATTCTAAGTATTTCAGTTGAAAGTTATCGACCTGCGATGCAGGAGGTTGTGGGTTCGATTCCCGCCTAGGACAAATATTTATGCACAGATATTTTGTTTCTTTGTTAGGGTTCCGTACCTCAAAAGGTAAAAAAAGGAACCCTTATAATTTTAATAAATTGGCCTGAATGTCTCTAAATGTATCAACGATTCATTCAACCAGCGCCGTCTTGCCCCAATCTAAGCAACTGGGCTTGTGTTATGGTGTCCAAATAATGAATAGAATACTTACTTTTTTTTAAAGTCTTTTTCGTTACAAGCGGTGTTTTCCCCCACTGCGCCTCATAGGACCGTCATTAATGTATCCTCATACCAAGTTTCATCAAAGTCGGTCCAGTACTTTCGGAGACTTTTCCTCGTCCTTATAATATTATTAAAGCCTCGAGGAGGCTCACAGCTAAGCGACGCTCGCTAATCGTTTACGGTCGTGCGGGTTAAGCGACGCCTGGCGCCTGGGTCATTACTTCGATGGGTGGCCAATTAGTAGTGTGGCAAAAATATGTTTTCGTGAGCCCCTCCGTGCTTCGGAAGGCACGTTAAGCCGTTGGTCCCGGTTGCTACCTCTAGTAGCAGTCGTTAGGTCAAGTTAGAGGCCTTAAGGCGATCTGAAAACTCTAACAATAGGTGAGCCACACCACTATACGAGAAGAAGAAGAAATATTATTAAAATCAACTATTTATTTTTAATTTCAGGACACAAAACCCCTAATCCTGAAAAATTACATGCACGTCCAAGACGGACCTAAGCCAGAAATAATGATAATTGGCGACAAATTAATAACTCTCATTGAATATTGGGAACATAACTTCTATAAGAATAAAAATAACGTCATGCCTAAATGTTATGTGGAGTCTATTGAGAGTTTGATGGTTAGTTTGTCTAGGTATGTATTTTGTAAGTTATTTTTCAATAAGTGATTTGGCTCATTTGGTAATGAATCAGGCTCAGAAGCCACATGTGGCTCATTAAGTTGGGCGAATAAATAGCTTATTTAGTTTAGCGTTTTGATAGGTTTCTAATATGTTTAATTAAGTACTACATTTTTTATGAACTTTACTTCATTTTGATGTGAAACATCTATAGCCGCACGTAAAACCGATTTCTGTCGTGGCGACGCACAGTGGGTCGAAACTGCAAATGATGGACATAGGGCTGTTTTTCGATGCAGATCGTTAGAGCTCACTATAGCCGCACATAAAACCGATTTCTGGCGTGGCGACGCATGCCGTGGCACGCACGCGTCGCCACGCTGTATGATGGTATATATATACAGTCTATATGCAGTAGTGTGTACGGTGTGCATGCGCAATCGACTGTGCGATTCTATCACAATCTGTTCTTTTCTGCATATAATTAGTTTTACAAAATAATGTCGATGTTTCACATCTGCCAGGCGTCCCGTGACTGCTCACATTTTTTTTTTAAATGTTAAGATACTACATTTTAGTTTTAAATTATTTTCAAATATAGTAAAAAACATCAGCTTACTGGCTCACAGGTCATAACTGGTTCATTTGGTCGAGCATTTTGATTGCCCTCTAAAACATTTAAGAACTTTACTACATTTCTGCCTAAAACTTTTACTTCAATTTTGTCTCAACTATTAAGGTTGATTATTGTCTAAAATGTAGAAAAACGCATCAGCTAGAGAGCTGACGCGTTATAGAGGCTGAGCCAGAGGGCTCTTAGGAGTAACAAGCCATAATTAGTTCATTATTTTCCCCTTTCAGATTAGAAATGATGAGTAATACAGCTTTAATACCACCAATAGCGTGGCCCTCAGTTGAAATAATGTACAAGAACGATGGAGTTTTAAAGATCGATCTACCGCTTCAAGCTTTGCAAGATTTAGATGTCTTAGAAGCTTTTATGTTTAGGTAAGTTTTAATCTACTGAAATCACTAGTGGATCTGCTACAGTAGACTTTACGATCATAAATTTGGAGAAGTTTTGTATGACAAGGTGGGAAAAGCAAGATTTTAATGAATACTAGCTACGCTCTGCAATTTTACCTGTGTTAGGGTCGATCACACGGAAAAGTCGGGGTACTATTTACCCCGACTTTTCCGTGTGATCAGAGCGCATTGTTGTAGCAAGTCACTGCAAACTACAAACTTTATCAACCTTTTTTACCCCTTTAGAGGCCGATTTTTTAAAATATTCAGATAAAAGAATGAAGTTTAATCCCGGATCCGTCTCATGCTATTCCGGGAAGAATGCCACATCATAATAGTATATTTAAAACATTAAGGTAGGGGTGAACACAAAAGATACCATTGGGTCGAAGTGTTGCTGGCTATCTGTCAGCCCCCAATATATAAGATAAGATAATAGTATATTGTTGTTATGGTGTTAATAAATGATTGATCTTCTATAAATATAAATAATGGACCTAAACCGCTGATCGTAGAGACCTGAAACTTGAAAGGTGTAGGTCTTTGTATCGAATAAAGTCTACCTACCCCTTAGGGGGTGAAAAGGGGGGGCAAAGTTTGTATGGGACAACGTGATCCTATTAGAACCATTTTCGACTTTTACGCGGGCAAAAGCTAGTTATCTATAAATGAATCCCTATTTTCCTTTGTCGCGGCATAACGTGTGGGTTTCCTTTTTCAGAGCAAATCTAATATCATGGAGTAGTAAGAAACAGTTCGAAGAGATGTGGGTCGGTATGTTGGGAGCTCTACAAGGCAACGGTCCGCACCTGTCTGTGAGAGGCGTTACACAACTGTTGTTGTCGACAGCGCCATCTATACGGTGTCCCATACCTGTGATGAGGCATCTGAAGAGAGATGAACATCATCCGCTTCACACGTAAGTTATTATAGAAGACTGTGAGAGATTGATAGAAATATCGCTCTGTCCCTCTCACTCTCTCTCTTTCGCCGGCCATTGTCGAGTGTAGCACGTTACGTTTTTGCTGTGCTATTTTAATTAATAAACCCCGTTAAAATTAAATTCAGTGCATTTTCTTCCAACCACCTAAATAAGTTACAAGTTACAACAAAGACTAACCCCCGAATACTGAAAGGCTACTTAATCTTAAGTTGCGTTTAAATTGACGATATGCTTTCTATTGAAGCCTACACTTAAATTTCAATTTTTACTAGCGACCCGCCCCGGCTCGCACGGCTGTATTATGCATGTATTATATCTAAAAACCTTCCTCTTTAATCACTCTATCTATTTAATAAAACCGCATCAAAATCCGTTGTGTAGTTTTAAAGATCTAAGCATACATAGGGACATAGGGACGGGGAAAAGTTACTTTATTTTATACTATGTAGTGATTTTCAGTATTCGGGGGTTAGTTGCTTAGTTTGGGGCTAGATTCGTTTCGATTTTGACTGCGGGCACACTTATCTGGCGTGTATCCAAATATAAATATTTCTAACACAAGTGGCACAAAATTAGGAGTCCGTTAGAGTTTTAGCGGGAACTACGGCAATGACGGATGTTCTTTGTGTTTTCATTTCATTTTAATTTTGTTAGCATTTTATACCTTGAAGCCCAATATGTGCAAATACAAATAATATAATGTCTTTCGATGAGGGTATTCTGATGTGAAAGGGGGTTGTTTTAGGGTCAATTTATCCTAGCGCAGAGTCGAAGCGCATCGAAGCGTCGAATTCTTAACAACTAAAGCGAAACTGTACGAATGCGCGCGTATTTGCCAGAGTTTGCGCGCAAGCTTTTACGTGTAGAAGGATATCAGCTGTAGTGCCAACACCGGCGCAGGCAAATTTCCAGCTGATGACGCGTAGGTTCGCTAGTATGCGCGTGGATTCCCGAGAATTCGTGAGAATCTCAGAGTGCGTCTTTTTATATCGCAGAAGTAATATGAGCATTAAGCTATAGAGATAATGTTTAATTTTTTGTTAAGTTTTGGATTGACGCTTCGATGCGCTTCGACTCTGCGCTAGTATAAATTGACCCTTAGACGTCTAGGCGCATTTTTTTTCCTTTTAATAATGGTAATGTTTATTCGGAAATTAGCTGTTTCTTGGAGAAGTTTTTTTATTTTGGCCTACTTTTTAACGACGATCTTTATTTCCAAAATCAGCAGATTTTCCTGTAAACACAGCCTCTAATTAAAAAAGTTCTATTTTGCCGTAGAACAAAAGTTGAATTACATTGTATGAAGAGATTTTTCTTTGTGTTTTTATGTAATTCATATTCATTGTTACAGTATGCAACTTCTAAGGAATATTTTAATAGGAACATTTGCGTATAAATTGTTCGATGATGTTAATCTGGAAAGGGTGCCGTTAATGCAAGATGGATTTGATGGATTCCATACGGCTCAGTTTAATGTGGAATATTTGAAGTTGGCATCCGGTAAGTCAAACTTCGTTTAAAAAAATGGTTGTCTATAACGTGATAACGTCATAAGAAACAATGAAAAATTGAGATTTTTTTTGTTTTTCCTCTTCACTATATTTTTTCCGTTTTTTTTCCTTTAAGAATATGTTTTTTTCCTGTTTTTTTTTTCATTATATAAGTCAGTATTCGTCACTAGTCACCATAATCTTTTCAACCGTTAACTTGTCAATAACATGACGCAAGCCCGGAACATGACGCGTCATGCTCCGGGAACGGGACATTTTTTTGTGAACGCACTTGTTCCATCAATTTATCAGACGTTATTACGTCAAAAAAAACATTTATAGATAACTTTTTGATCCATTTATTTAATTAAAATTAAGCAAGCTTAAGTTCATAATAGTCCAGTTCCTAAAATGACCAACGACTTTAAAATGTCAAATTCCCAGAATATGTCTAATTCTTAAAACTTTTTTTTTGTTTTTGGGTTATGTTTTTGACTCGTATGTATGTTTAATTTTATTGATAATGACTATATGAACAAGTCGTGGGAATAGAAGTCATCTGTTTTTAAGCGCGGCATTGAATGTACTGACAAACTGAGACCCGCTCATATACATTCGGCAATAGAATTTCAGACCCACCGTAGAGTTCTTAAATTACTATTATTGTTATATAACATGGAGTATTTTAATCTCAGATCTGATAGACGACAGAATATACGTAAGAGGTGTGGACAGGATATCATTTTCCCAAAAGTTAATAATACGATGTTTTACAAAAGTTCTTTTGTCACTGCAGTACGTGTATTTAATCACCTACCCATAGACATAAAAATGCTAAATGGACCTAAATTTAAGGCAAAATTAAAAACATGGTTGATTGACAAAACATTTTATAGTCTTAATGAATATTTTAATTATAGATGACCAAATTCTTTCACTATTTTTGTATATTTTAGATTTTTTGGATTATTGTTTTATTCTTATTTATTTTTACCAATTTGACATTGCATGATAAACTGACCAACAAATGTAATTTAATGAATTTAATGATAATATGTATAAATTATTAATGTATCTAATTAGAATTAATTAGGCTATCGTTGAAACGAATTAATATGAATTTTAATAGTAAAACTATAGAATTAGGTCCAATTTTTACATTTCACAAAATATTGTATGCCTAGTGTGGTGAACTGTTGTGTCTACTACTTATAGCATTAATATCGGCTCATGTACACAGTTAAACAATAAATGATTTCTATTCTATTCTATTTTATGTTTCATGCTAATAATGTTTGTCTAATAAATTCATGAGTTGATAGACCTTCGAATCTTGCTGGAGTTGAAAACATTCTGCCAGTAGAAGTTTACGGTCGCTCTACGGCGGATCAAATAAAGATATGCAGGTTCGACCCCTACCAATACGAATTATGGTATTTTGTCTTTGAAGTAACGTAGTCACAATTTTGCCTACAGATATCATAGACGATGCGTCATTCAAAACGAAAAGAGAATTGAAAAGAAGGAGAAAGACGAACGATATTGATGTTAACAGTTGTTTGCAAATACTTATGGATGTTACGTCACAGATGTTGGAACCAAAGGTAATGAATAATAAAGTGAAAGACAATTTATTTTATTCATTTCATTCTGTACGAAGATCACATAGAAACGTTTTAAAAACTAAGTTAGGATGTGTGCCTTCGGAATGCGCCCACCAATATAAAGAAGGCCCAAGAAACTCATTGGGTTTTTCTTCATGTGATCACGTTCACAAAAGCAAAATTTTTGGGCCGTGTTTCGACCTCTTTTACAGTTCTTAGACGGTATTTTTAAAGTGTTAAACACACTTATGGATGTCATAAGTAACTGATCAGTTTGCTACAATAATACTATCAACAAGTATTGGAGTTACGACCTTCTTCTAATAGATGTTACATACAAACATAAATACTTGACTTAAAAGTACTCAGAGTGATTATTATTTTCAACATGTTAGCTATTGCTTTAGTTGTGTGAGTGGTATAAGGGATCACCCGCTACACCAACCGACGTGTGTTCGATCCACAGGTTACGTTGTTATAATGTTCAAATAGTGCTGCACAGGATTGTAAACGTTACGGTGGGTAGAGAGAGACTTTTGACCGTTGATTGTACATTCTACTTCAATATTTATTTTACGCTTCTCAGAAACTTGTTAATTATTCTATGTTTTTTGTATTTACTTTTCTCTGTAACTATTTCTTATTGTTTCTTATTTGTGTGTAAACTATGTCGTGTATTTGTTCGAATCACAACATAGTATAAAACAAAGTCGCTCTCTCTGTCCCTATATCCCTATGTATGCTTAAATCTTTAAAACTACCCAACGGATTTTGATGCGGTTTTTTTAATAGATAGAGTGAGAGGAAGGTTTATGTGTATAATCCATGCATAATATAGCCGTGCGAAGCCGGGGCGGGTCGCTAGTATACTTATAATACATATAAACAACCTGACCCCAGACAAATATTTAAGCATAAATACTTGTCTGAGGCGGGAATCGAACCCGCAACCCTGTGTTTAGCAGTCCGGCATGGCGACCATTGTGCCAACTGGGTCGTCTTACTTATTTTACTTATACTCACTCTAGCATTGCTATGACTCATTATTTTTCAATACCAAAATGTCTTCTTTAATTAACCTATATTTCTCCCCAGTCCACCTCAGGGATAGCACTCCGTGTTGCCCTAGTGGAATGTATAGGATGTACAGTCCCAGTGTTCCGCACAAGTGGGCAGTGGGCGTGGGCTGGCAGCATGCTGTCCGCGCTGGCCGGGTCTATATGTCCGGCGTTAGCGCGGGCGTTGTTAGCCGCGTTGCCGACCGCGTTGGCTGTGTTACATCCGGATCAGACTCAGCAGTTGCAGGTGAGATTTGTCTATTGGCATACGCTACAAATTCCTCATCTTTTATTTGAAGTCGGCTATTACTGCTGTGCGTCAGGTATGTTTACACATTACGAGACAGATGGATTTCATGGCATGCTGCGCAAAAAAACAGCATCCTTGATACGCAGGTTGCGAGGCAGCGGCAACAGCATCCTGAAGACAGTAGCAGATAGGTATGACTCCCCTCTATGGCTGTCTCTAATGAGAAGGGTAATAGCAGAGTTCCCCTTACTGCCACCTCTATAACTGCTAGTCTGCCTGTGTACAGTGGTCTTATTTTTACTCCCTACATAAGTTTAGCATGTAAGCTACTAACATTTGGTCGTATAAGTTTTATTTTATTTATTTTTGATTACTCACACTTTTTGTATGGACCATATTTAGTTGTCTGAAATAAGTGATTTTTATTTTATTTATTTATAAGGGTAAGTTTCACGAATATAAAATGTTAATTGAGAGTTTAGTGAGGCTGTGTCTCATGAACCTTGATAGCTAGAGAGTTGAAATTTTCACAGATGATGTATTGCCGCTATTGCAATAAATACTAAAAACAGAAAAAAAAATTGTATGTCTTTAAGAATTTAAGGTTATTTTGTCATCAGTTAATGAAAATTGCGTTTTATTAAGAGGAAAGGGTACCGGGGGCTCTCTTCATACAAACTATTACAATTTTTTTTCACATTCTCATTAACATAGAAATTAAGATTAAAAAAATAAAAACATAAAATGCATGGTCATGGCAGTTATAAGTTTTATGCGCCAAATATATTTGCTCTAGTGTCATTATCCAGGTAGGAAACAGTCGACTACGTTTGTATGGAGAGCGCAGGTACCCTTTCACCTTAAATATAACATTTTTTGTCAATAGGAACTATCATCAGTCCATCAGAAACTGGTCAAGTCTCTCGGTTCAAGCTACGCGCCGCTCCGTCAAGCCGCACTACAAGGCTGCCTATTACAATTGACATCAAACCGACCGTCAAGCCAGCTCCAACCGAATCCCTTCCATGATCTTATTACACAGTTGAGTTTGGCTGTGCGACAGTATTTGAATAATAATGATAAGTAAGTTAAAAAAACTAGAATTTTTAATCTATATTTAATATGCGCTCCGCGGTTCCACCCATGTAACTCCCGATTTAGTGGGAATATCGGGATAAATTAAGATATTAGCTATCCTATCTTTCAAGTTGGATCAAACTGCACACGGCGTGCAAATTTGATTAAAATCGGTTAAGTAGTTTAGGAGTCCATCGCGCACAAAAACGTAACACGTAATTTATATCCCTATCTCTATATATATAAAATTCTCGTGTCACGGGGTTCGAACTTGAACTCCTCCGAAACGGCTCGACCGATTCTCATGAAATTTTGTGAGCATATTCAGTAGGTCTGAGAATCGGCCAACATCTATTTTTTTTTTGTTTTTTTTTTTGTAAATAGCAAAACAACGTTTGCCGGGACAGCTAGTATATTATATTTATATTATACTTATCTATACTACTACTAGCTGCCCAGTTACGCTGTTATGCCATTAAAAAAAATAGATTATTTCGATTCTCAGACCTAACGAGTATACACAAAAAAATTCATACAAATTGGTTCAGCCGTGGACATAGAGAATTTAGGCATTATAAAGAGAAAATATTTTTTTGTATTTTTTGTTTTTATGTTTAACGAATACCTCCGAAACTACTTGACCTATTTTGACAAAGCTTAGTACAATGATACATTAGTTAATTGGGAATAACTTAGGCTACATTTTTTCCCGAAATTCCCACGGGATCTGAAGTTACTTGGGTAAAACTGCGGAGCGCTGCTAGTATTCATAATTGTATACAAGCAGATTTTTTAAATTTATCTTCAAGGCCAGTTCCTAAACTAAAAGAGATAGCCAAAAATACTTAAAAGAGTTCTGTACCAGATTTTGACGAAAACTAAAACTACATCATTAGATTTTTTGAAAAGCCAATTATCATTCCAGAAAATCTAACCTGTTATAATTTACAAATCAATCTATATATTTGTATCAATCGATTGTGTTGCTGATAGAGATCTATTCCTGGAAACAAACATAGTATGACAAATCAAAGGAAATAGCTCAAATCTAGCTTGCCTATCTAGTTAGCTAGCTAATCTTCTGTAATTTAAGTATTACTATTTCCATTTATTAGGGTTCCGTACCCAAAGGGTAAAAACGGAACCCTTTTCCTAAGATTTCACTGTCCTTCTGTCTGTCACCAGACTGTACCTAACGAGCCGTGATAGCTAGACAGTTGAAATTTTCACAGATAATGTATTTCTGTTGCCGATATAACAACAAATACTAAAACAAAAAAAGGAGAAGTATGTTTTTAAGAATTTTAAGTTATTTTCATGTTTACTATTTTTTTAGGCAATTTTTGAAGTTATACTTCTTTAGGCGCGTTATGAAAAAATGATGAGAGTGAAATTTTACAAAAGCGTCACACAAAATTCTCACGGGAGAAGTTGTTTAAATCTAAATTGAACTTTATTGATTGTGTTGACAATCCTTTTCCAGTCCAGAGTTTTTTGTCGGACGAGTTTTTTGTCGGACGAGTTTTTTGCCGGACGAGTTTTTAGTTGGACGAGTTTTTTGTCGGACGAGTTTTTTGTCGGACGAGTTTTTTGTCGGACGAGTTTTTTGCCGGACGAGTTTTTTGTCGGACGAGTTTTTTGTCGGACGAGTTTTTTGTCGGACGAGTATTTTGTCGGACGAGTTTTTTGTCGGACGAGTATTTTGTCGGACGAACTTTTCGTCGGACGAGTTTTTTGCCGGACGAGGTTTTTGTCGGACGAGTTTTTTTTTTTTTTTTTTTTTTTTTTAATAATGCCAAAGAAGTATAACTTCTCACGCGCGTACATAAGTACACGCACCCATTTTTTTTGTTAATTATACTCCCAAAAGGGCAGGTAAAAGGCTTTTAACCTAAACAGCCGCGTCTGACATACAATATTTTTTTATGGACTTGCATTTGTTTTTGCGTCGGGGGTTAAAAACAGAATATAATGTTACGGAACCCTTTGTACGCGAGTCCGACTCGCACTTGACCGGTTTTATTTTAGTCTTCTGTAATTACAATAATTTATTTTTCTATTAAGGGGGACGCAGATTGATACGCGCCGAACGCGTCGAATTTTTGCCGTCCACGGAAAAAGGTACCTTATAATAATAGAGATGAGGTATCTACATTTATATTTCCGATGACCGTCATCAGAGTCTTCCGCATCATCAGAGGCGGCCGACTCTGAAATAAATCTATATAAATAAAAATCAATTGCTGTTCGTTAGTCTCGCTAAAACTCGAGAACGGCTGAACGGATTTATCTTATCTTGGTCTTGAATTATTCGTGGAGGTCTAGGGAAGGTTTAAAAGGTGAGAATTTAAAGATCGGACTTACGCGGGTGAAACCGCGGGGCGCAGCTAGTAAATGAATAAATGTACCTTATCTCTATTATTATAAGGTACCTTTTTCCGTGGAAGGCAAAAATTCGACGCGTTCGGCGCGTATCAATCTGCGTCCACCATAAATAGGTAGGTGTAGTTAAATTTCCAGCCATGTAATGAAAATAATATTTTCAGGATATCATTATACGAACAAAGTTTATACTGGACAGTGTTATTTACACTGATCGAACTGGGACACCCTGATCTTATAAATATTGCAGCCGATTTTATATTGAGGAACCCTAAACATTATTGTACTGATTTGGTTGTTAAGGTAAAGTTTTTTATAATTTACTTTATAAGTTAACTAGCTTTTGCCCCGTGACGTCGCTCGCGTAAAAGTCTAAAATATAAAGTAGATTGGACCAAGGAAGCACGTTGTCCCATACAAACTTTGCCCCCCTTTTTCACCCCTTAAGGAGTAAAATTTCGGAAATTCCTTTCTTATCGGATGCCTACGTCATACAAAGAATACATCCTCTAAGTTTCAGGTCTCTACGATCAGCGGTTTAGGCTGTGCGTTGATCCGTCAGTCAGTCAGTCAGAACAAAGGATTTTATATGTATAGACTAGCTTTGGCCCGTGACTTCGCTCGCGTAGAGGTTGAATTTTTCATGTTTTATTAATTCAGGGTATAACAACGACACTGCGTCAGCAAGTTCTGCCGAAGGATTTGAAAAACTCATTGATTGAAAAACTTTTGGACAATACAAGAAATTATTCGGAAAAGCATGCTGTACAGATTTTGATGGTGCATTTGTTCTCGGGTAAGATGGAATAATTTAGTTTTAGATTGTTATAACCTAACTAGTTGAGTCCCGCGGTTTCACCCGGGTTATTAAATTATTTTTTCATAAGAACCTTCGCCTGACAATAACGAACAACAAAAAAAGAATTTGCGAAATTGGTCCAGCTGTTCACGCGCCATGCGATGATAAAGGAAAATAGGGATTCACATAATATGTATATGTATTTACAATCCGATGATAATCCGATGATATATATATATATATATATTTCAGGACATATTACACATCGCCATCCAGCCCCAAGCTAAGCAACTTAATGCTTGTGTTATGGGTGCCAGATAACGGATAAACTACTTATATACTTTTTTTTTTTTTTAGTAAATATATACATATTATACATATAGGAAACACCCAGAACCAGAAACAAGAATTTATGGTCAGCATAAATACTTGTTCCCGGCGGGAATCGAACCCGCAACCTTCTGCGTCGCAGTCGGGTGTTCGCCCGACGCGCCACAGAGGTCGTCGTTGATCTACCCTCCTTGATACACCGTGTATATATAGATAGATGATTCCTCCAGCGCGGTGGACTAACACCCGCCTACGACGCAGAAAGTCGCGGGTTTGATTTCCGCAGTGGAACAAATATGACAGATATTTGGTTCTGGGTTGGGTGTTTCTGTATTTATATCAAGTATGTTCTTAAATTAAAAGTATCAAGTATTCTATCCGTTGCTTGTCTGGTCACCATAACACAAACCTACTTGATTAGCTAGTACAAAAATATTTCTTCGAGGTGGGAATCGAATTCGCAACCTCCGTGATGCAGGCGATTGATAAGGACTTGTCAAAATTATTAAATCTATTGTTTTTCTCTTTTCCAGCGGATTCCAAACTTTTGTCCCCACGATTGACCATCGACGTATCAAACATGGACCCCGATGTACTTATGAATTCAATGGAACGTATAACACTTCTATACAAAATCCTCAAAGTTACCCAAAGTTTTGAGACTATGTACCTCCTGACTTTAGCTTTGAAATATTTTCTAAGGGAAACTTTGCCCCCTGCGGCGACTCTGAGTAGAGTTGTCATCGAGTTCTTGGAATGTTGTAAGGAAGCTGAGAGGAGGGATATGGGCGTTGTTGGAGAGAGAAAGAGATGGGTGGATCGAGCTGTTTTAAATGCTGAAATTGTATTTGAGGTGAGTTATTGTATGTGTTCATTTTTTTCTATATACAGCGTCTTAAGAAACCTTGTAATTATTTTGCCCCCCTTTTTCACCCCCTAAGAGATAGAATTTCGGAAAATCCTTACTAATCGGATGCCTACGTCATACAAAGAACACACCCTCCAAGTTTCAGGTCTCTACGATCAGCGGTTTAGGCTGTGCGTTGATCCGTCAGTCGTCAGGACAAAGCATTTCATATGTATAGAAAGATTTATATTAAAATCTGGGATTGAAATAAGAAGGTTTTCTTAGTTTCTTCTCGGTTGAATGTAGTCGCCGTTTTTGTAAGAGCACCATTACCGTGTCAATTCAAGTCCGATTGGAGAGTTAATTTTGCAAAGTATTTCAATTTAAAAAACTAGTTTTCCGTTTTTTTTTTCAGGTATTTGAAACATCCATATCCCAAGACCAACTGCCAGTTCTAAGCGGCTGGGTGTTCGAAGCTCTATGTCACTTATTAAACGGAAAAATATCACACAAACTCCTACCTTACTGCGTCCTAACATTAATTACCTCAGCCAGTTCGAACAATTACTTCAGGCAAATAGCACCTTTAAGCTATTCAATATTAAAGTTGGGTTTCGAAAAATGCGGAAAGTATAAAGATCTGGGTATGTACAATGAGTTTTTGGACAGTTGTCCGAAAATGTCGTTCATAGATAGGCGTTTGTTGTGTATTTTGTCTTTAAAGTCGGCGTTCAGTGGATCTCAATTGGAAAGGTTGAAGGAATTGTGTGATACTAATGATTGTTTGGATGATTTGAAGCAATGTTTGGCTGTTTAGTGTTTCTCAAACTTTTTGTGATTTTACCCCCTAAAAAAGTAAACGCAGGGGTTACAATTTAAATGTTATTTAAAAAATCTGCTGTTTTATAGGTGGGAAGTTTACCCCCTAAAAAATAACAAGAAGGGTAACCATTTTAGGGTTATTTTTATTGAAAAAAATCGGTTTGGAAGTAATAAGACCAATAATATTGCTTAAAATAGTAGTACAAACTCAATAGATAAGCTAAGCTTTAGCCTCTTTTTGTAGGAAACAGCTATTTTTTTTACATAACTTCGAAATTAAGTTGATATTTTCAAAAGTAGTAGAACAAAAGTTCCCCTCTTTCGAGATATTATTGAGCTGTTATATACATATATACATTTTATACAGGGTGTCCCGTAATGAATGGACATGCGGGGACCTACGGATAGAGGACACTGTGCCGGTTCAGAAAAATGAAAGTTATGTTCTATGAAAGTCACAGAATTTCGGAGATATCCGCCATTTAAAAAAAAATTCACCCATTTCCCTATGTTTTTTGATGCCAAAACTGCAACCGAAGGAATTATTCCAATTTGTTTTTTGGATAATATACTAGAATAAATGTGTTATCGAATGCAAACAATATTTTTTATGACACATTGAAAACACGTCTGAACTAGCACAGTGTCCTCTTTCCGTAGGTGCCCGCATGTCCATTCATTACGGGACACCCTGTATACATTGTATTATATCTAGAAAAAAATGTTGTAATTTGTGATAAAAAAATGAATTAATTATGTTTTATTGGCTTTAGATGTTGTTAAAAATTATTTGATAGTCAAAGGGAAAAAGTTTGAGAAACTTCAAAGTGTAGAACCGTTAGTACCTTAGTTAGTTTTAAGATTACTTATTTAAAATATACTAGCTAAGCCCTGCGGTTTCACCCGCGTAAGTCCGGGATCAGAACTGGGATAAGAAGTAGCTTAAGACGTTCTCCTAAATCCTATCTATCCCTATACCAAAATTCATCGAAAACGGGTCAGACATACGGATAAAATTACAAATGGACAAAGTTACTTTCGCATTTATAATATTAATAAGTAGGTAACGATTAAACTTAATTCTTAAATACTTTTCTTTTTTAGAGTATTTAAAAACATATACTTCGTTATAATATTAAATGCATAACCCTCTTTCCGCAGCCGAGTAAAAATATTAAAAAAAAACTATAAAAATAATTATTTTTCTAAGCAACAGGATTTGAATTTAGTACAAATAAACTTAGAGCTACTTGTAGTAAAATTGCAAATCTCTATGTTAAATTAACACCGTCTTCGAGAACCACTTTATATATTGGTGAAAATAGCATACAAATGCATGCTATTTTCATGATAGCATGAAAATGCAAAATGCGGTGCAGTAGTTTTTGAGTTTGTAGCAAACAGACAGACAGACAGACGCGGCGGAGATCTTTGTTTTATAATATGTAGAAACAAAATTTAGGTTTATTAAAAATCGAGTTTTTGCAATTTTGCTGGAAGAAGCCCTTAATCGATCAATTAAATAAAGCAGTTATAGAGTAATTACGCGCTTTTTGAATTGTGAAATTGTAGTTAGTAAATAATTAGATATTGCTTAAAGAGAAAAAATGAAAAAAATCCATGATTTTTGTATCTGTTATGGGTAAAGCCAGAATAACGTTCAATCAAACCAGGCAGATTTTGGCGCTCGATTATGAAATCACAGGATAGTTAAGTAGATCCTAAGTTTAACTGGTAGTCTCAAGGTTAAGCCATTTTAATCTAGTTCTAACTGGATGAAACTAGTTTTAACTGGTTAAACCTAGTTTTAACTGATTGTCTCTAGGTTTTGCCACGTTTCGGGCTTTAACCGTAATTTCCATTGTTTTTCAATTTCATTATTTTGGCATTTAATTGCCGCAAGTTCGAACCTCGCACATTTTCTATTTTTAACCAACTTAAAACTAACTTTAAAGGCGAATTTCAGATAGTATTCCAATCTAGAAAGTAGAATATCTTAGAGCCTCTTGCGAAATTGTAAAAGCTCGATTTTATTAAACATAGATGTAGTCCAGTCATTTTTGTTACAATTTGAAACTCGATTTTAACTTTCGTCAAAAATGTATGAACTTAATCTTCGTTTAATAAAATCGAGATTTTGTTATTTTGCTGCAACTGACCCTTTACATGTCCGGACTGGCTCACTTGCTGCTAATTTTTGACACAATGCGAGACTCGAGTTATAAATGAACTAAATTAAGAGGAAAGGGTACCGGGCGCTCTCTCTATACAATTTTTTTTTAATTATCATAGAAATTAAGATTTAAAAAAGAAAAAAACAAAACATAGGGGCATGGTCATGGCAGTCATAAGTTTTATACAACAAAAATATTTTTGTGCTAGTGTCATTATCTAGGGAGGAAACAGTCGACTACTTTTGTATGGAGAGAGCGCCGGTACCCTTTCATCGTAAGGCTGCTTATGCTGCCAAACGCAATGCGCCAGAAATACCCGTCGCTTACAACTAATATTGTTGATTGTAACGAATGTTTTTTGTTTTTGTCAGAAGTGCTGAGATGGAATTGTAGGTGAAATTTTTACCGATATTTTGGGGTTGTTTTGAGGCGAAAATTCCTTGTCATTTCAAAGCTAGACTAGTTTTAATTCTCAATTTTAGGATAGCTTCAAAACTATAAGAAATTTTTGGCTTAAAATCACACCAAAATGTCGATAAAAATATCACCTACAATTCCATCTCAGCACTTTTGAGAAAAACAAAACACATTCACCAACGAATTTTCACCAACGAAGGCGACCGGTGCCAGTAGTAACTATTTAGTAGGCTGTGTACCAAGGTCGTTGGCGTATGGACCCCCTTTAAGAACCTCCTCCGTTTTTTTCGTCGATAAAAACGTCTACATTCAGTTTTTGTTAATGTTGAAAAACTGTTTGTTTAGGTTAATTATGTATTTGAAAATGATAAAAACCAATGCTATTTATATGAAATGTTTGTAGACTATATAGGTAATGTATGATGTTGTGAAAATTGTATATTTTATGAAATCTATGTCATTTTTAATATTAATTGCTATTGCTTGATTAATTAAATACTTAACTGAGATTAAACCTATGTTTTAATTTAGTTTTATAATGTATTTTAAGACTAAATACCCGTTATTTATTGTGTATTTATTAAGCATTTTAAATGGATTTTCTAAGGTACCTATACGAAATACATTCGAAAAAATGGCTCTTTTCTCTCCTATTGACCGATTTTGGTTTTATTTTCTTGTAAAATTAATTCATTTTAAACTAGTGCTGTATTTTTTTTATCACTGAAAAAGTTTTAAGAAAGTTCTAATTATCAAACAACAAAATCAAAATAATGAAACGATTTATTTGCATTAACATGTAATTCTAGAATATATACTATTAAAGCGATTGACACCAATAATAGTTAACTTTTTATATCAGCAAAATGAAAAAAGACAAGATTTCAAGTCCTACCTAATTGGTAGGTACAGTCACATTACCAATTAGCTGAACCCCACGTGACCCAGCGCACATTCGCAAATCTGTAAAAAATATAGTATTTACCTATTTTTAACCCCCGACGCAAAAACGACGGGGTGTTATAAAGTTTGACGTGTCTTTTATTGTATATTGTATTGTATAAGTACCTATATTGTTAAAAAAACATAATCAGAAGGCCAATAAAATTCTCGTAAATAATATGGTTTCAATTACATTTCAATATCATTCCGATTGCATTTCGATTGCAAAAGATACCCTTAAAGTCAGTTTATTTAAAAAAAATCGAATTTTGAGGGTATTTTGAGCTACTTTGAGGGTATTATTTGTGATCGAAATGCAATCGAAATGATATTGAAATGTAATTTGAACAATAGTAATTACGAGAATTGGCCTTCAGGTTACATTACTTTACAACCTTACAGATTTGCGAGTGAGCTCTAAGTCACGTGGAGTTCAGCTAATTGGTAATTTGACTGTACTTATCAGAATTTTGAAATGCAATTGAAAAAGTAGGTAATTACTCTTTATTTAACTAGGTATGTATTTTATATCTATGATAGGTAACTACTTACCATAGATATTAAATACTTACGTATTCATTTATCAATTTATCAGGTAAACTGATAATCGTTTGATAATTCATTATTGAAAGAAACATGGCGGTGACGCGGCGTGGTTATATTTTCTGTGCGTTTTTGTCTAGTGTACTTAGTGTTTTATTATTAGTTGTTGCTATAGCCAGTGATGCGTGGGTAAGTTCAAATACACTATTTTTAGTGTTAGGGACCAAATGCCAGAATATTTTGGCGAAACGGTGGCAACAAATGGTGAATAAGAATAAGAATGTTTGCATAAATTGAGTAGCTATAAGGATTGTAGGTATTATATTGCAATGGATGCAATTAAGTATATAAAAGTCTCAAAATAAAATTTCAGAAGAATATCATCATAAACATTAAACAAAAGACAGTTCACTAATATTATAAAGAGAAAAGATTTTTTTGTTTGTTTGTAACGAATAGGCTCCGAAACTACTTGACCGATTTTGATGAAACTTGGTATGAGGATACATTTATTCATTGGGAGTAACATAGGCTACTTTTTATCCCGATATTCCCATGGGATCGGAAGCTACGAGGGTGAAACCGCGGAGCACTGCCAGTTCAAGATGCCTGCTGTATCTGTCTTTCCTGACGTGTACAATTTGGGGGGCTTCAAGTCGCGTGTGGATAGGTAGGTATATTCTAGGAAAGCGTGCTACCATCAGGCATCACCTGCCTGATGCCATATTATTATGAAAAAAAAAATTTTTGCTCTGAAAGTCGACTTCGCCGGTCTGCTCCGACATTTCCGACAATTGGAGTTGAGGAGAAAGGTATGTGACTAGAAGAGTGATGAGTATGAATGTAGAGGGATGGAGAGGAAGAGGACGACCTAAGAAAATATGGATGAACTATGTGTGACAAGGTATGAGAGAAGTGAATGGAAGAAGTATATACTGACCTTAATAATAAATTTAGATAAGGGCAGGTAAGTAAAAGAAAAAAAAGATACAATTGAAATATCTGACACTTATATCTAAAACGAATAGCCGGGGTTTTTCTCGCGTCAGTCCCGATCTTTTAGGAATAGGTATGGGGTTAAATTCTTTATTCATTTCGATACTTATGTATATATACATAGATCACATTGAAACGTCTTAAAAACTAAGTTAGGATGTGTCAAAATCGGTCCAGTTTCGGAGCCTATTCGTTACAAGCAAACAATGTTTTTCATATATAAACATTAGTGTTGTTACATCAAAAATAATTGTTGTTAAGAGGAAAGGGTATCGGGGGCTCTTTTCATACAAAAGTAGTCGACTGTTTTCTCCCTGGATAATGACACTAGAGCAAATATTTTTGGTGCATTAAACTTATAACTGCCATGACCATGTCCCTATTTTTTTATCTTAATTTCTATGATAATTAGAAAATGAAAAAAATAAAACCCCTATGTTTTATTTTTTTCATTTTCATATATTAGCATAGTCATGGCAGTTATAGGTTTTATGGCACAAAAATATTTCCGTGCCTGGCGTGAATACATTGACAACTCGACTTACATGTTTTTTTTTTTATTAGCATAAACGCTTCCTAAGCACATATATTTATATGTGTCAAAAAATCAGCCATTTATCTACATAAATTTTAGAGCTATGACCTTTGGCATCATGTTGACATCTCCCATTTTTGCGTGTTTTACTTGACAAATGCAGATGTCGACAGCACTAACAATTAAAAATATCGAATACATCGACTTATTCAATAAAACGATTTTAAACAATCATATTATAACTTAATAAATCTAGATATCAAGTTACGGCCGGCCAGAATATTTTTATTTTATTTAAATAAATCGAGATATCAAGTTACGGCCGGCCGGAATATTTTTATTTTATTTTAACAAATCGAGATATCAGGTTACGGCCGGCCGGAATATATAATTATTTTTATACAGAACACACTCTTTATCGTATCTTTTTTCAACATATGCTTTTTCCGAGGGGGGGGGGGAGGGAGGAAAGGTCATGTCCCACACCATGAAGCTCTACGAGGGGATAATCGACTTTCGGATCCGACAGGAGTGTCTCTGGGTGTCAATATGGTTTCCGCCCTGCATGGCACCATGGACCCTGTTTTCGCCCTAAGGATCGTTAAGGATCGTCGAGAAATACAGGACGAAGAATACGCCTCTGCATTTTCTATTCCTAGATCCACGGAATCAGAATTTCGGTACATGTCTCTGATGATTTTAACATAAGCTTCCGGCACATCTTTGGACCGCAGCGCCCACCAGATCATCATGCGAGGAACACAGTTGAAGGTCAACTGCGAACTGCTGTTGGTGACACTAAGTCCTTCCCTGTTACCGTTGGAGTCCACCAGGGTTCCGTGATCAGCCCGTTCCTGTTCAGCGTAATATTGAATGTACTGTCCGTCCCATCAGGGATACACACGAGTAGCCTCCGTGGCTGCTCATGTACGCTGATGATATTGCGCTGGCGGACTCAGATAAGGGGCGGCTGGTCCATCGTGTACACACGTGGAAGGAGTCGCTTGAGAACAGCGGTTTGCAACTGAATGTGGCGAAGACAGAGTACTTGGCTTGCAATACCGCAGATCCCACACCCGTCTGCGTAGACGGTCATATGGTCGAGCGGACAGACCAGTTTAAGTACTTGTGATCTGGGCTTCACGTCAAGTCACTCATTTCAGCGCTTGAGCCTAGTGGCGTGAGGTGACTGGTGTCATTTGCGACCCCAAAATGCCGGTTAAACTAAAGGGACAGATCTATAAAACCATCATTAGACCTGTCCTTTTGTATGGTAGTGAGGCGTGGCCGGTGCTTGAGCGACATAAGCAGGAGCTGCGTGTCACGGAGATGAAGATGTTGCGCTGGATGTATGGAGTGACGTTAAAGGATCGCGTCAGGAATTCCCGCATCCGGGGCAGCCTTCATGTCCGAGACATTGCAGATAAATTGCAAGAATGTCGCCTACGCTGGTACGGTCACGTCTTGCGTAAACCGGCTAGTTACGTGGAGAACAAATGTCTTGCCATGGCGCCTCCGCCGGGTCGTGGCAGACTGGGTAGACCTAAGAAGTGCTAGCTTGACGTCGTAAAGGGTGATATGCGTGCAAATGGCCTTACTAACCAGGATACCGAAGATCGTGCGAAGTGGAGGCGTAAAAGTAGGAAAGCGGAAACGGGCTCCTGAGAGGGATGCAACCGGGAACATCACTCGGATGATGATGATGATGATGATGCTGATATTGAAGTTTCTGAGTCGTAATGTGATACGACTCAGTAACTTCAATATCAGCATAACCTGATGATCATTGTGAGGCGCATTACACAATGAAAATTCCATTAAGCTAGTTTTTAATTTAGATTTTTTAATTTAACTTGAACAATTAAGGGTATTATCTATTTTTATCTTCATCTTTTCTTGCATTTATAAAATAAGATAAATTAAAAACCTACACCTGTTTATCCTTACTTTTATTATTATTGTAAAAATGTATTTTTGTTTCAAATTTCCTTTTTTTTAGTATTCATATACCTAAATTTACGTTTTAACAATTAAAACAATAGAACTAACATGGTGAATAACTTGATTAATTAAAAATACGCTCTGTAAGTCGAGTTATCAACTTATTCACAGTAAATTACAGACTTGACATGTCTTATATTGTGAAAACTACGTACAATTTTAATAATTCATTAGCATCACTATAAAGATACCATAAAATAACATTCATAGCCACATAAACATCTACATTTAAATAATTTATCGATTCAGGACAACATGTCAAACTTTAAAATGGCCGCCCTGTAAAATTGGTGTTTTAGAGATGTCAACATATTCACGCCAGGCACGGATTTATGCTAGTGTCATTATCCAGGGAGGAAACAGTCGACTACGTTTGTATGGAGAGAGCGCAGGTACTCTTACCGTTTGTACAATAGTTGAATTCTTTTCCCACATTTTGGAAGGTAAAGCGGAATATTTCTTGTCGTTTATTACCCTATCCAAATTTTAATAAAAAAAATACTACATTTTGCCGTCCTTTTCTCGACTTAAAGAAAGATACCTACTCGATTTTATTGATGTTTGATTTGATATCTGAAAGTGATATCATTTACTTCGTAAAAAGTTTTTTATGGTTTTAAATATTTCTCTGTTTTTATGCAAACATTTCGGGACTTTCTCAAGACTTTTGTTTACAATTTGATGTTGGTACCTACCTACCTACCTACCTAGTACGTTAAGAGGAAAGGGTACCGGGGGCTCTCTCCATACAAACTATTACAAACGTAGTCGACTGTTTTCTCCCTGGATGACACTAGAGCAAATATTTTTAGTGCAGTAAACTTATAACTGCCATTTTTTTAATCTTAATTTCTATGATAATTAGAAAATGAAAAAAAAAAATAGGGGCATAGTTATCCAGGGAGGAAACAGTCGACTGCGTTTGTATGGAGATAGCCCCCGGTACTCTTTCACCTTAAGGACGTTGTCTTTGCTTGGAATTTCTTTATTTGCGTATCTTAGGACAACAGTAACTCAATAAGGCTTACTTAAGTACCTACCTAATACTTTTACTTTATGAATGGCTTCTGTGTTTACAATTCTGTTAATGTAGTCACTGTTAATGTAGTCACCTAACATTAGGTATAGATTTACTACTCAGAAATAGGTACATAAGTAACTTAACTCCATAAACTTTTTAGCTATCATTGGCTTATGGCTTAGTAGATAAATGCCTTATTTTTAAAATGCCCAACAGCTTCAAAAAGTATTTGATAAATGTGTCGTCTAGAATCCAACCCCGCCACATCCACTTTATGAAAAAATTAAAGTTTTGACCAATATGGATTCTTTATTAAATTTACAACCAACTCAACATTTTTTTTCCGTATAAACCCCGATATATCCTGAGTTATTTGAGCCTTAAAATCGTAGTTTACTTCAAACGCCGCTACATTTTGTATTACAGTATCCATCGCCGCCACATCAACATTGACCAATCAGAGCATTGCATTTTGACCTATAAGTGTCATGGCACCAGTGTGGTGGTCAATGGTCGCAAAGGTGTTTGTACTGAGATTTCGCTCTAGTTTTTTGTGTTTTTTGCTTAAATAATGGCTGATATTACAAAAAGAATAGAACCTGTTTGTGACGTATGCACTCGGAAGTATAATTTCTTACATTAAAATATAATAGTATGTGTTAATGTAGTTTTATTTATGTCGGTACCTACCTTGTTAGCTTTTGATTTTTGATTGGATTTTTGATTGAAGCAGTAGTTAGTTATTAACAATATCCGCCACATCCATGGCAATGAAAATAAAAATCCGTCACATCCATTATTGTGAAAATCATAATCCGTCACATCCATAACTAAAAATCAATATCCGCTACATCACGTTTTTTATATCATAAATTGTTAAATATTTCCTAAGTCCACTACAAATTAATAAAGGTCTTAAATTATTTCGTTTTTGCTTATATTGCTCCAAATTACTATAACAAAAATAATAAAGTAACATCTACGAGGGGGAAAAAAAGTGATTATTGAACATTTTACCTTTCTGGATGTAGCGGATTTGGATTCTAGACGACACAAATACTCAGTTCTGAAAAAAACCTATTTCATAAAAAGACCAATTCTTAAAAACAAATTCTTATATGGACTTTATTATTCAACCATGACTATACAACTTAAACTTGCTAGTTTTTTGTTTACTTTCATTAATTTTATGTGTTGTGTAATAATGTAGTTAGTAGTTAGGTAATCTAACCATAAGTTAATTAAGGTGAAAGGGTACCTGCGAGCTCTCCATACAAACGTAGTCGACTGTTTCCTCCCTGGATAATGACATTAGAGCAAATATTTTTGTGCCATAAAACCTATAACTGCCATGACTATGCCCCTATGTTTTGGTTTTTTTCATTTTCTATAAATCATAGAAATTAAAATTTAAAAAATTATAAAATTTAAAAAATCAAAAAATAGGGGCATGGTCATGGCAGTTATAAGTTTTATGCACCAAAAATATTTGCTCTAGTGTCATTATCCAGGGAGAAAACAGTCGACTACGTTTGTAATAGTTTGTATGGAGAAAGCCTCCGGTACCCTTTCCTCTTAAGTAGGTACCTAAATAAGATTTATTTTCAATAATAAAATGATCTATCTATGTATTTTAACTAAATTAAAAAAAAAAAAAAAAAAAAATTAAATTTTCAGGTTGTATCGACTATGACGGAGGAAGTTCTGTCGCAGGAAAGTACCATACAATACGGACTATTTAAAGGGGAAATAGTATTGTTCAATCTGGCAACACCGGTGGCAAGCACTTTGTATAGTATGTATCTGTACCTACACAAAAACCCAAACAAAAAGTTCCACAAAACAGCTAAAACAAGTTTTCATGAAATCGCTCCGTGACTCCCGACTCTAGGATAGCGTTGCTTTCCGAATTTCATCGCAACCGGTCCAGTTGTATGTAGGTGAAGAGGTAACAAACATACTAACACACAAACCTTCCCATTAATAACAGTATGGTCATGGAAGATTAGGCTCAGCTAAAAGATTTTTAATTGCATAGAACTTTCTTAAAAATCCAAAAGTTTTGTAAAAACATATACAAATAAAAACCAGATTCAAATCTTCATAATTAAAAACAATATCGGGCCACGCGCAATTTAGGGTTCCGTAGGTATTTTATTTCACTAAGTTACATGGTTCATCACTTAGTATAAAATAAAGTCGCTTTCTCTGTCTCTATTTCCCTTTGTATGCTTAAATCTTTAGAACTACGCAACGGATTTTGATGCGGTTTTTTTAATAGATAGAGTGATTCAAGAGGAAGGTTTATAATATGTATAATACATGCATAATATAGCCGTGCGAAGCCGGGGCGGGTCGCTAGTAAACTTATAATTTACTGCCTTTTTTACTCTTTAACAACTCCATCTAACTAATTTTCAATGGAATATTATGTTCGAGACTTTGATTTCACTTCTCAAAGTACATTTTATACGTGCGCCGTCTATCACCTTAACTAACTATTTTAAAACCCACTTCACCGTGATAGTTTTCCTTATAAATTCGTTAAACCTAAAAACAACCATTCAGCTAGAAGCAAACATTTAGCTGGTAGAAGGGGGATACCCTAAAAGTCGGCTAGAAGAACCGGGTAGGTAAGTGCGATAGTAGGCATCCGCTACGAAAGCCTGTTACCTTAACTCTTTTAAGTTACTCTTTTAAGGTACCTTAACTCTTAGAACTTAACTTTTTTAAACCCTTTTAGTAGGGTTTAAAAAAGTTAAGTACTAAGTAACTTCGAACGGGTGAAAGTCGTAACATCACTCACTAACCCAGCTGCCTTTTATTACCGAACTCAGTGAGGTATTTCTCTAGGTATGCAGACAAATACTTACTGAAACGAGCCGTTTTATATGATTTTAGAAGCCATTTACGAAACATCAAGTCTCGATTGAAATAATAAAATCTTTTATTTGCCATAAACTGGTCGTAAATGTAAGGATACATTGATTTCTGCACGCACTCTTTACATTTCAATAATGAGAGTCGAGATTTAAGGATTTAAAGAAAGAAAATACCTACCTATATTTTATTCAAAAAAGTATTCCTACTTATCAAAATACTTATCAAGGCGTAAGAAGGACCCAAAAGCTAAATGCCTTTTTGTCTATATCAATTGTTAATCCATGAAAAATTGTTATTTTTCTAAGTATATAAATTCAATTTTCATCAGTCTATTACAGCTCATATCATTTGACGAATAGGGCAAGAATTTGGCATATAGATGCGTATTAAACAGACGTAGTATAATAGGCATCCGCTAAGAAATAATTTTGGAAAATTAATCTCCTAAGAGGTCGCGTGAATTTTGCGTTTGGCCCCTATATGCACTTTAAGATAAATAATAAGTCATACAAAATATATTTTGAAAATTTAAAACGTAAAATAAACAACCCTTCCAACAGAAAGCTCGCTCAAATCTCAAACTTTTATCATACTCAAGAAAGTATTCAAGACTACGTTTACATAGATTGTGTATGTCAGTCACTTAGTTTTCATAAGGCAGGGTTACTCAAACTTTGTACCCTATTTATAACAAACTTTACTTTACTTACTTAATAAAGAACTTTTGGGAAATTCGTGGTTTTGTGCTCAACAACTATACTACTACTACTTAACTTACTACACCGTCTGACTGGACGATACATTTTTTGGTCATGAACTTCGAGGACCCCGAATACTACGTGTCTAGCTCTATTGACCTACTTCTAGGAGTCGTCGTCTATCGTCCAGTCAGACGGTGTAGTAAGTTAAGTAGTAGTAGTATAGTTGTTGAGCACAAAACCACGAATTTCCCAAAAGTTCTTTATTAAGTAAGTAAAGTAGAGGCGGGTCGCGTGTGACGTGTTCGCGGTATGTTTTTGTACTGAAGTAAATTGCTGATACTTATTTTATTGTAAGGTGTACGGTGTGTAACCGTACATAGCTTTTGCTCGATACTTGTCTTCGTAGGGTTAAATTTTACAAAATCTTAGAACCCGCCGAGCGGTTTTTCTGCCAGCTTATTAACCAGCTGTCCCGGCAAACGTTGTTTTGTCATTTATAAAAAAAACTAAAGGAAAAAAATAAAAAAAAAGATAGTAGGTACTTATCCGATTCTCAGACCTGCTGAGTACCTACCTATGCATATAAAATTTCATAAAAATCAGTCAAACCGTTTCGGAGGAGTATGGTAACTAACATTGTGACACGAGAATTTTATATATTAGATTACTAGCTGCGAACCGCGGTTTCACCCGCGTAAGTCCCGGCCCCGTGGGAATATCGGGATAAAAAGTAGCCTATGTGTTGATCTAGGCCTTACACACACAAACTTTCATTTATAATATCAGTAGGATCAGTCAGTCAGTCAATCAGAACTTTGATGTTTGTTGAAAATTGCAACACATTAAATATGTTTTTTCTTGGATTCTTTCTTTTCAAAATTATTCGGGATTTGTACTTGTATTAGGGACGTCCTGTTTTTCGCAACTAGACCTCTTTGTTTGGTTATTTTTGCGTGAGGATGGAGAAGCGTTATCCAGCACCTATTTATTTATTTATTTTATGTAAAGGAAAGTCTACAGCTAAGTTTAACATACTAAAACAGACCGACCTTCGGCCAACACCACCCTCAAGATTTTGGGTCCACCAGTTTGAGTAACTCTGCCAATATAAAATACAACTTAGAAAAATATTTAGTTATACATTTTTCTGATTGAAATGTTATATATTTTAGTGACATGTGTGCCTTCAATGAGTGCATGCGCTTTGAGCTGTAAGACTGAAGATGGAGCGAGGAGACAAGAGGTAATGGAAAAATAACATTTTATTTTCTTTTAATTTTAAAGTTCACGTTTCATATGGCCAGTGTCAAGTAACTTTGAATCAAGTTTTGGTATTTATTCTTTAAGTTTAGAAACATCATTTTTGGGAGGTATCTATACTATGCCATAATATTATGTTTGTTTCCAAGAATTATTGATCTCTTTTAAGCAACACTATTGATGAGGTAGTAGAAATATACTAATGGGTGATTATTTTTTTGGAAAACGATTCCTGGCTAGGGTAATGAATGATTACTTTCCATAAATCTAATGATGCAGTTTTAGTTTTTGAAAAGAACTTGGCGTCTTTACGTCTGGAGCCAATTAAGACGCGGGTCGCGCGGGACATCATGATTCACGAATCACGACATAACCTAACTATTATATACCTACCTAGCTCCCGCGACTTCTGCCGCGAAGTATAAAGAATATTTATGCAAAATTTGAAGTAGATTAGACCAAGGAATCACGTTGTCCCATACAAACACGTTGCTCCCCTTTTTCACCCCTAAGACCTAAGGGGTAGAATTTCGGAAAATCCTCTCCTATCCTATGCCTATGTCATATTAAGAACACACCTTCCAAGTTTCAAGTCTCTACGATCAGCGGTTTAGATTGTGCGTTGATCCGTCAGTCAATCAGGATTAAGCATTTTATATGTATAGATTTAATACATGGTTTACCTTTCTGTATAATTCAAGGTTGAAGCGATGGCGAACAACCAACAGCCGACACCGAATTGCGTTGCCGTTACTACGATAGTTAGTACAGATCCGCGTAAGTATGTTTTAAGGCCATCTTGCCATCGTGCGACATAAGCAGGAAAGCGGACCCCGCGTGCTCCCGAGAGGGATGCCGGCGGGGGACCGCTTCCTCGTCATTGTTCACTCCGACCAACCAACTAAGACAAGCCGGAGATGAGGAACGGTGGCTTCCCCCTGGAGCACTCGGGACCGCGGGATCGTTACTTCCCGTCACCTCGCCTCAAGGTGCCCTGCGGGTCTAAATATTGTTTTATTGTTGTATATACCTGCGCTCTCTCCATACAAACGTAGTCGACTGTTTCCTTCCTGGATAATGACACGTGCCATAAACATTTGTGCCATAAAACCTATAACTGCCATGACTATACCCCTATTTTTACCCGACTACGGCGAAGCCAAAAGGGAGGGTTATGCTATGACCCGTATGTATGTATGTATGTATGTATGTTCAGCTGTTCCCACCTAACTTCAAAACTACTTATTTGTTTTTTTTTATTTTATAATTATCATAGAAATTAAGAAAGAATCATGGTCATGGCAGTTATAAGTTTTATGCACCAAAAATATTTGTTCTAGTGTTATTATCCAGGGAGAAAACAGTCGACTACGTTTGTAATAGTTTGTATGGAGACAGCCCCCGGTACCCTTTCCTCTTCACGTTTTTTGTTTCAGTACCATCGGCCCCTGTGATCAGCTTTGCATTCTACATCTGTATGCTGCTTATAGTTTTTATACAATTGATAGTTGGTGTTATATCTGCCGCCTTAGCCATTATTAATGCTACGAGAAATCCTACTGAACCTATATTTGGGTTGCCAGGTGAGCATCAAGCTGAAAAAAAAACAAAACAGAAAATGCGAGTCGGACTTGCGCACGTAGGGTATCATGTTGTATGGGAGCCCCACTTTTTTTTCTGTTTTTAATATTTGTTGTCATAGCGGCAATATAAATACATTTTCTGTGAAAATTTCAACTCTCTAGCTATTACGGTTCATGAGATACAGCCTGGTGACAGACAGATGAACAGATGACGGAGATGAAGTCGTAGGAATAGAGTCCCGTTTTTTACCCTTTGGGTACGGAACCCTAAAAGCACGATTATGCATTATGAAAGTTTTGCTTTCATGACAATATTTAATAATGACGACTTGCTATAAGAACATTTTAGTTCAACGGACATTATTAAAGATATTTTTCTCTAGACACTATTACCTCAATCCGAACTGAAAATATGTAGAGCCGCCTTTTATGAAGTTGAAAATGTTTAGTAGATTGTATCATACGGGAGTAAACTAATATTCTTACGGCGAGGACGTTATTTTGCAGCCAAGTGTCGGAACCTTCACTATCTTCAGCGAGTTATGACTCCCACTTGAGCGGTTTTTTTATCTTGATCGTAATTAAAAAATGACTAATAAAATTTCGGTATCTACTGAAATTATCTACTGCATTATCATTTTTATCAATGACGATTATTTCATCACCAAAGGAATTTACTTTGCACCGTACAAAATACGTAAGAATAAGAAAAATTATTTCATAGATAAGAGAAAATAAGGGGTATTCCCTCTATCCTCCAAATGCTATCCCCCAAATAGGGAATGATAGTTGATGATGGGATAGTGGGAATCGTCGTGGCATTACCCTCCAAATTAATAATCTAGTCAATTTGAGGGATAATGGGATATTAATCGTCATTCGGAAACGGAATCACAAAAATATGTCTTAGCAGAAAGCAAGGACTTTTCCGCCCATGGTTGAAAAGTAGTATATTTCAGCACATGTGCAGAAAAGTTACTAGGAAAGGGTCTATCTTAACAGAAAGTAGTACTTTTCCGCCCCTGGGTGTGGAATAAAATTTGAATTTTGAGAAATCACAATTGCTATTACGTCCGTCCCTTACATAAGTTTATTTTTATATTTTTTCAAATTTTTGTTTCTTTTCTAGGTTGCCTATATTCAAACGTAATGACCATGGTCTTAGGTCTTACCACTATGCTAATGTTCGGCATTTATTGGGCATCCTCCGGGTTGAAAGAACATTTAGCAGTGTCCTACATTGCCCAGGGCGTTTATACCCCTTCGGCTGGACTGGGATTTTCATATTGGTAACTATAAATAAATAAATAAACCCTGTATGTATAGCCCTGTGTAAAATTCAGTCCCTTAGTCGGTCGATCAGTCAATCAGTTTGTTGATCAGTCAGTTAGTCAATCAATCAGTAAGTCGAACAGCCGGTCGATCAGTCAGTCAATCAATCAGTCGATGAGTTAGTTGATTAGTCAGTTGATCATTCAGTTCATCAGTCAGTTGATCAGTCAGTTGATCAGTCAGTTCATCAGTCAGTCAATCAATCAGTTAATCAGCCAGCCAATCCGTCAGTCGATCAGTCAGTCAGTCAATCAATCATGAGTCGATCAGCCGGTCGATCAGTCAGTCAATCGATCAGTCGATGAGTTAGTTGATTAGTCAGTTGATCATTCAGTTCATCAGTCAGTTGATCAGTCAGTTAATCAGTCAGTCAATCAATCAGTTAATCAGCCAGCCAATCCGTCAGTCGATCAGTCAGTCAGTCAATCAATCAATAAGTCGATCAGCCGGTCGATCAGTCAGTCAATCAATCAGTTCCGTCTTATTAACTCACTCACTTTTCATATTATGAGATTTACCTAGTAGGATTTTAGTAGGTTTTTTTTAAATATAAAAAATAATTATTTTCCAGGATACTAATAGGATCAATAATATGTAACTGCGCAAACGTCGGCCTAATTGTTCTTAGATCGTATCTATTGGAAAAGGACCCTCCGCCGCCCACCATCAAAGTTGAGAACCACTCGGACGGCACTATATTTTTGTATTAAATTATTTAAACGTATTCTATCCGTTGTCTGGCCTAATTGTTCATGGCGCTAGATGGCGCTGTGTTAAATGTTCTGTAATATTTATTTATTAAATTTAATTACTTAAAATTACATGGGAAAATTATTTTAGTTTGTTAATCTTCTCAAATCAAAATATAACATAATATTTAAAACAACAAAATATAACCTTAAGATAAAGTAAGTAAAATAGGATCAAAGTGAAAACAAAAAACGATCTATATGGAAACAAAAGACGATCGAGATCTAAACAAAAGATAATCAAAATGGAAACTAGAGATGATAGAAATGAAATTTCAATGAGCAAGATACCAACGGAGACGTTCTTTCTCATATTTTGACATAAAATTAAATACTTATATCATGACCAATTCGTCGATTAAATTAAATAGGTATAAACAACACACGCGCTATCAAAAGTCGCCATTTTGTTGACCCAAAAAGTTTGCTCGCAGTTCCTGCAAAACCCTTTCGTAAGAAATTTCTTACGTCTCATTGAGTTAACTCTTATTCTTTTTTAACTATTGGTTACCTAAAATTTCTAAATGTTCGAATTTCCAAAAGTCGTAGAGCAAAACTTAATTGATTGTGGAGATGCACAGAAGTAACTCAACCGCTTTCTTATATATCTAACTAGCGACCCGCCCCGCGCAAGGTTATATTATGCATTTATTATACATAAAAACATTCCTCTTGAATCACTCTATCTATTAAAAAAAACCGCATCAAAATCCGTTGCGTAGTTTTAAAGATCTAAGCATACAAAGGGAATAGGGACGACGAAAAGTGGCTTTATTTTATACTATGTAGTAATACAATTATTGTATTATTGCATCAGTCGACATTGTTGTTACCAAAGCTTGTAAACAAACATAGTCAAATTTGAATTGTCTTGAATATAGACAGACAGTTGTGTTTAATAATCTAATCCAACAGGTATAGGTAAGGTTAGGTTATACGGTGCTAGTCACTCGTTGATTACATGCAAATTGAAGCAGGCGCGGAGCGGCGCGCGGCGCTTCCTACATGAGTGCCTGTAGACTTTATGTAGTAAAAGGCACAAACTGAAGCGATAACTAATCTTCTTACAACCTCGATAATACACGCCTAGATGGCGCTGTGTGTAAACTATCCTGCATTTTTTTACATTTTTTGAAATGACCAAGACGTATTTTCAAAATGACCAAGACGACGTATTTTGCTAAACTTTAGTATTACATTATTAAGAATAATATTAGTTCTAAGCTGTTATATTAAACTAAGCTTTTTGACGACCCAGTTGGCACAATGATCATTATGCCGGACTGCCAAACACAGGGTTGCGGGTTCGATTCCCGCCTCAGACAAGTATTTATATGTTTAGACATTTGTCTGTGGTCTGGTTGTTTCTATGTATTATAGGTATATATTTACAAGAGAAAAGTATATAAGTAGAATATCCGTTGTCTAGCACCCATAACACAAGTCTAGTTACTTAGCTTGGGGCTAGATGGCGATGTGTGGAATGTCCTGCAATATTTATTTATGTAAAATGTCCTGCATTTTTTTTACACTTTATAAAATTATCAAGACGTGTATTTTGTTAAACTTTAGTATTACATTAGTGGGAGAAGAATAAACATTAGTTCTGCGTGAATCGGCGTTACTCATTATAATCAATTGCTGTTCGTTTGTGTCTCTAAAAGTCAAGAACGGCTGGATCTATTTAGCTGATTGAAATGTTTGCCGTAGTCCAGGGAAGGTATAAACGGTGAGTAAGATCGGACTTACGCGGGTGAAACCGCAGAGCGCAGAGAAAATGTTAAGCCTCGTCGTCTTACCAGCACGTTTAATTGGTCATTCGCTAACCTACACAAATTATGAAAAAAAAAAACAATCAATCACCAGGAAGGAACATAGAACACGATCAAAGTATTAGCTAGAAAATATAAATTTCAGAAATGGGCGACCTTATCGCTGAGAGCGTATTCTTTGGACGGAAAAGAACCATTTTTGACGTGACGTCTTATAAATCAATTAACACCAGCATTCACAAAAAAGTGTGGCGTCATCGCTCCCGTTACCTAATTGACAAGTTAACGATAATACGTTGCTATGGTTACCATAAATGTTTTCTTATGACGTTGTCACGTAAAATTGTCGTCCGTAAACCGACTTTACAGACAACAAGTATTAATATTTTTCATCAGTTTCTTTTGACATGTTTCAATGAAACGCTAATCTCTCAACACTTACACTATCCACTGTCCAAGTAAAACCACGGTCAAATTCCGCCGGCTGCCTCCCGCATGGCTCCGGGTCGGCAACGACTCCCTCGCCAATTTGGAGTCCCCTCATCAATCATCAGAGAACATTGCACTTGACACAATATGTTGATCGTGTTATAGTTGGGTTTGGGTAGAACAATTACATTGGGCTTTTTATTATGCAAGGAAATGAAAAAGGAAATTTCGAATTATTACTAACCAGAAAACGTAACGGGTTAGGTTTGGAATATCCAGTCAAAAATTACCCAGATTATTTGAATTCGGTCATTTTAACTGGCCCTAAAATAGTTTTCTAACTCAAATCGAGATTAAAATGCATCTAAAAGACATAGAGGTATAAGAGGATCAAAGTGGAAACAAAAGACGATCTAAATGGAAACAAAAACGATCGATAAGAGGATCAAAGTGGAAATAAAAGACGATCTAAATGGAAACAAAAGACGATCGATAAGAGGATCAAAGTGGAAACAAAAGACGATCTAAATGGAAACAAAAGACGATCGATAAGAGGATCAAAGTGGAAACAAAAGACGATTTAAATGCAAACAAAAGACGATCGATAAGAGGATCAAAGTGGAAACAAAAGACGATCTAAATGGAAACAAAAGACGATTTAGATGAAAACAAAAGACGATCTATATGGAAACAAAAGACGATCAAAATAGAAACAAGATTGATCGAAGACATGATCGAAACGAAATATTAATGCGCAATAAAACGAAAGGAGTCGCTACTTCTTATATTTTGACATATTATGTCACGCACAACCGATTCGTCGTTTTGACACCAAGGTGTCAGTAACTGTCAAACATTAAAAATATAGGAGCAAGACACGCGTAACGCGCAATTCTATCAAAAGTCGCCATTTTGTTGACCCAAAAAGTTAGCTCACACTTTCTGTAGGTAAAACCCTTTCGTAAGGAGTTTATAACTTTAAGTTTACTCTTTTCCTTTTTTAACTTTTGGCTTCGCACGTTTTGTGCATACTAATAGCCAGATAATAGTCTGCAGTAGCCGGTTGCGGGTCCGATTCTCGCCTCAAAACGTATTGTTTATGCGTAATAAAGTATTTTACAAAATAAAGTATTACGCCCGAATACTAAAATGCTACTTATCTTAAGTGGTGGTTAATTTGACATTTAAGTGTATGCTTCAATAAGATATGAGCGTCTTAAATATTTGGGGGACCCCTAAATATTTGAGAGTTGTTTGAGTATTCAGGCATCACTTCACTATCACTACCTACATAGTATAAAATAAAGTCACTTTTCGCCGTCCCTATGTCCCTATGTCCCTATTTCCCTTTGTATGCTTAATAGATCTTTAAAACTACGCAACGGATTTTGATGCGGTTTTTTTAATAGATAGAGTGATTAACGAGGAAGGTTTTTAGATATATACATGCATAATACAGCCGTGCGAAGCCGGGGCAGGTCGCTAGTTAGTAATATAAGTATAATATAATTCTAACTGTTCCAGGTCACCATACCACAAGTTTAGTTGCTTTTAAATAAAATATAAAATGTCACCGAAATGATGCAATTTAAGTTAAAATGAATTTAAAAAATAAAAAGATATCACAAGAACAACGCATGACTGTACTTTGCAGTGAAAAACTCCATTAATAAATTGAACCTCACATAAAATTCTTCTTAGAAATATAAAAGACACTTCAGTAAAGTAGCTCTTAAACTTTTAACTAAGTACCTAAGAGGTTATTTTGTAGAATGACCGCGGACGTAATAAAGTAACTTTATTCTTCCTTTGTGCTATATTGTGGTTTAAAGTTTATGATCATAGACTTTTCATAGTGTGTTACCTTTTCCAATTCTCGTAAATAATATTGTGTAAATTACATTTCAATATCATCCCGATTGCATTTCGATTGCAAAAGATACCTTCAAAGTCAGTTTTTTTTTTATAAAAAGCTAACTTTAAAGGTATTTTGAGCTACTTTGAGGGTGTTATTTGTGATCGAAATGCAATCGAAATGATATTGAAATGTAATTTAAACAATGTGATTGAGAGAGAATTGGCCTTAAGATCATTCTGATAACCCAGAGGTCACTATCAGAATGATCTTTCCGCTGAAATACAATTTTTAGTTGGATGACACGAAACCAGAGAGTCCACTCTACTGGACAACATAAAAGAATGAGCAAGTAGCTAAAATGTTTGGATGTCTGGATGATAAGCCACTAACGGCCTCGGTTCCACCCGTGTAAGGACCGATCCTATGGGAATATTAGAATTTAAACTAGCCTATGTTATTGACTACGTTTTAATATATTCATATTAAAGTTTCATAAAAATCACTCTAGTAGTTTCAGAGCCTTAAACAAATAAAAACTTAAGAGGTGTCAAGGGACACCCGGATAAAACGAAGTTCCTTTCGATTAATTAGTGAAGCAAAAGGTATTAATCTTATTAATTTTTTTTTAAATAATCGTCGCGACTCCACACTGTCCACTGCGAAATAGAAAGACGAAACGAAAATAACTGGCTTGCTTTCTATGAGAGAGATAGAGAGACAGACAGAGAAACACGCGCACGCCGCATGGCTTAAAACTATAGCAAAAAGTGTCGTTACAACTTTTGGTCTTAATTTTTTTCCATCTAGCCGTGGTCTAGCCCCATTTCGCCACGCGCGATAAGAAACTTTCATTCCAAAACTTTTGTTCCAATACAAAAAAAAAAACAAAAAAAACTGCAAATGCAACTCCTGTTTTAAGAAGAATTTCCAACGAGTCACATCCAGCGTAACAGAAATTTACTTATTAGTAACAGTATGACCAGATATGAAGTAACTGATTGAAACCCAAAAAAAAGCTTTCAAAGTTAGTCTCTTTTGCCCCCCTAGATTGTGATATCGATGAACTCGATCTGTGAGCGAGCATCGTGCGTAAAAGACCGTGCGTGTAAATAAAGTTAATGATGTAAAAAAATCACCGTTACCATGCCATTGGAGGACGACGGGCGTCGCGTCGGGCTGGCTCTGGCTTCTTCGTGAGGGAATTGCGTCTATAAATTATACCTGAGCCTGTCGTAGCTAACACGTGCGTGGAGTGTGGCCACACTCGTAGGAACAAGCGGTTAACAAAAGATCAGGTGTTCCCGCTAAGTGGAGTCACACCAATTTTATTTTTTATAGTAAGTAATAGCGTCTGAGTAGACCATCGTCACACGATGGTAAGTGACGACGCGGTCTAAGATGTAGCATGCTTTCCTAGAAGATACCTATACGCTCGTGACTCAAAGACCCCTGAATAAAAGTACACAAATGTTTAAAAAAACTAGTAAACTACAAAACAGGACGAAAGAAAAAAATCTGATTAGAGAAGACAACTTCTAGATTTGAAGGAAAATATCTGAATTTTACACCAAAAGCTATTCTATTCTCTTTTATTACGCGGATGATACTCATTAGGTGCAAATGCTATTACTATTACCTCGCTGAATCAATCAATAATTCCATAGAAAAAATTAAATATAAAAATTACAATTTTTTTTAACATTTTTTTTAATTAAAAATTACAAAAAATTATTAACGCTAACGCTAATACAGCTTAAAGAAATACGTTCCAGACAGGCGTTTAGAACGAGGTATATTTTTTTATTTATAATATATTACTAGCGACCCGCCCCGGCTTCGCACGGCTATATTATGCATGTATTATACATATAAACCTTCCTCTTGAATCATTCTATCTATTTAACCGCACCAAAATCCGTTGCGTAGTTTTAAAGATTTAAGCATAGGGATATAGGGACATAAGGACAGAGAAAGCGACTTTGTTTTATACTATGTTGTGAAGTGAAGAGAGATTAGATAACTGACTCCTTCATTCTCTCTTTCTCTTATAATATTTCGTAACGCGTAACGCTTTACTTTTTATCTCGGCTATTCGTCCCTCACCGAACCGTGATAAGGAACTTCGTTAAAAAAAAGTTAAATTACTTGGGTATTTCAAAGTTGTTGGTTTCAAATCTCTGAAACTATGGCCTCACATTGACTGAAATATATTTGATACGACCATAAATTAAGAAACTCCTGTATAAGTAGGTAAGCTGTAAAAATGTCTTGCACGCACACTAATAAACCTTAGACACGAAGTTTTTAATGTATATGTTACGGGGATGTTATCAAGTGAGTAAATCTACATAATTGGTCTTAGATGTGTTTTATTGTTATATATTACTAGCGACCCGCCCCGGCTTCGCACGGCTATATTATTCATGTATTATACATATAAACCTTCCTCTTGAATCACTCTATCTATTAAAAAAACCGCATCAAAATCCGTTGCGTAGTTTTAAAGATTTAAGCATACATAGGGATATGGGGACAGAGAAAGCGACTTTGTTTTATACTATGTAGTGATGATAGTATTATATTTCGTTTTAAGAGGATCATGAGTTTTCGATACGCAGCGCGAATAGGTATTTTCAAAAATGACCCGTATCGTGCGAGAGAGTTTAAGTTCGGACGTAATTGCCTTCATTTTGCTTTCAAATAATGTTGCGGGTCGTAACGTTTTTACCCCCTTTATTCTTTACAAAATGAAATAAATTTGGTCTCATTTAATTCACTGCATCTTATTCTAGGTTTATACGTTTTTCTTTTTTGGTAATTCAGTTTAGTCTATTAAAATTGAAACGCTCGATACAGTTTTTAAGTCAAAAATATAGATATTCAGATACTTATAACTTTTATCCAATATTTCTTTATATAAAAACGGTTAAACCTAGTGTTCCATTAGATCTAAAACATTTTCAAAATATTATCAAAATCGTTTATGGGGGGGTGGGTGGAAACGTTACCGCTTTTTGTATGGAAATTTACAGCCTCACACTGGTCCTAACTGTCCGAGGCTAGTGGCAAAACACAAGATGCAATTTGCAGCGTCCTCCCGCCCACTAAAAGGCATGCAATTTTAAAGGGTTTGTATAATTATTGAGATATTGGATGAAATGCTAACATTTTTTGTCGTGTGCTTGTCCAAATAAATGTTTTTCTATTCTATTCTATTCATTAAGGTTCCGCTGGTGGTTAATTATATTAAATTAAATACGCGGAACCTTAAGTTTAGAATTAAAAAAAAACCCGAATTTATCCCGTATAACTTTCACATGGCTGAACCGATTTTGATCAAACATAGCTACAAACACTTCCGGCTGATTCACCTTTCAAATAAAAGAAACACAATCAAAATCGGTTTAGCCGTTCGGGAGCCACGATGCCACAGACACACACACTAACACCCTGTCGTTTTTGCGTCGGGGGTTAAAAATAATGCACATTCTTTTTTTCTCACTATACATGGATGACATTTTGATAATAGGACGTTTTGCTACTAGAACATTTTGATCCTGTGTCATCCTAATTAGGACGTTTTACTACTAGGCGATTTTGATCTTGCGTCGTTATGATAGTTTTAGTTTTAGTTTTACGGGGCTGTTTCCGCACTTAGCTTCATTATTTGGGCCATTGTGCGTGTGTGTATATCCTACTTGTCACTCCAACCATCCCAGGTGCTCCCAGAAAGCTAGCAGCCTTTTCAGGTTGCTACAGGCCTCCGGAAGAGATGTCGGCGATTGAAGAGACCGAGCCCGTTGATCAGCCACGCTACTGCACTCCATGAGCACGTGTTGTGGGTTTTCTTCTGCCTCCATGCATCCCCTGCACAGAGGGCTATCTGTAACACCTATGGTAAATAAGTGTTTGTTTAATGCACAATGACCGGTTATAACACCTATGATCGTTCGGATTTCGTTTCTTTTTAGTCTAATGATGCTGCGGGCAAGTTTTTTAGGTGCTTCCGGGACTGCACTTTTTGTTTGCCTGCAGGTTTCGCTGTTTCTCCATTCTGTTTTGTGTGTTTCTTCGGTTTTTTGGCGTAGCCATGTTTTTTGCGTCGTTATGATATAATGGAGGACATTTTGCATTTAGGTCTTTCCGATATGTAAGGAATGAGGATTAGTGTTAGTGACACCAATAAACATAACAATAAAATAAGACAAACTAAAAAGAATCACAGTAATAAATTGATAACTTTTATATATCTACCAAAGTATATGATATCAAAACGGCAAACGGACCCAATCTAAAATAACATCGTATTCACATTATAGTTTCGTGAAGTGAAGCGAAAATTCTGAATTGAAACGATGATTTAATCAAACCTAAAGATATTTAACATTATAGAGGTTTAAAGATAACATCATAAATCTTTCAAACAGTTTGATTGAGCCTTGCCAAATTGGCATTTGTACAGATATTTGTTTTGGAATGGCTGTTTCTTATAATAAATACCTACCTATTTATTTTCAAAATAAAAAGTACCTGCACAAGGATTTAATCCGTTGTCAATAGAATATTAAAATACTATTAGTATTTGTAAATAAAGATTTGTAAATACACACTTAACATACAGACCAGAAATAAATTATCTTATGTGACATCCAGAGGAAATAGAGATTTAAACAGTTTTTCCAGGAACAATGTTTAATAAGCATAATAGAAAATAGGTTCTTCTTTTGGAACAATGAAGTTCATATTGTAAGTTGCTTTAGTTGCCCGGCACTGCGCTTGGTCAGGTTTAGCTACATCTTCAACTGTACTTCGTATTCAGAAATAGGCAAATATTACACTTACGTATATCAGGATCATCATCATAGTTTGAGACGGTAATCGAACCCGCTTAATAAAGTCCCTCTGTATAAGGGGTGTCTAACTGGATTTCCCTATGGAAAATCCATCCATTTCGAAAATTGCAGATATTGTGTTAGCTGGCCAGACATAAAATAATTAAACACGTAGGTACATTTTTATTAAGTTTATTTGGTGAGGTAGGACACTTTTTCAATAGGTAGGTAACACTAACAATAATAAGTTTTGTTCTAACTGCAGGTCAGTTCTGCTAAATTATTAAAAAAGGAGAGGTAAATTTAATTGTAGGATCTGGAAACTTGAATTCTTTTGATTTTCATTTATCATTTATGTCTGATGTCAAATTCGTTGTATTTATTTTAAGAATAGACTAAATTTTAATAAATAATTTATTATGTTCCATTTGTTCACATAAATACGAACTACGAAAAAGGATAGCTAGTTTTCTAATACTCAAAGTCAAGGGTGCCTTGCAGATTGGTTACTGCAAGTGCCCGAGAAATGAAAATTTGAAAAATACGTCTAAATATTTTTTTGTGATTTAGATTCCGACTGCGGGCCGCATTCGGCCCGCGGCCCGTATGTTTGATATGACTGCTCTATGTTGATGTTCCTTCTGTACCTCTATCATATAAACTATCTTTGATCGAACCTCTATTGAAATCGGGGCGTCGGAATTGACAGCGATTGGTTAGTTCTGCCACGTTGTGTCGTTCATTAGAGATATTGGGAAAACTAACAATCAATGTTCGTGGCAATTTCTAACTACGACCAGCTAGCTGCTGGTTTCTGTAGGTATTTGTTAGGTAGACTGGACGCTCGGTAGTTTAGTATTGAGAGCGTGAACGCAGGAGTGATATTTCACTGTTGAATATTTTTAGTCATTAATTGTGAAATTATTCTTAGTCTTATTTTCCAACAAAAAAAAAAAACAAATGCACTAATATACCATTGAACTTATTGGGATCATACCAATTATAAACAATGAAACGGAAATTATTTAATTTGACTAGAGATAAATAACAAACAAAACAAAAGAACGACGCTTTAGACTTTAGACATTAGCTTTAGACCACCCGCTTAGACGAGAGTTTGCGACGATTTTAACTCATTTTTTATTGCCATTAAAAAACTTCTTGTTTGTATGTACGTTTGCGTAGGTTTAAGTCAAATTTAAATGCATTTCCCTCAATGATTTCTCTATATATTTTTCTTAGATTTTTTTTTGAAAATGCATTTCCCAATGCATGTTTTTAGAAAACATTTTTTAGAAATAAAAAAGTTTCAAATTAATGCAACACACAAAAATACCTAAATCTGTGATAGAAAAAAAGCAATCTGCATTATTACGAAATTATGGTACTAACTTTTGTTTTTTGATTTGTCAATGTTTTCAATCTCAAACCTACCTTAATCCCTTCCATTAAGATGTATTTTCAAACGGACAGTTTAGAATAAAAATCAAAAGTTTATAGCACCCAGTTGTACGAAATCCGGCTCATCTGTGATGTTGTAAAATATTCTTTATTGTTATAGGCGTAAGGGCGTTGTTATAAATTCAGTGTTCGTCCTTTGCGAGTCCAAACTTCGGACGATTATGTTCAAAATGAAATGTTTTAAGGGAGTTCCACTTGGGGTTTTGCGGTTCAAAACTTTTACAAAACATAAACTGTACAATTTAGCTGTCCCCGCTAAATTTTACTAACTGCAGCTACTAACCGCGTCGCTGCGATCCTTTCATGTCTTGCAAACAACAGACATAATTATCTATACCTACTAATATAATAAAGAGGAAATATTATTTGTTTCTTTGTTTGTCCGAATTTGATGACACTTGGTATGAGGATACTTTTATCTCGATATTCCCACGGAATTGGAAGTTACGCGGATAAAACCACGAAGAATGAACATGTGCAAACCGTTCACACTTTGTTACTTCATCAACTGGCAGACAGATGGCGCCATATTGAAAATGTATGAATCGGCCTCATTTATGCCTCTCTGCCAGTTGTTAGACAAACTCTTAATTAAGTTTCCAACATGGACATAGCACGACCACTATTAGTTATAAATTAATTACCTTTTGCAACATTTTGTGGTAAATTTTCAGGTGACATAATGATTTAATGGTATTAGAGATTGTGTAGGAATTCAGATTTTAATCAAGCTTGTGTTTAGTTTCGGCTGGATGTTAGGTTATTTAGGAAAATACCCGAGTACAGTCAGTAGCCAAAAGTTATTTACCATCAGTTTTAACCAGGATATGTCCTGGATAACGACCTGCTTGAATAAAACATTGACAGATGAAACTTTAGAACGTAGCGGTGACAAGTCACTTTTGAATTTGACTGTGTGCACGCTTAATTACTAAAAATAATAAAACCTAAAGAAAATTAATATTGCAAGACACACACACACAGCATCATATATCTCTAAGCTAATTAACAAAGTTTGTGTGATGGTAACCATACAAATGATAAAGTAATGATCTAATTATGTAAGTACTTATTTTTTGTAAATAAATACTTTGAAAACTTACACACGGAAGCACCCAGACCACAACAAATAATGTTTATGGAAATAATTTTTTACATAAACATTTTTCGACTGCCGTAATCAAACCCACAACCTTGGAAGTTCCTCCACAGATTATAAAAAAGCTGTGTAAAAAAAGCTGTAGGTCTAGGTACCTACTAGTCTAATAGGTTTGGTGCGATGTAGAACACGCTTTTTTTTATAAAAAAAAATACTGTATTTTCACCACAACGGGAGGTTTGGAGTTATGCGTAATGGCATGGCAGACATTTGCGCGGGTCGTGTAAGGAGATTATATCATTTTAGGGTTCCGTATCGGAAATTAAAACATGATGTGTGGTTAAAAATAGAATTTTTAAAAGGTGTTAAGTTAAAAAAAGGCTTAAGGCCATATCGGCAATTTATACTTTTAGCCATTACTTTGTACTTTGTGTATTAGTTTTCTATGTTCTTTCTTGTGTTGTTCAAATAAAGTGTTCCATAAAATTACGCATTTAAGTAAATGTGTAAGAAACTTCAAACTTTTTAATTTCCAAATATTATTAAAAAATATTTCACCTGATTTTATTTGACGTGTGTGACAATGTACTTGACTTTTTAATTTCCGGTAATATTTATAAGGAAAAATGCGTCTCCTAAAATTGTACAGCGAAGTTTTTGTTTTAGCCGGTGCAATTTTTAGAGACGCACTTGTCCCTGTATACATTTCCAGAAATATTTTACTAAGTATAAAACTCTACAAATCTCACACTCGCTTCGGCCGTCTATAGAACTAAAGTTTCGGAACTGGTTCCGTACGAGACTTTTAATTTACTTGTATGGAACTAGTTCCGATGTAGGATTTTAATTTCCTTGTATTGAACTGGACTATCAAAGGCATTAAAAATGTAATTTAGAAATAAAGCACACGATAAAATTTGACTAAAATATCATCATCATGGCGTATGGCATTCATCCTGCGTGGATCAAACCTCTATATCCAAGTTTTTCAGCCAGCTTGCGGCGGCAGTTGTAAGTTTATGAACTTCCGACATTCCACCGGGAAAACGGCGAAGTGGGCATAATCATTCGTTTACCACATGGGAAAGGGTTTGGTCAGGTGCTCCGCAATCGCACTGTGGTGACTCCTTTAGTCCCCATTTATGAAGGTGGTGGTTAGTTTTTCCGTGGTTGGAACGAAATCGGTTCACTAAAATACGATAAAATGAACGGAGCGCAGACTGACCACACGAGAGACCCGCTAATGCCAACAGTTTTTGTCCTCCTAAGATACCTCAAACCGTAGCTTAATTCAATCCCGAGATCCAATTTTTTCCGTTTATTGAATAGCCAGGTCAAAAAAGTTATTGGGAAATTCCCGACCCAATCCAGCGATTTTTTATGAACTTGACAAATCTCAAATACTTTTTGAGATTTGTCGTCAACCGACCAATTTTGAAAATTCAAATTGCACTTTGAAGAACTCTGGCAGACGCACATTTTGACATATTTTTCATACGCGTACCTCTTATATCTGCGAAACTACAGGCAAATATTAAATTTCAAAAATAGGGGCACTATTACGTGCTATTACTCGATCACGATAACATAAACATTTTCAACTTAACCAAAATCGTTAAAAAAGAGAAAAATCCAACATTTCCTTAAGGTGAAAGGGTACCGGTGCTCTCTCCATACAAACGTAGTCGACTGTTTCCTCCTGATTAGCTGTTGAGTTTCCTAAAATTAATAAACAAATAAAAACATTTGTGCTAGTGTCATTTTCCAGGGAGGAAACAATCGATTACGTTTGTATGGAGAGAGCGTCGGTTTTAAATACAAATAAACCAGTGAATATTTGCTTCCAAATTGAACGTTTAGCACAAATAATAACCAAATGTTTACATCTTAACCTACAGAACCACTTCATCTGAACAACGTCTCACACTTCATTCCACCAAATTCCGTAATATTCTTTAAGAGAGTGTCTTTGTGTAATGAAATGTCAAACGCTTGTGAAAACATTACATGATGAGAGGTTTCCGTACAATATTACGTTTAAATTATTTAGGGACATGTTTATTCTTATTTTTTCTTTGGAATTTCGTCACTTTGATCTTTATCGGAAATTTGGAAAATATTGGAAAAATATTTCATTTAATTTTCATCTTCCAAGAGGCTTCCATTAATGTTGTTGATTTTGTATATAACTTACTAGCGACCCGCTCCGGCTTCGCACGGCTATATTATGCATGTATTATACGTATAAACCTTCCTCTTGAATCAGTCTATCTATTAAAAAAACCGCATCAAAATACGTTGCGTAGTTTTGAAGATCTAAGCATACAAAGGGACATAGGGACGGCGAAAAGTGACTTTATTTTATACTATGTAGTGATGACTATCTGTGGTCCACGGTTTCACCCGCGTAAGTCTCGATCCCGTGGAAATATCAAAATAAAAAGTAGCCTTTCTCGAAAAATGGACTATCCAATACATTTTTTTTTTCAATTCGAACCAGTAGTTCCTGAGATTAGCGCGTTTAAACAAAGAAACTCTTCAGCTTTATAATATTAGTATGGTATGTTAAGAGTAATTATATTGGTCTTATGTAATCTTGAAGCCGGAAACTTTAACTCATGCTTTCCGGACGCTATAGTGCCTGAGACATATATTAGATACATGTCAATACGTTTGTAGCCAACAGCCGCGAGTTTTTTCACGATATTTTTCTTCACCATAATATATAACAGAAATGTTGATGGCGGATATACATTTTTCATAAGGAAATTCCTTTGTTGCTCGGGCAGTTCATACCCACGACCTTAAGAATGAAAGTCAAGATATCTGAGGATACCATTAGGCAAACACCACTCGAAATAAATTAATAGATAAGTTTGTTAAATCCAATAGTTTGTCCTCAGTTTGGCTTGTCGTGACGTTGTTAGTTAAAAGGGATCGTACTAAGGATTAAATAGTAGGGGCATTATTTCTAAGTAAGTAACTAAGGGTCATCAGACCCTTCCTAGACATACTAAAACATTGTTTACATGACAAACTAGCATCTCTAAGCCCTTAAACAAAACACAAAACTTAATATTTACTGCGCTAGCACATATAAACTAATACGCATAATTTACATGAATTTACTATTTACCAACAAACATAAAATATTATGTGTTCCTTGAACCCTAAATAGGTAGGAAGTACCAGTATTTACTAACATTTCCCAGATTAAAACAAGGAAAATAACAAAATAAGCAAGGGTGCTCTCTTTACGGTCAAGCAACATAGTACCTAAGCTAAAGACCCAATGTTTACAAACAAATGAACTTTATAACTTTACCTACCTATACATTTATCTATAGAAAGCTACTATCGGGCAACCGGCTTTGAAATATACTAGGTACATACTACAATTAAAATCAAAACAAAGCCCGCCGATCGCCCGACTCTTAGTCGTCCGCGACACACCTACTTAAAGTAACAAGCAGAATTATCAGTGTCTAGTGATTAAAGAAGCTAGGCCACAGTTGCCCTGCATATAGTTGAAAAAAGAAAACATTTAGATAATCATATATTTTGAATTTATTATTTATAGCGACCCGCCCCAGCTTCGTACGGCTGTATTATGCATGTATTATATCTAAAAACCTTCCTCGTTTATCACTTTATCTATTAAAAAAACCGCATCAAAATCCGTTGCGTAGTTTTAAAGATCTAAGCATACAAAGGGACATAGGGACATATGGACGGCGAAAAGTGACTTTATTTTATACTATGTAGTGATGATAGTGATGTTGTAAAGCACGATTTTTTAAATTTCTGCAATACTTTTAAGCTTTAATAGTAATCAAGGTAATTTTTTTATAGTAACTAAATATTTGAGCAAAAAAAAAAAGAAAAAAAAGCTACTAGTCAAAAGTCAATTTTTTTACCTAGACCACATAAAATCGTCTTAAAAACTAAGTTAGGATGTGTGCCTTCGGAACGCGCCCACCAATGAGAAGAAGGCACAAGAAACTCATGGGTTTTTTTTTCATGTGATCACGCTCACAATGGTCAATATTACAAATATTTGAAAGTATTATTTGAAATGGAGCAACTAAAGTCACGTCCATGGGTTCTTATCATTAAGGTAAGACGAAGTACCTATAGTAAAATATTGTATGCTCAGTGTGGTGAACTGTTGTGACAATAATATTAAGCATTATCATCGGGTCATGTATACAGTTTCACGATAAATGATTTCTATTCTATTCTATGCATTTGAAGGAAGCTGATCAGATTCCTTTAAATGCGTTACGGTATGCGTCAAAGTAAAGCGTGTAGTACAAATTGCTTGTATTTTTTTTTAAGTATTTGAATACCGTGAAACACTTATTATTTCAAATCAAATCAAATCTAATAGTAATTAGCTTTTTGCATAAATATAGGATGTTACAACATTTATTTTGCCCACTTTTAATTACAACTCAAATCTATCCCCTTTTTTCATCCCTAAATCCATCCCCTAAGGTGACATTCGGTTCACGCACGATCAACCTTTATGTGTGTAGTTATTTTATGTTTGGCAATGTACTCGCGTTGTTTTCTCTTGATATCTTGTTACACGATACATTTGTCTCAACCCTTTAACACCTTTGTTATTGGATATTTTTATACGGGGGCATTACCGGGGGGTGGGAAGGGGTGGGTTTTTATGACGTTTGTTAAGGTACCTATGTTTTTTTTATAGAATGTGTGGGTTTTATGTGAGAAAGCTTGGGACCTAGTTTAGGTACTATATTCTTATTACAATTTGTGTTTAATCGATGAAAAATTGAACTTAACTTTGATTTGTCATACTACGTTTGTTGCCAGGAATTAATCTCTATCAGCAACATTATCGATTGATATTAAGGTGAAAGGGTACCTGCGCTATCTCCATACAAACGTAGTCGACTGTTTTCTCCCTGGATAATGACACTAGCACAAATATTTTTGTGCCATAAAACCTATACCTAACTGCCATGACTATGCCCCTATGTTTTGGTTTTTTTTCATTTTCTAATTATCATAGAAATTAAAATAAAAAAATAACAAAAAATTAGGGCATGGTCATGGCAGTTATAAGTTTTATGCACTAAAAATATTTGCTCTAGTGTTATTATCCAGGGAGAAAAAAGTCGATTACGTTTGTAATAGTTTGTATGGAGAAAGCCCCCGGTATCCTGCTTAGGCTTTTGCCTGCATTATCGTCAACTCAGGGTTTGAGTTTTTCAAAATCCTTTCATTTTCTTAGCGGATGTTTACGTTATTACAGCTATCTGTTTTTAATTATTAGTCAACTAGTTAGTCAGAAATTAGTAGCAGCACTTCGCACTTAGTAGCAAGCTTCTAAATTTATATTGAACAACAGTAGAAGCAAAGCACGAGCTGTGGTTGGTGCCTTGAAAGGAGATTACGGAATCAATGACATGCTTTTAAAAATAAAGTTAACTTCAAATAGTGACTGCAGAGCCTGCGGTGATGTCAGGGAAGCTATGGAGCACATACTGTGTGAATGCGACGTCTTAGCAGCGAAGCGTATGAGCCTCCTTGGGAATGCGTATCCCAAACCGGAGGAATATAGGTTTCTTCCTCTCAGTGGGATCACCGCGTTAATCGACCGCTTCTTCAAAGAGTAAAAAACATTAAGGTAGGGGTAAACACAAAAGATCCCATTGGGCGAAGTGTTGCTGGCAATTTGTCAGCCCCCAATATAATATAAGATAAGATAATTTGAATATTATATTTATACTAGCTTTTGCGACTCCGTCCGCGTAGAAGTCGAAAATAGTTCTATTTTTTTTTTTTTTTAGGACATTCCACACATCGCCATCTAGCCCCAAGCTAAGCAACTAGGCTTGTGTTATGGGTGCTAGACAACGGATATACTACTTATATACTTTTCTTTTGTAAATATATACTTATAATACATAGTAACAACCAGACCACAGACAAATATTTCAACATAAATACTTGTCTGTGGCGGGAATCGAACCCGCAACCCTGTATTTGGCAGTCCGGCATGGTGACCATTGTGCTACCTGGGTCGTCGTCTAATTGACCGAACGAGCGAAGCGAGAGAGGTCTAGTGGCGAGACGGTCGGTCGGTTGTACCTATGTATCTATGTATGTTTGTTCGACGATAACTTGAGTACCGTTGCTCTGATCTTAATGACTTTTGGTATACGGGTAGTTGAGGTCCATAGAATTTTTAAGTTCGAACATGAGAGGGATCGGTTAGGGGGCTTCGATGATAGGGGGTGCAATAGTGGATCTGCCTATATGACAGGCGAACTATTGAGCAAATATACCCGAGTGGGGTATCAAATGAAAGGGCGTAACTTCGGTGATAATAATATGTTACCTTGGAAATGATCTGATGATGGAGCTGGAAGGAATCCACAGGAATTTATAGTCTCAGCGGTCATTTTTAAATGAAACTCATTTGTATCAAAAAGGAAAAAAACGCTTAGACCTTCATGATTAAAAAATGACAATGTCAAAAATCAAAATGACATGTTTTCTTTCTGTCATTGTCGTAAAAAAAATGATTTGCAGATAATTTCAAAACCATTATATACATACTTTTGATATTAAAATTGATAAAAAAGGTACCTTTCTAAGTAAGTATATAATAATACGGTCATCCTAAATAAAATTCAAATAATTCGTAAAAGTTTAGAGTGCAAAGTCATGCACTCTTCTGTTCGTTCCCGATGGTCTTCGAAGCTGCTTGAACCAGCTATTGATCAGCTAAACGGAAGCCGAGGCGAAAATTGGACAATCCTTCTATGGTTGACGTCGTCTGGGCCACTCAGGATGTACCTACTTACCTACCTTGGGTGAAGACTGTAGATTAAAAGCGTCTGCTTATTCTACTTTCCCATAAATCGTCAGACCTCTCTTTGCTTCATATTCATAATTATTCATTTATTTCATAATCAAGGGTTGGTTATGTTAACAATTGTGGTGGATAATATTATATAGTATTGCTAGCTGATCTAGAGATTCTAATTAAAAAACTGGTGACTAATCTTTTTAATATTTTTATTTAATAATAGGTTAAGGACTTATATAGGACATATAGGTCCACCAATAATTAGGTCTCAAACTTCTCTAATATATTTGTATCGAGGGAGGAGCCTCTCTCCTCTTTACCTCGTTAGATTATGATGAGTATAGGTACATACTACATAGGTACAAAAAATTGAGTGTTAAGTCTGATGATAAAGACCCGATGAGAAAGGTGACAATAAGAACTTAACGATCTTGAGAAGTCTAAGATAGTCATATCCATGTTTGTACTCGTTCAAAGCACCTTCATAAGTAAGTACCTATTCTATAGCTTCTAAAGAATCAGCTGACATCTGGGATCTGGTGATAGAGGTGAAACAAGGCACTCAATTTCAAAGAAATATGAACTCATCTTCTAGACAAGATAAGTCTATCGTTAATGTTCGTTAAAGTTGTCTTGATAAGTAGGCACTCTAGGCACATGCGTGTGCTCTAGGTGTTAAACAAGCAACTGATATCTGAGGTTTGGAAATATAGCCGGAAGAAAGCTATATGAACTCATCTCTAGATAAGTTAGGTCTATCGTGTTCACTTGATGAGAAGGTACTCTAGGTACTGACGATATGGTGATATAGAAGGAAGAAGGCTATAGCAGTTTTTAATCACACTCGATTTCGTTACTTTGTATGTTCTTATTCTCTCGACTATCAATAAAACGCGAAATAAATAAATACGTGATTGAGATCAAGAAAATTAGGCAATGTAATATGGAACTCATTTTCTAGACAAGATACCAGGCATCTATCATTTAAACAAGATAGACCGAAGTATTTGAAGTATTTCGCCGTTATATCATACTTTACGCTGAAAAGTAAAAATCGGTAAAAAATACTCGTGAGGTCTCAGTTCGGGGCGAACTACTAGTAGGTTTCTTTTGGTTTTTTTTTTGTTGACTTAAAAACAGACCCTCTAAGTTTCAGGTCTCTACTACCAGCGGTTTAGGCTGTGTGTTAACCCGTCAGTCAGTCAGTCATTCAAGACAAAGCAAGATAGACTAAGAAATACGGAAAAAATCGTATTAGTATGTTTTCATATTTTTATTGAACCGTAGAAATACCTTACGTCAACACAGTTAGATGTAGGTACCTACCAACCTACGCATTGTCATGTCTTGTCGGCCCTTCAATATTACGATTCACTAATATTGAGATTTGTAAAAGGCAAAAGGTTTGGAGGGTTTATTGATATGATGAGGGAGGGATTTTTTGCTGGCTTTCGTATTTTTAATAATGGTTTGGACCCATTGTAGGTATGGCTATGGTAAGATGGGTCTAGATTCGCATTTTATGCTACACTAGCAGCGTTCCACGGTTTCACTCTCATAACTCCCGATCCTGTAAGAATATCGGGATAAAAAGTAGCTAATGTTACTGTCAATGAATTAATGTATGCTCATACCAAGTTTCATCAAAATCGGTCCAGTAGTTTCGGAGCCTGTTCGTTACAAACAAACAAAAACCATAAATATTTCATCTTTATAATATTACTAGCGACCCGTCCCGGCTTTGCACGGCTATATTACGCATGTATTATACATATAAACCTTCCTCTTGAATCACTCTATCTATTAAAAAAACCGCATCAAAATCCGTTGCGTAGTTTTAAAGATCTAAGCATACAAAGGGACATAGGGACGGCGAAAAGTGACTTTATTTTAAACTATGTAGTGATTATAGAAGTAAAGGTATAGACTAGCTTCTGTTGGCCTAGTGGTAGATATCTCGATTTTCATTCCGAAGGTAGTGGGTTCAAATTCTGGACCAATGGATTTTTCTTACGAATTTTATGAGCGCTTCAACATTGCTCCCGCAGCTTAGTTGGCTCCTATATTGATGGTTAATTCCTCACGACATGATCGACTAAGCTAAGAGGATGGTATGGGTGCTGGGCAAGCCTACTAAATCTGTTATATGTCCCAGGTACTACGTCAATCCAATCTAAATTCCCCTACGACGAAAATCATAAAAATTGTGTGCCAAGTTTCAGTGGGTAGAGGTTTAGTCGACTAATGTGAAACTCTACAAAAGTCACATAGTTTAAAACGCCAGATTCTACAAACTCGACAGATTCTAATAGAGCCAGATTCTATTAATTCCCCATTTTAGTTGTAACAAGCTGTTGCTCGCGACTTCGTACGCGTGATAGTTTTATATACCTACTTAAATCTTCCTCTTGAATCTCTCTATCTATTAAAAAACCGCATCAAAATCCGTTGCGTAGTTTTAAAGTCTAAGCATACATAGGGACAGACAGCGGAAAGCTATGTACTATGTAGTGATGTACGTTTATACAACGTGATAGAATCCGAAATACAGAAATCCGTAGAAGAACCAAAGTCACCGATATGGCTCTCAGGATTGGTAAGCTGAAGTGGCAATGGGCAGGTTATATAGCTCGCAGAACTGACAACCGCTGGGGAGTAAAGGTTCTCGAGTGGCGGCAGCAATGCAACGCGAAACGAAGTGTTGGGAGACCAGCTGCCCGGTGGACCGACGATATTGTGGCGGTCGCGGGTAGTCGGTGGATGGAGGCGGCTCAGGACCGCTGTTTGTGGCGTCGTATGGGGGAGGCCTATGTCCAGCAGTGAACGTGTATGGGCTGACATGATGATGATGATGATGTAGTAATTACGCTGTAGAGGAGTACCAAACATAACCGAGGAAAGCAAATTTTGCTAGATTTAAAGCAGACGCTTCGATCTCTCGGTCATTATAGTTTAATCCCCATCAACATACAGATATTAACTTGTAACACAACACTGAGTAGTGTAGATAAGGTTGTCCCAATAGTTTCCGTCCACAGTTAAAGATTTTATCAAAGGTCGTGTTTTGTAACGTTGATATTGGCGTAATGATGATACTTTGTAGGTCAAAGGTGTTTTGGGACGGAAATAAATTTGAATGCATTATATTATGGTGATGTCGGCCCCGTCTTAATTGCGCATTATCTAGCGATCGATGCGTCCGATGCGATGGAAATGGTTGTACGATTGTGCGGTCGTACACACTGGTAACTGTCCTAATTGACGGACGCACGATCAAATTGTTCTATGGCATCGAATCAGACGCATCGGTCGCGAGATGATGTGCTATTAGGACAGCGCTGAAGCCTGCCATATTCAATTTTTTAAGGTTTTCGTAAAAAAAATCAGTTTAGAAATTGAAATTGTGATTTGGGTGTTTCTATGTCTAATAAATTGATGAACACCTGCTTTCACACAGAAGTGTCATGTTCCGGTAACATGACGTGTCATGGTAAACGTCACGCGTCTCATGTTTGTCTAATAACAATATCACTCATCTGTGGTGATGAGTGACGAATAGAACGTGAGAACCTTACTTGAAGAAGATAGAATAACGGAATAGAAGACTTATATAAATGAAAAAAATATATAAGTAAAGGAAAAAAGAAAAAAGAGAAAAAAAAAGGAAAAATAAGGAAATAAAAATATCTTAAATTTTTTATTGTTTTCTTATGATGTTATAACGTGAAATTATCGTCTGTAAACCGACTTTACAGGCAACCATTTTTTGCAATATGATAGGTCATCGTTTGACCACTATCAGACCTGCCTGATGGTCCCGTGACGATGCGGCCGCGCGGCCCCGGATTTACAAGATATTGCAACACTCTTAAGTAATTAGCGGCGAGCCCTAGAGGTATATTTTTTTTTTAATATATTTTTTTTAATAAGAGCCCTGATCAGTGTCGGGGGAATTATTAGCTCGCGGGCAGGGCCGTTAGCGCCCGGACAGGAAAAAAAAAAGCCCTAGAGGTAGATTATAACGACATTTTTTTTAGAATTCTTTTATGTCAAGTTTACTCCCAATTTTCATTTTTTTTTAAATTTGTGGGTAAGGTCCGTGTGTACAATCAGGTAACAAAAGTGCTGACTCACGGTAGAGCTGCAAAACTGCTTTTATTAGAGTGTTTTTAACTCAAGCAAGATTCTTAGGTCCTACTTCAGTTGGGTTATGGTACATCTCGCTTAAGAAAAAACTGGTCTGCGGGCGAAACGTCCAATTTTTAAAATGTGTATGGGTAGATTCGTCCGAACCAGTTTTTGAAGTTGAAAGTCCTTCAACTCATGATTTTACAAGACAAACATTAGAATTAAAGCAATGCCATAATAGTCATTGTAGAACTCTACGGAGGGTCTGCTATTTTGGTATCAAGCCAGGTTTTAGTTACACAACCTGTAATAGATATTAGTGTTATACCTTCAGTGCTATATCCTAAACTCTAGAGATAGCGAAAAAGGCTGAAAGGAGTTGCGTGCCCGATTTTAACAAAAACTAAAACTGCATCATTAGATTTTTGAAAAAGTAATTACTCTAACCAGGAATCGAACCTATTAATTTTCCAAATAAATAATCACCCTATATTTTGTATCAATCGATAGTGATGGTGATAAAGTTTAATTCCTGGAAACAAACAATATAGCAAATTAAAGGAAATATCTTATAGTTTTTGATAATATAGCTCTGCAGGTCCATGTAACAAATTCACCTTGTGTAGACAAATGCGGTCTTATTGGACACAAATAAAATATAAAATTATCCTATTAAAATTCTTATCACCAAAACAAAGACAATCAAAAATCTAATCCTAATAACTTATTCTTATCTCCAACCAATTTATGTATAAAAGTTTAACAATATTTGAATATTTATAGGTATTTTAATCTAAATTATGTTGTTAAAACACAGTAGGTAAGTAATTTGAACTCTACTCTCTGAACTTTAGAATTCATAATTATAAAACAAATCTTTAGATCGTAAAGGAATATTGAATTTTTGTTTGTTTCCATTAAACTTTTAAACAATAATTGAATTAGGGCGTGTTCAGATGACACGCGTTGACCACGCGCCCGCCCCGCTCATCACACGCGCTGACCACGCGTTGAACACGCTCTGAAATTTGTTCTATACATAATTTGAGTCTTATGACACATCAATGGATCTCAAATTGCATTTCTGCAAGCAGCCGTGGGGCGTGCGCGAGGCGTGCGCGGGGCGGGCGCGGGGCGGGCGCGGGGCGTGAGCGGGTGGACTTGATCAATGCAATTTGAGATCTATTGATGTGTCAAATTACATATAGAACAAATTTCAACGCGTGTTCAACGCGTGGTCAACGCGTGTGATGTGCGTGGTGGGCGCGTGGTCAACGCGTGTCGTCTGAACGCGCCCTTATACTTATTTATTTACCCGCGCAACTCCCGATTCCGTAAGAATACATGGATAAAAAGTATGTTATATCCAATGAATCAATGTATCCTCTTACCTGGTTAGCCTATTCGTTACAAACAAAAATGAACAAAAAATGTTTTCTTTTTATACATTTTAGTAGGTATAGGTCCGTGGTATAGGTAAATAAATATTGCAGGACATTCCACACATTGCCATCTAGCCCCAAACTAAGTAACTAGACTTCTGTTATGGGTGCTAGACAACGGATAATACTACTTATATACTTTTCTTTTGTAAATAAATACTTATTATACATAGAAACAATTAGACCACAGACAAATATCTAGGCATAAATACTTGTCTGAGGCCCCGCAACCCTGTGTTTGGCAGTCCAGTATGGTGACCATTGTGCCAACTGGGTCGTCGAGGTAGAGTATAGATAAATATTAAATTCAAATTTCTGACAGATATCATCTTATTGATCGAGCCAATGGACGAATCGAGCTATTTGGCACACAAATGACATATGCATTAGGCATCTATTCGCTAAAAAAGGATTTTGTAAAATTAAACCCCAACGTGAACAAAATCGCAGGTTAAAGTTAGTCATATTCATTATTATACAAGTGAAGGTTTGTGTTTTAGAACATGGTAATGCATGGTTCCATTAGCGATTTAAGAGTAGGTTATAGAACAAACGACTGCCATAAGGTATTTTTTAAAGAAAGGGTCTTTCAAGACCTTTATTTATTTATCTTTATACTGTGAAGGCGAGGAGAGAAATCGAATGGATCAACTAGTATTTAAACCAAATGGCAATACCAAGCAATTTGACATAAAAACAGTACAATGGAAACAGTGTTTCCCGTGAAACAAAATGGTAATATCTCTGAACTCTGATTGTAGATTACTCGATTATCCTTTCTCTAACTTCACAGCAGTAAATAAGTCGAATAATTCTTTATTCTAGTCCATTTAGTGGTTGCCTGGAAGAGATCGCTTTATAGCGATAAAACCGCTGATTGTCCCTTAGTCTAATTCTAATTTTCTTTAATAATGTATTAGTTTTGCTCGTAACTTCATCAGCGTAGGGATGCCTGAGTTATAGTTGTTAACATACGATGAAAAAAAACATCGTGATGGAACCCGCGGCTTAGTTGGATCTTGCATATGGACGGATTTTACATATGATATATCAGCGTTTGACCACTATCATACCTGCCTGATGGTAGGTGACGATACGGCCTAAGATGTAGCACGCGCCCCTAGTAGATACCTACACACTCGCGACTTGAAGACCCTCAAATAGTACACGTCAGGGAAGACAGACACAGGGAACCGATTCCACTCCCTTGCGTATTGACAAGTTCTTTCCTCTCCCTTACCGAGACGCTTTATAGATTCGGTGTGAAGGCACTATTTGTCCGTAAAGCCCTCTATCGATCGGTATGGGTCACAAAATGCATTGCGACATTTTCTTCTTTCTTCTTTTCGTGACGATTCCGTTAAACCTAATATTTTTTTTATTTTTTATATTTTATTTAGCTTTTTAAATTTTATGTTTTTGTATTTGATTTTTTTTTTTATTTTTTTTTATTAATATTATTATAATGCTATATACATTATACAGTATCCAGCCCAATAAGTGGCTGCAGTCGCAGCATCATTAGTCGCCTCATAGAGGTCTTGTGTGCAGCATGAAACCGGACACAAGAAACCTGTTGTCAGTAACAAAACGAAAACGACTGAAGAATGTCAACAATACAGTGCTTCGTTTGATGTATACGTCAGTGCGCTGACTATGGCGCCGCCATCTTGTTTACTGTTTTTTGTCTATAAATAGGAATAAAATGACAGAACGTGGTTCATTCTGTCGCAGTAGCTTCATGATGTCTGAACTTTTTCATGGTCTCAGTATTTAATTGAGTTAGCTAGTTTAATATCTTTAAAGAGTAGATTAGGCGTTGTATTAAAATAATGGTGATGGGTATGTAATTACTGATTAAAATATTTTCTATAATTCGCCTTTAGATTTACGTAAACTACGCTCAGATGCTGGCTAAAATAGCTAGTCCTTCATACTGTTGTATCTAAAGTCCTTTCGTTACCTGTTTTACCCTTTTATTCACTTCACGTACTGCAATTAACCTCTCCAAAGTCTACCTACAAGCATCGACAGTAATTTAGTTCCCCTAAAACTAGATAGTACGATTAGGAACCTTTCTAATGAACATCTATTAAATTCTGTGATCGCTCAAGTGTTTGCACAAACACAAATATCACTTCAGTGTATAAATTGTGTCTATTTATTTGAAGGGATTTGGTGGAAGCTCTTCATCCTTTGAATTAAATAGTACTAATTTAGGAGTAGGTACTGCAAACCTAGAGTGATTTGTATTTTTGAAAATTTTACCTATATTTTATAACAATTCACCTTACAATGTTTGTTTAGGTTAAATGTCGTTTAAATAAAAAAAAAAGATTAAATTTTTTTTGGAATTTTAACCTTTACGCGAACTAAGTTGAAACTTGTGTAAAAGGTGAAAAAAAATTAAGATTGAAAACCAGACAAAGCCTTTATTCATGTGAAAATATACAATTAGCATGCAAACACATTGCAACATCTTAAAAACTAAGTTAGGATGTGTGCCTTCGGAACGCGCCCACCAATGAGAAGAAGACACAAAAAACTCATGGGGTTTCTTGTGATCATGTTCATTACAAATACACACATCAACAAAGTCTAGGGAACACGGGTAAAATAGTGTTTTTTAGGGGTTTCGTATGTCGATAGAAGCGTAATTTTATATTTTTTCAAAACTGTGATTTAATTAAAGGGTGGCCATAGAAAAAAAAATAGTATTCCGCTTCTATTGACATACGACACTTAAGACAAAAAACCCAAAATTAAAAATACAATTTTTCACCAAAAAACATTATTGACCGAACGAGCGAAGCGAGAGAGGTCTAGTGGCGAGATGGTCGGTCGGTTGTACCTATGTATCTATGTATGTTTGTTCGACGATAACTTGAGTACCGTTGCTCTGATCTTAATGATTTTTGGTATACGAGTAGTTGAGGACGATAGAATTTTTAAGTTCGAACGTGAGAGGGATCGGTTAGGGTGATTCGATGATAGGGGGTGCAATAGGGGATCTACCTATATGACAGGCGAACTATAGGGCAAATATACTCGAGTGGGGTATCAAATGAAAGGGCGTAACTTCGGTGACAATAATATGGTACCATGGAAATGATCTGATGATGGAGGTCGAAGGAATCCGCAGGAATTTATCATCTCAGCGGTCATTTTTATATCAAACTCATTTGTATCAAAAAGGAAAAAAACACTTAGACCGTCATGATTCAAAAATGACACTGTCAAAAAGCAAAATGACATGTTTTCTTTCTGTCATTGTCGTAAAAAATATGATTTCCAGATAATTTCAAAACCATTACATATTAACTTAGCTTTGATATTATGATTAAAATTGATTGTAGGTACCTATCTATATATTAATATATGGTCATCGTAAATAAAATTCAAATAATTCGTATAAGTTTAGAGTGCAAAGTCATGCACTCTTGTGTTCGTTCCCGATGGTCTTCGAAGGAGCTACTTGAACCAGCTATTGATCAGCTAAACGGAAGCCGAAGCGAAAATTGGACCATCCTTCTATGGTTGATGTCGTCTGGGCCACTCAGGATGTACCTACTTACCTACCTTGGGTGAAGAATGTAGATTAAAAGCGTCTACTTATTCTACTTTCCCATAAATCGTCAGACCTCTCTTTGCTTCATATTCATAATTATTCATTTATTTCATAATCAAGGGTTGGTTTGGTTAACAATTATGGTGGATAATATTAAATAGTATTGCTAGCTGATCTAGAGATTCTAATTAAAAAACTTGTGACTAATCTTTTTATTATTTTTATTTAATAATAGGTTAGGGACTTATTATTGGACATATAGGTCCACCAATAATATAGTATAGCCTCAAACTTCTCTAATATGTTTGTATCGAGGGAGGAGCCTCTCTCCTCTTTACCTCTTTCGTTAGATTATGATGAGTACATACTCCATAGGTACCTACTAAAAATTTGAGTGTTAAGTCTGATGATAAAGACCCGATGAGAAAGGTGACAATAAGAACTTAACGATCTTGAGAACGAGATAGTCATAATAATATCATGTTTGCACTCGTTCAATGCACCTTGATAAGTAGGTATTCTATAGCTTCTGAAGAATCAGCTGATATCTGGGATCTGGTGATAGAGGTGGAAGAAGGCACTCAACTTCAAAGAAATATGACAAGATAAGTCTATCGTTAAAGTTTGTTAAAGTTGTCTTAATAAGTAGGCACTCTAGGTGTTAAACAGGCAACTGATATCTGGGGTTTGGTAATATAGCCGGAAGAAAGCTATATGAACTCATCTCTAGATAAGTTAGGTCCATCGAGGTCACTTAATGAGTAGGTACTCTAGGTACTGACGTTATGGTGATATAGAAGGAATAAGGAGGGAGGAGTTTTTTAGTCACACACGATTTACATTCACTGTAGGTACTTATTCTCCCGAGTATCAGTAAAACGCAAAATAAAAATAGACGTGATTGAGACCATGAAAATTAGGCTATGGAACTCATTTTCTAGACAAGATACCTATGCCTAACACGTTTAGATTCGTTAAAAGTAGTATAATAGAGTCAGCGATGTCCTGATGATAGTGATACGCACTTATCATTTAAACAAGATAGACCGAAGTATTTGAAGTATTTCGCCGTTATATCATACTTTACGCTGAAAAGTAAAAATCGATAAAAAAATCTCGTGAGGTCTCAGTTCGGGGCGAACTACTAGTAATTGACCGAACGAGCGTAGCGAGTGAGGTCTAGTGTTGAGACGGTCGGTCGCTTGTATGTATGTATCTATGTGTGTTTGTTCGACGATAACTTGAGTACCGTTGCTTTGATCTTCATGATTTTTGGTATACGAGTAGTTGAGGTCCATATAATTCTTAAGTTCGAATATGAGCAGGATCGGTCGAGGGGTTACGGAGATAGGGGGTGCAAAATGGGATCTACCTATATAGCAGGCAAACTATAGAGCAAATATACCCGAGTGGGGTATCAATTGAAAGGGCGTAACTTCGGTGACAATAAAATGGTACCATGGAACTGATGTGATGATGGAGCTGGAAGGAATCTCCAGGAAATTATCAGCTCAGCGGTCATTTTTTATATTAAACTCATTTGTATCAAAAAGGAAAAACGCTTAGACCTTCTTTTATGATTAAAAAATGACAATGTCAGTGTACAGGATGGCCTGAAGCACTACTTTTAAGTGGACTGTATTACTATATTTACTTTTGCTTGCCACCTCTGTACATGTATGCTGTTACTGGGATTGTTGAAGTGAGAGAATTCCTGGTACTTGTAGAGAACTTTATTACTTGAAGACTATTTCTATTTTACACTCGAACTGTTGAAAACTATAATAATCGATGACAATTTTTGCCCTATTTATATTAGCCTACAGTGACCTAGTACAATGTTGTAGATCGAGGGAGCTGTCTATTGCGTCTAAACCAATAGGAAAGAAGAAGAGTGCCGAGTGTTGCCTTCCTTATCCTTTTTTTTAGGTGTAATTTTCCAAGGTTGGCTGTTAGAAGAGTTCTAACCTATTGCTTAGCTCCTCGTTTTTTGTAGGGGTAACTTTCTTACGGTACAAAGTCCACCAACGGTTTTACCTACATACCTATACCTGTTTCTATAGACTGTTTGTTTTGATAGGTATTTATCTATTACTATTGGTTTCCCGTTGGTTTTCTTTGTACCTATTAGTTTCCTATGTACCTATTATGTACCTATTGGTTTCCTATTGGTTTTTCTATGTGCCTATCTTTTATTATTTTTAAAGCGAAATTAACTTATATTATTTACATTAGTACTTAAAATCTATCTTAAAACTAGTCGTGCTGCACATCTCTCCCGCCGTGCGAGGTTGTCGCATCCTATTCCGGTGGTGCAGTCACGTTGCTCGAGGTTTCGGCGCTCTGATTTGCAGTCTCGACGCTCTGGCTCGAAGTCTCGACGCTCTGGTTCGAAGTCTCGACGCTCTGGTTCGAAGTCTCGGCGCTCTCGACACGTAGAGAAATTATCTTCTTAACAGGCCGTCGAAGGATTCCCCCTTTGGTTTGGAGGTCGACGGTTCGTACGACGTCGTCTGGCCCCGGGAATGTTGCGACGACTTTCCCACGGACCCAGACGTTTCTTGGCAAGTTAGGATCGACGATCTGGACGAGGTCGCCGACTTTTACTGTTTGGCCGCGTCCATGGGGCTCCCGCCGGTTCTGGAGTTCAGGGAGGTACTCCTTGACCCAGCGAGCCCAAAACATGTCCGCGAGCCGTTGCGAAGCTCGCCATGCAGTTTTCCCTATCAAGTCGTCATCGCCAAACTGCCCTGGCACGGGCACCCTGGCTGGCCCATGAAGTAGAAAGTGGTTCGGCGTCAATGGTTCCGGGTCATTTGGGTCGACCGAAATGTGGGTGAGAGGCCTGCTGTTGACTGTGAACTCAACTTCGGCGAGGAAGGTGGTGAGTACTTCCTCTGAAGGCTTTCGGTCGGTGAGCACGGCGTTCAGGCTACTCTTCACGGAGCGAACGAGACGCTCCCAGGCGCCTCCCATGAATGGTGCTCCAGCTGGTATGAAGCGCCAGTTGATGTGTCGTTTGTGGGCTTCGTCTTCGACGGCTTCCATCAGTTCTTTGTTAGCTCGGTGAAAATTGGTCCCGTTGTCAGACCAAATCTCGGTGGGGCAGCCTCTTCTCGCGATCATTCGGCGGAGAGCCATGATTGCGGACTCTGCGTTCAGGGATGCTGCCACCTCGAGGTGCACGGCGCGGCTGGTGAGACACGTGAAAAGCGCCACGTATCTTTTTTGCAGGGTTCGTCCCACGGTCACCGTCAGTGGGCCAAAGTAGTCGACGCCAGTATAGGTGAATGGCCGCTGGTGGTGCGCAAGTCTGCAACCCGGGAGGTCTCCCGTGGGCGGCTCCGATGGCTTCTCTTTTCTGACTCGACACTTGTAGCATCGATGTACTATGTGGCGAGTGACGGGGCGAACGCGAAGTATCCAATACTGGTGACGACACTCGTTGATGGTGGTCTCTACGCCGGCGTGGTGAAGCTGTCGATGTACGAAGTCTATGTAGAGCTTCACTGTGCTATGGTTGCCGTCTATAACCGAAGGCCTCTTCTGTTCTTCTGTAATATTTTTGGCGGCTTCTATTCGAGACTTTAGGACTATGACGCCATTTCGAAGCTCTATGGATAGTCTTTGAAGACGGCTTTTTGACGATACCGTTCTATCTTTCGACAAGTCTTCTATTTCTTCGTAAAATGACTCTTGCTGGCTTGACCTCATAAGCAAGTTTTCCGCTTTTGTAAGAAGTTCTGCATTGAGAGGCAGGAATCTTCTATTTTCTATTTTGACTGAAGCGGGTCTTCTATTTGTCGACTTCTGTTTTGCATGACGTGTCCAAGCCGGATCACCCTCTTTGTTCTTTTTCGTTCTTCTGTAGTTGACCTTTTCTGTCTTTCTTTTCAGGAGTTGTATGAATTGTAGGACTCTGGCCGTGGCACGAATTAGTCTTTCCCATTTGGAAAAGCGTTCTGTTTGCGGGAGGGCCTCAGCGAGCGACGATTTTGTAGGTGCTGTGATGTGTGTCGTTCGCTCCTCACCAGTTTCTTTTGTCTGTTCTATTGGTTGTGCTGGCAATCGTGCAAGGTCCAGATTGAAGGTGATTTCGTCTGTCGTTGGTTTCCAGATGAGTCCCAGTACGCGCTCTGTTTTATCGCTGTATAATTGAGTAGCGCTTTCTTCACTATTTTCACCCAACGCTGTGAGTAGTTGAGGTGAGTTGGAGACCCATTGTTTGAGCTCGAAGCCGGCCTGTTCGTGGATGTTGCGGACTTCTCGAGTGACGCGTTCTGCGTCTTCTATATTGGTGAAGCTGTCGAGGTAATCGTCGACGTAGTGCTTCTTTACTATGGCCACTGCTGCTTCAGGGTGTCTGTCTTCGTACTGTTTGGCGTTGACATCTTTTACATAGATGGCCGTGGACGGGGAACTTGCTGCACCGAAGATGAGCGACGTCATTCTATACTCGTTCGGTGGTTTGTCGTCGCGTCGATCTCCGCGCTACAAGTAGCGGAGTGCGTCTCTGTCTTCTTCTCTCAATTTCACTTGCATGAACATTTCCGCTATGTCCGCTGTCACGGCGACTTTGTGTTGTCGAAATCGCATAATGACACCAGGCAATGATTGAAGCAGGTCAGGTCCTTTGAGAAGCATATCATTGAGCGATACGCCTCTAGTCTTTGCAGCAGCGTCGTGGACCACACGGAGTTTCTCTGGCTTCATTGGGTTTACTACTCCGAAGTGTGGTAGGTACCACGTTCTATTTTCTGTCTTCTGTGCGGGTGCCGGTTCCGCGTAACCCTTGGAGATGAGAGCGTTCATCTGTTGACTGTACTTCTCCTTCAGTTGTGGATTGCGGTCTAACTTCTTTTCGATTCCGGTGAGTCGACGCAGCGAGCTTTCGTAGTTGTCCGGGAATTGGACATTCTCTGTTTTCCAAAGCAGACTTGTTTGATATCTGCCCGTGGATTCTATTTTTACTGTATTCTTCTTTAGGATTTCTAAGGCTCGCTGTTCGGGATCTGTTTGAGGCTTCTTCGGTGTGATGCAGAGGGCGTCCATGTTGAAGTATTCTTTTAACTGTTCATCTATGCTGTCTTCAACTGGATGTTCTGTGAGGTGATTGACGAAGTTGACACTTCTCCCCATACTGCGCGATTGGCTTCCATGAAGGACCCAACCGAGTGGCGTAAGGGAAGCCACTGGTTGGTCCCGAGGACCCTTTCTTACTGTCGTGGTGAGTAGAAGATGCCAATTGTCTTGCCCTATTAGCATACGAGGCTTCACTGTTCTGTAGGAGAGAAGATGCTTGATATCTTGAAGATGTTTGCACTTCTCTAGCTGTTCTATGGGTACCGCTTGCGATGAGACTTGAAGATTCTTTACTGTTCTCGCTGTTATATTCTGTAGACTGTTGTTGGAACCTTCCAACGTGAGCTTGACTCTTCTCGATTTGTTTTCTGTTGTCTTCAAGTCGTTGATAGCTTCGATGTGTAGCGGATCTATGGGCCCGGTCGCGCCGATTTCTGTTGCTATTGTCTCATCGACCAGGGTAACTGTAGAGCCATCGTCCATTAATGCGTAGGTGTCTGTGGCTCCCGCCGGTCCAGAGACGCGGACCGGCACTATTTTTAAGAACGACTGTGTCCTTGAAGCTGTCCAAGCAGAGTTGATGGCCTCTGCTGGTTTCTGTTCTGTCGATTTTCTTACGAAGTGGAGTAGCTTGTGGTGGAAGTAAATGCATCCGTCGACACCACAAGCCTTCTTCTTGCAGCTATGGTTTCTGCTTCTATAGTGTAGGCAACGAAAGCAGAGTTTCTTTTCTTTGGCTATATCCCAACGTGCGCTTTGTTCTGTGTTTTTGAATTTATCGCACTCGTAGACGTTGTGCCCAGGCTTGTTGCATACGTTGCATCTTCTATCTTCTGTAACTGTGTTGATGCGTTGTGGGCGTCGTGGAGCGCTATCATATTGCGTTGAAACTTGCTCTGGTGCAGCGTAGCGTGCGCAGATGTCGGCTTCTTTTCTCAAGAACATTTCAAACTTGATGAGATCTGGTTCTTCTATGGGTCGAGTGGCAGAGAAGTCGAAGTAGCGGAAGCGTAGCGTCGGTGTTAATTTATCTAGCAACTGTTTGGCTACCTCAGGGTTGTAGAGGTAGTAGATGCAGTTGAGTGTCTTCAGAGTTGCGACCGCGTTGGTTATTTTGCTGGCGAATATGCAGATATCCCTTGGAGACTCGTTGAGGCGTGGTAAAGCTCGAAGACTGTCTATTTCTGCGATGGCGATTGAGTCTGCTCGACCGAAGCGAATGGTCAGTGAGTTGATGACCTCTATTGGATTGCTATTGGTGATGAGTAGACCGTTCACTGCTTCTTTGGCTTTTCCCTTGAGGCTTCTACGTAGTCTGGACATGTTTTCGCTGATACTGTAGTTCTTTGCCGTCTCGTTGTAGGTTGCTATGAACGCAAGCCAGTCTTGATGATTTCCATTGAAGATTGGTAGCTCGCTGTACTTCGGTTGTTGAGTTGCCTTGACTGCTGTTGTGATTGCGTTGGCGAGTGATCGAATGTCTGAAGTTTCTGTTGGTTCTTGATGTTGTTGCCAAGGTATTGCCGCTTGTGGCACTATTTGCTGATGAGGCATCTCGATTGCTCTCTGTTGAGGAGTTGTGTTCTGTGATGGCGGAACTATCATTGGCCATTGCTGTTGTTCCCCTTGTTGCTGTTGAGGTGGTACTACTATTTCTCGAGGCTGTGACTTCTCTGGTTGTTGTTGAAGATGTTGCTGCTGTAGAATATGTTGTTGCCGCCACTGTTCTGGTTGGGATTGCCGCTGTTCTGTTTGTGATTGTTGTTGCGGTTCTTCAGTTAGTCGCGGTGGATTGTTGGTTTGCTGTTGCGACTGGCACAGATGAGGTTGTGAGTCCCACCAGTATTCAACCCGCTTGTCGACGTTGACGGCAGTATTGGCTTCTGATTCTATGTCTTCTTCTTCATCGTCACTTTCTGTTGTAATTCTAGCTAGCCTTGCTGTAGCTAGTTCCAGCTGCAGTCTCAGAACTTCCTCTCTTGCTTTTGCGATTCTATACTGTTTCTTGCTCCCATGTGAGGAGGGAGGTGGAGGTGGCCGCTTGAATGCGCTTCTGCCTATTTCTTTCGTAGCTGTTGCTGTAGCTGTAGCGTTCGTAGCTGTAGCGTTCGTAGCAGTGGTTGCTACGACCGTAGCTGTAGGTGCTACGACCGTAGCTGTAGGTGCTACGACTGTTGCTGTAGTAGGACCCGTTGCTATTGCTGTCTGGTTGGCCGCGGCCGGCGGCGCCGTGGGCACGGCGGTCGGCGCTGCTGAAGCCATTGAGGGGCGCCCGGTGCTCGCAGAGCCCGAGCCTGAGGCCCCCGACTCTGTTTCTGTTGTTGTTTCTGTTTCCTCAGTGTACGCTGAGGAGGACTCAGCGGGTTCCGCTGAGTGGTTTGTGGGAGTCCTATTCCCAGCCGAGCGCGTTACTACCATTTTTCGAGTTCACTATTAAAGTTCAAGTTCAATTTTTAAATTTACTTTTAACACTTTTTATTTTTAACACTTTTTTATTTTTAACACTTTTGTTCACTACTGTACTGTCTATTTCACTATAATTCCCCTTCACTATTTATCCGGCTATCGAAGGACGACGATGTACAGGATGGCCTGAAGCACTACTTTTAAGTGGACTGTATTACTATATTTACTTTTGCTTGCCACCTCTGTACATGTATGCTGTTACTGGGATTGTTGAAGTGAGAGAATTCCTGGTACTTGTAGAGAACTTTATTACTTGAAGACTATTTCTATTTTACACTCGAACTGTTGAAAACTATAATAATCGATGACAATTTTTGCCCTATTTATATTAGCCTACAGTGACCTAGTACAATGTTGTAGATCGAGGGAGCTGTCTATTGCGTCTAAACCAATAGGAAAGAAGAAGAGTGCCGAGTGTTGCCTTCCTTATCCTTTTTTTTAGGTGTAATTTTCCAAGGTTGGCTGTTAGAAGAGTTCTAACCTATTGCTTAGCTCCTCGTTTTTTGTAGGGGTAACTTTCTTACGGTACAAAGTCCACCAACGGTTTTACCTACATACCTATACCTGTTTCTATAGACTGTTTGTTTTGATAGGTATTTATCTATTACTATTGGTTTCCTGTTGGTTTTCTTTGTACCTATTAGTTTCCTATGTACCTATTATGTACCTATTGGTTTCCTATTGGTTTTTCTATGTGCCTATCTTTTATTATTTTTAAAGCGAAATTAACTTATATTATTTACATTAGTACTTAAAATCTATCTTAAAACTAGTCGTGCTGCACAGTCAGGTTTTCTTACCGTCACTGTTGTAAAAAATATGGTTTTCAGAAAATTTCAAAACCGTTACGTAAAACTTCGTGATATTAAGATTAATTAAAATGGAAGATCCATATTAGGTACCATATAATAATATTATGGTCATACTAAATTAAATTAAAGAAGTTTATAGTAAGTACCTACTACAAAGTCATGCACTCCTGTGTTCGTTCCCGATGGACTTCGAAGGAGCTGCTCGAACCAGCTATTGATCAGCTAAACGGAAGCCGAGGCGAAAATTGGTCAATCCTTCTATGTTTGACCTTGAGTGAAGACCTCAGATCAGAGTGAAGACTGTAGTTTAACAGTTTAGACAATTTAAGGGAAAGTAGAATAGACGCTGCAGCGTCTATTCTACTTTCCCTTAAATTGTCGAACCTCTCTTTGCTTCATATTTATAATAAAATTATTCATTTATTTCATAATCATGGGTTGGTTAACAATTATTGTGGTAGATAATATTAAATCGTATTGCTTGCCAATCTAGAGATTCTAATTAAAAACTTGTGACTAATCTTTTTATTATTTTTATTTACAAATAGGTTAGAGACTAATTATAGGACATATAGGTCCACCGATATTAAAGGTCTCAAACTTCTGTAACACTATATTTGAATCGAGGGAAGAGCCTTTCTCCTCTTTTCCTTTTTCGTTACATTATGATGAGTACATAGGTACCTACTAAAATTGAATGTTTAGTCTGATGATATAGACCAGACGAGAAAAGTGGCAATAAGAACTTAAATTATCTTAAAAGCAAAAAAGTCATAATATCATGTTTGGATTCAAGCACCTTGAGGTACCAAGTAGGTATTCTATAGCTTCTGAAAAATCAACTGATATATGGGATCTGGTGATAGAGTTGGAAGAACTCAACTTAAAAAAATATCTCTCTAGAATTCTTAGAACTCTCTTCTAGACCAGATAAGTCTATCGCTAAGGTTCGTTAAAGTTGTCTTGATCAGAAGGCACTCTAGGTGTTAAACAAGCAACTGATATCTAGGGTTTGGTAATATAGCCGGAAGAAGGCTATATGAACTCATCTCTAGACAAGTTAGTTACTTGATGAGTAGGTAGGGGAAACACCACAGTTATTGGCCGTTTAAGCTATGTTGAGCAACTATTTTCTTAACTGTAGTGTTGAATTTACACGGAGACAAATAAAATTACTTTGTAGTAAATCTTTAAGGATGTGTTTATTTATTAATGTGAATGAATTACAAAATTTATTAAAATAATTAAAAATAAATTGGCATCAAAAATAAAAATTAGAAAATTGCAGTAATTGGCCGCCTTGTTACATTATTTGGCCTCTGCGTGTAATAGTTATTGGCCACAAACGAGAAACTAGAAATAGGTACGTAATATCTCTTTTAAAATATCAAATTGTATTGAAACTTAATAACTAAGTAATAGGTAAAATGTTAACACTAAAAATTATATAAAAGAAAGCTCAAAATCACTACATAGTATAAAATAAAGTCACTTTTTGCCGTCCCTATTTCCTTTTGTATGCTTAGATCTTTAAAACTATGTAACGGATTTTGATGCGGTTTTTTTTAATAGATAGACTGATTCAAGAGGAAGGTTTATATGTATAATTCATGCATAATATAGCCGTGCGAAGCCGGAGCAGGTCGCTAGTACAGAATGTTTAGGAATGTAGAATGTAGGAAAACCTTTCCGCGACATTTTGATAACTACGACGTTATCGACGACATACGAACTAGAGCATCTCCTTCTTTTTGAGTTAAATAAGGTGACGGACCGAACGCTGATTTTGTAATAGGATTTTTCAACTTGAATTGCAAGGTTGCTCTAGGTATATTAAATTGTTTAGCTACTGCTCTTAGGGACATAGAACCGCTTTTTTTAAAACCTCATCTAGAGTCTCCTTTGTGTATTGTGGTCGCTTTGGTTAAATAAGGTGACGGACCGAACGCTGATTTTGTAATAGGATTTTTCAACTTGAATTGCAAGGTTGCTCTAGGTATATTTAATTGTTTAGCTACTGCTCTTAGGGACATAGAACCGCTTTTTTTAAAACCTCATCTAGAGTCTCCTTTGTGTATTGTGGTCGCTTTGGCATGACTATTGTTTTAAATAATCTACGCAAAAGGAAACAAAAAAGTTTAAAATAGGTAGAACATGTAATGAAAATTTTTAATTACAGTTATTGGCCGAGGTGTAAATTTAGTTATTGGCCCCCTGGCCAATAATTGTCTATAAAGGCTAGAGACACTCAAATTTTTGAACGAATATTCGTCAATAGATTCCTAAACTATTTTGACACTTACCTAGCTACATTTATGGTTTTAATTTTTTCACAGTATTTGGCATGAGGGGCCAATAACTGTTAAACAACCAAAACCGTTAATATAGTAATTAGCCACCTCTATAATTTAAGGTTATTTTATTTATTGAAGGTTTTTAGTCAAATAATTGAATAATTAACTAATTGGTGTCCATGTGAAATTCATGGTTTTTCGTTATGATCTTTACTTATTTTTAACAAGACCTAAACAACACCTGTGAAGTCTTAACATTTTTTTAAGAGACTTACCTATTTTTATTACGACACACAAAACCGATGGATTGACGATACTTCGGACGACTGACAAGAATGAACCAATGCTATTTTGACAGATAATAAACTGTGCTACCAGGTTTAGTTTTAAAAATAATTCCCAAAATGGTAGGATTCTTATTTTTTAAAGGTAAAATAGAAATGTCCAATAACTATACATATGCCAATTACTATGGTGCTTCCCCTACTCTAGATACAGACGATAGGGTGATATAGATGGAAGGAGGCTATAGGAGCTTTTTAATCTCACACTATTTACATTCATAATAGGTACTTATTCTTCCGAGTATCAAGAAAATGCGAAATGAAAAAATACCTGATTTAACCAAGAAAATTAGGCTATGGAACTCATTTTTATAGACAAGACATGCCTAATCATGAACCTAGAAAAGTCTATGACCTAACCATGGACCTAGAAAATGCCTAACGCGTTTGACTTCGTATTTTCTCTTTTAGATTAGTATATGTATATAGTATCTTGTGTTATAAGCATAGATTAATGTCCATGGTTATAAGTATAATAGAGTCAGCGATATCCAGGGTCTGATGATAGCGAAACTGGTCACCTATCATTGAAATAAGATAGACCGTCTTCGAGCATTCTTAAACTCAAACTCGTGAGGTCTCAGTTCGGGGCGAACTACTAGTAATATTAACCGTGTTCCCTAGACTTTGTTGATGTGTGTATTTGAAGGCATTATTTGAAATGTAGCAATTAACAAAATTGTGACCCACCTTAACATTTATAAAACTCAGAACACACCGTACGTACTAAGCTCGTAAGTACCTACAATAATGCCTTCACTCAATTATTGTGATCGGTCCCAAACGAGTGTCTCAATATTATTTTTATTCTCCACAATACAATGTTTTCAAGCAATTTGTTTGTATGTTGATAGTATTATGTGAACAATTTCTTTGTGAGTCAAAAAATATTAGGTAACATTGAATGAATAACAGTTAGGAATATATTTTATTATTTACATTTTGTCTGGGACAAAAAAGCCGCGGGTTTTATCACGATGTTTTCTTTACCGAAAGAGCAATGTTAATAATAATTATCGCAAATACATTTTCCGTAAGAAAAATCCAGTGGATGACTGAACCAACGACCTTCAGAATGAAACACGAGGTGCTGACACACAATAACTGAACCGATTTTGATGAATTCTTACTTACTTAATGAGATCTTTGGGATATTGTTAGGCTACTTAATATTTTGATATTATATTATATTTCAAGATAACGTAGATAGCGCCACCTAGCCCCAAACTAAAAAACTGGGCTTGTTTTATGGTGGCCAGAAACAAATATCCTTAAATACAATCAACTGTCAAAAGTATCTGCCCACTGTAACGTTTACAATCCTGTGCATCACTATTTGAACATTATAACAACGTAACCGTGCGTGGATCGAACCCACCACGTCGCGTCGGTTAGTGTAGCGGGTGGCGGCTTATACCACTCGGCCAACTAAAGACATAGCTAACATGTTTAAAATAATAATCACACTGAGTACTTTTAATTCAAGTATTTATGTTTGTGTGCAACGTCAATTAGAAGAAGGTCGTATGTCCAATACTTGTTGATAGTATTAATGTAGTAAACTGATCATTTACTTATGATCTATACTGTACATATATTTTTGTTTAAGGCGGGAATCGAACCCTTGCAGCCTTTTGCCTCCCCGGTGGGTGTTTGCCAAATTTAGTCCAAATTAACACGATTACGGTGTTAATTTGGACTCGACTCGATATTACGGTGGAATATTATAATTACTGTTTTCACTAAAGGCGGAGATTCACGAGCGATTTATTTTACTCCCCTTGGAGCAAATCCTTTGGAAATAAAGGTAGAAACTAGCTTTGTAAGTCATAGGAGTCATAGGTTAGGTTTCAATTTCAATCATGAAGACTGTTCATGTTCAACCAAACTTAGTTTCCGGATTTTGTTACTTTTTACCCGACTTAAAAAAAGGAGGTTTTTAATTCGCGTATACCTACTTAGATAACAAATATTTATGTATACCTAATATGTTCGCTCGAAGAAGGCCTTATCGATTGAGAAGTTTTTTTTAGGTGAAAATAACTTTTTTCTAAAATCATGCTTATTAATCAATCCTTTAAAATTTTTAAAAATATAAATTTTAATTTTTGTTTTGGGGTTTCTTCATACATTTTTAATATGGCGCCATCTATCCTCTATCCGCCAGTTGATGAAATATTTTAATCGTATGTGTAAACCTTGCTTTACAAGTCAGGTAAGATTACAAACATTATAATTGTCTTTCTGTAAGACGTTCATTATGAAAGTTTCATCACTACATTTACAAGAGCTTATGAGGAAAGGGTACCGAGCACTCTCTCCATACAAACGTAGTCGACTGTTTCCTCCCTGGATAATGTCACTAGAGCAAATATTTTTGTTGCATAAAACTTATAACTGCCATGCCCTTATGTTTTGTGTTTTTTATCTTAATTTCTATGATAATTATAAAATAAAAAAATAAAATAAAAAAATGTTTTTTTTTAATCTTAATTTCTATGATAATTATAAAATAAAAAAACCCAAAACATAGGGGCATAATCATAACAGTTGTAGGTTTTATGCAACAAAAATATTTGCTCTAGTGTCATTATCCAGGGAGGAAACAGTCAACTACGTTTGTATGGAGAGAGCACCGGTACCCTTTAACCTTAAACGCAATATGTCGTCAATTTTATGTTATTTATTTATTCGGAGATACAACAGATATTATATAATTTACTAGCTGCACCCCGCGGTTTCACCCGCATAAGTCCCGAACCCGTGGGAATATCGGGATAAAAAACCTATATGTTTATAGCTGTCTATTTACCGAGCTTCATCGCAATCGGTTCAGTAGTAGGAGCAACAAACATACATACATACACACAAACATTCACATCACTACATAGTATAAAATAAAGTCACTTTTCGCCGTCCCTATGTCCCTTTGTATGCTTAGATCTTTTAAACTACGCAACGGATTTTGATGCGGTTTTTTTTAATAGATAGAGTGATTAACGAGGAAGGTTTTTAGATATAATACATGCATAATACAGCCGTGCGAAGCCGGGGCGGGCGCTAGTTTATAATATTAGTAGTAGATTATTTTATTTTGTTTGAACTGGATCTCCTCCTCCAATGTACACTGTGCCCCAACACCTGGACGTTGGACGACTTAAATGAGACCTATGATGCTGTAGCTGTAATAAAGTCTACAGAGTTTTAATATTTTCTGAACAGTATTCTTTTCCTTTTACTTTTTATCGAGATTAAAACTTGAAACTGCCCCACGGTTTCTCCCGCGTATGTATTCTTCCCAGGAGTAATTGTATCCTCATACTAAGATTTATCAACTTTGGTTGAGTAGTTTTACATTATAAGGAAAAAAAAAGAATTTTCCAAATCGGTCCAGGCGTTTTCGAGTAATCGGCGAACATAAATAAAAAAAATATATACGCGACGAATTGAGAACCTCCTCCTTTTTTGAAGTCGGTTAAAAACACAAAGATCTAAACATACTTATTTTCTTTTAATAGCATGTAAACACCGGATATCTATTTATTTTTGACTTGTAACCAGATCCTCATTAAATAAAGATAAATAAATCTTCATTTCCTTCCTTGTTCATTGTTCAAATATCACCGGAATCCGCTAAACCGGCAATAGTGCTAACTGTACATGGGACTATTGCCGTTTAGTAGGCAATAGTTCTTCTTCTATAGTGTAAAACAAAAATACTGTAATCCTTTTTACACACGAGTAGAGAAACAAAACAAATTTAAAATTAAAAAAAAAATGATTAAAGATTTCTCATATTTTTCAAATTTATCTATTTTCATTGCCGCTGTTTTTTACTTCCATTACCTACTTGTGAACTTTCATGGAATTAAATTGGAAAATATTACACCAGAATTATACAATTCATTCTTTAAGTAAATAAAACTTCTTCGTATTTTGTTTGTTCATTTCTTGTGTACTGAATTTATTACTTAAATATATAAATAAAACTGCAGCACGACAAGTTGTTGGCTCGTTGCCACCAAAACCCAAAAGAGACTCGCATTACTTCATAATCATAATCATTTAATTTTATTCATTCACACGAAATAGAGTAATAAAAAATGATCATAAAAAGTAAAGTCCGTCTATCTCGCCATGACTAAGCATGTAAATTTAAGTGTGAAGTTAATTGAATTACAAATAATAAAGTCAAAATTCTAAAGTCAATGATAATAGTTAAATGATAGATCTATTTCATAACATGTAAAATATTTTATAATCTGATTGACATTAAAAACTCTCTGACGTCACAGTATCTTTTATCAACTAATATTTTGACGTGACAACGTCTTATAAATTGGTTTGCCGGGTGACACTTCAAGAAACTGCGTTACGCTCCGCTGACGTTATGCGCTCACAATGAGAGCGAGTGAGAGGCACGCGGGCATGGTTAGCCCGCCTAAGAGCGAGAGAGACAGACATAAAAAGTGAAAGGCACGCGTCCCTTCCACTCGAGCACAGTTGTTGTCACGTAAAACTTTCGCCCGTATACCGACTTTACAGGCAACCAGTTTTTTCCATTGCGATCGCCTTTTGTTAACCAGTTAGTTGAGAAGTTTGACTACGAGGAAAATTCCTTTTGGACAAACTACTTTGACCAGAAAGTTTGATCAGCAGGAACGTACACTAAAAATACCTATAAATAATTCAAATAAAACAATGTTAATCTAGTAATGTCACCTCTACCTTAGCTTCTCTACTCCACTGCCACATATTGCCCATAAAATCCTGTAAATGGGCAAAGTATTGCCCGTTTACAGAGCTATCTACAATATAATAAATAGCAGTCATTCAGTAGACGGTAATAGATTCAGAGTTCCGGAATCCATTGCTTAAAATGACGGTAGGTCGCAAACTGGCAAGCTTAGAGGAAATTATATTAACTTGCGAGATAAAATCCCCGGTTTTGAACACTACTTATCTTTAGAGGGGTGTATAATAGGTACTTTATGCCTTGGTTTAGGCACAATATAGACGCAAACATATATTTTTTATATATTACTAGCTGTCCCGGCAAACGTTGTTTTGCTATTTACAAAAAAAAACAAAAAAAATAGATGTTGGCCGATTCTCAGACCTACTGAATATGCTCACAAAATTTCATGAGAATCTTCGGAGGAGTTCAAGTTCGAACCCCGTGACACGAGAATTTTATATATATAAATAAATAAAATAAATAAATATTTCAGGACATATTACACATCGCCATCCAGCCCCAAGCTAAGCAACTTAATGCTTGTGTTATGGGTGCCAGATAACGGATAAACTACTTATATACTTTTTTTTTGTAAATATATACATATTATACATATAGGAAACACCCAGAACCAGAAACAAGAATTTATGGTCAGCATAAATACTTGTTCCCGGCGGGAATCGAACCCGCAACCTTCTGCGTCGCAGTCGGGTGTTCGCCCGACGCGCCACAGAGGTCGTCTATATATATATATATATATATATAGAGATATTACGTTTGAAATCTGTCCAGTTTTTTATCTGTATAGGTACTTCTTTTTCTTCTCGTATAGTGGTGTGGCTCACCTATTGTTAGAGTTTTCAGATCGCCTTAAAGCCTTTAATTTGACCTAAAGACTGCTACTAGCGGTAGCAACCGAGACCAACGGCTTTAAGTGCCTTCCGAAGCACGGAGGGGCTCTCGAAAATATATTTTTGCCACACTACTAATTAGTAGTGTGGCAAAAATATATTTTGGCCAATTGGCCATCCATCGAAGTAATGACCGCGCCAGGCGTCGCTTAACCCGCACGACCGTAAACGATCAGCGAGCGTCACTTAGCTGTGAGCTTCCCAGTTTAAGTACTAATCTGTCCAGTTGCTACAAAGCCAATATTGATTTTTTTCTGGCAAAAAAATCCGCGCTAGAGTTATAAAATTATAACTATCAGATTTACCCGCGTAACTCCCGATCTCTTGGGATTATCGGGATAAAAATTGGCCTATAGCGATCCCAAAGAATCAATATCAAGTTTTATCCTAATACCAAGTTTAATCTCAATTGGTTTAGTAGATATTACATGAATGAGTAACAAACATACCAGCACAAAAACTTTTCCATTAATAATAGGAATTTCGGGCGATGGAAAAGTTGCCAGTCTGTGTTCGCCGTTAGTGTGCCTTATACAACTTACAAGACAACTTATAAATTAAAGGCAACAACTCTTCAAGTCAGCTTACTCAATAAGTGAAATACAGTCGGCAACAAAAGCAGCCGACACAACGAAATATTTTCAAATAAATGCACGATTGTACCATTAGCCTAACATCGGCACAAGTAAATTCGTAGATAATTTACTTTGTGCTATATTCCTTCGTAGCAGATATACTTCGTTCTACATTACTTAGTAGCAGATAATTAAATACTAACTTCGTGTTACGTAACTTCATATCTGCTACGAAGTTTCGTAGTAAATAATAAGAATTTAAAGTCGTGCTTCATAACTTCGTAGCAGCTATACTTGGTTCTACAAAATTTTAAAGTAGAAGTACTTTGTGCTACGTAACTTTGTTCAGATAAACTATGTGCTACATGACTCTGTAGCAGATATATTACGTGCGTGCTACATAACTTCGTAGCAGGTTTACTTCGTTCTACATAAGTCTGTAGCAGACTGTCCCGACTAAAACAACGTTTTTTCAGACCTCCATATTCATACACGGAAAAAAAAATTTTACTGTTTAAAACAGTTAGAAATTTTACAGTTGAAATAACGTATATTTCAGTTAGAATTACCTATTTCAGTCAGTACGTACTACTGTTTCAAAACAGTTACAAGTCAAACGGTAGTTTTAACTCATTCAACATTAGTTCTTACGTATTGAAACAGTAACTCTAACGGTTTTCCGTAATCAATAGCAAAACAGTAGAATGTAATGATTAAAATAGTTGTTTTCACTCACCGAAACCGTAGTTCTTACGTATTGAAACAGTAACTCTAACGGTTTACCGTAATCAATAGCAAAACAGTAGAATGTAATGATTAAAATAGTTGTTTTCACTCACTGAAACCGTAGTTCTTACGCATTGAAACAGTAACTCTAACGGTTTAGCGTAGTCAATAGCAAGACAGTAGAAGTTTTAATGATTAAAATAGTTGTTTTCACTCACCGAAACCGTAGTTCTTACGTATTGAAACAGTAACTCTAACGGTTTTCCGTAATCAATATCAAAACAGTAGAATGTAATGATTAATATAGTTGTTTTTACTCACCGAAACCGTAGTTCTTACGTATTGAAACAGTAACTCTAACGGTTTAGCGTAGTTAATAGCAAGACAGTAGAAGTTTTAATGATTACATAGTTGTTTTCACTCACCGAAACAGTAGTTCTTACATATTGAAACAGTAACTCTAACGGTTTACCGTAATCAATATCAAAACAGTAGAATTTAATGATTAGAAAAGTTATTTTTACTCACCGAAACAGTAGTTCTTACGTATTGACACAGTAACTCTAATGGTTTAGCGTAGTCAATAGCAAGACAGTAGAAGTTAATGATTACAATAGTTGTTTTCACTCACCGAAACAGTAGTTCTTACGTATTGAAACAGTAACTCTAACGGTTCACGGTAATCAATAGCAAAAAAGTAGAATTTAATGAATATAATAGTTGTTTTCACTTACCGAAACAGTAGTTCTTACGTATTTAAACAGTAAATCTAACGGTTTAGCGTAGTCAATAGCAAAACAGTAGAATTTAATGAATAGAACAGTTGTTTTCACTCACCGAAACAGTAGTTCTTATGTATTTAAACAGTAACTCTAACGGTTTAGCGTAGTCAATAGCAAAACAGTAGAAGTTAATGATTACAATAGTTGTTTTCACTCACCGAAACAGTAGTTCTTACGTATTGAAACAGTAACTCTAACGGTTTACCGTAATGAATAGCAAAACAGTAGAATTTAATGAATAGAACAGTCATTTTCACTCACCGAAACAGTAGTTCTTACGTATTGAAACAGTAACTCTAACGGTTTACCGTAATCAATAGCAAAACAGTAGAATTCAAAGATTACAATAGTTGTTTTCACTTACCGAAACAGTAGTTCTTACGTACTGAAACAGTAACTCTAACGGTTTAGCGTAGTCAATAGAAAAACAGTAGAATTTAATGAATAGAACAGTTGTTTTCACTCACCAAAACCGTAGCTCTTACGTATTGAAACAGTAACTCTAACGGTTTAGCGTAGTCAATAGCAAAACAATAGAAGCTAATGATTACTATAGTTGTTTTCACTCACCGTAACAGTACGTACGTACGTACGTCTTACGTATTGAAATAGTAGCTCTAACGGTTTACCGTTTACAAAACAGTAGAATTTATTGATTACAATAAGTAGGTAGGTACCTTGTTAGTTTTACTCACCGATTTTTTTCAATATGGGTTACATGCAGTGGATACTGATCCTTGTGTCCCATTGATAATTAATGGGACACAAGAATTCCGGGGAAGGTCATAGGATACTTTTTATCCCCGAAGTCATCCCTTAAGAGAGTGGAAGTTTCTATGGAAAAGCGATAACTAGGGACGTGCCTGATACAAAAATAATAGCAATTAAGTAGATTCTATAGCGATGAACGAGTTCCACGCGGACGACGAAGTCGATTATATTTAACTAGTTTTTGCTCGCGTCTTCGTCGTCCGCGTGGAACTCCACTCTTCCCCTACTGACAGACGAAAGCAAATCTTGCTAGAGTCGAAGCAGAGACGCTTCGCTCGCTCGGTTAATTAGAGGGCAGACTTGATCCTTTACGGGGACATACTTAATGAAAGCGTTTTGTTAAACTTTACATCAAAGTTACCAAGTGATCAAGTGTACCTACTCAGTTTCAATCAGCATACAAATCACCATGGTCACACAAAAAAAAATCACACATAAAGTGGGTAAAGTTCCATTCGTATTACGATTCGGGTACGATTCGTCGAAAGTCACCATATTAGAGCCTCTGATATATTGAACAGTAGCTGCGCCCCGCGGTTTCACCCGCGTAAGTCCCGATCCCGTTGGAATATCGGGATAAAAAGCAGCCTATGTGTTAATCCAGGTCTCTAGCTATCTAGATACCAAGTTTCATCGCAATCGGTCCAGTAGTTTTTGCGTGAAGGAGTAACAAACATACATACACACACACACACACACACACGAACTTTCACATTTATAATATTAGTAGGATAGGATAGGATAGGATTTGAAGCGCGGCGTTTTAGCCGCTTTGTATGAAGACGTAATAATTGCTATCAATCTATATCTATAGCGCTGCAGCGTTAAGCGCGCTGGCATGGCGAATCTAACGACATGCCACCAAAATCGGCGGCCCGCACGTTTGGTCTTAAAGTAACAAACAAACATACATACATAGACTGATAAAGACATTACCACTCTTTTGCGTCACGCAGTCGGATAAAATTGACTTGAAATTCTTTCAAATTAACCTATCGATTAGGATATCGATCGATTATGTTATTTACAATTTATTACCCCTGGTCTAGTCGACAAGTAGAAATATTGAAATGTGACGCCATTATCAACCATAACAATTATTAAATAAAGGTTATAATTGTGTTTACCGAGAATAACGCCATCTATGGTAGATTCACCGAATTCGTTCATTAATTGAATCTAGTTTGTTGGTTGATTATAAAATGTCGTAAATACTTTGTAGTCAATGGTAACATAAACTTTATTGTAACGCATGAAGATATAAAATCAAATATATACGGTTTGTGTGATTTAGGTTAATTTTGAGCAACAAAAACAACCAATCAAACGAATTGTTTTTTAGTATGCAAAATATGATTATCCATTTAGATGTGTGAGTTTTGCGACATCGGTTCTGATACGAAATTTCACCCCTTCCTATTTCCGTGGGGAAACCCCCTTAAATAGGTATCTATTAGGTACTTTACTTTGTTTATGTCGTGTTTTGTTTCTTCCTGTGTTGTACAAATAAAGTAATCTATCTATCTATCTATTTATTTTATTTTGTTTTATGTATTTGTTGTTATAGTGAGCGGCCACAGAACCACATCATCTGTGAAAATTTCAACTGTCTAGCTATCACGGTTCGTGGGGTACAGCCTGGTGACAGACGGACAGACGGACAGATGAACAGACGGATGGAGAGACGGACTGACAGCGGAGTCTTAGTATAGGGTCCCGTTTTACCCTTCTGTAGGGAACCCTAAAAAATGTAGGTAGGTACAGTTGTAAATAAATTATCATAATTTTCCATTGAACTATCATGTCTCTGTAATTTTCCCACTTTGTAACAATATCACTGGTAGGTTACTACCACAAGGTAGGTAGGTACTTTGGAATTATAATAGTGTGAGAGTATTCTGAAATAAAAGCCTTTTTTAAGACATTATCATATACATACTTACATACCTATATTTATATTGCAAAGTTCTCAAAGTTATACCTACTAACTCGATATCAAAAACAGTAATTTTCACTGACCAAAACATTAACCGTTACTGACGTACACAAAAAATAAAATGGTGGGATTGGTCGGTTGATTTGGCATTGTGCCCAGTGTTGCCACCTTAGTGTCGTTGTCACTAGATTTGGTGACTTTTGGAGTTCGGGTGCGATTTTTTAGACAATGTTGACAATGTTTATTTTGTCTCTAAAACATAATTTAGTGACTTGATGACTTCTAGTGACAAAACCACATTGAGCACAATTTTAGTCTCATAGGACGAATTTACGTACAGTGCAGTTAAAAGAAGGAAAATCCTATGCAGTTAAATTAAGAAACTAGTTAATATGCCTGAAATATAGATAATAATATAACCTATCATTATGTATTCATATAAAAAATATATATATTTATATAAGTAGGTTTATGTAGTCTAACAGAAGTCAACTGTTGGCGAGATATTAGCTGTCAAAGTCGTAAAAAGTGTGTGTCCCCTCTAATTTCTAAGCTATGAAGTTTGACATTCTGAAAAAAATTGAGGTGGTGTACATTAATAAATACTTTCATTCAAAATTATTTTGAAGAAGGTAGGTCTAACGGTTTTTGAATAATGACTGAAAAACTACCTTGCCCAACAAAAGGACTTAAGCGGCGTGAGTTTGCTACGAGGATACGACCTTTTTTATTGGATAATGGTTTTAAATGTGAACTAGTAGTTGTCGGTACGGAACCCTTCATTGTGCGTGATCCGACACGCATAATGCAGGTACTTGAAAATACGAATATACAAAAAAAAAACCGGTCAAGTGCGAGTCGGACTCGCGCACGAAGGGTTCCGTACCATTATCTATAAAAATCATGTCTGTTGTATGGGAGCCCCCTTAAATATTTATTTTATTTTGTTTTTAGTATTCGTTGTTATAGCGGCAACAGAAATAAATCATCTGTGAAAATTTCAACTGTCTATCTAATACGGTTAACGAGATACAGCCTGGTGACAGACGGACGGACGGACGGACAGACGGACAGCGGAATAAATATTACATCATATCATAATATTATATCTAAATATTATATCAAATAAACGATTTATTAAATATTAATAAATCATTTAATTTTATGTGTAGAAATATTTTTTTGTTTCTTAGAATAATCTTTAATAAATGATTAGTTAACTAATAATAAATATCTATTTGAGCATGCTCGTTATTAAACTATTTCTTTAATATCAAGTTCCATTTGCTGCTTTTTGCTTTCGTGAGGTTGGCCACCCTGTGCCCAGCCCCCCCGCCCCGCAGCGCAGCCGCAGCCAAACCAAACCGTCCATTTGTTAATCGCGCAAGGCGTGCATCGGTTGAATTGAATTTTAATTTCTCCAGTCAAGTGCAGATAATTATTATCTTTGAAGTGCAGTGAAATTAAAGCTTTCCTTACGGAAGTTACGGAAAATGAGGTAAGTAAATAGTGTTTTTATCTTAGTTAAAAATTGAGTTCCATTATCTTTCATGAAAGCGTCTAGTTGTGTGGGAAGTCCATTTTTAAGGAACCTATGAAAATATTTATCAACTATTATAGTCAAAATACTAATTAATGTTAACTTTTTGTTATGAAACCGTTTCGATAAACGAAAGTTTTAACATAGCTGCACTGCAGAGTTCTGAATTTCCCCTTATTTATATGTACGTGTCGTAAGTAGGTAAATGCGTTTTTGGGCAAGTCCAAACATGTGTTTGTCACATTGTTGTATCTCGTAGAGTTTTTAGGAGATTGAAGTAGTTTTTCACCATTAATTAGATATTATTGATATAGGTATATTAGATTAACAAAAGCGAAGGACGAAATGTATAGTTGATTTGTATTTTTTGCAGTTCATGTAACGAAGCAAGTGAACTGTTAAAAACATGGGCACTCGACCAATACTATGTAGAGACATTTCTTGGTAAGTAAGTTATTTTTAAGTCCGCGGCCTTCAAATTTTGACTAAAAAAGTAAATAAAGTGTCCCCCTGCCCTAAATGATCACGTGATTTCTGGATGGAGCCCTTAGCTAGCCTTAATTGCATTATTTTTTCGATTTTTCTAGAAAACGAAGTGGACATAACTGCATTGCCTTTCTTGGATAATGACCAAATCAAACAGTTGATTCCACATAATATTGGCAACCAGGCGAAATTTAAAAATATTCTTTTTGATTGGAAATCTACTCAGCTGCAAATACTTGAAAATCCGCACAGTTCCCAGGTAATCTAACGGCTCCACTACACAATCGTCTGTAATCGCCGATTGTGTAGTGCAGCCATAAAAGTCATTATTGTCTGGTAGGTATTAGACCGTGGGCCAGCAACAGGTCTCGGTGTACTAATATTATAAAGCTATACTATACTAAAGCTATACTAATATCATAAAGCTGAATAGTTTGTTTGTTTGTTTGAACGCGCTAATCTCAGACACTACTGGTTCGAATTAAAAAAATATTTTTGTGTTGGATAGTCCATTTATCGAGGAAGGCTTTAAGCTATATAACATCACGCTGCGACCACGGTATCGAGGCTTATGCAGGTGAAACCGCAGGGCACAGCTAGTTAGCGAATAAAATTCGTCTGCCGGTTGTAGAGCGGTGTAATGACCGTCTGCCAGTCGCTTGAACATTTCCTCTCGCATGAAATTTTGTCAGAAATTGGTAAAGTTTTATCTTTTTCTTTTATATAACAACATATTGTAATTTGAAGACATTTTTATACCATATGTTTGTTCTCTTGTACTGTTACAGAACGAGTATTCCCGGCAGAAAATAGCTCTATTTATTACACTAAAGGACCTGCGGGGTTCGGGCGAGCCCATGGCCGGCTGTTTGACGCTGTAACGAATTTGAAGGCCAAGTATCGCCGAAATAAAGTATACCAGCCAAGGGCGCGTCGTTCCTTAGAAAAAAAGTTTACTCCAACAACAGCATCAGTGCACGCTACAACTAACAAAAGGAAGGTGCTAGTTAGCGACGACCCTTACACTATACCTCTGCGAGCGAAGCGGAGCCAGATTCAAAGAACACTGAAATAGAAGAATGCTTCGACAGGCTCCATTCGTCTGCAGACAATTATACTCTTTGTGATGAAAAGTGGGCCATAACAAGGAAACGGCGCCAGAAGTCTGTCTTGTCAGAAGACTCATATTCATACCTCCAGGAATTTCCCTGCTTAAAACGATCTCGGGGATATCTTTGGTAAGTTTACCAAAATTATTTATTTATTTATCGTAGGTATGGCAGTCTACAAAATAATATTAAAACTTTTGTAAAAGTAACACAACCATTTCCAAGCATGTTTCAGAAAATATCTTATGAGCCTCACTCTAGATAGTAGGGTAAAAGACCGGAACCCCGATTGTTGACAGTTTGGGCAGTGTCCCCCTGTCGGCTGGTCGGCTGGTAGCTAGTCCTTTATTTTATACAGGATGGAACAGAACGAGGGATAAATAAAAAATACTTTTGTAACTATTTAAGTTAAATAAAGTTAAATTATATTGTAAATCATTAGAATATTGTGTAAAAAAAAATATTACCATCATTTATTTTAATACTTATTTATAATAGTCAGAAGTGTCACACCCCTACAGCTTCAACATTGTTGTTTAATTATTTATTTACATTTTAGAGTGCACACACTTATTATAAAATAATGTTGAAACAAGTTACATGATGCTTTTAAATTGATGTCTTTAGGCTATAACATAGTTTATTTGACAAAAGTATAAATAGTATTTAGGCTAACCAATCCTCTGTTTGCAGGAAAGTCCTTCGTTCTGTTCCACCCAGTATTTTTTAGTGTTTCATATATTTATACAAAATAGGGAAATGACATGTAAAACTTGCTTAATACAAACATATCTACTGTTTGAAGATGTGAAAACACTGAGAACTTATTTTAATTTTTTTTCCAGCTTGTGGCAGACTTTCACAAATGGTATAATGGCAATGAACATGCCTTCGAAAACAAATTTCCATTATTGAAAAAGAAGTTAATACCTAACATTATTTGAAAAAGTTTTAAACATAAGTACATTTGTAAAGGAACTTAAGGAGCTTGCAAAAAGTAAGTGTTTTTACCTCAAACTATGACTAGCTTATCGCCTTCTTCGTGATGGATCCCTCTATTAATACTCCACGACTTATGGGAACCGGATAGCTACCATACACTTACTGCAGTCTGTGGGATGCATGTCTTATAATGTACATTTCTTTTGTTATAGATCCTGAACAAGAAACAAGCAATCTAGCTGCACTTCTTATGATTCCGCATCTTCTAGGATCAAATCAGGAAGACGAAATGTTCTACGGCCGAAGTAGGGTCATGTAACGTACCTAGGGACGTTTTCTACAACTTCAACTTTGAATAAACCTATCTCTGTATGTAATTAAGGTATTTAGCTGGGAGTTATTTTATTTTGTAGCGCATATCAATCTGTAACGACTGGGTTTGTTACCAAAGCTTTAGTGTTGCCAGATTATTTTTTAAGAAAAAAAATGTAAGATTTGTGGTTTTGTCCAAAGGTACGTTACATGTTTGTACCTTGGGACACCCCGAACGATTGATCTAATGTACGAAATAGCTACGGTTAATAAAAACAAATCCAATTTTATAAAATACAGGGTGTATTTTATAAAATAGGATTTGTATTTCCTAACCAAGTGAAATAAGTAGAATTCGTTTCTAGCACTCGGCGGCCGCTACCGCGGCACCGCTCGCTCGGCTCGTGCAGCATATTATTATAAAGACCCATCCGGAACACCCCCTACCCAGAACCGACATGGATAGGTTAGGTTTATGTTAGAACTGCGACCACAACGCACGAGCCGAGCGAGCGAAGCGAGCGGTGCCGCGGGAGCGGCCGGCGAGTGCTAGAAGCGAATTCTACCCATTTTACTTGGTTAGGGAGCGTGTATTTTATAAGTTTGATTTTTTTTAAACCGTAGGTGAAAAATCATAGATGAATAATTAATTGTAGTTAAATAAACCGTAGGTGAATTGATTGTAGTTAAATTAACCGTAGGTGTTTCGTCCATTAGGTATTTTAAACAGTAGGTATTATGACTGTCGTTATTTCGAACATAGTTATAATGAACATAGTTAAATTAACCGTAGTTGTTTCGTACATTAGGTATTTCGTTCATTAGTTATTACAAAAATATGTGAAACAACCATTAGGTATTTTAAACAGTAGGTATTATGATCGTAGTTATTTCGAACATAGTTATATCTAACTTAGTTATTATAATATGTAACCATCGAGATGATCTCTATTCGAGATTCATAAAATGACTCTACCATTCCATACAATCTCACGATAGATTATGCATCTCGCTCGGACCCCCTGAATTGAGTTGATAAACGTTTCAACAAAAAAATAATGTTACATGATGAAAAATGTATGAGTGTTATATAAACACTACCGACTAAATTATTGATATTACAAATAAATGTTAGAAATGAAGAAAAAAAAAAGAAATGTAAAATAATCTTTAAAATATATCGTTAATATCCGTTTTTTTTCATTTCATGTCATGACATCATGTCATACGTGTCAAATTTTTACGAAAAGTATGTAAATAATGATTAAGTTTCATCAATAAATAATGTTTAATTTGTAACACCATACTTGTGTATGTTTCTTAACAGTTCCTCAACAATAACAACACCTGCAGTCCAGCTGCAGTTGCTGCTACTGTTGGGCAACAGTAACAGCTACTGTTCGGTATGTAGTTGCATCTGTTCCACTACAGTAAGAGTTAATGTAGTGTCTTTCTGATTGGCGACAGTTGCTACTACTGTTTGCGAACAGTAGCAGCTACTGTTCGGTATGTACTTGCTACTGTTCCACAACAGTAGCTCTTACTGTAGTGGAACAGTAGCAAATACGTACCGAACAGTAGCTGCTACTGTTCCCAAACAGTAGTAGCAACTGTAGACATCAGTAAGGTCTACTGTTGTGGAACAGTAGCAACTACGTACCGAACAGTAGCTGCTACTGTTCCCAAACAGTAGTAGCAACTGTACACATCAGTAAGGTCTACTGTTGTGAAACAGTAGCAACTACGTACCGAACAGTAGCTGCTACTGTTCCCAAACAGTAGTAGCAACTGTAGACATCAGTAAGGTCTACTGTTGTGGAACAGTAGCAACTACGTACCGAACAGTAGCTGCTACTGTTCCCAAACAGTAGTAGCAACTGTAGACATCAGTAAGGTCTACTGTTGTGGAACAGTAGCAACTACGTACCGAACAGTAGCTGCTACTGTTCCCAAACAGTAGTAGCAACTGTAGACATCAGTAAGGTCTACTGTTGTGGAACAGTAGCAACTACGTACCGAACAGTAGCTGCTACTGTTCCCAAACAGTAGTAGCAACTGTAGACATCAGTAAGGTCTACTGTTGTGGAACAGTAGCAACTACGTACCGAACAGTAGCTGCTACTGTTCCCAAACAGTAGTAGCAACTGTACACATCAGTAAGGTCTACTGTTGTGGAACAGTAGCAACTACGTACCGAACAGTAGCTGCTACTGTTCCCAAACAGTAGTAGCAACTGTAGACATCAGTAAGGTCTACTGTTGTGGAACAGTAGCAACTACGTACCGAACAGTAGCTGCTACTGTTCCCAAACAGTAGTAGCAACTGTAGACATCAGTAAGGTCTACTGTTGTGGAACAGTAGCAACTACGTACCGAACAGTAGCTGCTACTGTTCCCAAACAGTAGTAGCAACTGTACACATCAGTAAGGTCTACTGTTGTGGAACAGTAGCAACTACGTACCGAACAGTAAGCTGCTACTGTTCCCAAACAGTAGTAGCAACTGTACACATCAGTAAGGTCTACTGTTGTGGAACAGTAGCAACTACGTACCGGACAGTAGCTGCTACTGTTCCCAAACAGTAGTAGCAACTGTAGACATCAGTAAGGTCTACTGTTGTGGAACAGTAGCAATTAATGTTTCTCTTAACTGTTATCCTTAACTGTTTTCTTTAACTGTTTCCATAACTGTTATCTTTAACTGTTTTCCTTAACTGTTTCCCTTTACTGATTTATTCAGTTAAATTCACTGTATTTAGTTACTGTTTCCATTAACTGTTTTCTTTAACTGTTTTCTTTTACTGTTTTCCTTTACTGATTTATTCAGTTAAACTCACTGTCTTTAGTTACTGTTTCCATTAACTGTTTTTATTAACTGTTTTCTTTTACTGTTTTCCTTTACTGATTTATTCAGTTAAATTCAAGCAATTGCTTCAACTGTTTTATTTTTTACTGTTTCTCTTAACTGACTATTCAGTAAAATCAACTGTTTTACCCTTACTGTTTTATTACAGTTAAAATAACTGATTTTTACAGTTGGCTCCATTTTAACTGATTTTTTCAGTTAGGCTTACTGATTTTTCAGTAGTATTCACTGATTATTTTTTTCAGTGTATTCATATCTTTATTCATAATTTACATTATACGTCATTATGTTATATTTTACATTTTGTATGTAATATTAATAAATAAAACTTAAATTAAATAGCAATAAAAAGAGAAATACACCATGTCAGAACGTCGTGAAATAGAATGTCAAGTTAGGTACTTACTAGGTACAACAATTTATAATTTAATAGCTAAAAATTCGTCAATGCTGTAGAAGCACTGCTCAATAAGCCACTGTTTGAGTTTAGTTTTAAAAAGTCGAAGATTACCGGCACTAGTAACATCGTCAGGTAGCCTATTGTAGACATGTGGACTCATGGGGTGAATAGTACGCGACGCCTTCACCAACCGGCTGGAGAGACCGAGCAACCTGTTACCATGACGAAGTGGGTATCTCGCGAAATCCGATCTCTTTGAGAATTCATGTAGGCGTTCACGTGCATACAATGCAATATGAAGGATTAAACAGCAAGGTAGTGTCAAGATCCCTAAGTTGATGAAATAATCCTTGGCGCATATTTCAACTATGTTACAATAACCATAATCACGAGGAGATAGACTGACTAGACTAGGCTTAGTTTTTACCTTGAACTTTTGTAATTCTGGATTGAATATTCTGCTGCTGTCTGTACTTAGTTGCCAATACCTAGCTTTCTTGTCCTTTAAGTTTTAATGGTTTTAAACTAACAAACTTACTTCAGATTAAGTCGGATGTAAGTTTTCAAATATTTCAACTCAAAGTCAGTTTTTTACAAGTAAGTAAGTTTGTTTCTAGGCTTATCAATTAGAATGTGGTAGAAATATAGGAGGATGTACCGATTGAGTACTCGCGCAACCTAGGTGACACCAATCCCGGCAAAATCAGATTACTGTAATTACTCTATGTTTCGACTATGTTACTATAGTCTTGGTCGCGAGGTGACAAAATGAATAAAAATCGTGTGAGTTATTTTTTTTTACAATATCATTGTTTGGATACGGCGTTCATTATATGGAATTCCTTGCTAAGTGATATCTTACCAAAGTACTTATCTATTTAAGATAATCTAACTAAACTTGATTAGGAACGAAGTGGTCAAACGATATGAGGGAAATTTAATACATAATGAAAAATTATGAATAAAGAGTAAAGTGAATTGGGAACATTAAAATGGGATGAATTGGGATTAAATAGATTTATTTGCTACTAAGATATTATGTAGAATGTAGTTATATCAAAATCTGCTACGAAATTGCGTAAAACGCAATACTTTTACTACGATGTTATGTAGCACAAAGTTTATCTGCTACAAAGTTATGTAGAACGAAGTATGTCTGCTACGAAATTGCGTAGAACATAGGACTTCTACTACGATGTATGTAGCACGAATTTTATCTGCTACAAAGTTGTGTAGAACGAAGTATATCTGCAACGAATTTATGTAGCACAAAGGTTATCTGCTACAAAGTTGTGTAGAGCACGTACTTTATCTGCTACGAATTTAAGTAGCACGAAGTTTATCTGTGTAGCTTAGTTTGTTTGTTCCGTAGTTGATAAGTATGTATTTATAAAAGAAACCCTTTCAAACCTGTGATTGTTATTACTCCACAAATAATAAAAATCTATTCTAACACAAGAACTGTAGGTATTCCCAATTTGTCACGTTCGTTACATTTCTCCACGTATTTATTGTAACATTCTTTGTTATTTTTCTTTAGGATTATAACTGACGAGATAAAAAGTAGCCTATGTATTAATCCAGGTCTCCAGCTATATAGATACCGGGTTTCATCGCAGTCGATCCAGTAGTTTTTGCGTGAAAGAGTAACAAACATACATAAACACACACACAAAATTTCACATTTATAATATTAGTAGGATAGAAAAGCAAAGTAATGACACCCCTAAATATAACTGTTTAGTTTGAAAGAAATAACGGTATTCTTAAAGCAGTAATTTACAAAACATTCGCGTGTATTTAATTAGTTCACAGATAAAATCGGTTATGTTTTAATTTTAACTAACGTTGTTTGGAAACGGGAAGGAACGGGAATTTCACATTTTGTTTTTGTGTTTTTTTTGTACAAGTTGTCGCAGTGTAACTGTGTTTTAGTGTAATTTAGGTTAAATTATAGTTACACTAGCTGTGCCCCACGGTTTCCCCGCGTTAGTCCCGATCCAGTGAAAATATATGACGAAAAACGCTGAGCAATTTCACAGATGTCAAATTGACATCTGTCACTTTGACATCTGTCAATTTGACATCTGTCACTTTGTCATCTGTCACTTTGACATCTGTCACTTTGACATCTGTCACTTTGACATCTGTCACTTTGACATCTGTCACTTTGACATCTGTCACTTTGACATCTGTCACCTTGACATCTGTCAAATTTTTCGACACTTTTCGTTAAATTTTAGACAATTCACACAATATCTTTATAAATTATAGCCTATGTTCTATTCTGATGTATAAGCTATATTATTGTAAAGTTTCATTAAAATCCATTCAGTAGTTTTTGCATTAAAGAGTAACAAACATCCAGACATCCATACATACAAACTTTCACGTTTATAATAATAATTATAACTGATGTATGTTTCAATGGCTTCAAAAGGTGCAGGTTTTATTCTTATTACATTAGAAAGCAACCTAGTCATAATTTTGTATGTTAATTTGTTAATTTCTATAAAATTTTATGTAATATTTTATTTTTCTTAAGTTGACACAATTTTACACTGAGTCGTAGGTACTCCTTTTGGTGACCACACAATGTAATTACTTTATTTTAGTTTGGTTACAAATGAACCGCTGTTCTTTTTTTCTTTCTTAGCCACATAATTTTAACCTGTTTTTTGTTTTTATTTAACAAAGCTCGATATTTCGAACCATGATTCTTGTATTTCTTTGTAATCCGCTATATAACTACATGCTATTTCTATGCATGAATTAGCATTACCACTTGAACTGAAATGGTCAACTTATTTTGGACTTGAAAATCTGCTGGTGCCTTTCGAGTCTTTTTCATTTCGCAGATTTATTTTTCGTTGGTTCTTTTGACCGATGTTAATTTACGAATGATTGTTTCCTTCAATGACTAAATAAAAAAATAACTTAAAAAATGACATTGTAGTTCGATTGCCATATTTTCGCGGATAAATGGTACATTTGAAATGTAAAATTCGTATCATGATAAATATAAAAAAATAACTAACCTGTGGGCCAAAAAGCTCTTTTCACATGATAACTCAAAGAGGTTGGCATATTATTAATGACGTCATATTTATGTCGTTACATCCGTAATTTAGTTTTTGGAATTGGGGTCACTACAGAAAGGTTCAAAAAATTGCGACTACTGACGATATCCGTCGCTTTATTTCTAACTCCATTGTGTTCCACCGGGTAGGGTATCTTTTCGTTATTGACATTATCCTAGTTTTATTGTCTCCGATTTGTTAGCAAACCTTTTGAGAAAATACAGGAGATATAGGAGAGAGTTAAGATTTTTTTTGTTGAGTAAGACTTTCTTTTGTCACTGACTGTTTTGGGATGTGGACTGATAGAAGTACCTATTTGACCTTGTTATTATAGTTTTGAGAATTGGTCAATTTATGTCCGACTAGATTAGGATTTTATGATATCGCTCGTGAATAGTACACTGTTATCTTAGGTGTGAAAGTCACTCATTACAAGTCCCGAGTCGGAGTTTGGCGCCCTGGCGTAGCGAAGGCGCTAATAGTTCGAGGGACTTAATGAGTCTTTCACCCGAGGTAAACACTGTGCTTTTCATTACGAATAATACATAAAATTATTCCTAACAACGAGAGTGAATGAGAGACTCCATACTACCTGATCCTCTTACAAGGTTGGGACCAAAGAGGTTATATACATGTAGTGTTATTCTTTGGTGTTACTTAAAGCAAGGAGGTTAGGTTTTTGAAGTTCCTAATGCGTAATGATACGGATACTGGCTACATGCACATTGCACAAGCCGTGCAAAGCCATAATTTGACATGACAGCTGTCAGTGAAAGCGATTTTCCCTAGGGCTGAAAGTTTTATTTTCTACACGCTCTTCAGGCATCTTTAGACCTACTTTCGGAGTATGAGTAATGAAAATTAATATTACTGTTAACCATCGACCATCGTGTTTTGTGAAATAAATAAAAATGAAATATTTAATACGACTTCATAAAAACCGTTTACCAAAGAAAATATGAATACACAACCACACAAAATATAGACGAAAGAGTGATTTATGAGAAAGATTTAAGTGTTGATTCTTTTGATGAAAAATTGGGGTTGGTGCCATACAAAATTGTTGAGGATCTGATGAGAATCTTCAAAATAATGAACAGAATCGCACTTCGAACTTGCAGAAAATTTCCTAGTTTTAGTTCTTTCTGTTTTCGTTGAAAATGTGATGCCTCAGGGGTGGTGTCATAAAAAAAAGGTTTAGCAACTGATGAGGATCGGAATGATAAAAAAAATCGAATAGTTAAGTTTTTTAAGATCTACCAGTTGAATCGGCCCTTATTTGTCTATACTTTTACCTACTTAGTTACATAAGTCGAGTATACTTACTAAGGTAGATATATAGAATATCTCAAGAAACTTGAACAAGTTCAAAGTGGCTTCCGATAGTGATATTCCCATAGAGATTGCCAATTTATTCTCGCACGTATCACAAAATGGGTACTCGTGTATTGAAAATATTATAAAGCCTAACCTGTGTAATGTTTAATATTAGAAGGAAGCAAGGAAAAACGTCAGCAAATTAAATAAATATGAGTCTAGGGTACTTAGTCAAACAAAAAAAATTCATCAAAATCGCTTGATAAACGAAGAAGATATGCGCGAACATCCATAAAAAAAATACATAAAACCGAATTGAGAATCTCCTTCTTTTTTTGCAGTCGGTTAAAAATGACTAGTTTTTAAATTGTTGTCTGTCTGTTTGTTTATTTAATTTTCTGTTACTTATACAATTAAATGCTGCTAAACCAAATGAAATCTGGTTATTAGGTTTGGACCTAAATAGGAGACAAGGGCTGAGGAATGGGGTCAATGGACCTCTCTCCAGATTATGATATAACTCCCCAGTGAAAGCGGACAACTCTGTTGCTCAATGTGGACCACTATGCTGCAGATAGTAACAGAACCGTCAGTAAGTCAGGACAAAGAATTTTATATGTATAGATTAATATTTACTTCTCTATGCAAAAGCCCCGAAAACAAAACGAAGTTCCCTTTAATAATAAATATACAGAAAATTATATTCAGAGAAGCACCATTCTGATTCCTTTGTCAAGTTCTGGAGATAATAATTAGCACTTGGATAATTATTGAGAGTAAAGGTATCTTTGACATTGTGGATTATAGTTATAATATGAAAGTTTGTATGTGTGTCCGACTGTCCGTTTGTCTATTATTTAGTAATACGGGTTCGTGGCTAAGCCACCAGTGGTCGACGCATAATTATGTGGTTGATGTCCCCAGTCAGTTTTATTTGATTCGAAGCATTTTTAACCCATTTGACGTATCTGTGTATGTGTCTGTCTGTGGCATCGTAGCTCCCGAACGGATGAACCGATTTTGATTTTGTTTCTTTTGCTTGAAAAGTGAATTAATCGGAAATGTTTTTAGCTATGTTTGATCGAAATCGGTTCAGCCGTCTAAAAGAATTGGGGGATACAAGTTGATGGCTTTTTAAAATTCTAAATTTAATTTTTAAAATCAACTTTCTCTGAATGTCTTTTATCCGAGCATAAATTAATTAAATCAAATTTACTGGAGGGCATAAAAATGTTTTACAAAACTAATAAAATATATTATTAGCTATATTTGAGTGACTTGTGACCGACTGTTTGAGATAGAGTTCAAATTTGTTAGCCACATACGGGCCACATACATGCCTGGAGATAGACCAAGCTCACCATTTTCGGACACAGTATCATTATCCTATGTGATATATTCATATATTCATCATTATCATATCCATCTCCCACCCTATAAACTACCCCTATACCGATTTTCATCAAAATCCATCCAGTCCGTGAAGAGAGAAAAAACATGCAAATATACAAACAAACAATCAAATATACAAACAAACACGTTAATAAACTTTCGGATTTATAATATTAATTAGGATTTCAAAGCGATATTCCAATAGGATTGAAAATTACGCGAGTGAAATTGCGAGACGCGGCTAGTATTGCAAAGTTATGCGGGTTTAATATTGTTACAAAGAGCAGAATCTTTATTACCTACTTTTATTTTTATTTGCTGATGCCATAGAATACAAATGTAACATTTTTACATGAAAAATCTTAACTTTTTGGATTAAAATATTGCTTTTAAATTAGCAATATTCTTAAATGCAATATTCTTGAATTAAGAAAACTACTTATTTTTTTCAAGAATATGATTTTCTCGATTGAGAAATAATTATCTAGCATCTCATCTATCTATAGGGAGATGAGTATTTCTTGCTTTAAGAAACATATTTTCCGTATTTTTTTTTTCATTCAGGTTTTATGTCGTCCAGTTGAATTGACTTTCTGCTGACCGGATACTCTGCGTCTCCAGCTAAATTCTCTTTTGGCTATCTAACCAACCTGTGACCCGATTTTGAGACTCTCTAATGAAGGGTGGCTAACATAAACTGAACCGTATTTTAAAACATTTTTCTGAACTTTTAAGTTACAACAGGAGGTTGAAAATGTTCTCGTTCCACTGCTGTCTTCTTACCTTCACTGACGTTCCTTGAAGGCCTGCCACCCATTTTGGGATCTTCAAGTCCGTGTTTAAAATCTTCTAGGTAAGCGTGCTAGATGTTGGACTGCATAACATTATTATAAAGCTGAACAGTTTGTTTGTTTGTTTGTGCGCTAATCTCAGGAACTACTGGTTCAAATTGATAAAATCTTATTGTGTTGGATAGTCCATTTATCGAGGAAGGCTATAGGCTACTTTTTATTTTGATATTCCCACGGGATCGGGACTTACGCGGGTAAAAGCGCGGGGCGCAGCTAGTAGCTAATAAGCATGAAGGTATAGGTAAAAGTGTTCTGTCTTTTGTCTGATATTCAATCTCTGTCAATCGAATCAATCGATATGACAATCCAATAATCAAAGACTTTGACGTATATTACTAGCAACATTGGGGCTAGATGGCCTATATGTAGTACAAAACTTATTTAAATGAACGAATTTTCCTAGTCATCCTTCATGCTAAGCTGGTTTGTCCAACCATACCTCATACTTGTAATAACACTAAATAAAAACTTAAAATATAATTCATATTAGACTAACTTTAAACTGACACGAAATAGCCCAACTTTAGTTATGATTCCAAAACTTAGACTTGAACATTGGACATTTGAAATAAATTGTCCAAGTGGAAAAGTGGCCATTTCTTGCAATTAACGGATTTTGTATTTGTATCAACTTTTGTCTCCTGAGTCGGATAATTCTTGCTCTTCTTCGGATTAAGGTGAGGGTGTGTTAATATAGCTTAGCGGTAGCGATAGCGGGGGCGACTTTTACTTAAAGTTTTGTTTTGTTTGAAGAGGAGTTTAGGGATTTATGCCTAAATGAATAAAGTCGTATAATTGTCTACCTATAAAAATGTAAACTTGACAAATTGAAATATAACAAAATTTAATAATATTGAAGTAGAAAAATGGTATAATGGTATAGCGGGTTATGATTTCACCTATTTTCTTCCTGAATAATGCGTATAGTTGAGCAATATTTTTTCATAAAACCACATGCTCCTTTATTTCAATACAAAATTATAGAAAAACAAGAAACACCTTCCACTCCAAGCAGCAGCCGATTGAAAATGCATCATTAGATATCTCAAATAATTTCAACAATTCAACAAAATTTGTTCGCCTAGACGATTAGTATCTGACCTACTCAGAAATACCTCTGTAATCTGTTCCTCTACGGAACAGACTTTAACCCAAAAATGACTTGAATCTGAATCACACTACTTCAGAATTCGACTTAATAGCTCAGTCGACTTAGTTAGAATTAAACATCCCCCGCCTAAATCATACCACCCACTTGTGGATAACTCTCTCCAAAAAATCTAAATCTTCTACACTACATAGTATAAAACAAATTCGCTTTCTCTGTCCCTATATCCCTTTGTACGCTTAAATCTTTAAAACTTCGCAACGGATTTTGATGCGTTTTTTTTAATAGATAGAGTGATTCAAGAGGAAGGTTTATATGTATAATACATGCACAATATAACCATGCGAAGCCGGGGCGGGTCGCTAGTAATATTATAAAGAGAATAGATTTTTTCATTGTAACGAATAGGCTCCAAAACGACTGAAAGAAACTTAGAAATTTTAAATTCTTGAATACTCCAAAGAAAACGTTTTATCAACCCATTCGATGGGAATGGGGCATATGCGGGTGCTAGTATTGTATAAAGATTGAAAGAAAGTTACATTTCGAATGAAAATAATAATTTTTTATAAATAAATAACCGGGTTAAGTTTTAAGGTCGTATTAAATAGCTCATAGCTTCGCTCATCACAATAGCTTACATAAACATGCCTAAGGCGAAACAATAAAAGTTGCTAAAGTTCCTCTCTTCGGAGACGATACTTGAAACTTGCCCGTACCAGTTTTACTATATCCTACTAATATTATTTATGTGAAAGTTTGTGTTTATGTTTGTCACCTCTTCACACAAAACTACTGGACCGACTTTGATGAAATTTAGTACGAGGATACATTGATTTATTGGGAGTAATATAGGCTACTTTGAAAATATTTTTGAAGGAAAAATGTGACGTCAGCAATTGAGGCGAGACTCAAACTCGCACACCTGAAAACCGTCCTGGTGCGTTTTACCAATTACACCACTCAGTCAAGTACCTTCATAGATACATTTAAGAATTGCATTAGTAAATTCTTAAAAATAAGTTTCGTTAGCGACATCAAAATCACTACTTCGCTACTTTTTATCCTGGAAATCCCTTGGAATCTAGACTATTCATTTTTGCCTATGATAGGTCAGCGTTTGACCACTATCACACCTGCCTGATAGTAGGTGATGATGCAGCCTAAGATGTAGCATGCTTTCCTAGAAGATACCTATTCGTTACAAATAAAACAAACATCCAAAAAATCTTTCTTCATTATTATGTATCCTTATATTAAGTTTTATCTAAATCAATCCAGTAGTTTTGGAGCCCATTCATACAAACAATCAAACCTTACTTCTTTGTAAAAGGTACTAGCGACCCGCCCCGGCTTCGAACGGCTATGTTATGCATGTATTATACATATAAACCTTTCTCTTGAATCACTCTATCTATTAAAAAAACCGCATCAAAATGCGTTGCGTAGTTTTAAAGATTTAAGCACACAAAGGGAAATAGGGACATAGGGACGGCGAAAAGTGACTTTATTTTATATTTATACTATGTAGTGATTAGTATACAAGTGTGAAGATAGTTATAAAACTCAATACAGGTTTTATTTAACCCGGATATTCCCATGGGATGGAAACTTACAAGTAAAACACTGTGGCAAAGCTAGTTAATATATTAAAATGATACGTTATGAAGTTGGCGTAAGTCGACGTAGAAATATAGAAGTTGTTGCCAACTGTGGCTAATATAATGGTGTTCCAGTTAGTTGGGAGGGTGGGAATATTTTGTTATATTAGTTTATCAAAGTTGGATTGTATTTTCATTGGTATAGAGCGCTTAACTGACAGGGTTGTTCTTTTTTACCCTCATTTTACGACTTCCATGAGAATGGGAAAAAAATATTCCTTTCGGGTGGAAACGAATATTTTTTTACAAGGTACCTTGTTGAATCAGAACGCAGAACCAAAGGACATCAAAACGGGAACTAAATACGACAAAACAGAAAAAAAGACGATCGAAACATATTGGAAATACGATGGAAACACAAAAATAAACGAAAGATGATCGAAACAGAAACAAAAGACGTTTAAAACAGAAATTAAAACACTTTTGAAACAGTAACAAAAGACAATTGAAACTACAACAAAAGCGATCTAGTCGTTTCTACTATTTAGTCGTATCGAGATGTCTTCATAAAGCTTCTAACCCTTCGGAACTACAACAAAAGAGGGTCGTCTTATGAAAGTATTTAAAAACAAAAAATATTTAAATATTTTTTGTATAGGAGTATAAGATATGACGTTATCATATCGGGTAGAGTTCGGATTTTATTTTAGGTAATTTTAAATCAGTTAGAGATGGGATCAGGTTGAGCGAGGACGAAGCCAAACTATCGATATTACGGCAACACTAGTATAAAAATGTCTAATGCCATCTCTACTGGTTTAATTATGCATGACATATACATAATATTCTTAGCTATACTAATATTATAAAGCTAAAGAGTTTGTTTGTTTGAACGCGCTAATTTCAGGAACTTCTGGTTCGAATTGAAAAAGTATTGAAGTGAAAACTTCTTATGGCGCGTTGGGCACTTTTGTGGGTGAGCATTTTCAGCCGTTCTCGCGACAGACGACAGATTTTCTCGCGACAGATGAGATTTTACACAGATATACAGTTTTTTAATTTGGCTGTGAGTGTATTAAGACGTACATACATATGGTATTTTTTAACGGACGACTATTGACGGACGACAAATGTCGGACGACTATTTGTCGGACGACAAATGTCGGACGACTATTTTTTTTTTTATATCTAAAACTCTTTTTGCGTATGTTCTCGCGGCAGATGAGATTTTACACAGATATACAGTTTTCACTTCTGCCTGCACTCCCGGAGTGCGCTGTTTTTTTTGTGTTAGAACCATTTGTCAAAAAAGTACTTTATAATAATACAAAAAATAAAACCAAATATACAAGCCAGCTTAAAGCATAAAGAAGGATAATAATACCTTAACTGTAATCCGGGTTTAACGTATCAAATCCAATAAAAGCTAAGTATAGTCGGAGACCTGTAACTTATCATAGAAACAGTAATACATTTTATTATTCATGTAACGTAGAATATAGGTGAGTAGGTATACCTAAATGTTAGGGAAAAGGGACTGACTTGAATGGTAATGAAATATCCGAAGGTGTTTCTTGGTGTTCCTTGGATATATTAAGTATGCGTTGATATGATGCACGGTTCTAATTTGGGCTGTCTGTCCCTATGTGTATGCTTTGATCTTTAAAACTACACAACGGATTTTGATGCGGTTTTTTTAATAGACAGAGTGATTCAAGAGGAAGATTTTTATATAATACATGCATAATATTCCTTAATAAGAATAAAATTAATCGGCCATAATAATAAGATCGGACAACTGTAACAAAATTGTACCCACGAAAGTTCCCAGTCTAGACGTGTGATGTTCTGCGCAAAGGTCCTAATGATATCACTATTTTTCAATCTCCCTGCACGTACTACAAAAACGACACAAAATCATTCCTTGTCTGTTAATATGACAGATAAAATTATCTGTCAAATTTTTTTTTCAAGTAAAGCTTCAAAGTTATGTCGTGCGAAATTGTAGTTGTGAGGTATGAACTCAAATTCTATGGTATAATTTCCAAATGAATAAAGAATTTTGAACTTGTTTTTTTTAATTTCAGTATATATGCCTAGTTTAGACACCAGCTCACACAATAATGTATAATAAGTAGTTATCTTATTTTTAATTTGATATATGTACCTATTGTATTATTATTATTTTGATTTATATTGTGTTGAGAAATAAACGATTTATTAATTATTTCATTTATTTAAGGCTTCAAGACAACGTTGGTTAGGTCAACTAGTCGTCGATACAAAAGAAAGCTTCCCGTAATTTAGACTGGGTGAGACGTAGCCCATATTTTTCATATTCATTAAGTTACACTTAGGGAATATTAAAATGTTTAAATATTTAAAAACACCTAGGATAATAAAAGTGTGTCAAAACCTGATTTAATTTTAGCGTGGCAATAACGATAAATCATCCTGTAATTTAAACACGATTACGTCAACATTTTTTTAGAATGTCATCGCATCGCATCGTCACTTCGTCATTGAGGACAATTCACGCGTAATCGCATTTCACCTATTGATAATATTAAATGTAATATTGTTAGGAAAGATCTATTTCAGTTCAGTTTTTATTTTCTATTTTTGTTTTTTTTTTAGTTTATGTTTATTCAAATAAATTTTGTTTAGCCAGCCTCTTGAAGTTTTGATTTAAATTTAATACTAAGATTTTTTTATATTAAATATATTTAATACAAGTAGGTACATTAATTTTGCTGAAAGTTGGTAGGTGTATAAATTATAAAATCTTTAAAATGATATTTTTTATGACTTACGCGGGTGAAAATGACATTTTTGGTATGATTTTTGGTTGTAACGAATAAACTCTAAAACTACTGTGCCGACTTTTTTGAAACTTTATATGAAAATATCTCTAAGATTAACGTATTATTTTATCCTGACATTCCCAAAGTATCAGGAGTTACTCTGTTACACCCGCTGCAACGCCCTGCCAGTATCTAATAATGACAGCTAGCAGCCGCGCGTTTTCTTAAATTAGTTGCTCTATAGAAGTTTTGCTACTTTTAGTTAATGAGACGCTGGCCACGGTCGTATTAATGACAACTTAGATTAGGAGGAATTGAGATGGAATAAATAATGTTTATGTAAGTGGAATGACACTAAAGATACTATAAACAACGAATTGTCCCAGTGATGTTATTTTAGTTTAATATTTTTTTCATTTTTCTTTTGGAGGTAAGATACCATATTTTTTGAAGGCATGAGATCAAGCCGTAGATACCACCATTCCGAAGGTCGTGTATTCGAATCCCAGCCGGGTCGTGCCTCAATGGATTTTTTTCACGAAAAATGCATGTACGCTCTTACCGTGATGGAAAACTTCGTGAAGAAACCCGCGGCTTAGTTGACTCCAGTTGAATTGACGAGTTATTTCCTCTAGACATGTTCAATTAAGTTGAGAGGGCAAGTGTACTGCATCAAATAAATATGTCTGGACTCCCCTTAATTAAAGTGTCTGGCACTGTATGTTGAGTCTCCTCGCGACCATGACTATTGTAACATAGTCGAAACGTCGAGGTAAGAGAAATAAAAAATACGCGATTAAGACCCGGAAAAATAATTACTGTATAAATTTATACAGGTAGAGGCAAAAATTATTATTTACATTTAGAAGCCTTAAAAATGTATATTTTTCTAGCTGCACCCCGCGGTTTTTACTGCCTTAAGTCCGGGTACGGGCAACTGCCATCCATCTCCAAAATGTCTCATTTGTTTCTGTACAAAAATTCATCATAATTGGCTCGGCAGTTTGATAGTGAAAACTTTACAGACAGATAGACAGGAGTTACTTTTACATTAACTTCGTTTTAAGGGTTTCGTACCTCAAAAGGTAAAATAAGGAACCCTTATCTCTTTTTTGCCCGTCTGTCTGTCTGTTCGTGTGTTACCACCGATTTTCTCAGGAAGGGGTGGATCTAACAAGTTGAAATTTATACCAGATACCTACTTAGGTCTATTATATTGGGCGTATAAAAATTAAGGTCTTGTGTGCATGGGCAAACAGATTTTTGGAAAAACTTGTAAGTACCAAAATGTACCTTAATTTTCAACTTTTTTCTTTTCAAGGTTAAGCAAAGTGAGTATGTTTTCCTCTCTAAAGTAATCAACTGCACTCTAAAAATACGTTAAATAATATCCATCCCTATTTTTCTCCGTTCATTAGAATAAGGACAACGCAATTTTGAGGGTGAATTATGAACCACTCATAAATTACTAGCTCGGAGACAGTTTCTCAAGAATAAATTTTTCAGGTTGTAAGTAGACTAAATACTTTTCGGGTTCGTTGCGGGTTCGATTCCCGCTGACAAACAAGTATTGTCTCTGTAAACAAGCATTTTCTGTGGTTACTACTTATATACTTTTCCTTTGTAAGTAAACATCTAGAAAAGTATATAAGTATATGCTATCTGTTGTCTGATCACCATAACACAAGCCTATTTACTTAGTTATTGACTAATTAATGGTGCTGCGCGCAATATTTTACAATAGCTTATTTATTTGAAAGAGTCTCGTAGCGCGGGATCTCGTAGGACCTAATTCTCGTAGCACTTTGTAGCATTAAAACGTTTTGATTTTTTTATACCTGCTGTGTGGCAACACCATAAGTAAAAAAGGTTGCTGTTAAAAATATTGGTTAGCTATCGATATCGGTCGATAGAAAATCTTTGGTCCATTTTGATACTTATTAGAAAATTTACAAACTTCAAGGGGAAAATGAAACCGGAAGCGCGGGAAATTTAATAAAAAAATATAGTTAATATCAAAATGTTAAGTCATTTGTTATCTGCGACTCTAGAACATATTTAACAACTATTCGAACCTGAATTACTTAAGTAGGCTTTGAAGGTATATTACAGTTAAATAAGAAAGCAATATTGATGACAAGTTCATAAAGGGCACACCTTAAAGCCCAACATTTGCTCCACCACCTCATAGATCTTATTACATCTAGATATAAAAATGTTTTATGCAGTGTCCTTAGAGGTGTGGCACTACAAACGTTGCTTGCAAGATCGATGCGGGAGCGACGACAGTTCCAACTTCAAATTGTTAAAAACAAATTGTGTGCCCGGGGCTGACGGCAGAGCAGCGCGTTGATGACGCAATTTATGCAATGACGCGGCCCAATATAATGGGGGCAATATCCCCAATTAACGCTTAGAATTGTTTTTAAGGTCTAAGACCAATTCTCGTAAATAACATTTTTCAAATATCATTTCGATTACAAATAATACCCACAAAGTAGCTCAAAATACCCTCAAAGTCTGCATTTTGTAAAAAAAACTGACTTTGATATTTTGCAATCGGAATGATATTGCAAAGTACTTAATTTAAACAATGATATTTACAAGACTTGGTCTTGGAGACAGTAGCAAACTTCAAATTATATTTGGAATTTTAACTGGCTCATATTCATGACAAAACGTAATAATTTCCCGCCCCGTAGGTTCGCAATCACTTAATAAAGAATGTCTCTTTCGAATTTTAATCTTGAAATATTTGTATAAATCTACAACAAATGCAAAAGAGATGAAAAATAACACCCCGTCGTTTTTGCGTCGGAGGTTAATAAAAATGTTTCAATAAATTAATATTGCAGGACATTCCTCATATCCCCATCTAGCCCCAAGCTAAGTAACTAGATTTGTGTTATGGGTGCTAGACAACGGATATACTTCTTATATTTCTATTGTAAATATATACTTTTAATAAGTAGGAACAACGAGACCACAGACAAATATCTAAACAAAAATACTTGTTTGAAGCGGGAATCAAACCCACAACCCTGTGTTTGGCAGTCCGGAATGGTGACCATTATTCCGACTAGGTCGTCATAACCTAAAATATATTCTGAACTAGCGACCCGCCCCGGCTTCGCACGGCTATATTATGCATGTATTATACATATAAACCTTCCTCTTGAATCACTCTATCTATTTAAAAAAAACCGCATCAAATCCGTTGCGAAGTTTTAAAGATTTAAGCGTACAAAGGGATATAGGGACAGAGAAAGCTACTTTGTTTTATACTATGTAGTGATGATAAACAATTTTTCTAATATTTTATTTATGAAAAGACCCATGTCGGTTCTTCGAAACATGCTTAGTTAAAAAAATAAAAGGTTTTTTAGCTCACCCGAACCGGAAAACCGATTGACATTGTAAGACGCAATAACCCGGAAGTAGGCTGTCTTCTATATCAGAGTATAGGCCATTATATTTGCTTTTATGTTGCCTTTGTATCGCCTTATACTTAGAGCTTTGTAGCCGTTTTATACAGTGTTCGAAGAATATTAGGTTTGGAAAATTAAATTGGGTACCGCGTTACGAGTTGATTCAAGGTTACGGTGTTTTTAAGTCGAGTGTAAATAACATTAGGTAGACTTTTCTTAAACACCGAATACTTTAAAATATAATTGTTAATATTTTGACCCCTGTTTGCTATAATTTAATCCCTACTCATCGCACATTTAAAATCAAATTTTTATGCCTATTATTTTTCCAAATTAATGCCATTTTAATATTCTTAACTCAATCTATTTACTACACTAATTAGGGGTAAGTTTTTTTTGATTGAAACTATTAGTTCTAGAGCTATATAAAACTAGGATATTTGTACTATCTGATTATTGATTAAAATACATTAAAGTAAATGGACCAATTTTAATGAAACTTAGTATGAGGATTAAATTAAATCCTGGGTTTTAACATACTTAGGCTACTCATGGAGCTTCGGGAATAAACCTATTTATTCTTATATTCCTAGAAAAGATGTTTAAAGTTGAGTGCAATTTTCTCCGTCGTTTAGGATTTTTGACCGAACGAGCGAAGCGAGAGAGGTCTAGTAGCGAGACGGTCGGTCGGTTGTACCTATGTATCTATATATCTATGTATCTATGTATCTATGTATCTATGTATCTATGTATCTATGTATCTATGTATCTATGTATCTATGTATCTATGTATCTATGTATCTATGTATCTATGTATCTATGTATCTATGTATCTATGTATCTATGTATCTATGTATCTATGTATCTATGTATCTATGTATCTATGTATCTATGTATCTATGTATCTATGTATCTATGTATCTATGTATCTATGTATCTATGTATGTTTGTTCGACGATAACTTGAGTACCGTTGCTCTGATCTTAATGATTTTTGGTATACGAGTAGTTGAGGTCCATAGAATTTTTAAGTTCGAACATGAGCAGGATCGGTCGGGAGGTTACGGAGATAGGGGGTGCAAAACGGGATCTACCTATATGGCAGGCAAACTTTGGGGCAAATATACCCAAGTGGGGTATCAAATGAAAGGGCGTAACTTTGGTGACAATAATATGGTACCATGGAACTGATCTGATAATGGAACTGGAAGGAATCCACAGGAATTTATCATTTCAGCGGTCATTTTTATATCAAACTCATTTGTATCAAAAAGGACAAAAAACGCTTAGACCTTTTATGATTAAAAAATGACAATGTCAGGTTTTTTTTCTGTCATTGTCGTAAAAAATATGATTTCCAGAAATTTTCAAAACCATTACAAAAATAACTTAACTTCGTGATATTATGATTAAAATGGATGATCCATATTAGGTATATAATAATAATATGGTCATCCTTAATTAAATTCAAATAATTCGCAAAAGTTTATAGTGCAAAGTGAAGCACTCTTGTGTTGTTCCCGATGGTCTTCGAAGGAGCTGCTTGAATCAGCTATTGAACAGCTAAACGGAGGTCGAGGCGAAAATTGGTCAATCCTTCTATGATTGACATCGTCTGGGCCACTCAGGACCTTGGGTGAAGACTGTATTATTAAATCGTCTATTCTACTTTCCCATAAATCGTCAGACCTCTCTTTGCTTCATATTATTCATTTATTTCATAATCAACGGTTGGTTAACAATTGTGGTGGATTATATTCGATAGTATTGCTAGCCGATCTAGAGATTCTAATTAATAAACTTGTGACTAATCTTTTTATTATTTTTATTTACTAATAGGTTAGGGACCTATTATAGGACCGATAATATAGGTCTCAAACTTCTCTAATATATTTGTATCGAGGGAGGAGCCGCTCTCCTATTTTCCTCTTTCGATTATGATGAGTACATAGGTACTGAACATTTGGGTGTTTAGTCTGATGATAAAGACCCGATGAGAAAGGTGACAATAAGAACTTAAAATTATCTTAAGAGCAAGATAGTCATAGCATGTTTGGACTCTTTCAAAGCACCTTGATAAGTGGGTATTCTAGCTTCTGAAGAATCAGCTGATATCTGGAATCTGGTGATAGAACTGGAAGAAGGTACTCAACTTCAAAGAAATATGAACTCATCTTCTAGACAAGATAAGCCTATCGTGTTTGGATTCGTTAAAGTACTCTTGATAGTAGGCAATCCATGTGTTAAACAAGCAACTGATATATGGGGTTTGGTAATATACCCGGAAGAAGGCTATATGAACTCATCTCTAGACAAGTTCAGGTCTATCGTGTTCAATTGATGAGTAGGAACTCTAGGTACTGACGATATGGAGATATATACGAAAGGAGGCTATAGCGAGTATCAAAAAAAAGGCGAAATAAAAAAAATACGTGATTGAGACCAAGAAAATTAGGTTATGGAACTCATTTTCTAGACAAGATATGCCTAACGCGTTTGAATTCGTTAAAAGTATCCGTTTAGCGATGTCCAGGGTCAGGTTAGGGATAGCGATATTAAGCACCTATCATTTAAATAAGATAGACCGAAGTATTTGGAGTCTTTCGTCGTTATATTTTATCATACTTTACGCTGGAAAAAACCCGTAAAAAAATCGTGAGGTCTCAGTTCGGGGCGAACTACTAGTTATATTTGTCGACGTTATGTATCGGCAGATAAAAAGTTTCGAGTCTGAATCCTGAATTTCCATTTTTATATGGACCTTATAGTTATATTTTCCAACACAATTATCCAAAACAAACTTTTAGATAGATAGAAAAACCACTTCAGCTCAACTCGAAACCTCTATAAGAAATACCTTTTTATACCCTGAGCCTTCTAACAATGCCTTGGGGACCTTTACTTCGCAATCCGATCACTATTGATCTAAGAACTATCCTCATACTGGAGACTAGTTTGCGGACTAAAGTTCGCAAATATTTTTAGGGTTTCGTACCCAAAGGGAACCTATTACTAAGATTTCACTGTCCGTCTGTTTGTCACCAGGCTGTATCTTATGCATTGCGATAGCTAGACAACAGCTAGACAATCGAAATTTTATTTAAACATGGTAGACGGAATGGGGGGTGTTAGGTTTTATTTTCGTTACGGAATTTCTTGATTCGGTCGCCTTAAAAAAACTGTGTGAAAGAAAAAAGTGGGTTTCCCATTCTACATGGTAAGTACGGAACACTGCGTGCACTTTTTTTGTCTTCTGTTATATTATGACTTTAATGCATGGATGTACCTAATATAGTAGGTATTTATATTACGTCCATGCTTCAATAACAGTTTTGAATAGAAGTTAGGTTCGTCTGTCATTTAACGAAGAGCGTAGTGTGTGAAGGGACGAAAAGGACGCCTTTGCACAGCAGTGGGACAAAAACGGCTTATTTTTAACCGACTTCAAAAAAGGAGGAGTCTTAATTCAAGTTCTCAATTCGTCTGTATGTTGTTTGTTTTTATTCATATAATATGACTTCGCGATTTTCATGCAAACAGCATCTATGCATCATATTTCGTATAAATACCAATTTTTTCTATACGTCTTTTGGTTTTGCTAAAACCAGTCCATCTTTAACGAAAATATCGAAATAGAATGTAACATTTAAATTACCACTAATCTTCTCTTTAATTGTGGCCTGTAGGTGCATCTTAATTTTTGAATTAAAATATCGCTGAAATTATTAATTTTATCTGAAGGTGCACGAAGAAATGAAAAAAACACGAGAACAGCCCACGTTTTCCCACTGTCTACTAGCGGTCGCTATATTCGGGTGCTTTATAATCGGCCGATAGAAATCGCCCGACAAGTGTATAGTATATCAATCCAGCCTTAAATCGTCGGTCAAGTGAAAAATTAGACGATTGTTGATATAACCATGATTCTAGTTATATGGGCACACTATTTTACGCTCGAACGATTTACTTTTATTGTCAATTCTGCAAAGTTTTCGTAAAACCATGTTTTTTAAAGTGATGGTACGTAATTTAAAAAAACTAAGAAAAAAAATTAATTATTTTTTGTTGTTTTTTCGCAAAAACGTCCTTGGCAGAAATTGGCCGGCCAAATACATTGGTGTTGGCCCTAATGGTAGGTGGTGGTAAATTCCTCGACTATTCTGCAGGTCGTGTGTTCAAATCCCGATCTATGGATATTTCTTCCGAAAAATATTTATGTGCGCTATTAACACTGCTCTTAGGGTGAAGGAAAATATTACAATTTAACCAGCGCGGCTTTGTTGGGTCCTGACGCATTGACATAGTTCTCTCCTCTGGACATGATCGACTAAGTTGAGAGGGTGGTATTGGTGCTTGGCAAGCCTACCCAATTTACGTGTCTCAGGCACTACAGCGCACTCTGAAACTTTGTTCCCACATCTATAGATTCCAAATTTTCCAGATTTAAAATGTTACAGATTCCCATAATAACTAGATTGCCATGTCTACAGATTCTCATGCCTACAGTATCATATTTGTACAGATTTATATTTCTACAGATTCCCATATCTACAGATTGGAATAGTATGGATTTAATAAGATGTACAGGCTAATATTATTATACATAGATACAACACTCAGACGAGAAATCAATATACTTACATTTTTTTCTTCAGGCGGTAATTAAACCCGCAGCCTTCTGCATTGCAGCCGGGTGTTCGCCTACCACTTACATAGATACAAAAACACTAAAAAAAAAAATTCAGGCGGGAATAAAACCCGCAGCCTTCTGCATTGCAGCCGGGTGTTATACCGCGCCATTGAGAATAACTTTAGAATAACAAAGAGCAAATGATTGAGAAAGTATTTTTGTTATCTTGCTAAGAATTCCAAGTTGATTAACTCTTGTCTAGTCATCCATTAGATCAAGAATGTAAAGAAACTGTTTTGTTACAAAGGAAACAAAAACTGATCTTATGCTGAGAGAAAATGGCAGGGAATTCTTATGCTTTCTTTACATTTATTAGAAACTAGCGACCCGCCCCGGCTTCGCACGGCTATATTATGCATGTAATCACTACATAGTATAAAACAAAGTCGCTTTTTAACCGACTTCAAAAAAGGAGGAGGTTCTCAATTCGTCTGTATGTTTTTTTTTTGTGTGTATGTTACACGATCATTCGAAGACGGCTCAACCGATTGAGATGATTCTTTTTGTGTTTGAAAGGTGACACCTCAGGAGTGGTCCCATAAAATTTTGGTGAGGATCTGATGAAAATCTTCGGAGTGATGAACAGAATTGCACCTCGAGAGTGCAGCAAATTGCTCAGTTTTCGATTTCCAAAAGTACAATTGGCCCATAAACGAATAGTTACCGATAAATGGAATATCTGAAACCACCTTCTCATCAGAAAACTCTTCAATAAGTTACGATTACAGGTTACAATTTGAAGAATTTAGTCGAATTTAGTCACCGGACTAGGTTTGAATGAATGTTGATAGAGAACCTTATCTTAAATGAAGTTCTGATGAGGATCTTCGAAGTGATGAACAGAATTGCACCTCGAGAGTGCAGCAAATTGCTCAGTTTTCGATTACCATCAGTACAATTGGCCCATAAACGAATAGTTACCGATAAATAGAATATTTGAAACCACCTTCTCATCAGAAAACTCTTCAATCGGTTACGATTACAGGTTACAATTTGAATAAAATATTCGCTTTTGCCTCGCCGGACTGGGTTTGAATGAATTTTGATAGAGAACCCTATCCTAAATAAAGATCTGATGAGGAATACGGAGTGATGAACAGATCTGCACAGCGAGATTCAACAAATTGCTCAGTTTTCCATTTCCACTAATAGAAGTGGCCCATACACAAATAGGTACCGATGAATGGAGCATCTGAAAACACCTTCTTATCACCAAACTCTTCAATGGGTTACGATTAGGTACAGGTTGCAATTTGAAGAAACAGTCGCTTTCGCCTCATGGAGTAGAATTTTCAGTGACAGTGGCACTAAAAAATAGTTAAATAAAAAAATAAATTAAAATTTTAAAAACCGACTTCAAAAAACCTGAAAACAAAAAAAAAACAGCGCACTCCGGGAGTGCAGGCAGAAGTGAAAACTGTATATCTATGTAAAATCTCATCTGTTAAATCTCATCTGTCGCGAGAACGGCTGAAAATGCTCACCCAAAAACTGTATATCTGTGTAAAATCTCATCTGTCGCGAGAACGGCTGAAAATGCTCATCCACAAAAGTGCCCAACGCGCCATAAGAAGTTTTCACTTCGAAAAAAAAAACCAGAAAAGAAAAACAAAAAAGTTAAAAATAATCCATTTCGGGTCACTAAGACAGCAGATAATTTAAACATAAGTACTTACTTGGAAGTCGGACTGGGTGACACCATGTTTTCTTTATACCTCTCAACATTCAATCTAACCCAGTCAGACTTCCAAGTAAGTACTTATGTTTAAATTATCTGCTGTCTTAGTGACCCGAAATGGATTATTTTTCACTTTTTTGTTTATCTTTTCAGGTTTTTTTGAAGTCGGTTTTTAAAATTTTAATTTATTTTTTTATTCTGTCCCTATTTCCCTTTGACCGCCTAGATCTTTAAAACTACGCAACGGATTTTGATGCGGTTTTTTTAATAGATAGAGTGATTCAAGAGGGAGGTTTATATGTATAATACATGCATAATATAGCCGTGCGAAGCCGGAGCGGGTCGCTAGTATACATATAAACCTTCCTCTTGAATCATTCTATCTATTAAAAAAAACCGCATCCAAATCCGTTGCGTAGTTTAAAAGATTTAAGCATACATAGGGATATAGGGACATAAGAACATAGGGACAGAGAAAGCGACTTTGTTTTATACTATGTACTTAGTGATAGTAAAGTGATAGTGATAGTGATTATTCCTCTTTAAAAAAAATGTTGAGAATTACAATAATAATATTTTTTGCCCGCAGGCAAGGAAGCGACCGTTCCTCATCTCCGGCGTGGAGTCGTGAGAGCAGAAACGCAAAGAAATTACTCATTAACATATAGTTGTTTACATTGATTTAGTTATCATCATCCGAGCGATGTTCCCAGTTGCATCCCTCTCGGGAGCCCGGGGTCCGCTTTCCTACTTTTACGCCTCCACTTCGCACGATCTTCGGCATCCTGGTTAGTAAGGCCATTTGCACGCATATCACCCTTTACGACGTCAAGCCAGCACTTCTTGGGTCTACCCAGTCTGCCACGGCCTGGCGGAGGCGCCATGGTAAGACATTTGTTCCCCACGTAATTAGCCGGTTTTCGCAAGACGTGACCGTACCATCGTAGGCGACATTCTTGCAATTTATCTGCAATGTCTCGGACATGAAGGCTGCCCCGGATGCGGGAGTTCCTGACGCGATCTTTTCGCGTCACTCCACACATCCAGCGCAACATCTTCATCTCCGTGACACGCAGCTCCTGCTTATGTCGCTCAAGTACCGGCCACGCCTCACTACCATACAAAAGGACAGGTCTAATGATGGTTTTATAGACCTGTCCCTTTAGTTTAACCGGCATTTTGGGGTCGCAAATGACACCAGTCACCTCACGCCACTTGGCCCAAGCCGCTGAAATGCGTGACTTGACGTCGCAATCGATGTCGCCGGACGCGTGAAGCACAGATCCCAAGTACTTAAACTGGTCTGTCCGCTCGACCATATGACCGTCTACGCAGACAGGTGTGGGATCTGTGGTATTGCAAGCCAAGTACTCTGTCTTCGCCACATTCAGTTGCAAACCGCCGTTCTCAAGCGACTCCTTCCACGTGTGTACACGTTGGACCAGCCGCCCCTTATCCGAATCCGCCAGCGCAATATCATCAGCGTACATGAGCAGCCATGGAGGCTCCTCGTGTGCATCCCTGATGGCAACGGACAGTGCATCCAATATTACGCTGAACAGGAACGGGCTTAGGACGGAACCCTGGTGAACTCCAACGGTAACAGGGAAGGGCTTAGTGTCGCCAACAGCAGTTCGCACCACAGAATCAGAATTTCGGTACATGTCTCTGATGATTTCAACATAAGCTTCCGGAACCCCTTTGGACCGCAGCGCCCACCAGATCATCATGCGAGGAACACAGTCGAAGGCCTTCTGCAAATCTAGGAATAGAAAATGCAGAGGCGTATTCTTCGTCCTGTATTTCTCCATAACGATCCTTAGGGCGAAAACAGGGTCCATGGTGCCATGCCCAGGGCGGAAACCATATTGACACCCAGAGACAGTGCACTCCTGTCGGATCCGAGAGTCCACTATCCGCTCGTAGAGCTTCATGGTGTGGGACATGACCTTTATACCTCGATAACTGCCACACTCCTGCACCGATCCCTTGCCCTTGAAAACTGGGGTAATAATACTCAATCTCCATTGGGCAGGGATCTCGCCGGTCTCGAGTATGCGGTTAAAGAGGTTGGTCAAGATGCCCACACTACGAGGACCCATCGCCTTCCACACTTCGATAGGGACTCCATCGGCTCCGACAGCTTTCCGATTCTTCATGCGGCGAAGAGCCTTGAGGACTTCGTCAGGCGTAATCGGTGGCACAAGTCCTTGATTTGGAGGGAGTTCCGGCGGCTGCACCTCTTTGTACTGCTTATTCAGCAGCTCGTGGAAATAAGAGCGCCATCTCTCCTTCACCGCGAGGTCCTCGCAAAGCAGGTTACCATCGGGGTCTTTTACACAGCGGCAATTGGATATATCCTGCGCCGCTTTTACCCTCGAACGCGCCAACTTATAAATAAGCTTCTGCCCCTCAGACGTTTCCAACTTATCGTACAGTGACTGTAAGTGGTTCTGTCTGGCTCTGGCTACTGCTCTTTTTGTGGCACGTTTGGCGGCTTTATACGAGTCGCGATCTTCAGGAGAGCTGGACGCTTGCCACTTTTTAAAGAGGGCTTTCTTCGCCTTAGTCTCCCTCTGGACTGTGTCGTCCCACCACCAAGTCTCCTTGTCACATTTGCGTCCACCTTTAGACATGCCAAGCACTGCCTTCGCCGCACCAGTGATCGATGCCTGAATCCTATCCCAGTGGTCCTGGACTAGTTCGTCTTCGGCACCAGCGCACTTGTCACCGATAGCCGAGACAAGCTTCTGGGATTTGGTTTCATCTAGCATCCACCATCTGATTCGGCGACGACATTGCTCAGGGTGTTTGTCTTTGGGTTTCACACAGAGGTCCATGACAAGAAGACGGTGTTGATCAGTAAGACTCTCACCTGGTATGACTTTGCAGTTAGCTACGTTGCCGATATGATGTCTCCTGGTGATTAGAAAATCGATTTGGGTAGCGTGCCTTCCACTCTTGTAGGTGATCAAGTGGTCGGGTTTCTTTTTGAAGTAAGTGTTCACGAGGGCCAGGTCGGCAGTGGCACACGTACGTAGGATTTCTTCCCCTTCCGCATTCTGACCGCCGTACCCGTAGCCTCCGTGAACACGCTCAAATTCCACCCCCATCTCGCCAACATGACCGTTAAGATCACCACCCAAAACGATCCCCTGTGACAACGGGATGGCCCCGAGGACCTCAGCGAGTTTGTTCCAAAACAATATCTTATCAGCGTCGCTACAACCGACCTGCGGCGCATAAGCACTTATTAAGTGGGTTACAACCCCCTCAATAAGCACCTTCACGGCCATAAGTCGGTCGCTAAAGCGTTTTACCTCCAAGATACAATCATGAAACCCCTCAGCGAGTACCACAGCCACCCCGTTCTCTCCACCAGGTGCACCCGTGTAGATCAGCTTGTAGCCGTTCCCAATGTGCCGGGATCTGCTGCCTTTCCATCGAGTCTCCTGCAGGAACGCCACGGCCACTTTTCGCCTGGAAAGTACGTCGGCTAGCTCCCTCGCGCGTCCGGTTAGCGTGCCAATGTTCCACGTTGCGAAGCGGAGTTTCTTTTAGTGAGTTGGGGCTCGCGTCTTTGGCCGTGCCCGCACATGGCACGGTAGCCCTCGTCCACTTCCCACAGGAGTCGGGCGAGGCTCCTGCGCGCCGTTATGCGGCGGCGCCCTATCTGTGGGACAACTTCTTTCTTGACTTTCCATTTCTGATATGGCTTTAACTTGACTTTTACGGGGGCGACTGCCGTCTGACCCCCCAACCCCAGAGAGGAAAAGTCAGCGCCAGAGCCTCGTCCGTCTCTCAGCAGGTGCACCAGCTTGCAGGTGAGGTTGACTTGGGCCCAAAGATCTTAGCGGGCCCCATACACACCCCCTTACATTGATTTAGTTATCATCCACCTAAGTGTTTAGAACTTAATTTGTGTTTAAATGTCAACTGTCAAGTGTGAATGAGGCATCAAATCGTTTTAAGTAGTTTCTCTTAGGCTCAGCGTAAACGGGCCACCGACTACAGCCACCGGTGGCCAGCCACTAGCAGTAAAGAGACACTAAAGTGTTACCTGTATGTAACACTTTAGTTTTACATACAGATAACACCGACTACAGCCACCAGTGGCCAGCCACTAGCAGTAAAGTGACAAGTAAAGGGACACTAAAGTGTTATCTGTATGTAACACTAAAGTGTTACCTGTATGTAACACTTTAGTGTCCTTTTATAGGGGTGGTAGGACAAGGTGGTAGTAACTAAAGGGTAAAACGGGGCCCTATTACTAATACTTCACTGTTCGTCCGTCACCAGGCTGTATCTCATAAACCGTGATAGCTTGACAGTTGAAATTTTCACAGCTTATGTATTTTTGTTGCCGCTATAACAACAAATACAGAAAAAAATATAAAGGGAGCTCCCATAAAACATGGTTTGGAACAATTCGTGTGCCAGTCCGACTCGCACTTGGCCGGATTTCCAATATCAAGTCTTTAGTCTGTGTCCCTCATTAATCGATTTATTTCCTTCGCTTTCAAAGAGTAATTTTCAAACGCTTGCTGATTCCATTTCTTAAAAAAAAGCGAGATATTTTTGCAAAAAAACTGATGAAAAAGCAGATTCATTCATTTAGTTTTAATTCTATTGAATTGAAAGGAATCAAATTCAGTTGAAATTATGAATTTTTCTTCAACTGATTCTAATTGGTGGTGGTCTATTGAAATTAGATTTTTATTCAAATTGCATTTATTTTTAAACTAGCGATACGCCCCGATTTCGAACGAATAGCAAGGAAATTTTCAGTTTAAAAATTATGTATGTCTGATAAACGTTTATTTATTTACTAACTGCGCCCCGTGGTTTCACTCTCGTAAGTCCGAGTCTATGAATATCCGGATAAAAAGTAACCCATGTGTTAATTTAAGTTTCCAACTGTCTACATACCCGAGGTTCAGTAGTTTTTGCGTGAAGGAATTACAAACATACAAACTTTCACATCTATAGGTACTTCACTATCGCTACAGACTACTATCACTATCACTACATAGTATAAAAAAAGTCGTTTTCTCTGTCCCTATATCCCTTTGTATGCTTAAATCTTTAAAACTACGCAACGGATTTTGATGCGGTTTTTTTTAAATATAGAGTGATTCAAGAGAAAGGTTTATATGTATAATACATGCATAATATGGCCGTGCGAAGCCGGGCCGGGTCGCTAGTAATATTATAAAGGTGAAGAGTTTGTTTGTTTGAACGCGTTAATCTCAGGAACAACTGGTTCGAATTGAAAAATTCGTTTTGTGTTGGATAGTCCATTTATCGAGGAAGGCTATAGACTACTTTTTATTATTATTTTTTTAAAATTTTATTGATATTCCAACGGGATCGGGACTTACGCGGGTAAAACCACAAGGTTCAGCTTGTTTATAATAATGTTGTTTATCAGCGATCTGCAGTTTTACCCGCGGAACTCCCGATCCCGTGGGAATATCCATATAAAAAGTAGCTTTTGATATTTCCATTGAATCAATCCCCATATCAAGTTTCATCAAAACGGTCCAATAGTTTCGGAGCCTATTTGTTACAAAAAAATAATAGTCGGACGACAAATAGTCGTCCGACATTTGTCGTCCAACAAATAGTCGTCCGACATTTGTCGTCCAACAAATTGTCGTCCGACATTTGTCGTCCGTCAATAGTCGTCCGACATTTGTCGTCCGTCAATAGTCGTCCGACAAATAGTCGTCCGACATTTGTCGTCCGTTAAAAAATACCATATGTACGCCTTAATACACTCACAGCCAAATTAAAAACAGTAGGCCCAGGCATACATTTTCGCCGCGCCGTAGAGAGGGGATAGCTGTCTACTCTCCATCCGTCTTACGCTTTTTCGATCAGGTCACGTGTCCTGACGCGAGTTTAAGATTTTATACCCATTACAGAAAAAGTGCTCAACGCCGCTAAAGAAGTTTTCACTTCAAAAAACACAAAATCTTTCCAATTTATCATATTTGTGTAGCAGTGTAGATGTAGAATTTAATATTATTATTATTAGGTTTTCGAAAGTTTTGTTAATATTTTAACAGTTTTTTATAAAATATTATATGGTTTTTGTGAGGGAAATAGGCCGTCGTCTGAGGGACCGAGCTTTTGACTACCGCTCCGGATCGTTCTTGGTGCAAAGGTTAGCCGTCGCCATACAAAGAGGTAACGCGGCCAGTATTCTCGGCTCCTTTGCACCGGGTGCGGTCAGGGGCGGTTTATTTGAATGACGCTTAATTTTTATTTTTATTTTAAATAATGTAAAAAGTAGATATTTATAGGTTAATTTTATTTGTATTTAAATGAATAAATATTATCGACGGCCCAGACGAAAAAAGGCGCAAAGTCACTTTACGTAGAATTTTTTTTATTGCATTATCGGATTCTATACATACAAATCTATACGCTAATTTTTTTTCAGAAATTTAAACCCATAAATAACTGAGATATTCAAATAGACGTCTTTGTTCGTTTGACATATTCCGCTGATTATCAGGCGAATAAAGTCATCTTAACATCATACCGGCAATCAAAAAGTAAAAACATAGGCGAAAAAACAAGTTACAAAATCTTACGCCTTTCTTCGTTTGAAAAATAAAAGCTAACTAGTGGTATTGAGTTAACGCTCTATATTTCGCCCTAAGGAAAAATAAGGTACAAACTCTTACGCCTTTCTTCGTCTGAAAAATAAAAATTAGCTAGTGTTATTGAGTTAACGCTCTATTGTTCTCCCAAAAACAATGTCTTGACTACAACGCAAGTGATTTTACAAATAGGATAAATGCAAATATTCAACGTAATATAGGTTTCTGTATAATTCGTTGATAAAATATTGATGCACTAACTGAATATTTTTTTAAATGCTTTATATAATTAACGTTACCTTCTATACAACTAGACTTTCGAACGTTATTAATATGTAAACAAAGTTAATGTTTATTTGAAGTAGATGATTCGAACGTAAACGCATATTGAGTTTGTTCTTTTCAGTACAAATTTGTCGTAAGAGGTCAAAAACGTCGGTTTGTTTACTTTTTTTTAACACGCTTTTATTAGTTTCACCTGTATGTTTGTATGTATGTATGTAACCGACTCCTTTGGGCACGATTTTGCCCTACTTAGAATGATCAGATTTAATTCAAACTTTGCACACTTGTCAAAGACCGATGACAATGCAATATTATGATAACATGGTGCTGATCTGATGATGGAGCTGGAAGGTGGAACTCTGTAATGAAACGACGAAACCCTATCGAGTTTGGGCTCGTTAGAATCGTCTTGACGAGTAGTTTGGCTTTCAATGGTGACCAGGGTCTGATGATTGAACTGCAAGGTGGTCATAGGAACTTCGCAATGAAACGACACAACCCTATCGAGTTTGGGCTCGTTAGAATCGTCTTGACGAGTAGTTTGTCTTTCAGTGGTAACCAGGGTCTGATGATGGAGCTGGAAGGTGGTCATAGGAACTTTGCAATGAAACGACACAACCCCATCGAGTTTGGGCTCGTTAAAATCTGCTTGATGAGTAGTTTGTCTTTCAATGGTAACCAGGGTTTGATCTAACATATTTCGGTAATAAAGACCAAAAAGTATAAAATAAATTAATAGTTTAAAAAAACTTAAAAAACACGCTTTAATAAAAAATCCAACAAAAAAAAATATAAAATAAAATTTACATAGAATGGTTACAAACCAATTACTATAACTAAGGACGACAAATCATACATTATTATCTATCCCTTGCAAAATCTCAAACATATAGACATTACATCTTTCCATTCCGTCCGCAAACAAATCACATTCAGGAAAGGCGACCAGCAGAGCGCTAAGGAACTTGAGAGCACAAGATGAAGGGGACTGCACTTGTGACACTGTTCTGGACGACGACGGCAACGCTAGCAGTTTTTGCTTTCGGCCCCATAAATAATTGTCAGGGACAAACAGTCTACATAAGATATCATGCGGGTCCGACGAGGCGATAGTTCCTCTCAGGACTTTCAGCGCTGTGCTGGTTTTGATAAAAGCCCGCCGGACTTTCAAGGAATTATACCCTAAGGATCCCAACAGGTACTTTATTGAATACAAATAAGGGTAGTAACCATAGAGTATTTTGTACAAAATTCTTCAGGCTTTTTGCACCTTTTCAAGAAAGAGGGCATAAGTTGACTTATTCTACTTTCAATACAGGCACCAGTTTCGAGTTTACTACGCACTAAGGCACTAAAGATGAGACCTCAGTGTCAGCAAAATCGCGAGCACTCCTGATGACGAAACCTAGGCGTCTTATTGACTCTTTCGCCGGAACATTTACGTGAGGATTGAAAGTGAGCCGACTCTCGAAGGCCACGCCAGGTTCTTTACACTGGATTTCCTCAAAAGTATGCAATTATTTAGGCTATAGTCAAAAACGATTGGACGAAACGATTGGAAAGGTCATAATACAGCATTTTACTATGTTAAAATCTTAAACAAATACAATAGAATCAACATCACGTTGAAGCACATCGCCATCTGCTTTTGACCGTATCTATCTCTGTCATCATCATCATCCGAGCGATGTTCCCGGTTGCATCCCTCTTGGGAGCCCGGGGTCCGCTTTCCTACTTTTACGCCTCCACTTCGCACGGTCTTCGGCATCCTGGTTTGTAAGGCCATTTGCAGGCATATCACCCTTTACGACGTCAAGCCAGTACTTCTTGGGTCTACACAGTTTGCCACGACCCGGCGGAGGCGCCATGGCAAGACATTTGTTCCCCACGTAACTAGCCGGTTTTCGCAAGACGTGACCGTGCCAGCGTAGGCGACATTCTTGCAATTTATCTGCAATGTCTCAGACATGAAGGCTGCCCCGGATGCGGGAGTTCCTGAAGCGATCCTTTAGCCTCACTCCACACATCCAGCGCAACATCTTCATCTCCGTGACACGCAGCTCCTGCTTATGTCACTCAAGCACCAGCCACGCCTCACTACCATACAAAAGGACAGGTCTAATGATGGTTTTATAGACCTGTCCCTTTAGTTTACCGTATCTATCTCTGTATAGAGTTATAAGTCATCTGCATACAGTAGGTATCTGGCAGCACTGATAACTTAAGGGATGTTATTTATCATAATTAAGGACAAGAGAGGCCCAAGTAATGAACCCTGACTTACTCCAGATCACGTATGAAAAGGTTGGGACTCATATAAACCTAGTCTAACGTACTGATGACGGTCGCGCAGGCAGTCGGCGAGTAAATTGAGGAATTTGGGAGTGAAACCTATTGCGGTCAACTTTGCCAAAAGTATATCGTTATTTACCCGATCAAAAGCTTTCTGGAAGTCAAAGCAGAAGGCATCCACTTGAAGACCACCTTCGGTCTAAGCATGCCGTTTTTTCCTAAAGTCATGCTGTTCGCTACATAAGTATTTATTAACTTGATCTTATATATACAGAATGCGTTCAAAGACTTTTGATGGCCTGACATTATACAGATAGAATGATACTCCTCAACTCGCGCCTTGTCAGTTGTTTTCGGTATAGGTATCACTCTGGAAACTTTCCAAGGCTTCGGGTACACTGCAGACTCAAGTACCAGGTTATAAATATGACATAATGGAGCACAAAGTTGAAAGTTGAAAGATGGACATTAAGTCTGCTCCCCTAGTCTATTTAGCTACTTCCGCAGTGTCATGTCGTATGACATTCTGCTGTGGGGATATGCTGCAGATATTGACGTTATCTTTATATTGCAAAAGAGAGCTCTCCGAGCTATCTAAAAGATAGGCCCCAGGGAATCACATAGTTCCGATTGCAGCTCTAACAATCTTACTTACGCATCTTTTAAAATTCAAATCTTTGGATTGGTTAATGTTACTATGTTCCAACTTACTCAGATGACTAGCTGATCCCAGCTTCACCTCTATGTCAAGTGGTGGGTGGAAAAAGTCGATCCGAACCAGTCCTTCAGTGGCTGCTACTGAGACTTCAAGTCCATTATGTCCGTTATCACTCTCCTGAGTCAGCACTACATCTAACCTTCCTTCATGCGCATTGTTCACAACATTTCTCTCAAGACATAGTACAGACAGATAAAAATAACAATAGTATAGTTTATTTATAAAAAAAGTAAAACTTGTTTATTTTACCCGACTACGGCGAAGCCAAAGGGGAGGGTAGTTAATGTGACTAACAAACTAGTTCCTATTATTTAACTATTATTTTATTAATAATTAAAACGTTTACCACTATTTACCACTAGTTATAAATAAAAAATAATATGAAATATTGTTTTTTAAACTTTTCCTATACAAACTTACAACTACGTTACTCCTTACCATTTCGAATAAAATGAAAATTAGTAGGTAAAATAGATTCGCTTAAACAGTATAGTCCAATTCTCAGGCGAAAAATAGCGTAATCACCAAGCGCGCGGCACACATCCTAGCATATAGATAGCCAAAAAGGTATGTAATCGTTTATTACTTAAAGATACGTCCGGCACTTTGAAACGAACAAAGGCGTAAAGTGATATTAAAAAACTTAGATCCACCTCGTCGTAGGCGAATATAAATGTTACTTGGTTTTTAGGGTATTTTAAGTAAATTACGCAATATTATATATAACATACCTATATCATTCGAAAGCTCTTTTTTTTACGCATCCACTGATATAAAAATTATACATAATTCCCACAGCCACTCGTGTCCAGATCAATTTTAACGTTTTTTGGCTCTCCTGTAAAATTTGATTTTTCATTTAACCGCTTTATTCGTCTGGGCCGTCGTTATGCAATGTTATTTTTATATAATTAAATAAATGATAATCATTACGTAAGATAACTGTCCACAAAAACACAGCCATAGAGGTTTATTTATAGCCCTACAAATCTCAAAATACCATTTTCTAGAATCTCATTAATTAATATTCGAAACCATTTATTAATTACTCACATATTACGAATGACTAACTAATATTAATTGGGTCTAAATATTAAGTTTAACCTAAATATAATTTCTATAATTAGACGCAAAAATATTAATTAACAACATCGTTTAGTACTGCAAATATTGAATATCCGTTGTAGAGTGCCTGAAACAAACAATTTGGGTATTAAACGTGTATTAAATTAACAAAATAGGAGTAATTTAAGCCAAAAAGCCTAGAACACGAAAAAAATATATATCCTTGTATTCTGGCTTCAACCTAAAGATAAAGATAAAAAGATAAAGATATTTATTTGCATAAAGTATGGTAAGTACAGATCTTAGGATTAAAAGTTTCACATACTTTGCCAACTCTTGGCATGCAAACTTAATTAGTGAGTCATCAGCAGTTAGTGGCAAAAAATAATAATATTATTAGAAAATAATAATATTATTAGACCTATAAGAATTTATCATTTTACGACAGATACTTTAATATAGAAAAAAAAAACCATTAATTACAATAAATTAAAAATAATCTTGTTTGTGCCTGTGTTTAATGTTTAGTTTTTACTAGATATTTTGACTGACTTGACTTGCTTGACATTGCTTTTTTTTTGGAATTTTGACATTTATATCAACAAGTTTGTATACCTCGTTAACAAGAAACGAAAAATATTATATACATTAGTAAATATTTAATATGTTAGCAACTGGTTGCAACAAAGAACAAAAATCTCCTCATGCAAATTGTTTTCTTAATTTGGTTGCGATGACGGCCGAAAGGGGTTAACGTGATAACGCATTATTAATTGGTGAGTGCAGGTCACAAAAAAGTGTGAAGTCATGCGTTATTTACAAGTAACCATAGCAACGTATTGAAGTGTGCAAAATGGTATTAATTTCAATTATACAAAACAGTTCTTATGACGTTATCACGTAAAATTATGGTCCGTAAAATGACTTATTATCATAACTTGTTTGCACATGTAGTAGGTAATATTAAAGATACCCACAGCTCCATAAGTGACCATGTTTATAACAGCAATCCCACCAGCGCTCATCTGGAACGGTCTTTGAGCTACGTTGATGATGAGCAGGATGCTCTTCTGCATGTCCACCGGCCAGTCAGTCCAGTCCGCGTCGTAGGCAGCTTGAGATATTTTTACACTCTGTAAAAGAAAAAATAAGAAGAAAGGAGAAAGGAGAAAGGAGAAAGGAGAAAGGAGAAAGGAGAAAGGAGAAAGGAGAAAGGAGAAAGGAGAAAGGAGAAAGGAGAAAGGAGAAAGGAGAAAGGAGAAAGGAGAAAGGAGAAAGGAGAAAGGAGAAAGGAGAAAGGAGAAAGGAGAAAGGAGAAAGGAGAAAGGAGAAAGGAGAAAGGAGAAAGGAGAAAGGAGAAAGGAGAAAGGAGAAAGGAGAAAGGAGAAAGGAGAAAGGAGAAAGGAGAAAGGAGAAAGGAGAAAGGAGAAAGGAGAAAGGAGAAAGGAGAAAGGAGAAAGGAGAAAGGAGAAAGGAGAAAGGAGAAAGGAGAAAGGAGAAAGGAGAAAGGAGAAAGGAGAAAGGAGAAAGGAGAAAGGAGAAAGGAGAAAGGAGAAAGGAGAACAAGTTAATTTATTTAAAACGTTATAGACGGAGGGATGAAGCATTAAGATGTTGCGTGTAACTTCTTTGAATGTCCCAATACCTTCAAATGTCACCTTCACGTAAAAACGAGTTTTGACAATGTGATACAATCAACTTTGTCGATCTTCTGATGCTTCAATACAAACTCATACCTATATATTTTTTGCACAATCTGTAATGACTCTCATTCTACTACGAAATATATTTTCAAATCAAATTACATAAATGAATACGTAGAAACGACATTCAAAACATAAACACCGTCAAAAATGTCCTGTTTCAAAACGACAACAAAAACGTCATAATCACCTGATCCATCAGTTCATGTCCCAAGTAACAATAGATGTAGGCGTTCAGAAGCGCGAGCCCGAGAAATACTATGAACCCCGCGAACAATGACTTCTGCTCCCAGCCCACCTGGTGAAATAAATGTTTTGAGAGATCGTTAAAGAGACAAAACAATGAATACCTGCAAGCATTTTTATTAGCAAATGAAGTTCTTTTTCTACAACTAATTTAATGTCCTTACTAACTAAATTACTGATATATCAAAGCACAGCTGAAACCAATGGAGGGAACCGGTCAAAATACGCCAAAATTAGCTAAGTATTTTTGAAAATTCACTCCCAAAACCATGCAATAATTAAAAATTTTGGTTATTGGCGAAAGACATTTTCTTTTTGGCTCTATAACCAGATTTAACTTTTTTAAGAAACAACCTTATAGGTTATTATTTTGTATAATATCACTACATAGTATAAAACAAAGTCGCTTTCTCTGGCCCTATATCCCTATGTATGCTTAAATCTTTAAAACTACGCAACGGATTTTGATGCGGTTATTTTTAATAGATATTATAATGATAATACATGCTTAATATAGCCGTGTGAAGCCGGGACGGGTCGCTAGTTAGTACTCAATAGTGGGTTAAAATATTTATTTGTTTTTTTTTTTAAACTGATCATGTATTCATATAGATACAACTTGGCATGATCAGAGATCAGCGGCTAATTCTATTTGATCACGTTATTCATGGATGGAAACTCTAATTATTCTACGTCACCCACAAACTAATAAAATATTTCTTCATCAATTATGCTGCATGTTTTCAGTTGTTCGTAATATTCTCACATTTTTATAAATTACTGTTTCCGTGATTACGGTTTTACGAGCTCGTTTTAAACGTAACGAAATAATTTAATTTTACGTGTTAAATCTAATTTAAGATGTTTTAGACGATAAATTGCCTAAATTGTTACAAAAATGTAGCAGGAAAATTGTGATTTTTCATTTTTCTTCATCTTCTTTTTTCATACTTCATTTTTTTGATACTTTTCTTTTTTCAACTTTTATATTTTGTCTCCTTTATGCCGTGTTTTGCTAAACTCAGTTACAATCCTTAGCGAAACCCCGCAGTGGAGTTTCTTGTGTCAATGGAAAATGTCACTCGAGTTTCATGTTCTTTTCACATGTTAAATAACATACATAGTTTAGTAGTTATTCTTACCACTGTCACCATCATAGCATTCAAACACAATTCCATTGTGACAGCTAGATTCTGTACCAAAAAATACTCTTTGAACATTTTTTCCATTGACGTTGCGTATCTGTTAAACGAAATGTATTTTTTCAGTGTATGTCAGTAAAATTAAAAGCAAAAGAGAGATCTTTAATCCCAGAGTGAACAGAATCATATCGTTAATGGTAGAAAATACCGACAAAGCATAGACTTTTTAATTGTCTGATAGCTTTAGGTTCTAGAGCTATGTAGTAGTTGGACGTATTCTAACTTTTGATTCTAGACTCTAGAACCAAAAGCTAGAATACGTTAAAAATTATATGGTTCCGTTGTTTTTTTTTTTCACAAAAATACCTCATTAATCTTATATGCTTCTTCAAAATCATCCTTAATTCATTCCTCGTTACGAATTCTGATTCTTTTTCATACTTTAAATTCCTTAGCTTCTCTTGTAAGTATACCAATTGATCACACAAGTAGATAAGTAAACTGCAAACTATCCCTTGCATTCCTATTGCTCTATAGGAAAATGGAATACAGAATAGCAAAGCTAGAATCTGTGCGGACGTTGCTAGACTCGTCTTGTTCTTCTTAGCGTCAAAAGGCATCCACGCTTCAACCGTCATTTCATCTTCTAATAATCCAACAGTACTAAATATAATCATTACAGCTGAATTAAGTACAGTAATCAACACTAAATGATCGAACATATCTTTACTACTTTTTTTAGTAACTACATCTCCAGATTCAATAATTTCATCAATTAAGTTATTTAATTCATTTCGTTTTATAATGAATAATATGACTTTTATTAAATAATTATAAGCGACAATGCTTTTATCTATATTTGCAAGAAAAACTGTTAAGTCGTTGTGGATTCGAAAAGTGCCAATACCAGAGACGATTAGAAATATAACGGAAAATAAATGTTGAGAGTATTCAAATATTTTGTACATTATTTTTTTTGGTTTTGAAAGGTCTTCGTCACGCCATAATCCGACGTAGAAAAGGTAAAGCATATTTGATTCGAATAAATTTTCCGATTCGCGGAGACGTTGTACCACTGCGGGCAACATTTTTAAAATGATTGTTCAATTCTTAGTTCCATCCAAGGTACCTAATTTTGCAATTATTAATAAAATTATTGTCAAAGTTTTGCAATTGTAATTGTATTTGATAGTCTATGAAATTGATTTCAGTGCGCAACTGACAAAGCTGTGTTTACAATATGTTAAAATAGTATTCTGATTTAATGTTAGGTGAATCAAAATTATAAACCAATATTTTGAGTCACCAAATACTGCAATAGCTTTGACTATTGATGCTTAAAACTGTACAATTGTACTCAAAATAACATTCCTTAGGCTATTTAAATATTATAGAGGCTGTTGTTTTAAATTTGAACAACATAAATTCCATCTAGGTATAACGGAAATGTAAATAAAATACGATTAAGTCCGCATTCGGCCCTAATATTATTTCCATTGTTCGTATTAATTCCATTTAAAAATGAGTTACATTTCGATTGTGTTGGGTTATGTTTGTAATTTGTTTTGGCACAATGGTCACACTGCCGGACTGCCAAACACAAGGTTGCGGGTTCGATTCCCGCCTCAGACAAGTATGTATGCTTAGATATTTGTCTGGTTGTTTCTATGTATTGTAAAAGAAATATATAAATGTAGTATATCCGTTGTCTAGCACCCATAACACAAGAATTGGGGCTAAATGGCGATGTGTGGAATGTCCTGCAATATTTATTTAATAATTTGTTTCTTTTTTTGCATTTTACGTATAATTTAATTTTATAACGTATAAGTTAATTTGTCATTTTGTTTTTATATTATGTTTTTTGTCTCTATTCTCATTACCGTTTTATATAAATAGTTTATAATTCTGGTGACCTATAAATTATTTACAAAAGAAAAGTTTAAAAATGAAACTATTTTATCTTGTTTTAGGTCAGATGGATTGTCTGTGTCGGCTGAAAACTCTTCGCAAGGTTAGACTTGATTTAGTATTTATGAGTTTTATTCTTCGTTTTTTTTGTGAAGGGTCTATTGTATAAAAAAAATTATGTTTACGACATGTTTAAACAAATGTTAACGTGTCAAACACAACTATTGATCAAATAACATCAAACTTGTAGTTACTTACCTATTGAAATAGAATTTAATTTTAAATTACCCTTTGAAATTGTATTAAAGTAATTATGTTCAAGCGAAAGTCGACTTAAATAAATAGTAAAAATCTCTATATTTAATCTCTACTAATATTATAAAAAGGTAAAGTTAGTGAGGTTGTATTGGGTAATCTCTGAAACCAGTGGACTGATTTGAGTTTTTGAAAGTTCGCATAGATGTTAGACATAGTTTGGGAGTAGCTGAGTGTCATTATTCATATTTCCTATCCCGGAATTCCCACGGGATCGGGAGTTACACGTGTGAAACCGCAGGGCACAGCAAGTACCTGTATTGTTAAAAAATAAACTAATTCAGCCAAACAAAGCATACGACAAACAAACACAAAGTAGAATTTTTTTTACCTACATTATAAATAGGAGTAACAAAGGCTACTTTTTATCCCGGTATTCTCACGTAAAGTACACAGGAGCGCGTCAACGCGAAGCGCTCCAGTGTTGCCAGATGCCAGGTTATTTTTTCACACAACGTTCCCAATCTCGTATTTTCAGAACAAAATAATAAAATTTCAGTAATTATAAAAACAATCCTATACAATTTCATAAATTACACAATTTACGTTAAGTTATTTAATCAAATGGACTAAACTGACATTTGGTTTACCGGGAACGTTATACTCTCACAGGTATAGAAAAAAATAAAGTTAGTTTTCTAAAGGCAAAAACATTGTTATTAACTTTTTTTGCACATGGTGTAGGCAACATAGCCAAAATCTAGTAAAAAAAAGTGTACGAATTTTTTAAGCTATTGCATAGTTTTTATCTCGGGCTTTGAGCGCGGCGACCGAATCAAGAAATTCTGTAACGAAAATAAAACCTTACACCCCCACTCCGCCTACCATGTAGCTCGGCCGATTTTATCTTTCTTGATTCTCGTACGGGAATGCTTAGTCCCGTAAATGTACGATATTCTTATACGTCTGGCAACCATGCTCACTCGCTACAACTTTCCCTATTTCCAATCAAAACATTAAAGTATTCCCTTCACGCGAAGTTTAAACTAAAGATAAAGTTAATTTAAACTCGTGTGTTCACCCCCTAAGCCTACGTAAAACACTATCAGCTACATTGTTAAAGCAATCAGTAACAACTTAGAACTACTTGAGGCATGATTATGTATTAAAGTTTAGTCTAACTTTGACTTCGAGTTTGTTAGATTAATAATTAAGTTGCCTATTAGGTTTTACCTTTGGCTTCGAATGGGCGTAGACTTGTTTTTAAACGACTTTAAAAAATAGACGAAGTTTTTATTTTAGTTTTGTATGTTCACTAATGAAAAATTTTCACTGTCGCTGCGAGGGCCAAAAACCCGTTATAAATTTAAGTGAAGGATTTGATGTAAAGTTTATGAAAATATAAATTTTGTACTTGTTTTTTCTTTACAATCGCCATAAATATAAATCTGTTTTAAAAATGACGATTTTTTTAGGATTTTCACGATTTTCACAAATCACTCTAATCGTGTTTCGAAGTGTATGACAATACAAAGCATTTCTTCACCTTTACGACAGTCGGAATATCATTCAACGAATTTTAGTGGTTGATCTCTAAAAACTGTTTCTAAGATACCTACCTCTATCGCGCTTCTGGTCTTACCACCTCGGCTTAAGAATAATCCGGATTTTTGAGCTCAAACGAAGCTTTAACGAAGACAACTGCGTCAAAAGTCTAAGAACCAGATTTCCAACCAAAAACAAGGCTCTAAACTTAATTGTTCTAACACAAAACTTTTAATTTATACAGTTACGCTGTATAAAGGCCGACAGAACAATTTAAAAGTTTGACAATACAATTAAAATAAATTAGAATGGAATCATACTGATCAAGTTATCCAGACCAAATTAAGAATTGTCTTGTAAAATAAAATTATCTACGAGAAATCCGAAAACAGGCAAATACAGACCAAAAACTATTAACCGATACAAAAATACAACATAACTGTATATTTTGACAATTTGTTGTTTTAGCAACTTGCTTGATGTTTTGGCAATTTATCGTTTTAGCACCTAGACGTTTAGGTAATTTGTGATTTTTAACTGGATATTTTGGCAATTTGTCGTTATATCAACTGTATGTTTTGACAATTTGTCATTTTTAACTGGATATTTTGGCAATTTGTCGTTATATCAACTGTATGTTTTGACAATTTGTCATTTTTAACTGGATATTTTGGCAATTTCTCATTATATCAACTGTATGTTTTGACAATTTGTCATTTTTAACTGGATATTTTGGCAATTTCTCGTTATATCAACTGTATGTTTTGACAATTTGTCATTTTTAACTGGATATTTTGGCAATTTGTCGTTATAGCAACTAGACGTTTTGACAATTTGTTGGCCTCTGTAGCGCGTCGGAACTTCGTGGCGCATCGAGCGAACATTCGCCTGTGACGCAAAAGGTTGCGAGTTCGATTCCCGCCTCAAACAAATAAAGTATTTTATCCCGGAAATTTTACCCCTGGGCACTTTGACCTTGGACTAGTAGTAGTACTTGGTGTTTTCATTATATTAGTGTAATAAAAATTGGAACATCGGCCAATGAAAAGTCCGAAGTCTGTTTTCACTTCAGTAAATTATTAATAAGTTGAAGCAAAGATCGAAATTGGAGCTCAAGGGACTCTAATAATACGACGGAAAAATTTATCGTCCCAAAAACTTCAGTTTCCGATAAAATTATAAATTATTTATGACATGAATGTGAAATATGAAAGTCTTGATAAGTTGCTGAAGGAAGGAAAAAATCAAAAAGTTTTTAAGTAAGATATTATTTAGTTAAATTGTATGGAAATAGGGGAGACCTTTTCGTTCCACTGCGCAGTTTTAGGGTATCTTTTATATTTGGCTAAAAATAGTCTATCTGACAAGCACGTGTATATGAAATTGTGAAAGCATTGTACAAGTATTACAAGTGAAAGTTTTTGTGTATGTATGTTTGTTACTCCTTGCAAAAACTATAGGATTGCGATGAAACTCGGAATGTAAATAGCTGGAGACCTGGAATAAAACAAAGAATACTTTTTATCCCGATATTCCCGCGGGATCGGGACTTTCGCAGGTGAAACTGCAGGGCGCTCATAAACTATAACACATAAAAGTACGGAGCAAAAAATCAGATCGAAAATTCTATTCTAGGGTGTCTTATTTAGATTTTACTTCTGAACTTTGTAGTTCGTCTACTTGCTTGCAAACTTCGTAGCAGGTTGGCTACGCGCTGTATTTGTAGCAAATATGATGCGTTCTTTGTAAATTTGAAGATGTAATACGCTACATAATTTTGTTGGAAATAATATTATGATGCATGCTACATAAATAAGTAGCAAATATTTTTCAAGCTACATAACTTCATAGCAAATATCAGTCTGCCCATCGCACGTGATCTTCGACTGCTAATCCAGCCAGCCCCGCTCCGACTAGAAGCGCAGAACCCTTCTGGGTGTTGTTGGGCTGCCAAGTAAGCAAATATGTTACATGCTACATATTTTTATGTTTGTGTTGTTTGTTTCTGGATATATAATTTGTATGCATTTACAAAAGAAAAGTTTATAAGTATTCTAGATGTCTTATCTGGCTACCTAATTGCTTAGCTTGAGGTTAGATGGCGCTGTCTAAATTATCCTGCAATATCTGTATATTTATTTTAACATTATCAAAGTATTTGAAGTAAAATAACTCTTCTATTTATTTTGTTCAACATTTAAAACCCAATGTAGGAATTTTAATACAAACTTTGTAAAAACCATTAAGAGATTACTAAATCCAAAAGGTTCGACTGAACATCGTTTTAACAAAACCCTTTCAAAATGTTAGAGTTTTTACGTATTAAACGAAACAGAGGGATATTAAAGGTACATACCTAACATATCTAATGTTTAGAAAACGTTAAGTAAAAGTGGTCATTTTGTAAAACCAGGCATTTTGTTAATTAGACGATTTGCTTTCAAAATACTTCTAGTTAACCATTAAACATAGCAGTTTAACATAGCATAGTCTTAGTGCAGATACCTACTTACTTGTAATTAAAACGAACAGACCAAATACATGAAATCGGGTGATAGTGTATAACTGATAAACGAATGTCAACTTTATTGTTTGTGTTTAAAGAGTCGGTAATCCATCGAGAAACTATTATAGTTTGCGTCAGCCGTTACGATGTCAACATATTTTTTTTCATAACGCACTTTTAGCACTTTTAGTTACCTGCCTTTACTAAGCGGCAAATATGATACGTGTTACATAACTTTGTAGCAGATATACTACAGGCTTCCAAACTTTGTAGCATATTAACTACGTGCTACCATGTGCTACAGAACTTCAAAGTAAATATGCTACGATCAACATAATCTTGCTACGAAGTGCTACATGACTTTGTAGCAGATATACTTCGTGCTACATATCTTCGTAGAAGATAATATTAAATTGCTTCATATTTTCGAAGCAATATTATGCTACATTCTACAGAACTTAGCAGATGCTACACACATTTGATGCAAATATGCTACGTATGTCATAACTTTGTAGCAGATATACTACAGGCTTCACAATTGTGTAGCAAAATTATTATGTTCTATAAAAATTCAAAGCAAAAATGCAGCGTTCTACATAAATTCGTTGCAGATATACTATGGGCTACATAACTTTGAAGCAAAAATGCTACGTTCTACATAAATTCGTAGCAGATATACTATGGGCTACATAACTTTGAAGCAAAAATGCTACGTTCTACATAAATTCGTAGCATATAATATACTACGTGCAAAATAAATTCGTAGCAGATATACTACGTGGTACATACCTTCGAAACAATTATACTATATCCTAGATATTTCGTAGCTAACATACAACGGTACTTGCTAGTCAGTCTTCTTATGATACATTTGTTATGTAATTTTTTACCTATTACATAAAGTTGTTTATTTTAAAAACCAATATAAAATAGTACATTTGAAACATGCTCGTCGTTCGACTGTGAACGAACGTATCGGAATGGAAACTACAACCGATTACCTCGCACACACTTATACACTTGTCTCTGTTTATTTTAAATACTTTTCAAGGTAGCTCTTGTCTTTTTCATTTATTTTGATAGTTTGTAAGACAGAATTTGGCTAAATAGCTCTACCACTTATAGCGACTGTTGCCGCTTGCTGGCTGACTACTTGTTTTAATCTTTTATAATTCTAAAACTACTACTATTTGTGCAACTTGTTCTTTCTAGCTTTTACTTTACTTTGTGTTTATCGTGTTCTGTTTCTTTCTGTGTTGTACAAATAAAGTTATCTATCTATCTATCTATTTATCTATCTTTTATTAATTTGAACTGTAAAAATTCTGATATCATAACCAGGCGACTTGGATCACTACCAAGAATGATATTTTATTTTACCTCTTATCATCTCTTTGATAATACAAATAAATTTGATGACCATATTAAGTAAAGCAACTTATAAGTTGGTCAACTTATAAGGGCCCTATAAGTTGCTTTACAAAAATAGTTCAAATAACGGAGTAAGTATTAAAATTGACGACGAGAATCGAGTACCCAATCGTCATAGGTAGCAGTGACTTTTATTTGAAAGAAAACATATTTTACGTATATTATACTTTTTTATTTTTATTTGAGTTTATATATTTTTTTTTAACTTAAACTTATCTAATTCGGGTGTTTACAGTGGTAACTTTTAACTTTAGTTTATATTAAAAAAACTCAATTCAATTTTCTTAGCTGATAGGTTTATCATGTATATTTAGGGACATTAAACCCTTATATATAACCCTTTAGAGGTCCCTAAAGTACGATACATTCCTAAAACGGTGTATCTTGCAAATACCTGCCATGAATTCTATTATGTTGGGAAAAAGTCGGTTCTTTATATTGACTGTTTTTTAAACCTTTTGGGATTTAAAACCGTTTTACATTTAAATAAATAGACAAGGCCTTTTTAATGCGTAACTTTTTATTTCTTTTAAGAGGCCCAATGTATGGAATTACAAGATAAGTTAAGATAAATGTGTGAATTTAATTATGGTGCCTAATAATATAAATTTTGGCTGCTCGAAGGATGGATGGCGAACGTCAGTAATTAGTTGGCCCGTTCGCTTAGACTACCAGTGACGGTATAAAATTCAGTGAGGCCTCTCCATCCTTCAGCCACTTACGTTCCTGTTGCCCCCTTACTGTAATTTACTCAATTAATTAAGGTGGCCCAGTCTGAGAGTTGGCGAGTCTCCACCTGCCAATTTTACATGTTTGTAGGACATTGCTACGGCAGGTACCATAGTATCTATGGTTTAACAGTAGCCAATCCACTACCATCCAAACCGGAGTTTATCCTTTGCTGCATTTTATAATGAAAACAGAGTTTGGTGTCAACATCTTACCTTTCCTTTAATTTGTTATTGTAAATGGTGTCTACGTGTTAGCTTCGGCTCCACGCACGTCTTTCAAAGGTCCAGGGCTCCATAATCCCATGATATTGAACACATATTAGGTACATCGAATCAAGATGATTCTCACCAAGAAGCTTTTAACATTGTAATTGTGAAAATTACGGATTAATTTAATTCTAGACCTGCATGAGACTCTAAAATAGTAACAAAATACCAATTTCCCTACACAAATAAAGCAATATCGTGTCGAGAGTGAAATCTCAGTGTTATCTTTAACTACGAACTGGATTATCCAAGTTTCCACTTAATCCAACTCCAAACCCTTGATGGATTACATTGCAATTAATTTGGATGGCCTTTGAATATCAGCAGGAATGCTATTTTTAACTAGGTAATAATTGTTTGTCTGTATACGCGTCATCGTAGCTTCATAGTTTTCTGGGCATAATTAATTAATTTTTGGAACGATAGTTCCTTATCGCGCGTTGTGAAAGGGGGCTAGACAGAAAAAAATCTCACGAAAAGTTGTAACGACACTTTTTGCTTTCTCTGTCTGTCTCTATCTCTTATAAAAGCAAGCCAGATACTTTCATTAAAAAAAAATACAATTTACAATTCCTTCACTAATTAATTGAAAGGAACTTCGTTCCACCCGGGTGTCCCTTGACACCTCTCAAGTTTTTTTTAATTCTATTTAACGTGTAATTAAAAATAATGATTTATTTTTATTGAAAAACCAAGTAACTAAATATTTTTTTAAAATAACTTAATGATTCATTTACTTACTTATTGAAAATAAATTAAGTTAAAATAAATTGATTAGTATAAATGTGATAATTAACCGATATAAAAGCGGTATTTTATCGGAAACCTAGCTAAGTTCCGTGAATATTGTTAGCTATGTTTGATCTAATACTCTAATCCAGTAAAAATCCACAAAAAAATCTGTTTCTTCAGGGTCTGATGTTGAAACCAGATATGACTAAGTTCTAAAAAATATTTATTCAGACAAAAAAGACACATGCCAAACAAACATAAGATAAGAAATAAGTTATTATTTATTTTTAGCCTATTCCGTCCCACTGCAGGGCAAAGGCCTCCCTCCCCTCCTTCCACTGTTCCCTGTCTAGTGCCAGCCGGGTCCAGTCCCTACGATGCGAGTCCAACTCGTCCGGCCATCTCCTTATGGGCCTGCCGCGGGGGCGCCTGCTGTTCGGGAACCAGTCCGTGGTGATTTTTGCCCACATGTGATCGGGCATGCGGCAGATATTATGTCCAGCTCAGTTCCACTTAAATTCGGCAGCAGTGTGACCAACGTCCTTAATTTAAATAAGTTATACTTAAGTTACATAAATAAAAACTTTCTAATTACAAGATAAACCTTTGTGGTTGGGGTTATCTTACTTAAATGACTGTTTTTAAACTTAGTTTTGCTTTTACCTCCTTGATTTTCTCTTTTTTCTTTGAATTTACTGGAAGCAAGTGAAACCAAGTTAGAAGTCGGCGATAAATCCGCATTTCACTCGCCATTGCACGCGACAAACTGTCGACTTCTTTCTACTATAGTTCGACATTTAACAAATTAAGTCAAACGTGAAACTTGGTTAATTTATTGACTAAAGCCATCTATAGTGATCTGAGGGGCCCGTGTTGGCCTTTTTTTATCGAGGAGAAATGCGTCCTATGCACCGTCCGACCGCTCCGGGGGGAGCGGCGCGGCGGGGATGTGTAGGACTCCGTGCTGGCCTGAGTTGGTAGGCAGCCAGAGGTACTCCAAAGTCCTCGGTGTCCCTCTCTTCACCGTAATCCAGGAGGAAGTAGGAACTGTTTGCACATACAACTACTTAAATGAAATAAATAAATATTACAGCGGACATTCCACACATCGCTATCTAGCCCCAAGCTAACTAGACTTGTGTTATGGGTGCTAGACAACGTATATACTACTTAAATACTTTTCTTTTGTAAATATATACTTATAATACACAGAAACAACCAGACCACAGACAAATATCTAAGCATAAATACTTGTCTGAGGCGGGAATCGAACCCGCAACCATGTGTTTAGCAGTCCGGCATGTTGACCATTGTGCCAACTGGGTCGTCAACTTCCCCCTGCGGTAGATACCTCGACTTTAATTTTGAAGATTGTGGTGTGAATCCTGGTCGATAATATAATAATTATCATTGGTCTTTCGGTGAAGAAAACATTGTGATGAAACCCGCGGCTTAGTTGGCTTCCGACGTATTGACGAGTCTTTCCTCTGGACACGGTCGGCTGAGCTGAGAGGGTACAAGGTAGTTTGTACCTTTTTGCGTGAAAAGGACTTAACTAAAGAGCTCTAGTTGCGTAAAAAGCTCGTTTATAAATACACTAGCGACCCGCCCCGGCTTCGCACGGCTATATTATGCATGTAGTATACATATAAACCTTCCTCTTGAATCACTCTTTCTATTAAAAAAACCCCATCAAAATACGTTGCGTAGTTTTAAAGATTTAAGCAGTCAAAGGGAAATAGGGACAGAAAAAGCGACTTTGTTTTATACTATGTAGTGAAGTACCAGTAGCCATCTATAGCTAATCTTGTAGGAATATTGGAATAAAAAATAACCTATGTTACTCCTAGTGAATAAATGCATTCTTATACCAAGTTTCTTGAAAATCGATCAAGCAGTTTTTATTTTATATTTTTATTACTAGCGACCCGCCCTGGCTTTACACGGCTATATTATGCATGTATCTATACATATAATAAATCTGTAGACATAAAAAAATCTGTAATTGTAAAATATCCAGAAAAAAAATACACAGGTCGTCTTAGAATCGTTAGCTGAACACGATAGGGTAGTTTTTAGAATTTTTGTTTGTCTGTTTGTCTGTTTGTCTGTTTGTTTGAACCAGGTAATCTCATAAACTAGAGAACAGATTTCAACGAGGTCCACACCAATATGTTCAGAAAATACCAGATTAACATTTAGGGTATTTTTCAATTTAACTTTAATACAATAATTTTGATATTTGATAAAAAAACATTTGAAAAATGTGAAATCGAAATATTTTTCCGTGTAAAACGTAATCAAACGTCAAAAAGGAACAGTACGCTTAGCACTACTTTTTTACGTATTCGATCAAACATACTATATTGCGTATTTACTATGAAACTTCCTAAAAATCAACTTACTAGATCCATCCGTCTCTGAGAATATCGGTAGTGACACACCGACAGACAGACGGACAAGAGAGGGACCTTATAAGGGTTCCTTATTTTCGAGTGCTTCAACAAGTCATACTAGGCGTACAGGTACATGCCTCCGCTCAAGATGACAGTTGTCATAAAACCAAATAGTTTGCATATATCTACTACCTACGTGAAACTAAAAATGAGGTTAGTACAAAGAGGTACTACTACATAAAATTACGGATCTCCTTCTCGATGTTGCACTTATATCGCGCTCAACTAATTTATTTAAATAGTTTGAATTATGAGTTCAAGTCGCGGACACCTTAGAAAATAAAAACAAAATAAAAAAAACCGGCCAAGTGAGAGTCGTACTCGCGCGCCGAGGTTTCCGTACATTAGTTTATATACACCTTGATTTTTATACACCTAATAGGGACCATAGACTTCAGTAATTTTAATTCAACTTGCTAAGTCCAACCGTTCCTGAGATAATCGGTGGTGACACACGGACAGACAGACAGACAGACAAGATAGTGATATTATAAGGGTTCCTTTGTTACCTTTTGAGGTACGAAACCCTAAAAAGAATTTTCCAAATCGGTTCAAGCGTTTTCGAGTAAGTAATCGGCGAAAATACATAAAAAAATATACGCGACGAATAATAATTGAGAACCTCCTCCTTTTTTGAAGTTTTTGAAGTGAATAATAGATAAGGTATGTTTGTAAAAATCAATTTTTAGGGTTCCGTAGCCAAATGGCAAAAAACGGAACCCTTATAGATTCGTCATGTCTGTCTGTCTGCCGTATGTCACAGCTACTTTTTTATTTTGTTTTCCCCAAAATTACTTAGCCCTAGCTACCTAATAAAGAAAATCTGGGCAATTTGGTCTAGAATTCAGAAAATTGCAAAAAGGGTCCGGACATTCAGTATGGGAGCGTGGCAGTGTTATGTTTTTTGCGCTGTGATTTTAGACCCGATGGATAAATAATGCCCTTACGCTTTATATGTATTGTATGAGGGCATTTTTTGTTCATTTAGGTGGGTATGGGTCTCAAAGTGAACCGCACACTTTTGAAAAATCATAGGACATCATTTTTCTTTAAATATTCAATTTCCCAGACGCTTTAGTAGTTGGAGGTTGGCTTAGAGGTTTTAGATGGGAACCACACTTTTGGCATAAACAAAATGTCCTTTTGTAGTTTGGCATAAACGTTCTAGCATAATAAAATAACCCTAGGCATACCGTAATTTTACACAATTATTATTGGCATAAAGTCACCGCGCACTTTTGGAAAATCATGGAACATCACGTTTCTTCAAAAACCCTGTATCCAATACGCTTTAGAAGTTTGGTGTGAAGGCATTATTTGTTTTCTTCGATGTCTTCTATCCGTAGGTATAGGTCTCTAAGGGCATCGTGCACTTTTGTAAAATCATAGGACATCACGTTCCTTCAAATACCCCGTTTCCGAGACGTTTTAGATGTTTGGTGTGAAAGCATTTTTTGTTCAACGTAATGCCCGCTATCAATAGGTAAGGACGTTATTTTATGTATAAGTATCTGTTCTGTCCAATGGCCTTTCATATTTAATCATTAATAATATTTGAAAATAAAAAACAAAATTTTATTTGCACCAAAATAGATTATTATTTGCATGATGTTGGTGTTTATAAATACTATAACCCCTTATATTATGAATACAAAAATATGGATAGAGGGACAACGGTAGTTAATAATTCTTTTTTACTTTAATTTACAAAAAACCAAAGATGAGATGATGAGGAAGACTAAGATGTTGAAAGTTTTGTGCGAATATGAATTGGACTTAATTTTAGCTTATTATATTGTTGTGTATTATGTTCTATTTGAGTGAAATAAATAAATATAAATATTACTTACCTACATAAGTGCCTTTGCCAAATCAATCAAAAAATATAGCTTAAAAACAATGAATCTATTTTGTTATTATAACTTACACCGAACGTTAAATAGTATCTATGCGGGAAAATGCTAGGCATTCTATATAAACCAAAACCACATCGCGAACGAAGTCGCGGGCAACAGCTAGTTATACATATAAACCTTCCTCTTGAATCACTATCTATTAAAAAAAACCGCATCAAAATCCGTTGCGTAGTTTTAAAGATTTAAGCATACATAGGGATATAGGGACAGAGAAAGCGACTTTGTTTTATACTACGTAGTGATAGTGATAGTGAAGTGATTTTACAGTCATTATTATACATTACTAGCGACCCTATATATATATAAGAGAATTATACATATAAAACTTCCTCTTGAATCACCCTATCTATTAGAAAAAACCGCATCAAAATCCGTTGCGTAGTTTTAAAGATTTAAGCATACATAGGGATATAGGGACATAGGGACAGAGAAAGCGACTTTGTTTTATACTATGTAGTGATAGTGATATTGTAACCTATTGTACATAGAACTTCGACCTAATCTACATTTTGTATGCTGCTTCTTATAAGCAAGCAGTTTCGGAGCTTATAAACAAAAAATATTTCCTTTGGACACGGTAGACTAAACTTAGTGGTTTAGGTTCTGGGCAAGGCTACTTCATTTTTACATATGATAGATCAACGTTTAACCACTATCACACGCACTTGATGGTAGATGACGATGCAGTCTAAAACTTAGCACGCTTTCCCAGAAGATACCTATTCACTCGCGACTTATAAGACTCCCAAATCTAATACAAGTCCCAGAAAAGTAAGAATCAACATTAGATCTAGATAAGATGTAAAAGCTAATATTATTGTTTACGTCCCTTGATCATGGTCCAACGGTTCTGAGTGTCACTTTTTCCACCAACAAGGCAAAATGTGGTTATAAATATATATCCGGATAAAAGCTAAATATTTAGCCTTAGGCATTATTAAGTAAAGCAAATCCATCGTATTACTACGGTCGACCTCTTCGTTATGGAAAGCGTACACTTAACTTACTTTTTTTTTTAAAATAAAAGAAATAAACAGCAATTCATAAACAAAAATAAAAAATTAAGAAAGAAAAGAAAAGCTGTATTCATTTATTACCCAACTGTAAGTAAAGGGTTATTTTAGATATATTACATTAAAATAAAACTAATATCTTAATAACTTTATTTGTGAAAATACACACATCGACAAAGTCTAGGGAACACGGGTAAAATAGTGATTTTTTAGGGAAAAAGAGTATTCATAATAATAAAATTTGAGTATGTGAGCATATTATGTTGGATTGGCCAAACCACTACCTTCGCTTTGATCAGGTACAAGTACTAGCTACTGAAAACAGGTTTGTGCCTAGAATGCTTCTAGAGGCCTTTGAAATCCAGAAGCATCCCAACAATTTTAATAGAGAGGAGGGTTGGAGAGTACCACCGGTTTGGGACCCAGTACTGCATTTAGTTAGGTCTCAAGCCCCGCAAGCAAAAGCTGCAATACCTCGGGACACCGTTAGTCATTTCTGCGTTAGATGAAACTTTTTTATTAATTTTAAGTAGACGGTAGTTTGACAGCATTTCACATAATATTTTTGTAAGACGAATGTCATCTTAGTCTGCCTGTGACCATGGGATCTGCAAAGTTCCCGAAACGTCAGGTTTAAAATAAAAATAAAAACGCTAAGATATCCGTTCAAATAAATTTATTATTATGAGTTCAAGTCGCGAAAACCTTAGAAAATACTAAAAAGAGTATTATTTGGGTTTTTTGTCTTGAGTGTCGTATGTCAATAGAAGCGAAATTTTATACTCCTTTTATTGCTGTAATTTCATTAAAGTGTTGCCATATAAAAATATGGAATTTTAGTATGGAAACCAAATGAGTGACGAAACTGAGAAACAAAACAAGTATATTTTAAGAAAAAATCTATTGACACGTTAAAATTTAATTCATAAAAATGTAACTATGACCTAATCAGAACTCCACGACCTAATTTTTTCATCTCCATTCTTTCGTCATACAACCAGGCAGGTATTCCTTATTCGTACTGCAAGGGAATGGAATCGGTTGCCTGCGTCTGTCTGACTTGGACAGTACAATTTGGGAGTTTTCAAGTCGCGAATGAATAGGTTCTTCTAAGAAAAGTGTGCTATATCTTAGGCCGCATCGTCACCTACCATAAAGTAGGTATGATAGTGGTCAAATGCTGACCTATCATTTGTAAAAAAACCATGGTAGTTTAATAGTACATTGTTATCCTAGGTGTGAAAGTTACTCATCACAAGTTCCGAGACGGAGTTTGGCGCCCGAGCGTAGCGAGGGCGCTAATAGTTCGAGGGACTTAATGAGTCTTTTACCCGAGGTAAATACTGTGCTTTTCATTACGAATAATACATAAAATTCTTCCTAACAACGAGAGTGAATGTGTCCATACTACCTGATCCTCTTACAAGGTTGGGACCAAAGAGGTTATACATTATTTAGTGTTTTTTTTAGGGGTTCTGCTATTTGTATTCAATACTTAAATACTAAATATACCTACTTGAATTTGATTACTGAGAAAAAAGTTACTAAGTACTAAACTCTGGCAGTATGCATGAGCCGTGCCATGCCATAATTATTATTGTTTGGTGTAAAAAAAAAAGCAAGGAGGTTAGGTTTTTTAAGTTCCTAATGCGTAATGATACTGATACTGGCTACATGCAGATTGCACAAGTCGTGCGAAGCCATAATTTGACATGACCGCTGTCAGTGAAAGCGATTTTCCCTAGGGCTGAAAGTTTTATTTTCTACACGCCCTTCAGACATATTTAGACCTACTTTCGGAGTATGAGTAATGAAAAATCATATATTCTTCTAAAAGTCGTATAAGTTTCCTAAGGTGCACAAAAGTAGCCTTCAACCGATTTCAGATACGATTACCAATAGCCCAGTATACATACTTAAATCGTGTATTGGCACCTCACATCGCACTGCTCCATTGCCGAAGTGTCATAAGTAACACGTAAGGCCAAGGTCGAAATACTTGAAATAACGACAATCACATAAAATATAGTCGTTTTCAGTTCACAGCTACGAACTCGATATTTCATTGACAGTAAAACTTGTGAAACTAGTGCCGGTTACTTGCGACTTTATTGGTTATCGACTTATTGAGTTTTATTTATTATTATATTTGTGTTATATATTTTAGAGGCTGCCTATGTACAGTATAAACACTTGTTGTAATTGGCTGAGCTACAGCAATAATTATCTTAGATTAATTGATTTATCACTACATAGTAGTACAAAGTCGCTTTTTCTGGCCCTATTTCCCTTTGTATGCTTAAATCTTTAAAACTACGCAACGGATTTTGATGCGGTTTTTTTAATAGATAGAGTGATTCAAAAGGAAGGTTTATATGTATAATACATGCATAATAGCCGTGCGAAGCCGGGGCGGGTCGCTAGTATTAGAATAAATTATACTTGTATGGCTCCTCAGGCGTTTTGGCGTAGGCTGTAAGCCTGAGAGCAACTGTTTTAAATAAATAAATAAATAAGTATGCGTGATAAGTCCACTATCAATTTGCTACAATAAACAAGTATTTGACTTACAACCTTCTTCTAATAGACGCTACACACAAACAAAAATACTTGAATTAAAAATACTCAGTGTGATTATTATTTTCAACATGTTAGCTATGTGTTTAGTTGTGTGAGTGGTATAAGCCATAACCCGCTACACCAACCGACGTGGGTTCGATACAGGTTACGTTCTCATAATGTTCAAATAGTGCTGCACAGGATTATAAACGTTACGATGGGCAGAGACTTTTGACCGTTGATTTTACATAGATAGATAAAAACTTTATTTTACAAAAATAAAAAATAAAAAAGTGGCTGTGACATACGGCAGACAGACAGACATGACGAATCTATAAGGGTTCCGTTTTTTGCCATTTGGCTACGTAACCATAAAAAACGAAAAGCTTATTAAATAAAAATTGTCAATAGGTGACCTTATTGCTTAAAGCAATATTAAGAATCAGGCAAAAGTGCAGACCCACCGTAGAACTCCAAAACTGCAATTATTAGAAAGTTTTCAATTTAAAAACAAGATTCCTGCTTGAGGTCCTGCTGCTTCCATAAGGTTTTCGTCATTTCAACACTGAGCTGAGTCTTATTACAAACCAACAAGTTTGCATTTTTAATAAACCAAAACCCAAAGAGGTTTAATAACCAAACCCGCGGCCGCGTTACAAATTGTGTTGTATTTATGACCATATATTTACAATATACATAACACATCATCAAAGGTTAATTTCAAAGATCACTATCACTAGTAGTATCACACATAGTATAAAACAAAGTCGCTTTCTCTGTCCCTATTTCCCTATGTATGCTTAAATCTTTAAAACTACGCAACGGATTTTGATGCGGGTTTTTTAATAGATAGAGTGATTCAAGAGGAATGTTTATATGTATAATACATGCATAAAATAGCCGTGCGAAGCCGGAGCGGGTCGCTAGTAACAATATACATAACACAGCAAAGGTTAATTTCAAATATTTAGTATAAAATTATCTATTTAAAGTTGAGTTTACTTATCTGTGGAACTGGGGGGGGGGGGGTGTAAAAACCCACCGTATATTTTAATCCTTGGTAGTTGATAGATAGGTTAATAATTCCTATATTATATGCCCAAGTGTGCGTTCTCTGTAACCAATATATGAAAGGTTGCTGAGTAGGTCTATCTAGTGATCTTTTGGGAGATATATTTCATGCGTTAGGCGAATAGAAATGGCCACTGAGAGCTTTGGCTTTCTAACTTAGTGGGCGGGAGTCGTGTATAAAAAATTGCATTTATCCGCGACTTCGTTCGTATTTTTCAAAATATTCTCTCAATGTATGCCTACGTCATAATAGCTATTATAAAGGACTAGGTATTTTATCCAAAATCTGAGTGTAGGTTACCTTAACCTAAAGGCACTTATCACCGGAACATATTTTAATCATATAAATTACATACCTACAGCGTTATTTTACTACAACGCCTAATCTGCTATTTAAAGGTATTAAACTAATTAACTTAAATAAATTGTGCGACCATGACTTGCTTCAAACATATTGACGAGTTCTATCTTCTAGAAACGGTCGACTAAGCTGAGAGAGTTGCTGCGGTTTTAGAAACGGGGTCTGACGAGACCAGCCGCCGCCCGCCGTGGGGCAGCAGATGACATGTGTAAGCGCTTCTGCGTCCCCGGCACCACTCACGGCGGAGAGAGGACACCGAGGGGTTGGAAAGCCTTTTTTTAATATTTTTTTTTAACGAGGGGAAATGCAGCCTTATGCACCGTCCTGCCGCTTCGAGGGAAGCGACAGGGATGTGTGGGGCTCCCTCTGGCCTGTGGTGGTAGGCGGCCAGAGGTTTACCCACTAAAACCCCTCGGTGTCCTCTTTCCGCCGTGAGTGCCGGGGACGCAGGAGCGCTTACAAATATCATCTGCTGCCCGACGGCGGCGGCTGGTCTCGTCAGACCCCATCTCTTAAAAAAACCCGTATCACGGGAAAAACTCTCTCGAGAGGCAGCGTAGGACACGCCGCCGCCTTCTCGGGCCTATGGGGTTGGAAAGCCTACTCCATCCTCACGCAACTCAACTAAACAATGTCGCTTCGAGCCTCACTAAAATGACTAACTCAAATAAAACCACAACGCGCAGCTAGTTTATTAATACAAAAACAATTAATTCTACCTTCACAAATACCTATTAATACCATATTTATCACTACTTGTTAAGAGGAAACGTACCCTGCTCTCTCTCCATACAAACGCAGTCGACTATTTCCTACCTGGATAATGACACACATATTTTTGTTGCATAAAACCTATAACTGCCATTACTTTTTCTTTATGTCTTGGTTTTTTCATATTTTAATTGTCATAGAAAGTAAGAGTTAATAAAAACAAAATATGTATAAAATTAAGACATAGGGGCATGGTCAATGGTCATGGCAGTTATAATTTTTATGCCACAAATATTTTTGCTCTAGCGTCATTATCCAGGGCGGAAACAGTCGACTACGTTTGTATGGAGAGAGTGCCAGTACCCTTTCCCCTTAATAATTCGAATAACCTAATAAGAAGATTAACTTGTCTAACAAAGAAGCATCAATTTTAATTAACATCCAAAGTAATACAATATTTACCTTTACTCGTAACAACAATGGATTTTCACACTTTCTGACTTTACAATTTATTACTTTAATTCCGACTTTATTCCGTGTAGTTAAAGTTTATTGTTCTGTGTTAAAATGTATGATGTATCATAACATGTACAGGGGCGGATTGTAAATTTGCAAGGCTCTGGGCTAATACGAGTACTAAGATTGACTTACATAACAAAAAATAAATTAGGGTTAACCAGCTGTCAAAGTGTCAAATTGATTAAATAATTTAGAAGAATTTAATTTAAGATTTACTTAATTAATTGATTATTTAATTAATCGATTTAAGATTGATTATATAAAAATGATTAACTAGCTGTCATAGTGTCAAATTGATTAAATAATATCAACTTAGTGGTTATTAGAATATAATAGAATTTAATTTTAGATTGAAATAAGTAAGACAGTCTGAATAACACGTAGTGTATTAAATGCCTTTCAGAGTTGCTAACCTTATCATCATCATATTAGCCACGGGATGTCCACTGCTGAACATAAGCCTCCCCCAAAGACTTGCAGAGCGATCGGTCGCTAGCCCTCTGCTGCGTCCAACGACTTTCTGCGACCTCAATGAAGTCGTCTGTCCATCTAGTCAGATGCCGTCCTGGTCTGCGCTTTTCGGTACGTTGTCTATAATAGGACTTTTCGGCCCCAATGGCTATCAGTCCGATGCGCGAACTGTCTCGTTCATTGTCACTTTGGCGTTTAAGTAAGTACGCTAGTCTGTTAATTTTAAACTTTTGAAACTCACACGATTCGTATTATCATATTTACCCAGGTCTTAATTGCTGGTTAATTTTTATTTTCTTCCCAATATCGTCTATTGTTTTCAATAGAAGCTGGGCGCATTTTGTATCTCGACGTGGCCCAAAAAGCGCTCAACTAGATCCGGCCCTGCCCTGTTTACTTTCTTTGAGCTAGGATCGTGTAATGAAAATCTGGAAAGATGAAAATCTGCTTCTTATTGTTCACATACGATATGAAATTAGTTTCCTTCCAACCTTGTGACATAAGGTTTGTTCTATATTAGCTGCATCCCGAGGTTTTAAGCATGGTTGTTGGGTTTTATTATTTACTGAACCGATTGCGATGAAACTTGGTATGTAGATATAGTTGGATACCTGAATGAACATAATAATATAGGCTACTTTTTATACCGACTCCGACTCTTGGATCAAAAAGTCGGAGTTTCCGAGTTTTATTTCTTTTTCTTTTCTTTTCGGGGATCAATAAATATATTTAACTTATTTTAATTCTTTAATTGTAGTTGATTTTTGGTGTTTTTAATAATTTTATTGTAATTTTCATTTTCAAAAGTGTGAATAAATGTTATGATTTAAATTTTATCTTTACATTTATTTTTGTTTAGATAACTTACAAATGTCAAGCATTTCAAAATAAATATCAAAAGATATTCCAAACATTTTTTATTTTTTTACAACCTTTCGAATTCAGAACCTCTTCCCATTTTAATTTGGTTAAAAAGATAAAGTGTGATTGCGGTTATATCAACTTAGATCCTTAGTCCTACAATATAATTGCTTAGTTTTTCTCTGACAATTACATTTGAATTAAGTATTAGCGTAAATAACTAGGTTTGTAATTGGACGCTTGCATCTCACGGGGGCAATACGGCTTCATTACGATCTTCTGTAACAAGTATACGATTTCATTTATTTTTATTTCGTTTAAATTGCTTAAATAAAAGTAAAAGAAATGGGAAAATAGTCGTTCTAATTCCACAGTAGAGAACATTCGGAAAGTATTGCAATTTCCCTAAGCGCGGCTTTACTACACAAAATGTATTATTTATTAATAATTATACATAATATAAACCTTCCTCTTGAATCACTCTATCTATTAAAAAAAACCGAATCAAATCCATTGGGTAGTTTTAAAGATCTAAGCGTACAAAGGGAAATAGGGACGGCGAAAAGTGACTTTATTTTATACTATGTAGTGATAGTGATGTCAATCAAGGGGTAAAGGTTAATTTATTTTATAACTTAATTTTAAACTACCCACCATCCGTTGCAACACAATTCAAGCAATTTAAAGTTCTTAATCTTATATATAAATTAAATAATGCAAACACGGTTTTTAATTACTCATTAGTATTTTGTTTATTAGTTACGTAAGTTATTTTATTCTTTATGTAATTGGTTTTCATTAACACGCTTTTATTAGTTTCACCTGTAGTTTGTTTTATTGTAAGTAGTTTTTGTGTATGTAATCATTTGTAATTTTGAAATTGTATTTCATCTGGTTTCTTTTAACGTAAGTAAAACTACAAAAATATTTGAAAACCGCCTTTAACAGGATCCACTGCGCGGGTAAGAGTGCGGGGTGAAGCTGATAAGGTATTATGCGTTTGATCGAATACGTAAATAACTCGTGGTCATCGCGAAAGTCGGGAGTGACTTGTCGTTCGCGCAATGGTCGACAGCGACGAGTCATGGCAGGCAATGAGGGCTTTTTGCGAAGCCGTTATGTCGGCCAAGGAGGCAGCTGAGCGGGAAAGGGAGATCACCTCTTCTGATCCCGCTCGCTCCCGGCGCTCCAGGAGGAGGAGAGTCAGGAATGGCCATCTTCCTCCTTAAAGTGGCTCGTGGTGACGGACTCGGGGGGGTCCGTCACCAGTTCAAGGGCCCGAGATGGCGGCGGCATGTCCCGCGCCGCCTCTTGTGAGTGGGTTTTTCCCGCACTGCGGGTTTTTTCAGCGAATGGGGTCTGTCGAGACCAACCGCCGCCGGGTGTATGTGGTTAAGCATGCGCAAGTGAATCCCTCTGCACTCTGCTCATGGTGGAGAGAAGGGACACCGTCAGGTTTTTAGTGGGTAAACCTCTGGCCGTCCACCATCTTAGGCCAGTAGGGAGCCCCACATACCCCGCTGCTCCCCCCGGGAGTGGCGGGAAATGCATAAGGGCGCATTTTCCTGACGTAAAAAAAAAGGGCTACAAATTTTCTACTACTTTTCGGCGCCGTCCTAATTGCGCATCATCTCGCGACTGATGCGATTTCATAGACCAATTTGTCTCAAACAACCGTCAATTAGGACATTTAATAGATACATCAATAATCGTACGACTATTTTCATCGGAATGCACGCATCGTTCGCACAATTATGTACAGTATGGGTCATAAGTAATTGATCAGTTTGCTACAATAATACTATCAACAAGTATTGGAGTTACGATCTTCTTCTTATAGACGTTACACACAAACTTAAATACTTGAATTAAAAGTACTCAGTGTGATTATTTTTTTCAACATGTTAGCTATGTCTTTAGTTCTGTGAGTGGTATAAGCCGCCACCCGCTACAACAACCGACGTGGATTCGATCCACAGGTTACGTTGTTATAATGTTCAAATAGTTGTGCACAGGATTGTAAACGTTACGGTGGGCAGATACTTTTGACCGTGGATTGTACTATTAAGACGGCACCTTAGAACAAAATTAATACAACGAACCTATCTAACATTTCAACATAGAGATATGACGTCTAGGTAATATAATGTCTATTCTAGTCGATCCACAAATTGGAGTAGAAGATTGGTCTTATAATTTCCCATTCCATTTAAGGCAAGGTGTTCACTTGCGGTACAATTAAAATGATTCCTTCTCCTTCATTATTCCTTTCTCTTACGGTTTTTTGTGCCACATTTTCGTTAAGTTACATTTTCTCTCGGCTAGGTTGCTAACCCGCAATAAGGAACTTCGTTCGTTATTGTCGGGGAAATATATTTAAAATTGGTCACAAGCGGGAGTGACTAGTAAAAACTAAATAAAACGATTGTAAATTCGTCATAATGTGTAACGGATGTAATGAAAGAGGATGTACCGACTTTACCCGTGAGACGTTATTTATGCGACATTCCCTGAACTTCACTACGGCTGTCTTTTATCTAGCCTACAAGATTTTTAGGGTTTCTTCCCTAAAAAGGTAAAAAAGAAACCCTTATAAGATCACTCTCTTGTCCGTCTGTCTGGCCGTGAGTCACCACCAATTTTCTCAGGAACGGATAGACCTAGCAAATTTAAATTTAAACCAGATACCAGAGGTCTATTAGTCGTTATTAGGTGTTAAAAACCTAATAGCGACTAATAGACCTCTGGTATCTGCAGCGTCAGCGTTTGACCACTATCACACCTGCCTGATAAGGTAGGTAACAATGCGATCTGAGATATAGCACGCTTTCCATAAGAAAAAAAACCTGTAAACGGTCCGACCGTGTATACTCAGCTTAACTTACATCCAAGTAACACTCGCAACTCGGTCCATTAACAAAATTAGACAGTCCCTTCTATTTTAGTTCTATCATTCATTCCAATTTTGAATACAGAGAGAGAGTGGTGTTTTATTTTGGAAATGTTTTCGGCTGAATTTTAGGGATTAAACAGTTAATCCTTATTTTAATCCGTCCTCTATTCTGACATATTGTCGGATAATAAAATTAAGAAAACCAAAACAAAATAAAATAAAAATTATTCTTTTATTTTTATGTACTTATAGTGTATTTTTTTTGCGCGGTGAACTGAGAATTCCATACTTATCAAGACTTCCGAGTTAGGCGTTTTGCGTAAAGGTGGCGTTTCGAGTATTTGGTGTTATGTGTCGAAATGATCAAGACGCACAAATAACAGACCTCATAAGTGTCTCAGAAACGGGATATTCAAAGAAACGAGATTTTAGTAGCTAATGTTCTGAGAGTACCTAACGACGGCATTCGAAGCAACGATTTTCGATACAACGTTATTCGCAAGGGCGTACCACTTGAATAATTTGTGATAACAGCATCCTTTGCAACGACGGCATTCAAATCAAATTATCAGATCCTGTACAAGTATCTTAGTAATCCTGTAATGCCTTACAGGGTCTTTGATACACAGTTACACACTTGTATGTTTAGGTTATGTTTTTAATCTATTGTCCACCATTGTCCATTGTGTGTATCACTTGTATATTTAGGTTATGTTTGTACGATCGTTGTTCGGCTAACGTGACAAACAAAACTTGTAATATCACTTACCATTAATCATATTTACAAACTAAAAGACTACGTTGAAATTAGTACGTGTCGGAGAAGCTTTGCTGTCAAAAAACAGCATGTCGGAGAAGAGCCTTGTCGAAATTGAATCATTCGGAGTAGCATTATTATCGAGGAAAAATGTTGTAGAATTTGCTCTTTTCCAAGTTCAGTCATGTCGAGAGTCCTTTTCTGCGTAGTAAGGTCTCATGTGGTAAGGTAGCGTTCAGATCGGAAACTATGTTAATTTCTGGTCTCTATTCCTACGAATGTAGCAATGTATTGTTGCAAACTTCATTGCGTTGATGCCTGCAGTGCTATAAGTCTGAACATCAGCCTTATGCCACCAACCGCAGCTCGTATGTCGAAGAAACGAGATGTCGAAGTTACGTAGCGTATCGGATTAGATAACAGATTAAGTTACTACATAGGTAAGTAATGTCCAAACTAAGTCTTATCGGAATTCGATACTGTCTAAGTAAATCCTATCGAATTAGAGTTTGTCGGAGTTCAGTTAATGAGTGTGTTGCTTAGCTTGGAGCTAGGTGGCGCTGTGTAAAGTGTCCTATAATGTTTATTTATTATTTATTGATTGTGAACGTGGCCCTAAATTATATTTGTTTTATCTTATTATATCCCTGCTATTATATTATTCGTAGCCCTGCTATTAATTATGGAATATTGTATTTGTTTCGTGAAAATATTATTTGTGAAGTAAGAGGATTATTTGAGGGTTAGGTAGGGATTGTGGTGGAAGAAATAGCAACTCCTTAATAATATTATTTATAAGAGCAAAAGACTCATCAAAAAATCTCTGAAACTACAAGAGCTACGAGTCAATTAAAGGTGGTCTCTTTTAAGACGTAGGCAAGCACTAAGAAAGGATTTCTAAAAATTCGACCTCTAAAAAGTTCAAAATGGTTGTTAAAGTTTGTAGTTCAAAGTAACTATTATAAACTAGCGGCGTCCCGCGGTTTCACCCTCGTAAGGCTCGATCCCGTAGGAATATAGATATAAAAAATAGTTTGTGTTAATCCTTGGCTACCTACCTAGTTTCATCACATTCGGTCAAGTAGTTCTTGCGCCAAGGAGTAACAAACTAACACACAAACTTTCACATTTAATATATTAGTAGAATTCTGTGTTTATCACTATGATCACTTCACTATCACTATCATCACTATCACTATCACTACATAGTATAAAATAAAGTCACTTTTCGCCGTAACTATATCCCTTTGTCCCTATATCCCTTTGTATGCTTAGATCTTTAAAACTACGCAACGGATTTTGATGCGGTTTTTAATAGATAGAGTGATTCAAGAGGAAGGTTTATATGTATAATACATGCATAATATAGCCGTGCGAAGCTGGGGCGGGTCGCTAGTTCAATATATTAGTAGAAATCGTGTGTTTATAGGAAATTAATATCACTTTTAAACAGACATTTACGCGGCTAAAAACGAATTGATAACTGAACTAAATTGAGAATTGATTTTTTTTTCTTAAAGTAGGTTAAATAATCTCTTCCCTTTAAAATGTATTGATTTTTTAGCTTGTTAATGCAAATTGAAACGTGAGAATCTCATAAATAAACAGGCGTTGTAATACCTACCTTCATTATCTCATTAACAATAATAAATGTGTTTTCATTAACACGCGAAACGTGCCCGCTTTTGTGTAAAATTTACAGCTTTTGTCTCTGCGGTCACCTGGTTTTGTGTTGTGAATTATTTTTGTTCCTGCTAGCTTTTATCCGTGAATTTGTCAGTGTAGCAGATGAATTCACTAAAATTTTTTTTTCTTAAAATATTTTTGAAGACGCATTTTTGATTAAAAATATTTTCATTATCACTACATAGTATAAAATAAAGTCATTTTCGCCGTCCTTAAGTCCCTTTGTATGCGTAGATCTTTAAAATCACTACATAGTAGGTATAAAATAAAGTCACTTTTCGCCGTCCCTATGTCCCTTTGTATGCTTAGATCATTAAAACTAGCCAACGGATTTTGATGCGGTTTCTTTTAATAGATAGAGTGATTCAAGAGGAAGGTTTATATTATGTATAAAATACATGCAATAAGTAGTCGTGCGAAGCCGGAGCGGGTTTTTATATATTAAATAGGAAACATTTTTTTTTTGTAACGAATATGCTCATAAACTATTGGACCGATTTTGGTAAAACTTGGTATGAGGATACATTGATTTATTGAAAATAACGTAGGCGTTAAATAACGTGAAACCGCTATACACTACTAAAAATCTTTCCCTTTTATAATATTATTTTTATTAGTAACAAGCGATAGTGTTCAGCATTATTTGCTTGCTCTAACAAACCCTTATTATTTGCACTATAAACAAAATCGGCTTCAGCACTTCACACATCGCGCTTTATCAATCTTCAACTATTTTATCAGCTTAGTTAGCGATAAATGAAAATTGCTTGCAGCGCTGTTTACCGTTCGCTTCGTAATATTCTTGAATAGTTTGCTGTTTATATCGATAAAGATAGATAGATAGATAACTTTATTTGTACAACACAGGAAGAACGGGTGTTGTTTTATACCTACTTCATGCGAATAAATGAATTTGAATTTGAGAAACAAAACACGACATACACAAAGTAAAGTAATAGCTATAAAGTATGAGTTGCACAAATGGGCGGCCTTATCGCTGAAAGCGATTTCTCACTCAAGCTCTTGACAAACCGATTAGTTGAGTGATAGATTTAATATGAAATCTGCGGCTTAGTTGTCGTCAGACTTGACGAGTTCTTTCTTCAATTTATTAGGTAAGCTATTGCATAGATTTTATCGCGGGCCTTGGGGGGCGAATCAAGAAATTCCGTAACGAAAAAAACCTAAGGTTTAAAGAATTTATTCTCAAAAAAAGACAAGCACATGTCACTTAATAGAGAATACATGTCGGACGACAAATGTCGGACGACAATTTATTTTTAATTTTTATATATATATATATTTTAATATATTAATATATATTTTTTTAATATTTTTATCTAAGACAAGAAATTATTCTTCCTAGTCCCCTTCTAGTCCCCGAGTGCCACACGTTTTTGACGTGACAACGTCTTATAAATTGGTTTGCCGGGTGACACTTCAAGAAACTGCGTTACGCTCCGCTGACGTTATGCGCTCACAATGAGAGTGAGTGAGAGGCACGCGGGCATGGTTAGCCCGCCTAAGAGCGAGAGAGACAGACATAAAAAGTGAAAGGCACGCGTCCCTTCCACTCGAGCACAGTTGTTGTCACGTAAAACTTTCGCCCGTATACCGACTTTACAGGCAACCAGTTTTTTATTTACAAAGATTCTACAGTAAGTAATTATTATACTTACCTTATATTCTAACCTATGGTACACAGAACTTAGACCAAATTGAATCTACAATTAACTACAGAACCGATTTTGATAAAACTTGATATGAGGATACATAGGCTTTTTATCCTGATATTCCCACGGGATCGGGAGTTACGCGGGTGAAATCGCAGAGCGCCGCTAGTTTTGAATTATTAATGGTTTGTACAAAGAGTATAAAGTTTAAATGCTGTTAATGAAAAGTAGTTTCAAATTTCAAAGAAGCACGAGGTCTTTAGTCATACTATCGTAAAGTTTTTCAAAATATTCCATCCGCGAAGTTTAAATTGCTGCTGTTAACTGAGAGGGTTAAGGAAAGTTTTCCGACGCAAAATATTTACTAAGAAGTAAAAACTTGGGCGAAATAGAATTATATAAAAGTCAAAAGTCAATTTTTTATATTTCTTTGGATGCATAATACATTAAAAGTCCACATAAAATCGTCCTAAAAACTAAGTTAGGATGTGTGCCTTCGGAACGCGCCCACCAATGAGAAGAAGGCACAAGAAACTCATAGGGTTTTTTTCATGTGATCACGCTCACAATGGTCAATATTACAAATATTTGAAGGTATTATTTGAAATGGAGCAACTAAAGTCACGTCCATGGGTTCTTATCATTAAGGTAAGACGAAGTATCATAGTACGCCTTACTGCACAATCTATGCTTTATAAAAGTTTTGAACCTGTTAATGGACATGTCATATACATCTTTAGGTAATGTATTATAATAGAGCACACATGTACTATTAAACGACCTGCTTATTTTCCGGAGCCTACTACCGGGCACGGTCAGTTCATCCTTATTTCTTAAGTTGAAATATAAAAAGGACTAGGCGAATGGGTCAATAAAATTAGAATATATTAAATCATAAATAATTTAATTAACATCCAGACTCGGTATGTTGATAACAATATCCATAAGAGATTTTTTAGATTTTTTTTTAACATTGAAAATATTTATCTAAATAACATGGTAGCCAAGTTGAAGAAAAGCGCGATATTGCTATATTTTCTTTAATAATAATTATGGGTCCGTAGATGAAAGAGGTGTCAAAATGATTGTAAAGGCCTAAAAAATCGTATTGTTTTACAATTGAAAATCGGCTGGTAACTTTTTGAGAAATCATCAAAAATGTGAAATTTTCGAAAATTATTTGCCGTCTTGGTTTACAAAATGTTTAATAACTTTTTTCCAGACGCTTAATCAAACATCGAAAAAAGGGATCTCTGAGTTGAATTTAGCTTCAATTTAAACCATCAAGTACCACGGTCGGATAAAAACTGTAAAGTGTGGTATAGTTCCCTTACGTCATCTTCGTCGTCGTTTATTTACGAGTATCCGATAAGCATATCTTTTACATTTAAGTCTGTATAATAAGGATTAATCGCTCGATAAAGCTCGACGTGTGTTGCACTTGTTGCTCTGCATTAGATACCCCTTAGACGATCAATCGCGATTATCAATCATTACGTGATTGTACGTGATTGATCGTCTACCAGTGATTGAAACGATTATCAATTGTTACTACTTAATTGACTGGTGATTGGTGATTGATAGAAAATTTGATTTTCTGAGCTGAGAAGAGCGGTGTTCGATTAGTGGTAGATCTGGATTTCGAGACTTTCATTCTGAAGTTTATGAATTCGAGTCCCGGCCGGCCGTAAACCAATGGCTTTTCCCTATAAAAAATCTAAGTGTACTAATTTACATTGCTCTTACGGCGAAGGAAAACATCGTGATGAAAGTCACGGCTTATTTGACTACAGAAGTGTTGACGAGTGGGGGTGTTTTAGTTGCAGGACAAGTCTTCTCCATCTAATAACAGCGTCTTTAATAGCATGTATTTAATTTGCCGGCGATGTATAAATAATTTTAAAGTAGATGTAAAGGCCAATATTATGATAATGGAAATGATTAAATGACTTACTTTTTTTTTTTACACCAAATAAGCTTGCATTTGACTTCATCTCACCTGATGGGAAGCGAAGATGAAGTCGAGGAAGTAACATGCTAGCCTAGAAGGTACCTATTCACTTTAGACTTGAAGACTCCAAGGCTCTGGGGGAACAGCGAGTTTGAACAATCACAGGTCAATCAAAACCGTCAATCCGATTGACCGTGTCGGGGGCGCTTTAGCTAGCTCATGTATGGTGTGAGATAAGATGTAGATTAAGTTTGTTATTATTCGTGGATCATTGGCTGGGAATTAACTTTGCTAGTTCTAGGATTAACTTTTCTACTCTTTCATCTGATTATTTTATCGATAGGGATGGGTTTGTTCTTTGAAGTTAGCTACGTTTGAGGTTAAACAGTAATTTTCCAGTATTTCTTACTTCCTTCCTCTCGTATAGTGGTGTGGCTTACCTATTGTTAGAGTTTTCAGATCGCCTTAAGGCCTCTAACTTGACCAAACGACTGCTACTAGAGGTAGCAACCGGGACCAACGGCTTAACGTGCCTTCCGAAGCACGGAGGGGCTCACGAAAACACATTTTTGCCACACTACTAATTGGTCACCCATCAAAGTAATGACCGCGCCAGGCGTCGCTTAACCCGCACGACCGTAAACGATCAGCGAGCGTCGCTTATCTGTGAGCCTCCTCAGTATTTCTTACTAGCAGCACCTTTCACCCGCGTAACTCCTGATCCCGTGGGAATAGCGGGATAAAAAGTAGCCTTTGTTACTCCCAAATAATCAATGCCAAGTTTTATCAAAAACGGTCCAGTAGTTTCGGAGTCGAAATCATCCAGAGCGAATGCAGAATGTGTCAGAGGACTTTAAAATAAAGTGTACTGAGTTTATTGGACAAAGTAAACATAATTTTCTTTTAAATATTATTATAAACTATCCCAAAAAAACTAAAGAAAAAGTTTACAATTAAACTTAAAACTTTTTGAAGCTGGTGAAATTAAACAAAAGTTATGTGGACGATATATTTATTTACTCTTATTAAATAGCTAATATTAAATTAATGCCACAACATTGCAACAATTACATTAAAAAACTGAGTTTTTATATTACTAATTAACCTTTCTCTTCCCAAAATTGGGATCATTTCTTCCCCTTTAGGGCTTTAGGGCCGGCTGATGCTCACTGACAGTTTAATTTGAAGGCGAATATAAAATTTTACATCTTCAAAATCAGTACCACGAGTTGTTAACGCATTCGATCGAACATTCCGTACTGAGTATTTACTATGAAAATTTAAAGGACAAATAGAAAATAGAAATAGAAAAAAGAATAGATTAGATTATTTAGAGATTTTTATAGAAAGCCCCAGCTAGGGCCGCCTGTGAAGATGAATTTATGGCATTCGCTCGGCCATGCGCTCGCGAGGCCAAGTATTTTTCGTTTGTTATATGTCATACATTTTATTTACACACGTCAGCATCATAGATGCGAGAGTGGGGCACTTTCTATATCAAAGCCCAAATCAATCAAATCAAAAGATAATACGCGAGCAAGATAGATAGTTTAATTTTTTTTATTTATGAAATCGTACAAAGCGAATGGAGGATATACAAAAGGACTATATACTATACTTACCTACTACCTATATTTTTTTATTTATTTTCACCGATTACTCGAAGACGCCTCAACCGAATGAGTTGATTCTTATTTTTAACCGACTTCAAAAAAGGAGGAGGTGCTCAATTCGTCGTGATATATTATATTTTGTATTTGTGGTAAATACTCAATGGTACTTTCATCGAGTGCACCAACAACTTATGGTAGGTAAGTCCTCTGTTGTCTTCGTTCATCTTTACTAGTTACATAATATATTTTTAATTAAGTATACATTTAATAACTAATTATTGCTGTTTAATTTATTTATATTTCTATCATTTTATTACATTATTTACAATATAATTTTCATTGAAAGCGAAGCTTAAAAATTAAGGTTAATTTATGTTTAAGTGTTTTCTAAGTTGTAAACAAGTGATTAAAATGAGAGAGGTATAAATGGGTTTAATTTGTTCAGATGAAGTTTTATTAACTTGTAATAAAACTATGTAAAGGAAAAACGGTACTACAACCCGGTCCCATAGTGTTTTTTTTTTTAGAAACGTACTTCAGAATCCGACTAATAGCTCAGTCGACTTACTTAGAAATAAACATCTCCCGCCTAAATCGTTTTGTACAATTATAGGCAAACTGAAATGACATTGTAGTCTTACAAATAATCGTTATCTAGAGGATAGAAGCTGTTACTCAGTAGTGCATATTTCTTTGGCGTGAATCGTGCTGCAAACAGGCTAGCACGACAAGACATTTTACGTAATCCACTGCGGCTGCCTGAGGGTGCCTGTCCACAGGAGCGGAGAGGAGAGAATCGGTTTCCACCAAAAAAATGAATAGAAGAAAAGTACACGGACAAGAAAACAATAAATATAATATAGGTAGACATAATTACAAAACAAAAAATAAAATAAATGAAAATTAAAATAGAACAGACAGAATTAGAAAACAATCTATATTCAGCTGCAGCAAACATAACGCCAGACTAAAGTGCTGGTCTTCCGGCCAGGCCCAAAACAACGATGCAGAAGCACCGCTGTAGATCCCCGTTCTATTGCTAGATATTCCCGCTCCGATAATGTGGACAGACAGCCTTATACCTATATTTTTTTAGTCGGAAAGGCAATTTAATAATTAGATTTGCTTCGGAAAAACAATTTCATAATTCAATTTGCTTTAGCTTTATTTTTTTTAAACCCCTCTATCCTCCTGGGAACGGAGGGATGATGCATAAAGGTGCATATTCTCCACCTAAAAAAAGGGTAAACCTTTCATTTTTTCATTAACCTGCTTATAAGTGGCATCACAGATGGGCCATGACCTATTTTCCTAGCCATTTTCAGTGGGCTATTTTTACACCCAGTGAAAATCATTCGACGTAAAAATATTCGGTTTATTTAGTTTTACGAGCGAATTTGGTAGTTTTTTTTAACATGTTGTTTTTACAGACTCCGGACAAATTAAAAAAAAATATACGAGTGTTATAATAAGATTTTTTTAAACTATTTCGACATGCAGATTTGTCCAGGATAACAAAAGATTTTTGAAGTGAAAACTTCTTTAGCGGCGTTGAGCACTTTTTCTGTAATGGGTATAAAATCTTAAACTCGCGTCAGGACACGTGACCTGATCGAAAAAGCGTAAGACGGATGGAGAGTAGACAGCTATCCCCTCTCTACGGCGCGGCGAAAATGTATGCCTGGGCCTACTGTTTTTAATTTGGCTGTGAGTGTATTAAGACGTACATATGGTATTTTTTAACGGACGACTATTGACGGACGACAAATGTCGGACGACTATTGACGGACGACAAATGTCGGACGACAAATGTCGGACGACAATTTGTTGGACGACAAATGTCGGACGTCTATTTGTTGGACGACAAATGTCGGACGACTATTTGTTGGACGACAAATGTCGGACGACTATTTGTTGGACGACAAATGTCGGACGACCATTTGTTGGACGACAAATGTCGGACGACTATTTGTCGTCCGACTATTTTTTTTTTCATCTAAAACTCTTTTTGCGTATGTTCTCGCGACATATGAGATTTTACACAGATATACAGTTTTCACTTCTGCCTGCACTCCCGGAGTGCGCTGTTTTTTTTATAAGTTGTAGATTCGTCATTTCAAAAGTTTAAAACTTTTCAGATTTCGGATTAAAACTTTTTAAAGTTTATGAATTTTCGAATATTTTACAATAGAACCTAAATGATAAGTAGTTTTATCACAAAATCACCAACTAAGTATCTACATTTTATTTGCTCAGTGCCTAGTTTTTACATTTGTGTTGTGTTCTATAATTATTGTGCACTGCACACTAATGTGGCTTATAAACACATACATACCTAGTAATGCAGTTTGTATACATATAATAATATATAGTAACACATAACACATTGTACGGTCGGCTGCATAATTGCAGACCTACCGTAGAGCTCCAAAACGCCTGTTCTATGAATGTTTTCAACACATAAGCAAGATTCTGGGCACCTGTCTTAGTCGAAGTTTAAGTTTTAACTCATCAATTTATTAAACAAAAAATATTAGAATTAAAACCATTCCAATTATAGTGATTTTAGAACTCTACGGTGGGTCTACAATTATTCTGCCGATCGTACCTACACTAGAACAAACAATTTAAGCTAGAGGTAGATGCATGTCACTTTTAATAAAAATGATTAATCATTTTAAGAAAAAAGTGTAAATTATTTTTTTTTAGTTTATCGAAGGGGTCTTTACTAAGGATATTTGCTATCATTTCAAGACAAAAATTCTTAATAGTTTTGCAGCGTATCCAAATATAATTTTTTTTTTCAGATAAAATAAAAAAAACATACAGTAATTTCCAATTTCTGATTATCAGGTATTTGACGGTTTGCGTCACCCTTAAATTTAAGCTAACACTTACTTATTCTAAAAACTTTACACAATAAAAAAGCTTATTAATAATTACAACATTAATTACGTATTTGTTTTCCCCTTGCAAATAAATTTACAATAATCTCTAATTATTGATCAAACGAACTTACCAAGTGAAGTTCGATCACAATTGTGTGAACGACTTCATTCAACGCGGTCTAACATATTGCATTAGTGTTTGCACTATGCGGCCTTCACAGACTTTTAAAGCTTCGCGGGCTTTTTTTTTTTTTTTTTTTTTTGTGTGTGGTATCCCTGTACCTACGGTTGGTACGCTTGATACCATCACTAGCGCCACCTACCGATATCGACGTTATCGGATGGATGCGAGCTTCTTCATTGGTTCAGAGCTATACCTACCTATATGTAACTACATACCTACATTTCCTCATTTTATTTTAGGGATTAGGGTTATTTTTGTATGAACCTATTTACTGCTAAGTAAGTAGGTATTTGGGAGGGTTTGTAGTATAGACCGCGTTGAATGAAGTCGTTCACACAATTGTGATCGAACTTCACTTGGTAAGTTCGTTTGATCAATAATTGTGTTTCACGACGTTCATTCAACGCGGTCTAACATATTGCATGATGTTCAGAGAACTAGGTAAGTAAATAAAATAGGATTATGTAACAAAAATAAACATATTTATTTTTCGTAACGAATTACACTTACTGAAAGCAACTTAAGCTATACTTAAATCACTGAAATATTTAATGAATTATATAAATAGGAACCTAATTATTACTGGATAAAATCGTTTATCCAAATTGTACACTGTTATTAGCAACATTTCTATTATAAAATTTTAGAAATACAACTGATGTTTCACTCCAACCAGCGGTTTTCCTTAAAATTTCGATGTTAACACCGGCTCTATTGGCTGCAGATGTGGCTGCATGTCGAGTACTATGACCACCAAACACCTTAGTATCAATTCCACTGTTTTCAAGTGTATATCTTTAATCCAGTGACTTTAATCTCTGAGATGTTAACTTAGAATAAAGAAGCCTAAAACTTATAAACAATAATTCGTTTGTATTTCAACGTAATGAATAATTTTAATTAAATATGTTTCTAAACATCTAGCTGGGTAAATTTCAGGTCTTTGTTCAAAAATACGGTGGTTTTAATATCGGTTGTGGACAATTCGGTCTTAGTAGTTTTATTGATATCTGGTATTTTAATAAATATATGTACAGTCACGGGAACTACTAATTTGAATATTACTTCATCTAATTAATGAAAAGGTCTATACCCTATTTGCAGTCACTAGAGCCAATAAAGTCAGTGTCTTCTTCGATAGGGTTTCTAGATTAAGACTATTATTTGGGCATTTTTGCACCTAATAATTGAGTACTATACCGGGATCCCAGATTATTTCATACCTAGGTCCCGGAGGTCATAATCTAAACACCCTTCACATATAACGTTATATAATATATCATCATGTTCTGACAGATTTTGTGTAATAAGAGACAAAGCCGATTTATAAGAATTTATGGTGCATTACATAATATAGAACACATCTAACATCACTATTGAATATAAGTTAAAAAATCGATAACATTTGAAACAGATGCGTTATTATAATCATATTGATGTTCTACACAATATGCAATCAAATATTTGAAGTTATATTTCTTTATGCGCGTTATAAAAAAATGATGAGTGAAATTTTAATGCGCGCGCATCTGTAACACAAATGTCACATGTTGTTTATACAATTATTGTATTGAATACAGGTCTTATCTGATAGCGACTGCAAAAATATTTCTAAAAATGCAGGTGATAATATTATAACTAGTAAGGTCTGCCGGATAATTTCGCGGCAACTAGCGTTAGGGTTCAGTACAGTTTGTGTGACGATCTGTTAGGTGAATATCGGGATCGTAGATTATCAAACTTGAAACAATTATTGCTTAAAAACGGGGAACCAAGGCTGGATTGGCCAGTATGGAACAACTACGATACCTTCTGCTTCGTCATTTATAATTTTATGTAATAATTTTACATTTAGTGAGAAAGGCGGAAAGGCTAAAGTAATAGATTTTTCCATGAGTCGGGATCATTAATCCACGTTAATAGGGCATTTTGCATTTCATCTGCTAGCGAACAAACCGACATTTGGCTGAGCTAAACTGTATGTAATTAAAATGCATAATATGCTAATTCTCAATCGTTATATTAAATAAAAATTACGAGCAGTCTCGTGATTGTCTTTAATATTTATTTGCGACGCAAAAAACCCAGATTTTACGCCTTTCACGCCACATTCACAGATCTTGAGCTATTTTATTGAGATGTAGCTAGGATGGGTAGTATTTAATGCTTATGCAAGAAATAGCCGTAGTATTATCTAAACGCAACAATATTTCCGATTTATTTTCATTTTAAGCAAAACATTTTTACGCTAGAAAATATGCTTTTAGTTCCAGTTCATTTATGTGTAAATTAAGTACGTTTTCTTTTTAATAGCCACAACTATGTTTATTATCTACTGAGGGACGCATCCGAAACAAAAACGATTTAAAATTGTTTGAATTTATAGAAGTAAAAGTATGTTCATTGTTTATATTAGATTAGACAACCACCAGCACATATCAGTTTTTAAACTAGTGGGTATTTTAATAATTTGTTCGTAACTAGGATCTTTTAATAAATACTTGTATATAAGGTGCTCGAATTTTTTTGTATACAATCAAGATTAACGATTTATAAGTTCAAAAATTTTAAGATTTGTTTTTTAATTCTGGTTTTGAATGTTAAAATCATGTTTTTGGAATCAAATTCTAAAAAACTTCCACACAGTGGCTGGAACCAAAGCACATTTTTCGCAGTTTAATTTAAAACCGAGGCTTTCGATTAACATAACTGTTTTGTTTACGTTACGTTGACACTGCGAATTGGTTCTAAATAACTATCGTCCAAAAATATTACGGAAATAAAATAACGTGATCGTAGGTATTCCATAACCGGTTTCATCAACTTGGTGAAAACATAGGGTGCAGTGCACACTGCACAAGCCAAACGGTAAAAAATTCAATTCGTACAGAATATTGTTATATTTACATCTAATGTAGGTACTTTTTATTTGATTCATGTATAGGTATGAAAAAATATGCGTCTTTAATATCTAAAGAGGCCATTGATAATAATAAGTTCCAAATTTTAATGCAATACTATCGTATTGGAGGACTATTGTACTCCATTTCAAAATGAGCTAGATCAATAAACTTATTAAAATAAATCGTTTGTCGCCATTTGGCTTAGGCAGAAGAAAGATGCCAGACAAAAATTGATATAAAGGTTGGCACTCAGATAATATGGCATAAATATCGCGCTATTTTATTTTTAGAGCTTTTGCAAATTCTACATTTACTTCAACTAATTTTGAAATTATTAACCCCCGACGCAAAAACGACGGGGTGTTATATTAGATTAAAAATTTTGATAAGGTACTGGTCAGTACTAGACTAAAAGGGATTTTATAACCCTTTATCCATTGAAGTACAGTAAATCATCAGTGATTTGAGACCATTTATAAATAAAATATTTGGGACGACCAGCGTATGGTACCTTATAGATCTCCGCGTCATCGCTGCTTGCCCGGTGAGCGGTAAGGGAGCGCGCCGAAGTGGTGGTGATGCTCGCGGAGGTCGTGCTCGGTCCTGCGGCCCGCGCGTGCTGCTGTTCCTGGTCGTGGGCGCCGTCCCTCCGCGCGCTCTGCCCCTGGATGTCGGCTTCCGACGCAGCTCGATTAAATGACCAATTTTTAAAATCTTCTCCCGATTTTTGAATCGATTTTGCTGATTTCAATTTTTCAGTGACATTGTCACCGAAAAGGAATTTTCCTCTATCATTCGAATTCACGGTTGCAAGAACTAGTTTTCTACTAGTTTTTGTCTCACAGAAGAGAGCGTCGCACAAAATTCGGCAGACGACGCTAAGCAGCTTCAAAATTTCTTGCTCCTTACTGCTTAATAGTAGCAGCTTGTCCATTGCCACTGCTAAGCCTGACAAGGCTACTCGAATGGATTGAGTTCTGGTGCAAGGATAAACTCACAATTTGTGGGTGTGAAGTAGGTACTCCTCGTAGTAGTTATTCTTTGGCGACTATTTGGAGGCCCTTGGCAAGAATATTTTGCCAGCAGATGGCATCATCTTTGTGGATAGACAGTCCTAAGATAGTTTCTGGTGTCGTTACGTCACCTAGTAACTCGAAGATTTCACATCCAAGTTCCATCTCGGATTCAACGTCGAGATCATAGCCTGGCGTCGTTGTGACGTCAGCAGTTGGGCTGGGAGCGTCGTCGTCGGTCGACGTAATGGCGGCGGTCGCGGTGGCTGCTTCCGGTCGTCGGCCTCGTGGTTCGACGACCACGACCGGCGTGGGCCACGCCGTAGGCCATTGCGTGGGCGTGGGCCATAGCGTGGGCGTGGGCCGTGGGCCGTGGGCCATGGCGTGGGCGTGGGCCGTGGGTCGGCTGTGTGGTGACGCGATGCGACGTCACGACGGTCCGTTGTCGGGACGCAGAAGCCTCGCTGTCCATGTCCACCAGTGCTGTGGGACCAAATAATTGTGTTAGAACACAATTTTTATTGTGACGGTATCTATCTGCGCAGAGGCAGAAACTCGTCAGATTTTGGTCAAGATGGTGTCGTTTTATCGACATTGCGTCATCGTACAAAATGACGGTACTTTTTGCCAGTATAGGCAGTAACACGTCATATTTCGACACAAAAAACCGCAGGCACACCGCAGGTAGAAGGTCTTCAGTTCTTGGACATGACGCGCATCTGAGAACATATTCATAAAATGGAGGGTATTTTTGAAACTTACATTCGGATTCACTCTCTGATGAGGAATCGATGACGCGGATGCGACGATGATTAGTCTTGAATTCTTGTTGCAACTCGGCGATCCTTTTCCTTATTTTCTCCTCTTCTTGCTTCCTTTTGATTCCTCCCATCTTCAGAGACCAAATAGGTACTGCTTCAAACTTGAGGTGACTTGTGTGAAGACCGGCAGACAAACACAGAATGAAGAAGCTCGCATCCATCCGATAACGTCGATATCGGTAGGTGGCGCTAGTGATGGTATCAAGCGTACCAACCGTAGGTACAGGGATACCACACACAAAAAAAAAAAAAAAAAAAAAAAAAAAAAAAGCCCGCGAAGCTTTAAAAGTCTGTGAAGGCCGCATAGTGCAAACACTAATGCAATATGTTAGACCGCGTTGAATGAACGTCGTGAAACACAATAACGTTGAAAACATATGAAATTATATTTTTTTACCACTGAGTTACTTTTTTGTATTGAAGATGACAAGACAACGAAAAAGTTTGCATCGTTATTATAAAAGAATAAAGTAAAAGATACTTTTACCGACACAGAGGGATATTATACTTTTTTTGACATAATATGTTTTTATCATGTGACATTTTAAATTTTATTGTGATTAATTTATTATGAATCTGAAATAAAGGAATAAAATTGAATATACTTAAGGGAAAAGAAATTAAGAGTGGTATATTTTTTTTCATAGTGTGTTAAAAATAACTTAAATAAATGCCAGCAAACCTTACTGGGTTTGTATGGGTATTCAAGGCTACATGTTTTATATAAAAATTTATATACGTAAGTCGTTCAAAAGTTGTCATAATATAGTAACCAGAAACGAAAATCGCTTTTTTTATTTCATGATAACTAGCTTTGGAAATGGATGCATCTTTCTTCTTGCTGTAGACTATATTTTCTGCTTGTCACCTCCAATGGAATAAAGTAGCTCAGTGTTTTAACTTATACTTAGATTAACTCTATATTTTCGTTAAGTTTTCAACTTTTAAAATACATTTTTATTTTATTTTTAAGTGTCTAAGTTATAAGCTTTTTATGTACAAATTATATGTAACATTTTTTAAGTGTGATTCTTGCGTTGATATACTTTTTACATAGCTAGAATAATAAATAACAAAGTTACAGATGATATTGATATAATATTCTGTCTCTAATACATCGAATGGGATCCAACCACGGCCATTCTTGGGGCTATATTGAATTTATATAACACCCGTATTCGCAATCAAGCCTATGAGTTTGCATAGAGCCGCAAATCAGACGCTGATACGCTAGAGTAAAGAGAGCAGCACAAAATTGACCAATCATACGGCCGCATTTAGAGCAGTGCGTTTACTTATCCAAGAGCAACTTAAGTACTGTTATTGAATACGGGCGTTAGTCTGTACTATACATACGTCAGTTTCGATCGTCTTTTGTTTCTTTTTCGATCGTCTTTACATTTCATGACATTTGTAATCGAATTTATGTTCCGGGGCATACCATTTTGTAATTGATGTCAATCGCATAAAAAGTCAATAATCACAAAAATTGGCGAAATTTTTTCGAATTTCCAAAAGTCGTAAAACAAAACTTTATTGTTAACTAGCGACCCGCCCCGGCTTCGCACGGCTATATTATGCATGTATTATACATTTATGAATCTTCCTCTTGAATCACTCTATCTATTTAAAAAAACCGCATCAAAATCCGTTGCGTAGTTTTAAAGATTTAAGCACACATAGGCATATAGGGACATAGAGACAGAGAAACTTTGATTTATAATAAGTAGTGATGAAGTGAAAGGCCTTCAACCGTTTTCCCTCAATAATTATTACCAATAATCTTGTTTAAATAAACAGCTGATTTCACAGGTTTATTTATATTTTATTATTGCAATTTGAATAATTAAAAAACCTCTCATTAACTGAAAAGTAACAGTAAACCAAACTTATAATGAGGTATGTGTAAGTATTTAATTATTTTAGTTGATATAAAAAAAAGCCACTCCCAATGAATCAATGTATCCTTATACAAAGTTTCAGCAAAATCGGTTCAGTAGTTTCAGAGCCTATTCAATTCAAACAAATAGGTAATCAAATCTTTCCTTTTTTAACTAATATTAGTAAAGAAAAGCATTTTATATGTCGTATAGATAACCATTAAATTTTCACCATCACTTTTACGCATTGTGTAAATTACAATTAACTGCCTGACACTAGAGAAACAATCCGATTTTCATTGGAACGTCAAATTGGAACTGAAGAGGCGAGGTGGGTGGTCAGTCAGTTCATTAAACAATTGTGGGTAGGGTTGCCACTAAATAAACGGTTTTAAGATCTTTATTTATAATTTTAGGTTAAATTCAAAGTAAACAATTAGAAGGTTCTCAAGTAGGGTTTATGAATAAATTGTTTATTTTGTTAAGTTTCTTGAGTAATTAAACTTTAATTAATAGACAATATTAATTGTTGGGATGACAATAATTTAATTATTAATGATAATTGGTTTTAAACTTCTACATAAGAGGATTTATACAATATATAGCGCTAGAAACTTTAGTCCATGGTATAAGGGATGCTTTAGTGCCTGGGGCATGTTTTAGATAGAGTAGACTTGCCCAGAACCTTTCTTATACCTTTCTTAGTCGACCATGTCTAGAGGAAAAAACTTAGAGTCAACTAAGTGTTTCATCGTGTTTTCTTCACCGTAAGAGTAATGTTAATTAAACGCACGTGCTTTTTTTCGTAAGAAAAAATCTATTGGTAAATGGCCGGCTGGGATTTTAACCCACGACCTTTGGAATCAGGGTCGATGTATTTACCACTTCACCAACACTGCTCTACCTAAATTATCACCTATTGGACAAAACTGAATTTTGAATTTAGAATTTGACAGTTGTTAAGACTTTTAAAGGAAGATAAATGTTATTTCATTTTATAAAACATTAGTTTGTTAGATGATTTTCTTTTATTGTTCTTTTTAATAGTTTAATATTTTATGTACTGCACAAAGGCTAGAAGATTTGCTAAGTTTAACAACACAGTCCGGCAATAAACAACGTACTCAGCACGTTTAAAACATTTTGTCCCTATGAAACTGGCTGGAATCGATGACAAAAGTATTCTTTTAGAATCTGCTCTGAATCAGCGTTGCCGAAATTGTCAGGTTGCTGAAATATTCAGTTCCAATTTTATCTCAGTCAGCTAACAAAGAAAGGAATATAGGTATTAGAAGAATTAGGTAGGTAACCTAGATTGAAAGTTATTTGTGTTTCAGTCAGTTTGTATTGACGTGGTAACATGGGTTGGAAGTGTCCAAACCTCTTTCTAAATCATAACGATACAATTTATAAAAAAAACTTGGAAAAATAAACATTAAAATACGCACTATTTATTTAATGATGACTCATTGTCCTGAAAAAGAACAAAATACACCTACACTTTTTTATTGCTCAAGCTTCCTTCCTTATGTCATTATAATATCACCCTAAAAATATTATCCACAGATCTTCTTTACCAATGAGATTCAGAATCCTAAAAATATAGTTTAGGTCTAAACGCCATATTTAAATTCGTTCATAAGGTGAAGTAAGACCTGAAAACCGCTATGCCTTTCCCACGCGCGTGCAGCGCGATGATTCTATCCCTTTCCCCCGCGCGCCGCGAAATGGCTGTTTTAACTGTTTAATGTAATTAAAAGACTCACATCCATTTTTAGTGAAAAACCATCTTTACTATCTTATGGGATTTGATGTAAAGTTTATGAAAATATAAATTTTTTACTTGTTTTTTCTTTACAATCGCCGTAAAATTGAAAAAGCTCAAAAAAAATTACGATTATTTAGGACTTTCACGATTTTTTACTATCGAGGCAAATCACCCTAATCGTGTTTCGAAGCGTACGACAATACAAAGCATTTCTTCACCTTTACGACAGTAGGAATATCATTCTATGGATTTTAGGGGTTGATACCCAAAAACTGTTTCTAAGACACATCTATCGCGCTTCTGGTCATACCACTTCGGCTTAATATATTAGTACATTGGGTCTTAGTTCAGAATGCAGGAGATTAAAATCAGGAGCCTAAACCGTGACGTATTTGGCGAATTCTTTACTCTAGACATGATCGACTGAGTTAGGAGGGTGGTATGAGTTCAATAAAAGGGTTTTAATAATAGGGTACTTACGTGTTTAACACAAATATTTCCCCACGTAAAAGTAGTTTGTGAACGACAATCACGTATTTTATAGGCAGTCAATAATATGGGAACCTGAGATTAGAACCTCCATCCAACAGAATGATGGCTTTCAGAAACGTTAAATGCCGCCAAAACCATTTTAAGGGGCCCATTTATAGTGAATAGTTCGACATTTGCCTTGAAAATAGATGTTAGCCGCTATAAAAAGTTATTTTATTCAACAAAGCTTTTTCAAGAAGAAAAAAATATTTTTTTTTTGTTGTGTAAATGTTTCTATACTTCTAACGAGTGAGCAACTTACAAAAACCAAATGTAACGATGTGATGTCATGAGACGTTTCACTTACTCCATTGCAACTGCCTCCCTGATTGACAGCCTACTTGTATTTAGTCACAAAACAAAATAAAGATGTTTTTGTCTTTTTAAGGATACTGTGGACTTTATAAATCAATAAATAAATAATTAAGAAGTTGTTTTTCAAATTCAAAGACACCTGACAACCCTAGCTTCATTTGTTACGTTTCACGCTTCGACTCTCGTACGCGGCGATGCGTTCGTTCCTCTTTATAGTTCCATTTCACTCGCACGTTGAATTTGAATGCGTGAAATGGAACGCAGTGCCACGCGTTCGTGACCTGGTTTGTTAGTTCTGTAAATTTACACAGAGTTTTGGATCTGGATTTTAGTTAAATACTATAAATAAGTTGTTTTGGGGACAGATAAATCGAATACTTTTGTACTTTTACCACGTTAATATTTTGTTATTTATGAAATAAGAACCAGCCAATCGAAGCTAATGAAGATAAGCTGTTGAAATAATTTGTTGTTTTGGGTTTGAATAATCAAAATTTTCGTTTATTATTTTTTAGAATTTGATTTTGAAACTGCGAGCTCTTAGTGCCAACCCTACCAATCGCAATGAATTTTTTATTATTCTGAATCGTACCTTAAAATCAAGCAAGTGTGAAAATAGTCAATCGCTGACATATCATTATTGTAAAAAATTGTTATACTTGTCAAAAGCAAGTACGAGTAAGCGATATGCTGGGTCTGATTGATACGGTCACTTTAAAATGCTAACATACCATAAGGTTACCGTACGAAAACAAATAGCTGTTTTCTTCCCATAATATTACCGATTTCGGTATTACTTTTTTTTGTATAAAATTAAGTTATAAATTTGGCTTGTCTTTCCTATATCACTTCACTACATAGTATAAAATAAAGTCACTTTTCGCCGTCCCTATGCCCCTTTGTATGCTTAGATCTTTAAAACTACGCAACGGATTTTGATGCGGTTTTTTTAGAATAGATAGAGTGATTCAAGAGAAATGTTTATATGTATAATACATGCATAATATAGCCGTGGGAAGCCGGAGCGGGTCGCTAGTTTTGTTTTTACATAATTTAAAAGGTTAAGTTACTTATTATTTATTAATTAATTAAATATGTAAGCCAATTACATAACATTTTAGCACAATTTAATGGATGAAACAAGGTGTGCCCAACAACAAAAATTCGATCAAAAATGTCATTTGTATATTATTGTAATTCTCTTAGTTCAAAAAATAATGTGTTCAAACGACTCTAACTAAAAATAACTAACACCAATCTTAATACGAAATAGAATTATTTTATATCTTATTATTATCCACTAAATGCATTAAAATTATTGCTATGAACATTACCTATTAATACATACTATCACATTTAGTTTTTTTCTACTATAACTATATTTAATTTTTATAGTTAATTTTACTAAAAATAAGTTGCCATTACTTTTAGCCGGTGAAAATTAAACTATTTTCTTAAAGAGTCATCTCAGTGTCTGTAAAGACTTTGCGACCAATCGTCTTTGTTTGGTCCTAACCTAAACATTGTTTTATATACATAGGTACCTCTATAAACTTCAAGGAAGGTACATAATTATTTAGGTACAGACGCAAACTTCGTTGCTTTTCAAATTTAAAATTGTGTGCTGAAACGTATTCTATTCTGAAAAATATAAAAAAACGACTGAAACTAATTTTCATGAATATTTTTGACGGCTCATCCGATTTTCATCAAATATATTTTACAAACTCTCACTTACTCAGCTTTCAGAGGAAAAATCTGATTCGATTCGGTTCATTTGCTTCGGAACTATGGTGCAGTGCAACGTACACAGACAAACAGACTTAATATCGGCCATTTTATAAAAGCATCTAGTTTTTAACATTTTTACATCGTTTAAGTTCCTTATCAATAAGTTAGAGAGATCCCCATAATATGGTTTAGTGACTGGTTATGGTACCGTCTGCTTGGCATGAAAATATAACTATAGTTACCCCCACAAAATCATTAGTTGGCTCCGGAAGTATTGACAAGTTCTCTCCTCTGGACATGGTCGACTAAGCTGAGAGGGTAGTAGGTGCTGGGCAAGCGTACTCCATTCTCACGCAAAAAGGACCCTTAAAAGGGTCTAATTGCAAAATACTCATTAACTATCCTGCGTTAAAATAACTTTAATTTTGGATTTTATTTGTTATTTCTTTATTTTATTTGACCTAAAGGAATTTTAAAAACCATAAGCGGGGTTTTTGCTACTATAAATAATGATATTTCTTGCCAAGCAGACGGTACCATAACCAGTCATTAAACTATATTATAATATATAGGTTTATACCTTAAAGTAGTCGTAAAAAAAACTATATTTTATGTTTTTACTATGAGCCCCATAGTAAAAACAAACAAAACAAAAAGCTATTAACGTATTTACCATCTAAATAATAACTAAGTATTTCAATTCTTCTAGTTTTGACTTCAAGTATCTTCAAGTCAAACTGTTATAACTATTATCCTAATCCTAATCCTAATGTTATTATCCTAATGTTATGTTTGTTTTATCCTAATGTTATTATCCTAATTTTTTATTTTATTTACAGCATTTGATAGATATTTTACAGTGAACATTTTAAAATTATGAATCTATGTATTTTCCATACCAAGTTTTATCAATATCGGTGAAGTAGTTTCGGAGTCTATTAGTTACAAACGAAAAATCTTTCCTCAATATAATATTAGTAAGTATAGAGTATAGACTGTTTCACCCACATAAGTAAGTAATTTTTATCCTTTTCCATTTTGTAAACTACCACTTATTGATTGATTAGACTGATTTTCATCCAAATAAGTCTAATCATTTGACAGTAAAGAGTGAAAAACCAATAAATAAATAATCTCTTTGATTTATAACATTACTTACTATTAGAATACGTTTCAACACACAAAGAAACTTGCGACTGCGATCCTCAGTCGCAAAATAATTACTACACAAACTGCGCCGTGCTTGCGTCTTTCCAACACCTAAAGCAGCAAGGGAGAGCGCACATCAGAGTGTTTTTGAATGCGTCTCGGAAGTCGCGGTTGAAGTACGCGTAGATGAGCGGGTTTAACGCCGAATTGAAGTAGCCGATCCAGAATAGAACCCCGACGACGATGTCCGGCGTTTCGCAGGGTTCGCCGCATACGTTTGTTGTGACGTACCTGTTTAAAAAAATATGAAGTAAAGTTACATTCAAATATATTTATTCTAGCTGCGCCCCGCAGTTTCACAGAAGTCCGGGTCCTGTAGCAATTTCGAAATAAAAAATATCCTAAATATTCAACCAGGTTTCCAGCTCTATATCTACCTACATACAGTTTGAATGCAATCGGTAGGTACAGTAGTTTTATGCGTGAAGAAATAACAAACATAGAAACTCAAACACACACTTTCACATTTAAAATATTTGTAGGACAGTACGACTTATAATATTATAAAATTTTACACAGCACCATCTAGCCACAAGCTAAGCAACTAGGGTTGTTATATAGTAGCCAGACAATGGATACAATACATATATGCTTTTTTTGTTAAAATTAATATTTAATAAACATACTTATCACACAGACTACAAAAGTATTTGTTAACAAAAATAAATATCTAAACAGAAATATTAATTGTACGACGCCGGGAATCGAACCCACAACCTTCTGCTGGCGGAAAATATCCCAGAAAGCAGAAATATAATGATTTAAAAAATAAGAGTAAGGGAGTCCTTCTATTTCTGAAATCATTATAGTTATAGGACGTTTTATCTGCACTTACTGACACACTGAAATTACCCGCCCTATATCGTAAACGTTTTAAGCGATTGGTTAATCAATTAATCCTATTCCTTATTCTATTATGATATAGTATGTAAATGCCTGACTATTGATTTTGCTTTATTCTATTGACTTCTGATTGTTTGACATTTATTATTACTTGATTCATGTTTTTATTTTATTTTTGACATCTTCGTTTGTAATCATCTATCTTTATCCCTTGACATGACATTTTATTTAAATTTTGTATTTTAATATGGATCTATGGTATCTGAAATAAATGAATTTTATTCAAATATGAATATTATTAGACTCGTAGCTAAGTTCCGTCTGTGTTCTAGACTTACCAAAGAAAAAACGGCAGCCAGCAGAGTAGAAACGCACCGACTATAATGCCAAGTGTACGAGCTGCCTTATGTTCAGCCCTCCACGATTTCCCGGCGACTCGTAGTGTGGCACCTGTTAATGAAAACATAGTTCAGAATATTTAACTGTTTCAGGGTTAATTACTTTTTAGCCGACTTAAAAAAGGAGGTGGTAAGTTTTAATTTTATTTCGTTACTTCGGAAATAAAGGGTTCACTTTTCCGCTCAAAGACTTGTCTTTAAATCGCCACAATTTATTTGTTTTCTAACTTTCCCACTAAAAAGGATGCATTTGATTGGTCAACAAGAATAAAGTAATTTTTAAAGGAAAAATGCGATTACAAAATTATTTTAAGAGATAATTTTTCCATTACGTTTGTACTTGCTACTAGACTTCTTTCCGCAACTAATAAATAAATAAATATTGCAGGACATTCCACATATCGTCATCCAGCCCCAAGCTAAGTAACTAGACTTGTGTTATGGGTGCTAGACAACGGATATACTACTTATATACTTTTCTTTTGTAAATATATACTTACACAGAAACAACCAGACCACAGACAAATATCTAAGCATGAATACTTATTTGAGGCAGGAATCGAACCCGCAACCCTGTGTTTTGCAGTTCGGGATGGTGACCATTGTGCCAACTGGGTCGTCAACTAGACCTCTTTGGTTGTGTTTTGTTTAGCGTGACGATGGAGTGGGTTTATCCAGCACCTATCCCTACCCTCTCAGCTTAATCGACCATCGTCGACTTAGCCGCGAGTTTCTTCACGTTGTTTTCCTTTAACGTAAGAGAAAATCACGCATATAAATTTTTGGTATGACAAATCCAACATGGCCTAACGGTAGTCGTACCCTTCGGAATGAAAGTCAAGGTATCTATACCACTAGCCCACCACCGCTCTTGCCTTTTACCCTAAAGTCCATTTATCTCAGGCCATTTGAATAAGCCCGCTATAGCCGTCCTGGTTCCGTCTCCCGGATCCTATTCTAATTGGGATCCAGATTTAGTTACATCAGCCTCACTCTGCCCCAATTATTTATATGTCTCTGGATTATTCGTGCAAATGATTTCACTCTTTTGTATTAATTTTAATGAACTGCATTTTGAAATTTCTATTACAAACGTTACTGCGCAGTGGTTTAAGAGGAAAGATACCCGGTCGCTTCTCCATACAAACGTAGTCGACTGTTTCCTCCCTGGATAATGACTCTGGAGCAAATATTTTTATAGCATAAAACTTATAACTGCCATGACCAATTGACCATGCCCATATGTCTTATTTTTATATATATTTAATTTTTTTAACTCTTACTTTCTATGATAATTAGAAAATTACAAAATCATAGGGGTATAGTCATGACAGTTATAGGTTTCAAACAGCAAAAATATTTGTGCTAGTGTCATTAAACAGGGAGGAAACAGTCGACTACGTTTGCATGAAGAGAGAGCCGGGTACCGTTCCTCTTAAATATGAATGAAATTGGCAAACAACGAAAAGGATAGACTAGATTTTTAATTATATTAGTTTCGTTCAAGTACTGTTTTCACAAATGTACTATGTCTATGTTTTTTGTAAAAATATAGCTTGTGTAATGGATCATCTTAATGTTATTCAAATCGCAATTTGTTATAATCTCGTAATCTGTCCCTCAATATAAAGTTAATTGGTATACAAAAATAAGGAACTAAGTATAAGGAAAAGTCACGCCTATAGTGTTACACTAAGGAGAAAAATAATTAGAGTCAGTGAACAATTAAGTGAAGTTTATTTCAACTGTTTGTGGGAAACCTAAATGAATATCCTTTTTGTCAAATTATTAAATTACAAATATTTTTTTTATTGACGTGATAACATCTTATAAATTGATGGAACACTTGCATTCACTAAAAGTGTCTGGCGAAATATCGTCTGACGTCATGCGTCCCGTTCCCGATGTGTGACGTTATGTGTCATGATAACATTAGGAAACAGAGTATTTAATAATAATATCGCTCATTTGTGCTTGTGTTATGGTGACGAGTGACGAATAGTAGACTTATATAAAGGAAAAAGATCAAAAAAACTTATATAAAGGAATAACAAAAAAATCTTATTTTTTTTATCGGTTTCTTATGACGTTATCACGTAAAAATTATCATCCGTAAAACGACTTTACAGACAACCATTTTTTTTAAATGATTCATTTTCGTAGATTTCCTCAGAGAAATTGTTTTAAAAAATTCAACCCCTCCGCGGACGAAGTCGTGACTAAAAGCTAGTCTATAAATATAAATGAAGTGCCTACTTGAAATAAATTGAATATCTACTTGTTTCAGCGATCCAAATTCGCTGCTCGAAAGTTTTGTTAGTTTATTTTGTCCTGTATTACAAACAACTGTATCTTAGTAATAAATCTTATTGGACGATAGTGCTAATTTATAGTGATTTCTGTACGGGACTTTGTTAATTTGTCCGGAAATTTCATTTACTAGGAAAAGCCGAATCACTGCTAAGCAGGTACAAAAAAGATATTTAATACTATAAAGAAATAGAGAAATATTACAATGTAATATTATTAAACACTCTAGACTGACAGCCGGAATGGTATCAGATAATCCGAGTTTTATTACACTAAGATATTTTAAAGCGATTTCTTATATTATTACTTTATATTATTACCTATCTGGTTTTCGTTAAAGTAGGGTTATGATTTTCCCAAATCCATTCTTAGCGGATGCCCGCGTCTTATATTTATCTACTAGCTGCGACCCGCGGTTTCACCCGCGTAAGTCCCGTTTCCGTGGGAATAAAAAGTAGCCTATGTGTTAATCCAGGTCTTCAGCTATCTAGATACCGATTTTCATCGCAATCGGTCCAGTAGTTTTTCCGTAAAAGAGTGATAAACATACATACACACACACACACAATCTTTTACATTTATAATATAGGTAGGAGGTAAGAAGTAGGATATGCTATCTGTATGCCAAATTTTAGCCCGATCCTATCCATTAGTTTGAGCTGTGCGTTTATAATATACTATCAGGGGTCAGGACTTTGAATTTTACATTTAGAGATTGAAAATGTTAAAGTGTTCTCTTTTTTCCACTAAAATATTATAGCTCTTTGAGTTAGGTCTAATTTTGTTTACTTTCCCTTGAGGTAAAATGTAGGTAATTAGTTTGTTAGGCGTGATAGTAATATCCTGTTAGATCATTACGTTTTGGGTGTGATTTCTTGTCCTTGTTTTTATAAGGTACGTGCTGGTAACAGGGGCCACCTGCTTGGTTATTTTATATTACACCTATTTTGGTTATTTTCTTGTAATTTTGTTACTAATACATAAAATTATACGCGACGAAATTTAATTCGTTTAATAAAATATTCAATATTTAAATCGTTTAATAAAATCACTACATAGTATAAAATAAAGTCGCTTTCTCTGTCCCTATTTCCCTTTGTACGCTTAAATCTTTAAAACTACGCAACGGATTTTGATGCGGTTTTTTGTAATAGATAGAGTGATTCAAGGAAGGTTTATATGTATAATACATGCATAATATAGCCGTGCGAAGCCGGGGCGGGTCGCTAGTATTATATAAGCAAAGCAGCAGCAGAGCCTGCGATGATGTCAGGGAAACTATGGAGCACTACTTAACTGTGTGAATGCGACGTCTTGGGAATGCGTATCCCAAACCGGAGGAATATAGGTTTCTTCCTTTTATTGAGATAACCGCGTTAATCGACCACTTCTTCAAAGAGTAAGACACATTAAGGTAGGGGTAGACACAAAAGATCCCAATGGGTCGAAGTGTTGCTGGCTATGTCAGCCCCCGATATATCAGATAAGATAAGCAAAGCAAGTAATTTTAAAGATATTGAGATTTCCGTGAAAACCTATCCCTTATTAAAATTACATTATGCTTATGAAGCTGAAGGTATAAAGCCTCTTTTCCGCGTAGGTGTCTTAAGTCTATCTAGGTTAAAGACGTATACTACGGACAAACTACAAAAGATAGGTACTGTTTGTAAGTGTGTTCTTTCCTATTTGCTACTAAGAAACAAGTAATTCAATTCTGAACAACAACAAAAAAGAAACGGATGTAAGCAAGAAATGTAAGATTAGAAGAAGAGAATGTCCGCCACTGTTCTCAGTGCTAAACGGTGAACGCAGACCTAGCCGCACCGCAGTCGCCGCAGTTTCCGCATTTGTATTCTTTATTTGAAGTTGTATGCAACCTCGCAGACCTACCGCAGTCACCGCAGCCGCCGCGCCGCAGCGACGGAATAACCCAAACCGCTTCTAATGACATCACCAACCCCGACGCTGTCGTTCAAGAAAACAATTAGTTGTATAATCTACAGAATAAAAACTATATTGAACCAGCAAAGACGAGACAACAACAACTACGGTGACAGTGGTGAGGACAGATGTGCGAGGCTATTAACAAAAGCGATGACTACGGCGACTGCGGTGCGTGCGGTGCGGCTAGGTGTCCGTTCACTTTAAAATGGCGAAAATCATAATTAAAGCATTTTATTGATAACAATCGCTAGTCCAGCTAGCTACTATCTAGTCCTATGAAAGTCAGAGCTACTTAGGGACACAGACCGTAGTATTTGATATCAACTCGCTATCTCTACCCGTTTCTGTAAAAAAGGGTCTTGACAGACAGATGGATGGAGAATCGAGTGATTTTATTAAGGGTCTTATTTTTCCTTTTTTAGGTACAGTCACATTACCAATTAGCTGAACCCCACGTGACCCAGAACTCATTCGTATATCTGTAAAAAATATAGTATTTACCTATTTTGTATTTTGAATAACATTACTTTACAACCTTACAGATTTCCGAGTGAGCTCTAGGTCACGTGGGGTTCAGCAAATTCGTAATGTGACTGTACCTACGGAACTCTATAATGCAGTTATGTAACTTCTGTACAGAAACCAAAGACGAGGCTAAATGGGCTATTTGCCTTCCTTTTAGGGTAAAATTTGAAAATAAAACTGTAGCCGAACGAGTCGAACCATGTTTTTTACTTGGCGTAATGCTTTCTACGTGAGAAATTGCCCCATTTTAACGAAATAGAGATAGACAGAAAGAATAGAAACTCGATAGAAAATAAAATAAAAGAACTTGCAATGTTTACTGCGGAACGTTATTCGGTTTTATTGCACTGGTTACGTAACGGTGTGAAACTCAGTTTTCTAAAAGGCTTTTCCAATTTCCCCTTGGGATTTAAGAAAATTTTCGTGAAAAATATTTTGTAAAAAGTTACGGGCGCGTTGTCATCGTTTCGAAACTAGGTTAGGAACTATCATCGTGTAAGGATCTATATACTCGTGTGTTCTTTTATTTTGTAGTAATTTCTCTGGACATGGTCTTAATACTTATTGTCTCATATACTACAACACCCTATATTGCGTGGAAGTTACTGGCAATGTTATTTTTAAGGTCAGCGTTTCACCACTGTCACACGCGCCTACGCGTCTGATGGTAAGTGACGATGCGGCCTAAGATGTAGCATGCTTTCCTAGAAGATACATGTTCACTCGTGATTTTGAGGAAAGACAGACGCAGGCAACTGATTCCAACCCCTTGCTGAACGAATACTGAATGACGAAGCGAAACATCTGGGATCTGGGATTACCACCATGAATTGCGTGGTCATATGATGAAAGAATGGAGATGGACTATCTTATTTAAATATTATTATCTCATTTAGAATAATTAAGCCCAAAATTAGTTATGTGATAATTCAGACATTAAAAGAGGTCGTAGAATTGAATTCAACTGAGACGCAAACATAGTTCCGGGTGAAAGCTAGTAGTAAAAAAATCCTCATCAGAGAAAATAATTTTTCATCTGTAATATTTCATGTACGTACAGAGATATTAATACCTGTCATTTCAATACATATGGGTTATATAGGAGGACGTGTAACGAACAATAGCGGTACAAATGGGTCAGTAGGTACTCCATACGGGATTGTCAAGATAAACAATGATTTGCAGCTATCGTTTGCGGCACGAAATGTCGGATTTCATCTTTATAATTCAAAAGGGATGCCTCACCCGGTGCGGTAATCCGATAATATTTTATACCCCTAGGTATGTAACGTGTTATTAATTTTGTAAGAGCTGACGCAACAAAGCGACCAACTGTCGCACGGGAATATATCCACAATTTTCTGCCTCACGACCAAACATAAATTCGGTGTATGCTGTCACCGAATGAACTTGTTCCCTTTTGCTCTTTTTTCCAGAAAACATCGAGGAGTAGAAATGCTCGCCATTCTCTCATGGTGAACGTGATCGAATCTACCTTTCTCATGTGCACTGCAAGGATGTGGGACTCTAGGCGCCAGTTGCTGTTCCCCGCAAACTACAACGTTAAAGTCTTCAAGTCTATAGAGCTACTTTCTACACGACCACCTATCCTCGACTTTATCATCGCTTTCCATCAGGAGAGATGAAGTCAAATAAGTACAAGTTTATTCGGTGTACAAAAAATGTTTTGTATGAAAATGCTATAGAGTTCACGACAAAAAAAAACAACGTAGTAGAACGCGAAATATTTGGCTGAATCTGGTATGTTATGATAAAGGCAGAGACTTTTAGTACCAAATTTGGGGAACAATTCATGCTTTTCACTGATTAAATAATTCAGAATTCTATGCGTGACACACATCACTAAAATTTTTACGTTTACTTAACTTAAACTGTAGTTTATGGACCCACCGTCATACTGTTGCTGGTTGGAAATTTTCATCCCGTGTAGTCACCGCTACAATAAGTGTAGTCATTGTCCAAAGTATAAGATAAAAATAATATTGACTTACCTTGAGCATTTAATTCAGTAGCAGCTTTGGCAAGATCTCTCGTTGCAACAGCCGAAGAACAGCTCGGTCTCCACCCAGCAGGAGGTTGTCCACTCGAAGACCTCTTGTTCGAACCTCCCGAGAAGTATCCAGAACTAGCAGTGTCACAGCTCACTCTCTCATTTACAGACTTTCGTGGACTGGCCTCTTTACTTGGACAAATGTCTCCTAGAGCCATGACTACTTCGCCTCCAAATTCTGTTTCTTCAGGACCTACTTCTGTGAAAGTACTGTAGTTGGGGCTGATGTCTGATGGTCTTCGATCAGGGTGTAAGTGGTGGGAATAATGAGCAGAGTGCGAAGTATGCTTTATATGCACCGAGTTCAAGAGTATGTTTGACGAAGTTCTTGTCAAAGCTTCTCTCTGCCTTATTGCTTCTCTAAAAATCCGACAGTACATAGAAATCATCACTAAACTTGGTATCCAGAAGGAAACACTCGAAGATACTATTGCGTAAACCATGTTGACTTTGAAAATGCATACGTCTGGATGTGTCTTCTTAAATTGCCGATGCTGGGCAGTCGTGTACCAGCCCATGAATATTGGCACGAAGCTTATAAAGGCTGGCCAGAGCCAAACATTTGCCAACATAAAGCAAACAGTCCTGTGCGTCATTGTCACTGGGTATTCTAATGGTCGTACTATAGCGTAGTATCTATCAACAGATATACAGCAGAGGTGAAGTATTGACGCACTGGAGAAGTACACATCTAAAGAGTTGAAGATATCGCAGACCAAAGGTCCGAACAACCAAGCCTCTGTTAACTCAGAACTGGCATTGAACGTCATAGCACAGAGCGCGACCAGCATATCCGCAACTGCCAAACTGACAACGTAGTAGTTAGTGAGGACTCGAAGTTTGCGATGTCTATGGACCGAAATGATAACCAAGGCGTTGCCAAATAGTGCTCCAAGTATGATGATGGTGAAGACCAGAGCCTTGAGGAGTAGGATGATGGTGTGCTGCCAGTGGTAGTCGGGCGCGGCAGCGGGGGCCAGCGTGGAGTGCAGCCCGTCAAGAAATGCTGGCTCCGTGCCGCGCCCGCGTGCTTCTACCTCGTTCCGGAGGGCGCCATCTGTGAAATAAAAATGTATTAAGTTTTATTACTAAATAAATATTTAGAACGGCTTCAAGGGAGACAGCCCGTTGGTAGACCTAGGTGTCGATGGATTGACCAATTCCAATAAGACCTGCCAGCTCTTCATTCAGTGGTACAGAATAGGGTACAATGGCGTCTAAATCTTTGGTGTGTCAGAGGCCAAGATCCACTTCGGGTCGCTGAGCGTAAGTAATTAAATAAGTACTGAAATAAATCCTACTAATATTATAAATGTGAAAGTTTGTGTGTGTGTGTGTGCGTGTGTGTATGTATGTTTGTTACTCCTTCACGCAAAAACTACTGGACCGATTGCGATGAAACTCGGTACGTAGATAGCTGGAAACCTGGATTAACACGTAGGCTACTTTTCATCCCGAAATTCCCACGGGATCGGGACTTACGCGGGTGAAACCGCGGGGCGCAACTAGTATAATATAAAGAATAAATATTGAAAAAGGCAATATTTTCTTTTCGTGTTATGACTTCACCCCATTTGTGCATCTAAACCAAGTTTAATTATATTATGTAATGCATTTGCAGTAGGTACCTATTAATATAAGTTTTAATATATGATGCATACTTTGTTAAAAAAAGTGAATTTCTCCGCATCAAACTTAAAATTAAAAACTTAATAGCATAATTTTCTGTTGTTTAAATTGGTACCTACTTACTTGTTAATAATTTAAACAATACAAAATTTCAGTCCACAAACTTTCTTGTAAGATCTTAATTAAAAATGCCTACTTATATATTAACATCACGTAATTTCATGGCCGTGGGTAATTTAGATATAAAAACACAATTAAAATGTACTAATTAAGTGCTAAGATAAAATACCGGTGTAGAAATTAAAATATTTAATTTATTATTGTTGAGTTTTAGTGACCCGAGTAAAACGTGACCTGCTTTAATTTACAATTATGATTGTATCTAGGTCTCGCTTAGATCCTTATTCTGTGGGAATATAATGTTAAAAAGTAGACTATGTATGACGACCTCTGTGGCGCGTCGGGCGAACACCCGACTGCGACGCAGAAGGTTGTGGATTCGATTCCCGCCGGGAACAAGTATTTATGCTGACCATAAATTCTTGTTTCTGGTTCTGGGTGTTTCCTATATGTATAATATGTATGTATATATTTACAAAAAAAAAAAAGTATATAAGTAGTTTATCCGTTATCTGGCACCCATAACACAAGCATTAAGTTGCTTAGCTTGGGGCTGGATGGCGATGTGTAATATGTCCTGAAATATTTATTTATTTATTTATGTATTAGAGATGGGCCGACTATGGCATTTGCCGACTAATCGGTTTTCAAATTGACGACTAGTCGGCAGTACCAATCATTTTAATACTAGCCTTTCGGAGATATTTGGACTATGTTGTCATCACTCGGCTCGCTAGCTCACGCATACGAGTGATCGTGCGACCACGCCGAGCGTGTTTTGACGTGTTTTGTTTACATTTTATTTTCAACTATTTCATTGATTAATGCTTCTCAATTATAATAACTGACTGATTTTTAACTAAGTTTTATGGTACTTTACTAGTTACTTTTATTTAAATATGTAAAATTAAGATAGTTAGGTGTCGGAAACTATTATAGTTTCTACATCTATGTAAATAATTGTTTTATTTTACAAGTTAAGTGCCGATTTTAATTGACATATTTTGCCGATTAGTCGTCGACCACGACAACGATATAAAATATGCCGAATAGTCGGCTTTCCCGACTAGTCGGCAACTAGTCGGCCCATCTCTACATGTATTAGTCCAGAAGGCCAACTCTCGTAAATAACATTGTTCAAATTCCGATTGCATTTCGATGACTAATAACACCATTATCGAGCGAATGCATATATACATCTAGTACAACATATATACAGCTAGTACAACATATATATATTTTTGAATTGTGCTAATTAAGCCCTTTCATTTGATACCCCCACGGTACATTTTTGAAGTGAAAACTTCTTATGGCGCGTTGGGCACTTTTGTGGGTGAGCATTTTCAGCCGTTCTCGCGACAGATGAGATTTTGACAGATGAGATTTTAACAGTTATTGTGCTTCTACTACTATGCAATATTGAAAACAGCGCCATCTCTGTGCAAACGGCCGAACTACGATACTCACTTCTGTACAACAGTGTTAACAGCGACAGCTCTCGGTGGATGGTGCAGGTTCGCAGCGAGCTGCCGTACGCAGTTCGCGTCGCACGCTAGCGCCATCACTGATACACGAGTGAGCATTTTCAGCCGTTCTCGCGACTGATGAGATTTCGACAGATGAGATTTTACACAGATATACAGTTTTAACTTCTGCCTGCACTTTTTTATTTTAAATTCATTACTCTATGTCCAGAGGGCGCCTCATTTAATTTATTGTAACGTCACATAACCTATAACCAGCGGACTATTAAGTCGCTTCTAACGATACCTCAATTGTTTAATTATGTTAAGTAGTTTAGATATTATAAGGGCACAGACAAATATACATAAGTACATCGCGGTAAAAATACCTTCATAGTAGCTCAAAATACCCTCTAATTCAGCTTTTTTTAAAATAGCTAAAGGAGTTTTTGGTAATCGAAATGCAATCAAAATGATATTGCAACGTAATTTGAACAATTTCAATTACGAGAATTGGCCTTCAGGACTTCAACAATCTCCAAATTATCAAGTTAACTAAAATTGGAATAGCAATTTTGCAAACTACAATGCGATGTGCACCTCTGGACCAGTTCCGTTCCGAGTTTCGAGATAGTCAGGGCTAACCTAACAAAAACTAGAGAAACTTCCAAATACAAATTTTCAAAAATTTTTATGGGTATACTACCCATAAAACTTCTTGAAAATTTAAGTCGTCGCTCGTCACCTTTTGTTTTTATTTATTTCGTTCGCCTTTTGTTTCGTCATTTATATTAATATTTCATAAACGTTGAATCTATGTATACATAAGTTTATCTTATTCCATTGAAAGAAACCCCAAATATTACGCAGATATTCGTGTCTAAGTATCATAACGATCCGTCCATGTAACCCAACACATTTAATAGAAGTAACTAGCTATAACATCTACCTATTCTATACATTATGAATAGTAACATCACTGAGATGTATAAAACAAAGAGGTATAGATTTGATATTTATAGAGAACATAAAAATATGGATTTCTCAGACAATTTTATTAACTCGCTTTTGATAGACGGGAGCTTTCCTTTTGTTTTTGGCTTCAAAGGTAAAAGGTCGTAAACTTGACGTGTTAATTTTTTTTAAATTAAGTATGTAAGTAGATACCTACAAAATGATTAGAAAAACAAAACCCAACCGATATTTTTTCACGATCCCGCCAAAACCTGCAAAACAAACATTACTTCAGGAACGAAGTTTAATTATTCAAAGTTTTTGCTAAGGAAAATAATCAGCTGTAATGTTCGTTTTATAAACACGAGTCGTGATCGCAATAAAACAACTAGTTCTTATAACCACTTGAAAAGCAATTTTAGCTTTTGAGTTTACTTAAATATTAAATCTTAATCTACTATTGAATCTATTAGTGTCATTCTAGTTTTTTTAAATTTCAGATTCATTTTTTATTGTTTCTCTCGACCGATATTAATTTAAAAATGATTGTTTCATTTATAATCGACTAAAATAGTATTAACTACGGTATAATAGTTTTAACGAAATCACTGCGCGGCGCCAAAACGACGCAGTTTTCACGCCAAGCGCGATTCACTTTTAGGCCATGCCTTTTTTCAGTTCGTTCAGCGTAATTGGTTAACCTAGATAAAAAGGTATAGATGTTCTCTTTACCCCACTGTAATGTGCTGTAATTTAAATATCTTTAGTTGAGTGTAATCGCATCATTAGTAGCAACGAGGGTAGTTTACGAAAGATCCGCTATCGTTAGTAAACGGTTAACGAGATGTCGTTAGATTTGATTTCGTTATCTTTTCACTTTAAAATTTTAACTTGATAGAGTTTCTAATAGAAACCTATAAGTTTGGACAAATTATAATTTTGTATCGTTTTAAAATTACTCGTTTTAGTATCGGGTGACCAAAAGGCTAGTTCTTACCATGGACAGCGGATAAGCATCGCCATCCTACGAGTTAACGCAGCTATTAGGCACACTTTCTAGGGACCCGCCCCATTTACTATTATTAATTGACTTCAAAAAAGGGAGGAGGTTCTCAATTCGGTTGTATGTTTATTTTTATGGATGTCCGCGCATATCTTCTTTGTTTATCAACCGATTTTGATGAATCTTTTTCTGTTGTATTAAATTTAATTATAGGTACCTAGTTTATTTAACTTTATGTTTTTTCCTACCAGAATCAAAAAACTCCTTCGCTTTTTATAATTTTATACTAGCTGCGCCCCGCGGTTTCACCCGCGTAACTCCCGATCCCGTGGGAATATCGGGATAAAAAGTAGCCTATAGCCTTCCTCGATAAATGGACTATCCAACACAAAAATATTTTTTTAATTCGAACCAGTAGTTCCTGAGATTAGCGCGTTCAAACAAACAAACAAACAAACTCTTCAGCTTTATAATATTAGTATAGATTAATGAAGTCCTGAAGACCGGTGTTGATTTATGGTCGAAATGAATAACTTATCTATCAGCTACCAAGGATTCAAATTTCACCGAAGTTATTCAATGAAACTTAATATAAAAAGTTATTTACGATACAAATTTTTTTTGTTAAAATAAATTATAGGTCAGCGTTTGACCACTATTTACGTGACGATGCGGATGCGGTAAAATGTAACACGAATTCCTAGAGCTCAAAAACCTCCAAATAAACTGGAGCCTTCGAGGGACGCAAGTGAATGTAGGAAGACGTTAGTGGTGCAAAATCTTTTCGGACCCGTCCTCCATTTGTGGCTGCATCGGCAAAGAAAGGTGTCGTCATTAACATTTGGTTTCCAGAGTGCTTGCAAAGATCAAATTAACCCCCTACTCTCGTGACCGATTTGAAAGGTTTTAAACTTAGGTTTTTTTCAATTAGACACAGTTTGTTTCTTTTTCTCATCTATAAGTACTGTAGAGCGTGGTAATTGTTTTTTAAAGATTATACTAAAAATGTATCTAAATAAAGCTGTCGAAGACATCTCATAAAATATTACCATGGAATCGTGGAACAGAAATCTGGCGCACTTCCAAATAACCTATGCCCAGTCAAAGTTGGGGTCATTCTGCGACCTTGTGTGACCTCAATGACCTTGTGTGACCTTCGAATTTCCAAATATACTGGATCGATGTTAACAACTTAAATTGGATGTTCGACTGTTTCAATACATTGCGTGTTCTGTTAGGTTTAGTTAGAAGTTTCGAAGGAAATTAACTTTGTATCGGTGTCGACGACAATAATTAATAATTCAGTTGGAAGAATTTAGAGGTTATAGTCATTTTATTGATGTATCGTTTTCTATGTCGCATGGGTAGGTAGTAAAGACCAAAGGCCGTAGTTCGGGAACCATAATTGATGTGTCGTAAGTGTTCCATGGTAAAATATTAAGGTATATGGATAATAGTGAAAAAAAAACTCACAAACGATCGATAAACATAGTCCGTGAATTCAATTTTGATATAGGAGCAGAGTCCCGACTTTCTCACTTTGCCGACTTTTGCAAAATTCAATACAGGTAATAAGCGCAGTGCCAACTTAAGGAAATTTCTATGCAATTAATCGCTTATCGACTTTTTATAAATTTTCGTTATAATGAGTACTTTGTCTACTAACCCTTTCCCAAGTAAACTATGCTGCATCTCTTAACCTGTCCCTTCAGCCCTTATAGCTGTACGTTGGCTTATCGAAGCTTATATCAACGTTAACGACCTGGCAGCATACTGTACTTGTAGTGGGCAGATCTGACCCTAATAATTTCCCCTTGAATTGGTGCTATCGATTCAAAGAAGAAGAATCCGGGATCTTATGCAGGTAGAGACGCCGGTAGCTGATAAAGTTGCAGCGACTGTATGGGAGGGAGAAAAGCACGCTCTTCATTGGCCACTTCTTTTTACAACTTTGACCTAAACATTGGAGGGCCAAAAACCATTGGAGAGGACCATTGGAGAAGCCAATGCTGCTGCAGTTGTAGTGGCTAACTATTGGGCAGGAAAAAATTTACTGGGTGAATGTTACTAACTCGAAAAGTAGAAGAAGAAGTTAGGGTTTGACCACTATAACACGTGCCTAATAGAAGGTGAAGAGGCTACAGCTAAGCGACGCTCGCTGAACGTTCACAGTCGTGCGGGTTAAACGACGCCCTGCGCGGTTATTACTTCGATGGGTGGCCAATTAGTAGTGTGGCAAAAATGTGTTTTCGTGAGCCCTCCGTGCTTCGGAAGGTACAGTCACATTACCAATTAGCTGAACCCCACGTGACCCAGAGCTCACTCTCAAATCTGTAAAAAATATAGTATTTACCTATTTTGTTATTTTTTTTACATTGTATTTTGTATTGTATAGTATATTGTTTAATAAAAACAGAATCAGGTAACATTACTTTACAACCTTACAGATTCGCGAGTAAGGTCTAGGTCGCGTGGGGTTCAGCTAATTGGTAATGTGACTGTACATTAGGCCTTTGGTCCAGGTTGCTACCTCTAGTAGCAGTCGTTAGGTTAAGTTAAAAGCCTTAGGGCGATCTGAAAATTCTAACAATAGGTGTGCCACACCACTGTACGAGAAGAAGAAGAAACAGGTGACAATGTGGTTTATATGCATCACGCTCTCCTAGAAGATACCTATTAACTCGCGACTTGAAGCCCCCCACATTGTAATGACCATTATTCAACAAGACTTATACCTAGTTACAGGAATAGATGTTGGCGGTTTTTGCTCTTGGGTTTGGCGTTGGGCGTAATTTACGATTATAGTCGGGGCGGGTTTAAAAAATGGATGCGGTGTTTTTTTATATTCTAAGCGTTCCTTTTGCTTGTTGATAAAATTGCACGATTTTAACAAGACTACGTCGTAAACTATTGTTGGGATTGTCATAATTTTCTCCTTCCATGCCACTATATCTTTACCAATGACATATTCTTAACCGATTTAAAAAAAGGAGGTGGTTCTCCATTCTTCGCGTACATATTATAAAGCTACTGCTGTTAATAATCTGCCACCATAAAAATAAATATTTCATAAAAATATGGAAAACTACTTAGAAACAGGATTTGCTTCATTGTTAATCTAAAACACAATTAATTTCATTCAATGACGACCGAGTTGGCACAATGGTCACCAAGCCGAACTGCCAAACAGAAGGTTGCGCGTTCGATTCACGCCTCAGACAAGTATTTATTCTTAGATATTAGCACTCATAACACAAGTCTAGTTACTTAGCTTGGGTCTGGATGGTGGAATATCCTGCAATATTTATTTATTTTCTTGTTATTTTGTCACTAAGAGCAAGGTTTTAAAAACACCTTTTAGTTGCCAAACCAATATCTGTACAGATAATACAAATATTGGTTTCACGGTGAAAATTGAACCCACAACTTTACGCGTCACACACGTTCACCCACTACACCACAAATGTCTTTAAACTCATCCAAAACTTCCATCGTTCACAACGACGCAGTGACGCAAGAACCTCAATAGGTATTTAAGCAAACAAAAGCCTAAGTTTTAATGACCGGAGGCTCTATGTAATTCCTATGAATGGGCCTTTACAAGAGCTCCTTAGTATTTCGAGAGGCTTTGACCGGATAAAACCTCTTCGGACTCTTAAAGCTATGAAAATAAAAAAAGTATTAGTAATTGTCATTAAGTTGGACTGAAGAGATGTTTAATTCTAATTTTTATTAGAACTTATGCACTTATCGGAAATGGAGGTCATGGCATTGTTCCGTGACTCTTCTATCTACACTAATAAGAGGTTTTTTTTTGTTTCTAACGAATAGGTTCCGAAACTACTGAACTGATTTTGATAAAACTTGGTATGAGCATACATTGATTCGTTGGGAGTAACATTGGTAACATAGAAAACCTGTTTTTTGGTATAGTTTCCCTGTTTTTACGAAATATTCAGTTTTTAAATATGGTGACAGGTTGCCCTTATTATACCTACATCTTAAAACATTGATTATACTTATTCTCAAAAGGTCTTTTTGAAGTGGCTTTTCTTGCCTGAAGTCTCGAAAAAAAAATTAATAATACCTAAATATAAATATTTTGGGACATTTCACACAGTATCATCTAACTCCAAGCTAAAAAAAAAACTAGATTTAGTGGCTAAACAATGTATAGAATACCTATACTTAACACTTTTCTTCTGTAAATATTCGGTTCGATTCCGGCTTCAAAAAAATAATTTATGTACAGATATTAATTTGTTTTTGGCCTGGGTATAGGTATGTCTAGCTACAATTGGTACAAGCCTAGTTACTTAGCTTGGGGCTAGATAGCACTGTGTAAAATGTCCTGCAAAATTTTATTCTGCGTCGCTAGTCTTCATTAGCTGATGGATGAGCTATCAGCCGATTTCAAATCGGTAGTTTGTCTCGCTCCAAAACTCCGAAGTTGTCAGCTAGGTCATCCATGAATATTCAAAAGGTATCAGTTTAAAATAAACTACCTATCGATTCCAAAGACAAGCAAGGCCATACCATTGTGCAACCTTCATAGTTCTTTCATAAATAATGATGTGCACACATGTGCAGTTAATTAGGATCGCATAAAAAATGGTAACGAGTAAAAAAAAAAAGTAAATTAATGTTATAGCAAAAGATTTTTATAATTTTTTATTTACCTACACGGAAAATAATATAATTTAGATTTTTTATGCAAGAAAATTAGTTTGGCCTTTGCCTTGCTCTAGCCTATTTGCCTAGTCTATTAAGGCACAGGGCACCTTGAAGCATGGTGTCGAGGAGTAGCGACCCTGAGGTTTCTATAGTGCTTAATGGGGAAGCCACTGTAACTCATGTCCGTCTAGCCTTAGTTGGTCGGAGTGAACACTGACGAGGACGCGGTCTCCCACCTCTGGCTTGCCTTCATCAAACGTCCAGATTGGAATCGCGAGAGTAGAAATACTCGAAGGATGGATGCCAAACGATAGTGATGAAAGGACTCGCTTGCTTGAACTACCACTACCAACTTTTTGGTTTTTTTTTTCAAACAAAAAAAAAGAAAATATTGTAACACAGAGGGTAGAGACTATGCCTCTATGATACAATATTTTCATTTTTTTTGCGTTATGATAATTACTAACCACTGCGCAGGAGTGTGTCTTGTTAATCTTCTAGAAAAGTGCGCTATATCTTAGACCGCATTGTCACTTACCATCTGTTAAAATCTGACCTATATACTAAAAAAAACTTTTTTATTGACCCCGACGCAAAAAGAGGGGTGTTATAAGTTTGACTTGTCTAAGTGTGTGACTGTCTGTGGCATCGTAGTTCCCGAACGGATGAACCGATTTCGATTTTTTTTGTCTGATAAGCGAATTAGTCGGAAGTGTTCTTATGCTATGTTTGATCAAAATCAGTCTATTAAAAAGTTATACCTATGCTAATCCTTAACAGTCGGGGTTTATTTAATTGTGATAAATAATTTTATTGGTAACATACATTAAAAATATCAATTCGTTATATTATCATGTTCTAGTCAATTAACAACCAAATATTTTATTGTCCAATTATGCCAACTGCTTCAGTTTCCGACACTAATTAATTGGTAGCAAGTGTAAGTACAATAGAGTGATAGTAATTAGGTTCTGTGAACTAAATTGGATGTACCCACTTGTGAGAGTCGATGTTGAAGTCAGTCCTTGAGGAGTTAAGGTCTTGACTCTGGACCTTAGATTTTGTCTTATTAAGGATGAACAAGAAGGAAAAATAAATTAGAAAATAAGATAAATGTTAGCAACATTTCATTTTAATTTATCCCTTCCCTACTAATCCCTTTTTACTAATTGAAGATGTGAGCGACTGTACCTCTGAACTTTGATTTTTTGACAAATTACTTCGAAAAATGACAGACCCTATTTCGACAAACCGTACTTTGACATGCACTTGTTCGACAGATAATTATTTCGACGAAGCAAGCGAAGCGTCTGTGCTTTAATAAAGAAAAATGTTTATTTAGAAAAATAGAAAGGCTGACAACACTTTCCTTTGTCAGTATGTATGTGTGTTTATTGGTACTCTTTTACACGTCGTATTTTACAACCTATCTCGACGTTTGATATTTTAAAGTCTGGAGGAAAAAATATTAATGCTTTTTATAGATTTTTTTGCTGTCGTAGATTTCTAATTGGGGTACTTCTCCCAAAGAGTAAAAGTAAGTACAAACTAAGCAACAAAGTACGAGTTAAGGTATATTATACACTAGTAGCGCTCCGCAGTTTCACCCGCGTAACTCCCGATTTCGTGGGAATATCGGGATAAAAAGTAGCCTATGTTATTGCCAATGAATCAATGTATCTTCATACCACGTTTAATGAAAACGTGGTTTAGTAGCTTATGCTTATTACTTAATTCGTTACAAACAAAAAAATCTTTCCTTAGATCTTAGATTTAGTAGCTTATGCTTATTACTTAATTCGTTACAAACAAAAAAATCTTTCCTAGATAAAATCTTTCCTAAAAAAAACACCCAGACCCGAAACTATTTACTTCCCATACAATTTTTTTCGTAAAAATAAACTATTTGACAACAAGAACTTTTTGATAGAGCGGAAATCAAACCCGTCGAGTGTTCACCTGCCATACCAGAGGGGTTGTTATAATTAAGAGATTAAACCCATATCTGTGCTATCAATTCAGTGCTTACCCACTAATTTAATTAAGGCAGATATCAAATATTACCGAGTTTAATAAGTATTTGATTTATTTTCACACTAGTTGGTTCCCGTGGTTTCACCCACGTAAGTCCTGATCTCGCGGGAATAATATTTTTTGATAAATAGTATGCCATGTCCATCTCCATATAATGCTCCTTTCTTCTTCTCGTCTATTTGTGTGGCTCACCTATTGTTAGAGTTTTCAGATCACCTTAAGGCCTCTAACTTGACCTAACGACTGCTACTAGAGGTAGCAACCAGGACCAACGGCTTAACGTGCCTTCCGAAGCACGGAGGGGCTCACGAAAACACATTTGTGCCACACTACTAATTGGTCAACCATCAAAGTAATGACCGCGCCAGGCGTCGCTTAACCCACACGACCGTTAACGATCAGCAAGCGTCTGTCGCTTAGCTATGAGCCTTCTATCTTAACTACCACTATGCCGGTATTCATCAACATCGGTCCAGTCGTCGTTTGATCATGAATAGGGAACAAATATACAAACTTTCGGATTTATTATATTAGATACTAGCGACCCGCCCCGGCTTCGCACGGCTATATTATGCATGTATTATACATATAAACCTTCCTCTTGAATCACTCTATCTATTTAAAAAAACCGCATCAAAATCCGTTGCGTAGTTTTAAAGATTTAAGCATACATAGGGAATAGGGACATAGTGACAGAGAAAGCGACTTTGTTTTATACTATGTAGTGACAGTGATAGTGACTAGCTGTTAGCTGCGTTTTCGTACGTGTGGTAGTTTTGTTTTATACACTTAGACCTTCTTCTTGAATCACTCTAAGATCTAATCATACATAGGGACAGACAGACATCCTAACTTAGTTTTATAGACGTTTTGATGTGCTTTTATGCAAATTGTGTGATTCCAAATTAATAAAGCATTTTAAATTTTCGTCATTCGCTACTGTGCTACTAATAATATTATTTTGCAAGACCCCACTCTCTAACCGAAATTAAAGATGGTTTTAGGTCAAAAATGTGTAATACTTGTTGTGTACGATTACGTGGAGTTTATTTCCAACTTTGATTCATTTCCTATTCCTTTAACGTCCTCGCATAAAATGGTTCGAATTCCGTATTCTATCCAGTCTTTGAGGTATAGAAGATAATTTATTATAATAGGTGATCCGAATTGATTGCTTTTCACTAGTTTTCCAGTTGTTGATTCGGGTTATTAATTGGTGATACTAAACGTCAGATATTATGCATTTGCATTTACGATTTTTTAAACTTTTTAGTCTGTAGTTGATAAAAAGGAGAGTTATATAGGGTTTTTGGAAATTATACTAGCAAGCCATTGAGGGCCCTTCTGTGCGCCTTAACAAACAACTTTTGTTCTACGACTTTTGGAAATTCGAACACTTTTTTGAAAATTTTGAGGTTAGGTTTACCTGAAAATCAGTTGTTCCTTACACAGAGAGGTTAGTAACCCAATAACCCTGTATATTATGTAGGCCGTTTAAATTATTTTACTGAATAGGTATTATTTAGTATTCATTTATTTTTCTTAAATTTAGATTTTTATAAAAAACAAAACTGAATGTAAAATATAAATATAGATATCATTATAAAAACTTATAAAACAATTCTATCTAAGCTAAAAACCTACTACCTAAATAAAATTGAATTTACAACTTCATACATTTTATTTTGTTGCCATACTGTTGCATTTTTTTTACAAATGATAGGTCAGGGTTTGACCACTATCACACCTGCCTGCGGTCTAAGATGTAGCACGCACCCCTAGAAGATACCTATTCACTCGCGACTTACAGACTCCCCAAAATTGTACACGTCAGGAAAGACAGACGCAGGCAACTGATTTTATTCCCTTGCTGTACGAATAAAGCTATTATTGACCAGTAGTTTCAGAGCCTATTCAAATCGAACAAACATACAGACAATCAAATCTTTCCTCTTTATTATATTAATGTAGATAAAGAATTTAATCAACTTGTTATCTTAGTGAGCGGTGTTCGCCTAATGACAGATACCTGGACTTTCATTTCGCGGGATTGTATTTGGTTTTATACCAATGTATTTTTCTTGAATTTATGTGCGCTATATAACATGTAATAGTACATTACGATACAAGTATGGTAAATTGATCATTGCATAGAGGCAGTTTATGACGTGCGAGCGGAATGCGAGCGTGTTAAAAAGCCGAGATGCAATGATCAATAATCCACACGCCTATCGGGCGACGTTTTTTATTACAGTTGCGATTAAAAGTGAAGACTTGTTAAAATAATAAAAAATTAACAAAATATTTGTGTTTAAGGCGGAAATCATTTTTTTTTTTAATTGCATAAAAACTCCGCATGTGGTTTTTTTGCGGAGCGTTATTTGCTTTCTGTGGACAGGCAGCCTTACGGTGATGGAAAACATCGTGATGGAACAAACGGCTTAGTTGACTCTAGGCGTATTGACGAGTTCTTCTTTCTAGACACGGTTGATTAATAGGTCCTGGACAAGTTTAATCCATCTGATACATCTTTCAGGCACTACAGTATCTTGAATAGCGGGATTAAAGTTGCTAGAGTTCTAAAATCTACAGATTAGATGTAAAATCCAATAATATTTGATTTCGATGTGATTAATATAAAGGACCAGCTATTTTAACCAAAATCTGAGTGTAGGTTACGTAAATATAAAGGCACTTATTATCAGAACATATTTTAATCATATAAATTACATACCCATCGGAATTCTTTTACCACAACGCTTAATCCACTCACTAAAAGGTATTAACCTAATTAACTCAAATAAATGGTACGACCATGAAAAGGTTCAGGCATCATGAAGCTACTGCGACAGAATGAACCACGTTCCGTCATTTTATTCCTATTTATAGACATAAAACAGTAGTCAAGATGGCGGCGCCCTGACGTACACATCAAATGAAGCACTGTATTGTTGATTTCCTTCAGTCGTTTTCGTTTTGTCACTGACATTAAGTATTTTTGTCTATACTTTTACACTAATATTCTTAAAGAGGAAGGATTTTTTTGTAACGAATAGGTTTTGAAACTACTGGATCAATTTTGATGAAACTTTGTACAAAGATACATTATTTCTTTGGAAGTAACATATAAAGTATTTTTATCCCGAATAACGACGGATAGGATGAAAATCAGTTAAGTGGTAGTTAAGGAGAGAAAGACAGAAGATACGTTTGATGCCAAAATTGCCTGCATTCACAAAAAAGATGACGTCATTGTCACGTTCCCATTGTGTGACGTCATTGTCATGTTCCTGATGTGTGTCGTCATTGTCACGTTCCGGTGACATCAACAATTCGGGAGTTACGCGGGTATAAACGCGGAGCGCTGCTGGTCCTTAATAAAGGTATATTTTGAATTACAAGTAATAGAACGGGCTTTGATATTTGAAGGTATTTTACCTAGATATTGACGTTGGCTTGGTAACCAATTAGTGGTTAACGACTGTCTGAATGTTATTAGAGAATCATTATAGTCGGAAATCCCTTTAAGAACGACCTTCCTCGAGCTATTTAGTTGATGAAAGCATTTTGCCAATAAATATTGCAAATGGGTTGTGTAAAAAAATTCAGCCTAGAATATGAATAATTAACAATTTAATTTTTTATTTGTTTTTTAAACATTTCACTGGTTTGTTTAGAGACAAATTCCATAGCAATAGAAATTATGAAGCCTAAAGAATATGTAAATGTTAGTTTAACTATTCTTTCCCGTCACAACTCGTAGATAAATCCCATGGGTTTGACGACACAGTTGGCACAATTGTCACCATGCCGAACCGCCAAACACAGGGTTGTGGGTTCGATTCCCGCCTCAGACAAGTATTTATGCTTAGATATTTGTCTGTGGTCTAGTTGTTTCTCTGTATTAAAAGTATATATTTACAAAAGAAAAGTATATCCGTTGTCTAGCACCCATAACACAAATCTAGTTACTTAGCTTGGGGCTAGATGGCGATGATTATTTATTATTAATCGATATTAGTCATTCGCACTGGTCTGGTCAATTAATTTAAGTTAAGTTAAAATATAGATTATGTATTTCATTAGTACAGAATTTGTTTATTGACTAAATCAGTGAAAAGTCTAAAAACAAAACATAATTAAAATAAATTAATCATTTTGGAATGAAAAATTTTTAAGCAACCCATTTGCAACATATTTATTGACCTATTTAATTCGATATAAAACACTTTTCATTCATTAAACAGCCCGATGAAGGTCATTTTAAAAGGGATCCCGTACTATTAGTTAAGTTAAAGTTATTATTTGGAAAATTAATGAAGGTTTCTGTGGTTACATAGATATACAAGTATATTTGAATATTTCCATTGTAGTTGCTGAAGTAGAGGTATAATCTGCACCAATTAAAAGGAGTAAAATGACATTTCAAACTTATAAGAAAGTACTTATCAATACATACTTACATGGTTTCACGAGGTTTGTGCATGTAGCAATTTAAACCGACTTCAAAAAAAGAAGGTTTCGTCGCGTATATTTATCTCAAGATTTAAGGAGCGTCGCAAGTGTTTTTCAATAGCCATATGTCAAGAAATCTTAAATTGTTTTATCTTTGCATCAAATCGTTATTTCATCAATCACTTGTATAACTGCCATCTTCTTTTTCGCTGCAGTATTTGACTCTTTTATTAACTTCGGCTTGGAGTGTTTTGTGTAGTTAACGAGAAAATGTAAAATATGTCATTAGTTTGCGATTTTTATTAATTACCGAAGGTCCGATCTTTCTCACTGTTTAAATCTTCCCTGGACTACGACAAACACTTCAAAACTGAAATAACCTAAATCGGACCAGCCGTTCTCGAATTTTAAAGAGACAAGCGAACAGCAATTGATTTTTTTAAATATATAGATTAACAAATAACATGAATGGCCGCCATTATGTGGATTGCGGCATTGTAAGTAGGTATTCCATTTAGTTTTAATCCTTGCTTGATTATTGTAATGTGAATGTTTATTTGACAAAAAATAAATAAATTGGAAAGTCACATCAAAAACACTCAAAAAAGAAACAATAGGTTCTCAGAAATAAAAGTAAAGAAATATCGAAAACAATGGACAAAAATACTGCTACGAAAGCAGTTATTGCTAACAAAAATAGATTTACCGCCAGTTATTGTGAATGATGTTTAAGGCACGCGGCGAAAGTTGCACGCGAAGAGTATTGTCAGTATAAGTTTAGGGAAAGTTAAGTAGGTCTCTGCTATTATTAGAAGACTTTTTTACGCAACGAAAGAACAGCTGTTATGTCAATGTTTTTTTTCTGAACGAAATTCCTTATCAGTTATCATTTGTACACAGATCACATAGAAACGTCTTAAAAACGAAGTTAGGATGTGTGCCTTCGGAACGCGCCCACCAATGAGAAGAAGACACAAGAAACTCGTGGGGTTTTTTTTCATGTGATCACGCTCACTTAGGTCAATATTACAAATATTTGAAAGTATTATTTGAAATGGAGCAACTAAAGTCACGTCACGTCCATGGGTTCTTATCATTAAGGTAAGACGAAGTATCATACATAGTACGCCTTACTGCACAATTTATGCTTTATAAAAGTTTAGAACCTGTTAATGGACATGTCATAATATACATCTTTAAGTAATTTATTATAATAGACCACACAATGTACTATTAAACGACCTGTTTATTTTCCGGAGCCTACTACCGGGCACGGTCAGTTCATACTTATTTCTTAAGTTGAAATTATGAATATGGCTATTTTTACGAAAAATATCAGGATTTTTGTGAACGTAGAGCAAGTTTTCGTAGATATATTGTGAATAGAGCTAAAAGATTATATATATCTCTTTAAATTTTTCTCTTAGTGATTTCCTGGGGGGATACTTTTTCTAAGTCCCCTAGACTCATTTTAGCACCCAGGCCCCTAAAAGAGATTAGTTATCAGTAACTGGTAAAAGAAAAGCACCCAGTTCCTTAAAGTCGACACCATTCACATTATTATTTCGGTTTACCAAAGTAAGTCACTACATAGTATAAAACAAAGTCGCTTTCTCTGTCCCTATTTCCCTTTGTACGCTTAAATCTTTAAAACTACGCAACGGATTTTGATGCGGTTTTTTTGAATAGATAGAGTGATTCAAGAGGAAGGTTTATATGTATAATACATGCATAATATAGCCGTGCGAAGCCGGAGCGGGTCGCTAGTACTTATATAAATGGAACATTAATTAAAAAGAAAGAAATAAAGCAATGTTAATAATCTAAATAAGTCTCCCTAGGTAAGGTACCCAAAAGGCTGGCTGCATTGCCTCTTTGGATGGCAATGCCGATCCGTTGGCCAAAGTAGCAGCCAGCCCTTTGGTCACCTGAAGCTAATACTAATAATTTTGAAATATTTTTGTAGAAATCTAAAGCTTCTGGTCCCCACGGGCCCAGGGTCTCCGTGGCAAAAGGCAGAAACATGTAGCCATCACCAATGGATACATATTTCCGTCGCTTTACCACCTCTGCCGCCGTCGCCAACAAAGTTGATTTATAATTGATTGGAAAAGCCTTCATAGCGATCGATATCAATTGAAAAGTAGCATGATATCGAAGTTGTTCCATCCTTCAGTTGGAAGGCCAACCAGCCCCGGCCAAGGGCAGGGGTAGCGTGCAGTGTAATTTTCAAGCCATGGCCGAGATTTTTTATTCATCGATGCATGTTCACGGAAGTTTACTTATAAAGAAATAACTGTTTGATTGAAGTTAAGAAAGCAACTTTTTGTTTTTGATTGATGGAGTTTTTGACGTGTCAACGTCTAATCACAAAAAGATGACGTCATTGTCACGTTCCCATTGTGTGATCTCATTGTTACATTCTCGATGTGTGTCGTCATTGTCACGTTCCGGTGACGTCATGTCAACAATGACGTCACACAGCACGCAGCAATGTATCTCGTGTTTGTTTTATTATTATTCTCCAATATTCATTTATTTTTCTTAAATTTAAATTTTTATAAAAACAATCTGATTACGTCATCTAGCCCCAAGTTATGCATTTAGGCTTGTGTTATGGTAGCCAGATAACGGCTAGAATACTTAAAAGTAGGGACATAGGTATTTTTACGACGTTTTAATGTGAATTCATGCGAAATGATTCCAAATGAATTAATCACTTTTGACTAGGGATGTACTTTTCTTTTGTAAATATACAAACAGTAACAAATACCATGTCCATAATATTTGTTTGAGGTGGGAATTGAATCCACAACCTTATGCGTCGCAGGCGGGTGTTGACTTGCGCGCTTCGTTGTCGAATTAGTAAAACTTTGTTTCAATCACAACATAGTATAAAATAAAGTCACTTTTCGCCGTCCCTATGTCCCTTTGTATGCTTAGATCTTTAAAACTACGAAACGGATTTTAATGCGGTTTTTTTAATAGATAGAGCGATTAACGAGGAAGGTTTTTAGATATAATAAATGCATAATACAGCCGTGCGAAGCCGGGGCGGGTCGCTAGTATAAAATAAATTCACTTTTCGCCGTCCCTATGTCCCTTTGACTTCCGCAAAGCATTTGACACCGTCATTTGGAAACACCTCTGGAAAGTTCTTTTGGAAATGAGAGTTCCGGATCATCTTGTGCTCCTAGTCAAGAGACTGTATATTAGTACTTTATTTCACAGAACGGCACGAAGTATACTTCAACACTAGGCGCGTCCATGTGGGTACGCAGGTCCCATGGTTGGCCTGCGCATCCAAGGCGCTAATATTTCTTAACAAATCTTGGTGCAGCACGTGTAGATGGTTATATTGGGGCAACAGCATCCGCCACAGCACCCGCCGCAGCATCCGCCACAGCATCCACCACAAGGTCCGCAACACATTTTGAATGAAGAGAATGAGTACAGGTGGACCTAAAAAAGAAAAAATTGAGGTGGTTATTTTTTTAAATGATTTTCGAAAATATTTTAAGTATTTTTTTAATGCGTTTTATTGTAGTGCATATCGCAAATGATTTCAGTGTACTCAAATGGATGGCACAGCAGCAGTACGAGTGGATGATGTTCTCTCCGATAATTTTAAAACCGAATCTGGCGTTAGACAGGGTTGTATATTATCACCACTGCTATTTAACACTTACACGGAATATGTTATGCGGATTGTCTTAGAGGGATGGGATAAAGGTATATCAGTGGGGGGTCGAGTGATAAATAACTTAAGATACGCTGATGATACTACGCTTCTTGCTCAAACAAAAAGTGATTTAGAAGATCTTCTGATTCGTCTCGAAACGACAAGTCTCCAATTTGGACTCGCGCTTAACCGAGATAAGACGAAAGTGATGATTGTAGATCGGGCTGGACATGAAAGTAATGGAATATTAAATGTAGCCAATTGTGAAGTAGTACAAAGCTACATATACCTCGGTTCTACAATTTCAAACGCAGGAGGGTGCGGAGATGAAATCAGACGGCGATGTGCTATCACAAGGTCGGCAGTTGAGCGACTGGGGAAGATTTGGAAGGATAAGCGCATAACCAAAAATACGAAGGTTCGACTAATGAAGTGCTTGGTCTTTCCGATCTTTCTTTATGAATCCGAGACTTGATCACTCACATTACAAGACCGCAGAAAAATCGATGCGCTTGAGATGTGGTGTTGGAGACGGCTTCTGAAAATACCGTGGACAGCCTTCCGCACCAATAACTCCATCCTCAAAGAACTTCAAATACAAGAAAGAATTTCGTCAACTGTGCAGATACGAATATTGAAGTTCTTTGGACACATCTCCAGGAACGAGCAATCGATGGAGAGACTCATCGTTCAAGGCCAAGTGGAGGGGAAGAGATCCCATGGGCGCTCACCAACACGATGGACTGACCTTATTAAGCAGGCTACACAAACATCCCTGGTACAATGTGCTCGCAATGCCACTAATCGCCACAATTGGAGATGCATTGCAAAGAAAGCTGCGGCCCTGGGTAGGAAGGAGGGTGATGATACCCGTGCATCATCGACATGATCACGACCACTCTGTCAAGAGTGCCCGACTGAGAAGAAGAATGTCCCTTTGTATGCTTAGCGGTTTTTATTTTAATAAATAGAGCGATTAACGAGGAAAGTTTTTAGATATAATACATGCATAATACAGCCGGGCGGGTCGCTAGTAATAAATAAAAAAAAATGTGAACAAACATATCAAGCTTCAAAAACCACAAGTAAAATCAAGTAAAGTCACTTAATGAAGCACTCAGTCTTTATTAAAAAATCCTCAAAAACAACCTTTTCTCGGTTTATTTGAAGAATGGTGGTAACATTTTTAGAATTTCATATTTTTCCTCAACCAATGATGTAAAACACGGTCTCTGTGAATTATGAAAATTGTATTAAATTTACGAACCTTTTTCACACCTAAATGTTACCAAATGGAAATTGAAATTGTATTTATTTTATATTTAATGTTAATTATAAATCTATCAGTCATTTTCTTAAAATAATATTAGTCTGAGATTATTTTTATAGTACCTACCATCCTACTTACTTATTTTAAAGGTCAATACAAATTACCTATCTATACTTAATATTATAAAGCTGAAGAGTTTGTTTGTTTGTTTGTTTGTTTGTTTTAACGCGCTAATCTCAGGAACTGCTGGTTCGAATTGAAAAAATCTTTTTGTGTTGGATAGTCCATTTATCGAGGAAGGTTATAGGCTACTTTTTATCCCGATATTCCCACGGGATCGGGAGTTAAGCGGGTGAAACCGCGGAGCGCAGCTAGTACAGAATATTAAGGTTAACGAAATCTTTATTTACCCAAAAAGAACAGAGTTCACTTAAATTGAGCTTAAATCTATGTTGCTTATATTTAAGTACATATATTATGAAATCCAGTTAGTCTGGCGGACTTAGTGAAAAGGTACATTGTTGGCGTCATTATGGCATAGAATATACATATTGTTTTAATTTATTTATAAATAATCTTAAGGTCTTAATTAAAATACACCTTCACACATAATACTTCTACTACCATACCTTGTTCTAGCAGTTCTTACTTTAATTTTATTTGTATTTCTTAAAGTCTTGTATTTCTATATTAAAGTTTAAACGCGATATTTTCTTATTATTTGTTTTGTTTTTTATTTCGTCACCTCAAACTATAGTTTCGTAAAAAAGATGCTTGTAACAACATCGAGATATCCAGTTAGAAATATAATAAATAAAATTCTCGTGTCACAATGTAAGTTACCATAGTCCTCCAAAACGGCTTGATCGATTTTTATGAAATTTCATATACATATTCAGTAGGTCTGAGAATCGGCTACTACTTATTTTTTATTTTGTTTCCTTTAGTTTTTTTTGTAAATGGCAAAACAACTTTTGGACGGCACAAAATGTTAAAATGGTGTTTTTTTTAAGAAAAAAGTATTCTACTAAAACTGTTGTATACTTCTTTTTTAGTTCTATTTATTAACTTGGGGCTAGATAGTGCTTTTTTAATTTGCCTCCTTTGATGCGAGCTGAAAAGGCTATAATATCAACAAATACCTTATAAGTGTAAATATTTATGTTAAATTGTGGTGTAGGTATATAAATAGGAGAATAATTATAGATAGACTATTAAAACAGAGTTTTAAAAAAAAGCTCTTTAGAATTTTCACAAAAATCTCTCTTCAATCCGAAGTTAAAAAGTTTTATTCAGCGTTTTTTTATTCCAACCCAACAGGGGATTTTGTGAAAAGCCACAACGTTTTTACTGTAAGCAAACACGGTGCTTTCAATTCTTTGACCAAAAATTGAAAAGTTGTATTGTTTTATTTCACGTTTTTTAATACGAACACGTCTGTTTCACTTGACTTTTATTATTGTAAAAGTGATTTATTAAACCAATTACACAACCCTGATTTAACTGTTTGACGACATTTCAATGTAATTTCATGCACTTTTGCGAATAAATAAACTAGTGAAGCAAAACCAGGAAGATGAAAGTGTTACAGGATCCACCCAATGGTGGATCAAAATAAACTTAAGCGTGCTATTCAATCCACTGGTAAATCGAGTTGGTGGATTCTAATGGACAGGGAAAAAAATACTCAGGACAACTTGTAAACGACTGAACAGATTTTTATGAAACTTTGCTCTCTAAAGAATACTCTCTTAGCTGCTTGCAGCTTGGAAAAAATAAAACTTGGATTTAGGAGCTATGATAAGGATATTTTATTTCGTCTTAAATCACTACATAGTATAAAATAAAGTCACTTTTCGCCGTCCCTAAGTCCCTATGTATGCTTAGATCTTTAAAACTACGCAACGGATTTTGATCCGGTTATTTTAAATAGATAGAGTGATTAAAGAGGAAGGTTTTTTGATATAATACATGCATAATACAGCCGTGCGAAGCCGGGACGGGTCGCTAGTAAAATAATATTTAAGAAAAATTTCACCTACAATACACATAATAACACGTTTTTACTTGACTTCGGCGAAGCCAAAAGGAAGGTGTTCCATACTATCATTAACAATTTAAGTTTAAGGCGATTTTCCTTCCTTTATCCTCATTTCCTTTGTTTTTTATTATAACAATCTTTCTTTAAATTTTCGTTGTTTAAACATATGCCTATTTTCAGATTTTTTTTTCATTTGACACTTGTGCTGCCCGCTGGCTCCGAGAGATGATGTCACCGAGTACTGTTCATACATTTAACGTTCAGGTTTGGTTAATGCTACCACAACTCGTGATAGGGGTACAAGATCCATCGGTAAACCTATGTCTATAAATTATTCAATTCTCACGGAATGGTTTCACCGAAACATGTCAGGCCTGAATATTTGCGTGAATAGCAACCCTTGTAATTTTATTTATTGAATTTTTTTATTATGATGAATAGTTGACGAGGTGTTGAATATTTTATTCTATAAGCAGGTAAAAATAACTATTTATTTTTATTTTATTTAAGAAAATAAATACATAAATATTTAGTGCTTAATTTATTATTATGTAAAATGAGTGCTACGGCCGGGAGTCAAGGGACGTGCCTAGCCGTTGGCGGGGTTGACAAAATACGATACTAAACCATAGTATCTAAGTATTATTTATTAAGTGGACTGTATTGAGGGCTGGTTCTTAACCAAATTAACTAATAAAATATATAACCGTTGGCATACGAGACGTGAGAGGAGGGAAACTGAAAGGAATGTCGCACTGACCTGTCTTCTGCTATTCTCTTCTCCTCTGAGCTCAGATGGTAGGCTCCAGAACAGGATTCCCGTCAGGCACGTGTCTGCTACGTATACCGGTAACGGCGCGGCGCGGTAGTTGGTCTATTCGAGACCCAAATCCAGCGAGGGCTATCAGAACCCTCGTGGGCACCTGGGGTGCAGTACCCAGGGCGCGGAACCGATGGAGATACACAGAAACTCCAGCCGGGGACTCCCACAAGACACACGAATTGCTATCTCATGGGCCGATGTCCAAGATGGCGTGCGATGCCAGCGAGTCTCTCGCGATAAGTGCGACAATGTCGGATTATAGGTAGGGGGTAGGTAATACGAAAGGAATAAAAAATATATGCCAACGATTAGTCTTTTGATCTAACTAAAGCTACCAACATTATTAACGAGTAAGCCTTATTGGCGCGAAGTTTAAATGGGAATTTCTATTAGGAAATTATGATAGTATGTGGCGTAACCATTCCCCCCGGCCTTAAAGGGTACCTTTAAAGAAAGAGTACCAAATCTCTCAGGTAGAGTTCTGAGAGTTCACGAAATTCAACTACGAACTAAGATGCGCCAGTACAATACTAAGCGCAAAGCGATAATGTTGAATGAAAAAATAAAAAAATAAAAACTAATAAGTAACTAAACTTAAATGTATGCGGGTGATACAAAGAAAAACTATAAGTAACTATTATTGGCTTGGCAATGGGCACAATCGGACGACCGAACGCACGTAAGTACCTCTACTAGTTCGAACAGTAACGACGCGCGTCTCGCCATCCTCCGAAGGATGGACAGCCTCGACCACACCGAGAGGCCATGAGAGAGGCGGAGCATTGTCCGTAATAATAACTACTACCGTTCCTACTTGAATCGGGGTGGTAGGCGATGTCCATTTTGCGCGAGCTTGCAATTGGTGCAAATACTCGATGTGCCATCGCTTCCAGAATGACTGGACCAATTTATCTAATAATAAATGTCGCTCTCGCAATTCCACCGACTCTACGAGAGGAGCGGGTAACGAAAACAAAGGCGCAGTGTGAAGAAAATGAGCCGGCGTAAGAGCCATTGGCTCCGCGGGATCACTGCTCAATGCAGTGAGCGGACGAGAGTTTGCAAGAGCCTCTATTTGAGTGAGGACCGTCGACAGCTCCTCGTAAGAGAGTATTTGCTGTCCAATAACTTTAAATAGATGGGTCTTTACTACCTTTACCATGCTCTCCCAGCAACCACCCCAATGAGGGCTTAGTGCTGGAATTCGCTTCATTTCAATACGACTCTCTGAGAGTTCGTGTTCGAAATGAGGACGGTACTCGTCGAGAAACTTATAAAGCTCTTGCAAATAATTACGACAACCTACGAAATTGGTTGCGTTATCAGTGTAGAGACACTGCACGGGACCGCGACGGGACAAGAACCGTTTCAACGCGGCGAGGAAGCTGACTGTGCTTAGCTCCGTAGCAATTTCAATGTGCAAGCAGCGTGTTGTTAGACAAGTAAATATGCAAAGCCAAGCCTTACGAGACTTAACACCTCTGCCACGAACAGGTGTATATTGAATAGGGCCTGCATAGTCACATCCTGTGTGAGTAAACGGTTTCTGGACCTGGTTTACGCGAAAGCTAGGCAGATCGGCCATAAGCGGAAAGGACGGACGCGGGTTTGCTCTAAAACACGTGTTACACTTATGAATACGATTACGAACGACTCTCCGAGCAGAGAGGATCCAGTATTGACGTCTGAGTAAAGACATCAATAGCTCAGGACCGGCATGTAGATATTTCAAATGAAAATAATCAACGATTATGTCAACGACGTGGTCGTGACGCGGGAGCACGCAAGGGTGCATTTGCGAATAGTCGATGGAGGCGTGGGACAGCCTACCACCGACGCGAAGTAAACCATGTTTATCTAGAAACGGTTTTAATCTTTGTAGAGCGGGAGAACAACGAGAATTATCTTTAATATGTGTGATGTCGTCAGCGAAATAAAAGGTTTGTACGGCGAGTAAAATTTTGATTTCTACGAATTCTAAATCTGATCGAGTCACATGTATATTACGAGGCAATTTTTTAATAAAACGATAAATATAAACTACAATACGTAACAATTTTGACCAAGACGATACGCGGTGCGCAAGCGCATAGAGTAGCGGCTCGACACTCGCGCTCGTGACAACGTGCGCTATTGACTTCGCTTCAGGTACCTCAGCAAGATCGTTACGGTCAAACTCAGAAATAGGCCATTCTGATGGGTCATTTATAGCCCAAGGCGGACCATTGAACCACAGAGGGTGATTAGCGAGGTTCGCGGGCGGGAGGCCACGCGACAAACAATCAGCTGGGTTTTCAGTGCCAGCTATGTGATGGTAACAACCGACAGGAACATTGTCGATAACCTGCGTGACGCGGTTAGCGACGAACGTCTGCCAGCGGTGCGGAGATGAGTTGAGCCAACAAAGTACAACCTTTGAGTCCGTGAAAGCGAAGATATTCGATAATTTATATCGAGAATCGAAGTTATCAATGACCTTACGCATGAGTTTCGACAATAAAACAAAGGCGCATAACTCTAGCCTAGCGACCGAAATAGTTTTCAAAGGGGAGACCTTTGACTTCGAACATACGAGCCGAACCGACCTGTGACTACCACTGATAACCTTTACGTATATTACACAACCGTAGGCCCGTTGACTTGCATCTGCAAACCCTAGGAGGTTAGCAGTACAACCCTGCACTATTCCAAGATGACGCGGGACGCGTATCTCATTAAGCGAGGAAAGTTCGCTACAAAACGAAAACCACAAGGTTTGTATGCGTTTGGGGGGTATTTCATCCCAGTCACACTTCAAAATCCAAAGTTCCTGTATAAGAAGCTTGGCATAAAGTATGACAGGAGCTACGAGACCCATGTTGTCCCATAAACGCGCGACTACAGAGAGAATGCAGCGCTTAGTGCATTTTGAATCCGGTACGTTGATCTTGAAGAAGAAATCATCACTGGTACGATCCCAATGAGTACCTAATACTTTGTGCGGTACGGTTTTATCAATCTCAATATCACTGGAGGCTCGATGCGAGGCGGGAATGGCGCTAAGTAAGGCGTTAGAATTGCTTATCCATTTAACTAAGTCGAATTGCCCACATTTAAACAATTGAATAAGATCCGTGCAAACGGTAACAGCAGTGGTGACGTCATTCTGCTGGGAATCGTCAGCCATGATGCTGAAACAAACATCGTCCATAAATGTGGAGGAGGAAGCTATGCTGGCCGCCACGGGATACTTATGTCCTTCATCTTCAATTATCTGACGAACGACGCGGAGTGCGTGGTAAACACTAGATGTCATACCAAAACAGACTCGATTAAATTCGTACACTGTTATGGGATCCTGCGGATTAAAGCGAAATAGGATTCTTTGATACTTGCGATCAGATTCGCACATACCTACTTGCAAGAACATCTGACGACAATCAGCTTGTATTGCAATACTAAATAAACGAAAATTTAAAAGGATGCTATTTAAATCACCCTGTATATTGGGCCCTGAATGTAGGATATCATTCAATGATAACTTTGTGCTGGTTTTACAGCTCGAATCCAGTACCATGCGAACCTTGGTACTGGTCCTGTCCTGACGCTGGACACAAAAATGCGGGACGAAATAGGAATCCGACAACGAAACATTATTTACTAGTCCTATTTCTGAGAGGTAACCTTTGTACAGGTACTCACTAATTATTTTATTATAAGCGGCGCGCAAATCGCTACACGCTTCCAACTTACGTTCTAAACATAAAAAACGTCTATGAGCGGCAGTGAACGAATCGCCTAATTTGTAGGGATCGTCACGAAAAGGCAGGGCGACAATATACCTACCACTAGCGTCGCGCGTAGTGGTAGTGCGAAAATGATTCTCACACTCAAGATCGGCTTGAGTATGGGCGGGGGGAGTCGACACCTCCTCAAGTTCCCAAAATTTATTAAGGAGGCGATCCAACGACTCTTCAACAACAGCACAGCAAGAAAAGCCGGCTGCGTGCGGGAGTAACGCGGGCGCTGAGCCCATTATGATATATCCCAGCACGGAGTTTATAGCGGGCGGTATACCTACAATATCGCTATGTACCGTACCTGGTAGCAGCAAATGTGGAAATATCGAGGCGCCTAGGAGGGCGTCGATAGGAGCGGGGGTATGAAATAAATCGTCCGCGAGAGGGAGCGATCGAACGTGCGCAAATGCACTTACATCTACGGGAGCGGTAGGCAAATCGTCCGTGATGCGATCGACAACGAGACAAGAAACATCAAAATAAATATTAGAATTTAAATGAGAAAATATTCTTAAGTCTGTAGAACCTTTAATATCATTTTCTTGACCACCTATACCGCGTACTTTCATATTAATATGTTTATTACAACTTAAACCTAAACGTTTATAACAACTACTAGTTATAAAGTTACTTTGCGAACCACTATCAAGCAAACATTTTATTATATGAGCGCGTCCCATTGAATCGTAAACAACAACTCGAGCAGTAGATAACAGGACCGTAGTGAGCGCGATCGATTGCGCGGCGGGTTGTACGACTCCCGAATTGATCGGTGAGCGCGCATCGATCGATGTATGCACCGATGAGATAACCTGTTGTTCCCCGCCGGGCGACGCGGACGGAGGGGTCGAGCGCGGCGAGGTAGCGGGGGGAGCATGCGCAAGCGGCGCGGGCGGCCGGTGCGCGGGCGCAGGCATAGCGGCGCTCGGGCGGCAGCCAACCTCACGATGAGTGGGTTCGATTTTGGACACAGTCACGCAGTTATTATAACGAGATCGCGACGCAGTTTGATTCGAACTTTGTTTATTAATAAAATGTAACAAAGTATGATGAGTTTTATTACAAGAACGACAATTTAATTTTGATGTGCAATCATGAATTTTATGTTTTAAGCTTAAGCAATTTATGCAAGCACTATGTCTTTTAACACAATTATACCTTTCAAATGGTGATAATTTATTAAAACTGGGACATTTAAACAAATGTTCATGAGTAATATCACTACACAAAAAAAAAAAAAAAAAAAAAAAATAAATATTTCAGGACATATTACACATCGCCATCCAGCCCCAAGCTAAGCAACTTAATGCTTGTGTTATGGGTGCCAGATAACGGATAAACTACTTATATACTTTTTTTTTTTTTTTTTTGTAAATATATACATATTATACATATAGGAAACACCCAGAACCAGAAACAAGAATTTATGGTCAGCATAAATACTTGTTCCCGGCGGGAATCGAACCCGCAACCTTCTGCGTCGCAGTCGGGTGTTCGCCCGACGCGCCACAGAGGTCGTCACAAACATCTATAGTTTGATTGCGAAGAGATAGCTACGTAGCTACGAGGATTAGGTATATTACTGCGAGCTTTTCTATTATTGATGTTTGAATTATTACGAACTGGAACTTGTAGGTTAGTACCACATGTTTTGTTTACCTTATACTGCTCCCTAATGAACTCGGTCAGCTGTTCGAAAGTAGGTAACTTAACTGACCGATATTGTGATTCGAAAGATCGAACGACATCTCCGTCTAACTTATGTAAGGCAATATATAAGAATATAAAGTCTGTCAGATCTTTAATATCGAGTTTTTTAAGTCCGTTTTTAGCCGTAACGAACCTATCTAAAAACGACTCAAAGTAAAACGGGGCGGTAAGGGAACCGGTAAATTTAAAGTTAAACATTTGATCTAGATAAGCTGAAGCTAAAGTACGTACATCTTCATACCTATCTATAAGAGTACTTAATATCAGTTGGTAGTTCTCGCCGCAGGGTGAGATTCCTGAGAAGACGGCTTGTGCGTCTGATGATAATTTTCCTAGCAAGTAAGATAGTTTTTGGTCGTCAGTGAGTAATTTGTTATTGTGTATTGTAGACTTAAAGTTAGAATAAAATAAAGGCCAATCACGAATGTCCCCACTAAAAGACATTAGCTCGATCGGCGGTAACGTGGGTTGCCTATATCTAGCGAGGCTGTCCACCATCTGATCTGACGGCGCTGAGACGGTGCGGTCGACCGGCGCGGGCGTCACTTCTCTTAATACACGTTTTATACGACAATATAAGTCTTCGAAAGAAATTAACGACTTATAATTCGGTTTTGCAGTAGGGTTACTAGCTAGCAAAAGCCGATTGTACTCACTAACCAAGCCACTAAACTGATCGCGGAGATTATCTATTGTTTCCGCTGAATCTAGGAAATTTTGTAAAAAATCATTATTTTTACGTGCATTCTTTGAGTTCTCGTAAACTATTTGAATATATTCGAAAAGAGTGCTGCGCTTAGTTTCGACTAATAACATCTCAGCTCGCAGCTGAGGATCTTCCTCGAGTTCTATATCTATTTTATTCTGTGTTTTAGCCATATTGTATACTACTATAAACAACTACAATTACGATTTAAATAAGTGAATTTATTTAAATACCGTGGGGGTAGTTACATAAATTATGGAACGAAGCGGCTCGATCTCGCTCGTTCGTAGAAAGTACGTGAATATGGAAGTTATGTAGGTATTTATGTATGTATATTAAATGTGAACAAATTATACGGAAATACCACGAATTTAACTATTTAGGTGTGAAATATGTTGGTAGGTATACTAATGTCGACTAATTAATAGCGGGAAAATGGAATAAAGTAAAATATGCAACAATTATGTGAAATGTATGAACCTATTGGAGGTTATTTAAGACGTCTATGACCGTCCGGCGAAAGAACATCCGGGATCGAAGGAACAAATGGTACGGCCGGGAGTCAAGGGACGTGCCTAGCCGTTGGCGGGGTTGACAAAATACGATACTAAACCATAGTATCTAAGTATTATTTATTAAGTGGACTGTATTGAGGGCTGGTTCTTAACCAAATTAACTAATAAAATATATAACCGTTGGCATACGAGACGTGAGAGGAGGGAAACTGAAAGGAATGTCGCACTGACCTGTCTTCTGCTATTCTCTTCTCCTCTGAGCTCAGATGGTAGGCTCCAGAACAGGATTCCCGTCAGGCACGTGTCTGCTACGTATACCGGTAACGGCGCGGCGCGGTAGTTGGTCTATTCGAGACCCAAATCCAGCGAGGGCTATCAGAACCCTCGTGGGCACCTGGGGTGCAGTACCCAGGGCGCGGAACCGATGGAGATACACAGAAACTCCAGCCGGGGACTCCCACAAGACACACGAATTGCTATCTCATGGGCCGATGTCCAAGATGGCGTGCGATGCCAGCGAGTCTCTCGCGATAAGTGCGACAATGTCGGATTATAGGTAGGGGGTAGGTAATACGAAAGGAATAAAAAATATATGCCAACGATTAGTCTTTTGATCTAACTAAAGCTACCAACATTATTAACGAGTAAGCCTTATTGGCGCGAAGTTTAAATGGGAATTTCTATTAGGAAATTATGATAGTATGTGGCGTAACCAATGAGTTTTAATAAATATATTTGTTTTGTTTTGTACTTATAGCAAAGTAAAGGTTTTAGAGCATAGGTCGAAATTTATTTTAAAAATGATGTCAAAATAAAATAAAAATTACACATGAAATCAAAGTTAATTCAAAATTACACACACAGTCTACCATTTTTTTCTCTTTTCTACCAATATTTCATCACTTTAAGATAAATGATTTTCTCCACGTTACTTAATAACAATAATATTTTCCCAGTTTTCCCCAACAAATGGTGTATTTTCTTCTGACACCTGTCATTTGATTTGATATCTGTGCGCTGTTTGATTATACCTTATGCAATTTGAATTAGAGTTGATATTTGTTTGAATGTGATTTGATTTCTGTTTCGGGAGAGGTGGAGTCATAGTTACGGCGATACTTCACTACATAGTATAAAATAAAGTCACTTTTCGCCGTCCCTATGTCCCTATGTCCCTTTGTATGCTTAGATCTTTTAAACTACACAACGGATTTTGATGCGGTTTTTTTTAATAGATAGAGTGATTTAAGAGGAAGGTTTATATGTATAATACATGCATAATATAGCCGTGCGCTAGTTACGAAATAAATATGAGATGTGCAAAGTCAGTAAGATTTTTGCAGAATTTTATTTATAAGAGGAATCATCTCAATCGGCAGAGACGTCTTCAATTTGATCGGTGAACATGCATAAAAATAATCTATACCTTATGTGTAAATTTTTATGTAGGTCTTCAGAGCTATTCTCTAAACTACAAGAGATAGCCAATAACGTTAAGAGGAGTTACTTGCCCGATTTTGACAAAAACTAAAACTTCATCATTAGGGTTTTGGCAAAAAACATTACTAGCCAGGAATCGAAGCTGTTAATTTTCCAAAAAAATATTCAGCCTATATTTTTGTGCCAATCAATAGTGTTGCTTAAAGAGATCAATTCCTTGAAAAAAAAAAACAAATCTCTAAAAAACTAGTTTAATTTGACAGACCCGAGTATTTCCATATTTTTATTAAAATATTACAAGACTCTAAAAATATGTACCTATCGTAAGTTTAAAATAATTTAAAAAGTTTTATAAGAAATTTCAAAAAATGCCTTTACTCGCACCAAACCCTGATTTGCAAGATTTATTGCCTCGAAGAAGCCATCTGTGAATGAAGAGGGCAACTCCTATACGCCGCTATTCGAAGGGTATTAATTTTACGGTATATGAATACTTATCGGTTGTTATAGCAAAAGGTATCGTTTTTTTAAAATAAATATCGGTTTTTATAGCAGTAGGTAAATATGAATACCGGTTATTGTACCAGTAGATAAAATTGTTTATAATGAATACTAGTTTTTATGACAGTAGGTAAATCTAGACGATTTTCCACTAGAGTATTTTGAATTAAAATAGATAGATAACTTTTTTATTGTACACCAATTTCAAATAACATGAAAAGAAGAAAAAATAAGAAAGTAAATAAGTATTAAGATATTCTAAGATATTAACTTTTTGCTACTAAGGGCATTTAGTAAAGAATACCGGTTTTTTGTGGAAGTAGAAACAGATGCTTATAATTAATACCGGTCTTTGTAGACACCGTTATTTGTAATGATTATAGGTTTTTATACGAGTAAAGTAGGTATTGTTTTAATGATGAATACCAGTTTTTGTGGCAGTAAAGGTATCGTTGTTTATAATGAATAGGTACAGCTTAGGTTTATGTAGTATTACGTATCATTGTTTATAATTTTTTCTGCCAGTTTTTATAGCAACAAATAAGTACAGGTTTTTATAATAAATGCCGAATGTTAAAACAGTAGATACCGAAGCATAAAATTATTAATATGCAGGTTTTAGGTACCGGTTTTTGTAGCAGTACCGGTTCTGTGTGAACAATAAGATAAAGAGAAAGAGGAAGATTTGTGTTTTAAATGAAGTAAATCGATAGCTATGAAGTAAATTTGACTTGGACTTATTCTCCCCATTGTTACCTCAGATATAAAGAATTCGTTCGTATTGTTCCTAAAATAATTGGAATTGTTCTCGATACTCATTAATACTTTGATTTCTTAACCTGTCTAGAATACAATGCTATTTGATATAGGTACAAGATCGTATATGTAGATATTTGTTTGTGACATTGATGGGATGTATTTCTTAGAATTTATAAGACAGTAATTTTGTAAGTATATTCCTAACATTTTATCTGTTAAGTTTTTTTCCGGCAATTTTTCCGATACAGACGATTTTTCTATATGTGTATTTCAAACATTAAATTTTTTATCTTTAAGTTATCAAAAGTTTAAAAAAAACCGGCTATTTTTCCGGTAGATTTTAATATTTAGTATCAAACAATTTGTTTTATTGTTTAAAGTCTTGGTTTTTATAGAATTCTTGAATATAATTGGCTTGTTTCAAGTTTTCAAAGAAGTATTTTAGAAATCGCATTTTTTTTTGTACAATAAGGTTTTTTTGACAATGTTATGAAAAAATAATTACTTATTTTTTTAATTATATGAAGTATGTTATTTGCGATTGGATTACAATAAAGATTTATTGTAATCCAATCGCATGCATCGCATGTTCAGCAGTGGACGTTAAAAACTCCTAGGAAGATTCCCAGGAGTTTTTAACGTCCACTGCTGAACATGGGCCTCCCCCAAAGACTTCTAGAGCGATCGGACGCATGCCTTCTGCGTCCAACGGCTTCAAGCGACTAAACAAAGATTAACAAAACCGGCCAAGTGCGATTCGTCCATAAAATATCATGTTGTATGGGAGCCCTGCTTAATTTTTTTTTTCTGTTTTTGTATAGGTTATTGGTAATTATACTAGCAAGCGGTTGAAGGCTCCTTTTGTGCACCTAAACAAACAACTTTCGTTCTACGGAATTTCGAACATTTTTTTGAAAATTTTGGGGTTAGGTTTACCTGAAAATTTGCTGTTCCATACACGTAGAAGTCATTTACCTTAAAATTTTACTAATTTTTTAAAATTATCTACTGTTCTTTGTCTGCATTAAAAGGTAATTTCAGATCAGTTGAATTTCGAATTTACATATCCTTATTTTTTTATTTTTTTTTCGAATTTTCAAAAGTTGTAAAACAAAAATTGTTTGTTAAGGTGCAAAGAAGTAGTCCTCAACCACTTGCTAGTATAATTACCAATAACCCTGTATATTTGTTGTTATAAGAGCAACAGTAAAACATAATCTGTGAAAATTCCAACTCTCTAGATGATAGACGGACGGACAGACGGACAGACTGACAATGAAGTCTTAGTAATAGTGGTCAGTTTTTACCTTTTGGGAATGAACCCTAAAAATAAAAAACAAAAAGTGTGAGACGCGTAATTGAAAACCGATATTTCGCTATATAGTAAACAATATCAGATTTAACTCGATAAATTGATTGAAGTCTATTAATCTATAGCTCCAAGCTATCAATACAGAATCCAGATAAGAAATTCAATCCGTTTTGTTGTCAGATTTGTACAATCAACGGTCAAAAGTCTCTGCCCACCGTAAGGGCGTGTTCAGATGACACGCGTCGACCACGCACCCGCCACGCGCATCACACGCGTTGACCACGCGTTGAACACGCGTTGAAATTTATTCTATATATAATTTGAGTCTTATGACACATCAACAGATCTCAAATTGCATTTCTGAAAGCGAGCGCGGGGCATGCGCGGGGCGGGCGCGGGGCGGGCCCGTGGCGTGAGCGGGTGGACTTGCATAAATGCAATTTGAGATCTATTGATGTGTCATATGACTCAAATTATATATAAACCAAACTTCAAAGCGTGTTCAACGCGTGTAATGCGCGTGGTCGGCGCGTGGTCGATGCGTGTCATCTGAACACGCCCTAACGTTTACAATCCTGTGCAGCACTTTGAACATGATAACACTTTGAACATGATAACAACAACCTGTGGATCGAACCCACGTCGGTTGGTGTAGCGGGTGGTGGCTTATACCACTCACACAACTAAACACATAGCTCACATGTTGAAAATAATAATCACACTGAGTACTTTTAATTCAAGTATTTAAGTTTGTGTGTAACGTCTATTAGAAGAAGGTCGTAAGTCCAATACTTGTTGATAGTATTATTGTAGCAAACTGATCATTTACTTATGACCCATACTGTACGTACCGGAGCTGTGTTCGCTTACTCAATTTTTTTTTTTTTTTTTTTTTTTTTTTTTTTCATTTTTTTTTTATTTATAAACCTAAAGGTAGGGAGTTCGAAGCTCTGCTCCAATAGACTTTTTAAATTAAATAAATATTGAAAGACAGCGCCACCTATCCTTAAACTAAGCAATCCAACTTGTATTATGGTAGCCAGATAACGAATAGAATATATTTTCTATACATAAGTAACATAGTATTATACATAATTAAACATCCACAACCAATATTAATTTACCGAAATAAATATCTTGCTCGACGGCGGGATTCGAATCCGCAACCTACTGCGTCAAAAAAAATACTAGTTCTATAACTTCTCGATAGATGGAACTATTGTCTATGACCTGTTGAAAATTATTGGAACTATGTGAAATTTTAAGTAAGCAGTCTGGTCTTTTATTATTTATCTGGCCCACATTCTCATTAATGATGATACAAAAGCGCAGAACTAGTTTGGAAAAAAAAATGGTTGTCTGTAAAGTCGGTTTACGGACGATAATTTTGCGTGATAACGTCATAAGGAAACGACGAAAAGATGAGATATTTTTTTTCCTTTAAATATTTTTTCTGTTATTAAAAGTCTTCTATTTGTCACTCGTCACCATAACACAATCCCAGATGAGCGATATTATTATCAAACAAACACGAGACGCGTGATGTTTACCATGACGCGTCATGGTACCGGAACATGACAGTTTTGTGTGAATGCAGGTGTTCATCAATTTATTAGATGTCATCACGTCAAAAAAACGAATCATTCAGCGTTAAAATGTTTCTTTCTTTCACACTGCAAAAAGTTCATAAAGTAACAAGTTGTCTTCATTGTGTTATCTTTGTAAAGTTCTTACTCAGCTTTTAAACTTTTTTGAAACTTTGCCGTTTTATGATAGGCATTGACAGTGACTTAATTAAGCTTAGAGTCGCTTATTTAGAGGCCACGCACCTTTGCTATGAAAACTTATTTTTATTCCGCCTGAGTTGTTTATGAACTTTTGGAGGCATGAGATACAATGCATGATAAAGCGATTTTGCCGTAAAGCGAATCTGTCATATAGCGAATCTGTCCTAAAGCGAATAAAGGAAATTATTACCAAATTATTTTGGCCGCATCATCACCTAGCACTTATGATGGTGGTCAAACGCTATCCTATCATAATATTATGTAAAAGATCAATTGGACTTCTCTAACAGATTTTTCTTTTATGGTGCTAAAATTCATCGTGACGAAATCCGCGGCTCAATTGACACCTGGGGCCTAAGTCTGCTAACACAATTGTGTTTCAATAGAGTGTCGATATAATCGTAATAGAAATTTAATGTCAAAAATATGACATTACATGTCAAATTGGTATTCTCCTAACGTTAACTATTCTATCGAAACACCACTGACACACCACTGACTCACTTTTGTATTCTGCTCTACAATTGTGGCTTAATGGAATCTCGATAATTGTCAAAACGGTATATTGCTTAGCAACATATACCATGTTGCTAGGCAACACCTGCAAGGTAAATATTACCATACCATTGAGACTCCATAGTGATTATATTGCGATGTTATTAAAACTTTAGCAGAATACCAAATAAAGTCACAATCTCGATATAATATCAATAGAGTCTCGATATAATGACAATGGTTGGCCAAATAGCAGAATAAGGCCCCAGAAGTATTGACGAGTTAATTTCCTCTGATCAAATTTGAAGGCATTTGCTCAACCCATATGGCCTAACACGAGTAAGGGCGCGTTCAGATGACACGCGTTGACCACGCGCCCACCACGCGCATCACACGCGTTGACCACGCGTTGAACACGCGTTGAAATTTGTTCTATACATAATTTGAGTCTTATGACACATTAATAGATCTCAAATTGCATTTCTGCAAGCAGGCGCGGGGCGTGCGCGGGGCGGGCGCGGGGCGGGCGCGGGGCGGGCGCGGGGCGGGCGCGGGGCGTGCGCGTGGCGTAAGCGGGTGGACTTGATAAATACAATTTGAGATCTATTGATGTGTCATAAGACTCAAATTACATATAGAACAAATTTCAACGCGTGTGATACGCGTGGTGGGCGCGTGGTCAACGCGTGTCATCTGAACGCGCCCTAAGTATTTGTCAAAGAAACGCGCTATTAGCGCGCGGAGAATACCCCACCTTCTAGTGGTTCTTTGCCGCGCCACTGTCTCTCTCATATAGAACTCTTGAGATGTAAACGCCGCTACTTATGACGCTGTTGAAAAACATCATTCCAAGATGAGAAAGGTCAATTTTGTAGCATTGCAGGGCTAAGGGCTAAGAAAATATAACATCCTGCCTGTAACGTCCCTTTACATATTGGAAACATGTATGTTTGTATTTAAACACGAATACTTATTTGAGAAGTGTAAGTTAAATAGTGTAAGACTAAAATTAAAGCATAGATTTGAACTACATAGACCAATAACCAAATTGACTACAGTAAGAAATAATTGTAATAATATGTGTATAGAAATTTTAATTAACCTGATGAACTTAAAATTATTGACAATTTGAAAGATTTTAAACTAAAATTAAATAAGTGGCTTGTGGATAAGTGTTTTTACAATATAAATGAATATTTGCAAAAAAAAAACTAGAAAATCTTATTGTTTGGACAAATGTTATGATTATAATAATTGAGTTTACTTGTTATTTAATTCTCACTTGCGTATATTATATGTACTGGACTATTAACAATCATCTTATTGACATATTTAACTTGTTTTGACTTGTATTATTTAATTATTATAGTATTGTGTTGTGTTTATTAATGTTGATTCTTATTCTAAATTTTATTTCTATATTTGATGGACTGTATTTGCTAACGTTATAATAAATTGGACAAAAATGTATGTACACCTGAAAAGGTAAAATTTAGTCGGAAATACAATAAGCAAAATGATCTGCTAAAATATGTACCTAAATTTAACATGCAATAAAGTATTTCAATCAATCAATCAAGGTTCTCCCTAACTGTGTCTAGGTCCTGGGTTATCTTTTTGCCTAATCTTCAATTCTTCATAGCCTGTAGTCAGATCAAGATAAAGATGTTTCATTATGTATAATACTTAGTTACTTATGTATAAAAATTATATTCTATTTGTTGTCTGGCTACCATATTATGGGTTGTTTAGTTTGAGAATAGGTGGCGCTATCTTGCAAAGTTGTCTAGGTATGACGTGCTCCTCGTCGGGGAAAGGGGGGGAGGAGAAGTCCTTAAAAAGTCACGAAAAATCACAAGGGGGAGGGGGGTGTAAAATTTATTAAATAAAAAAATAAGATTCTTTGTAAGTACTACCTTTACCTATTACTCACCTATTACGAGGGGAGGGGGGGGAGGGGTTAAAATGTGCCAAAATATAAACATCACGTGATGAATGGACGACCCCTTACCGAGACGAGATAAAAGCTACATTTCCACAGGATCCGGACACGCGGGTGCATCCACGAGTCGCTGCTAGTATCAGAATAAAACGTTAATAAAACACGTCCGGAGATGAATTTAATTAGAACAGATTTATGCGAAGATAGTCTCTAGTTAATTAAAACATTTTGCAGAATAATTACCCTAATTATGAACCGCTGTTGGCACTTCAGTCTTATTTCAATTAGGGGATTGTTTCCTGATACGAGTACAAGAGTAAAAAATAGATTTTTAATTGAAAATAAGTTATAAAAGAGGCTTCTTACAATCTTCATACCAATTTATTATTAATGTGTTGTTTTATTCCCAATTCGAAAGCCCAGACTCTAAGCGTTTTGCTTCTTCATTTCTCCAGGTCTTTTTTAAGAAAGCATTCTACATCTTGGACCGCATCGTCACCTACAATTTGGCAAGTGAAGATGGCAAGATGGTGGTTATACACTAACCATGTTTAACATAAGTACGTAAATAATAAAAAACTTGGGTTCCAATGGATTTTCTTACGTAAAGTGCGCTAGTTAAAATTGCTTTTATGGTGATTAAATTCATCGTGATGAAACTCGCGGCTTAATTGGCTCCAGATGTAGTTCAGTGTCAAGATTTATTTCACAGTTGAACAGTGTTAGATTTTTTCAAGCTTATCTGTCCTAGTCCAAACTGTGGTCCAAGTAAAAGACGATCTGGTCCAAATAAAAGACGATTGAAATGGAAACAAAATAGGGTCGAAAAGATGATCAAACCGAAAACAAAAGACGATCGAAACCGAAACAAAAGGCGATCGAAAAAATAAACAAAATAAGATCGACAACAGCGACATAACGGCAGGTAACTGTCAAAATGACAGATTCCTCTGGACAGGGTCGACTAAGCAGAGAGGATGTTGGGTGCTAGGCAAGTTTACTCCATCTAATACATATCCCGCCTTAAATAGCATGAATTAAAGTGCGTGTTGTATAAATAAAATAGATTAGATGTTAAGGTGAAAGGGTACCGGCAATCTCCATACAAACGTAGTCGACTGTTTCCTGCCTGGATAATGACACTAGCACAAATACTTTTGTGTCATAAAACCTATAACTGCCATGACTATGCCCCTATGTCTTGGTTTTTTTTTCAATTTCTAATTATCATAGAAATTAAGATTTAAAAAACAAAAAAATACATAGGGGCATGGCCATGGCAGTTATAAGTTTTATGGCATAAAAATATTTTTGCTAGTGTCATTATCCACGGAGAAAAGAGTCGACTACGATTGTAATAGTTTGTATGGAGAGAGCCCCCGGTACCTTTTCCTCTTAAGGCCAATACTATTTACAAGCTATTAAAACCAGTACCTATAATACTAATATGCTTTGCAGAGTGTTTTGTCTCTGTTTAAATGACTATTTATTTAAATCGCCTAAATTAAAATATCGCACACCTAGATCGAAACTGTTGTAACTCAAAAAACATGATTTTTGGGAAATGGCAAAAAACTGATATTATGAAAACTATGCACGATAGCAACATTTTGTAAAAATATTTTGAAATGTATTAGAAAATAAACCATTATGATATTAATCAGGTAATAAATTAAGCCTTAGATAATGAGAAAACGACTAATTTAAAAAAATGCTCATTAAAACTGTGGTAAAATGAAATAAAAATTCAAATCAAAGTGTATTCCATCCAGCCAGCAAAACTGTATTAAGTCAAAATACTTTGTAAGATTTTCAATAGTTAACTCACCAAAGTTGTCGCAACTCAAAATACAACACCCTAGTTGCACGAGTGGGTGTAGACAAAACTGATTCGTCTCGCCATCTCTTGGACACTAAAGTAAACTGAATTACTTCGGTTTTATTGCCGTGTAGGTAATCGTATCAGGAATCCGAATATGCTGTTAACTCAAAATGCGACATTTTTGAGTTACAACAGTTTTAATCTAGCTGTGCGATATGTAAAAGCTCATACTATTATGCCCATAGGATCAGCGCTTATTCAGGTAAAAACCACGAATCACTTCTACTCCCAAAATAAACCCAAATTGAATCAATTAATTTCACTCAAAGTGTGAATACACTTTTAGAAATTGAAATATTCTATAGAAATGTTAACAAAGATTCCGTTTTAATTAAATTTTCTAATAAATCTGTTGTAATTGTAGTAATTTGTCTGGATGTTTGTTGAGGATCAACGTCCAATGAAACTTCAGTAATTACTAGAGATTTAGATATTACGTTTTACTGTATTTTCAGTAAATCGATTAGAAATTAGTTTTTTAATAGAGTGTTAGATACAATAATTTTTATTTTTAAAATTTTTTTTTTTTTTTTCATTGGCTTTCCGGAAATATATAGGTAGGTATAAAAAATATTGATAAATTTTCTTGTAATATCACTATCACTACATAGTATAAAACAAAGTCGCTTTCTCTGTCCCTATTTCCCTTTGACCGCTTAAATCTTTAAAACTACGCAACGGATTTTGATGCGGTTTTTTTTAATAGATAGAGTGATACAAGAGGAAGGTTTATATGTATAATACATGCATAATAATATAGCCGTGCGAAGCCGGAGCGGGTCGCTAGTAAATAATATAATATACTTATTTTTATATCTATTGTTTTTCTTTATCCCGCAAGTTTCAACTGATAGGAACGTAATTTCTAATATTCCCGATATATCGAGAAATCGTGAAATCGAGGAACACAGGTAGTTTATGAATACACGGCTATATGCACAAATCGTGTAAAGCCAAAATTTTAATAAAAATAGGCCGCATCGGCGACGATGCTGCAGTGGAGTATATGAAACAATTCATCTTACATCAAGTAGACACGACTTTAGGACGCTTCGAAGTAATGTAATGCTTAGCGTTACTCCTATTAAAAAAATATTTTGAGTTTGAGTTTGACGGATGGAGCTATTAATAAATAAATAAATATTGCAGGACATTCCACACATCGCCATCTAGCCCTAAACTAAGTAACTAGACTTGTATTATGGGTGCTAAACAACGAATATACTACTTATATACTTTTCTTTTGTAAATTTTATACTTAAAATACATAGAAACAACCAGACCACAGACAAATATCTAAGCATAAATGCTTGTCTGAGGCGGGAATCGAACCCGCAACCCTGTGTTTGGCAGTCCGGCATGGTGACCATTGTGCCAACTGGGTCGTCAATATTCCGCTTTGTTACGTTCCTTGCCTCCCTTCTAACAATGAGGTTAGATTAGCTATACCTTCGTTCTTTACATCCAATCCAGTTACGTTCCTAGTATGAAACATGACGGTGCGCAAATATCTTAAAAAACTACAATCAGACAGCAAAAGTGGAGACTTTAAACTATTTTAGTTACTAATAAAAAAATTTAAGCTATTATTTCAAATCAAATTCAAGCGGACTTTTAAACCCTTTTGAGTTGATACGGTGGTAGGGTTACCAGACGACAGGAATTTTCCTGACAAGTCAGGAATTTCAACCCTTTGTCAGGAAAACAGGGAAAATTTGAAATTGTCAGGAATTATTGGGTAAAAACAGAAAAACAATAAAATGAATGTAAGAAAATTATATATTTATTAAACATTAACGAAGACTAAATCAACAATAACTGTTAAATAAAATTGTAATTCTTGTAATGTAAGATTCGTTTTTTTTTGCAGCTCTGTCAATCTCTCACAGCTTATGGTCTTCAAAATAATTATCCATTGGTTAACAGGCATTATATCGAAAAACCCTTTGTTTTGGTGCCTTGCAAAAGAATTTAAAGCTGTAATTTCATCAAGGAGTTTGGAATCATCTTAAAACACCCCATATCCATTCAAAAACTGTAGAGAGCAAACAACCTTCTCGTAAAAAAAATGTCAGGAAATATAATGCTATGTCAGGAATTTTATCAGGAAAACTCATTTTTAGATCTGGTAACCCTATATGGTGGGCTTCCACTATTTGTTGCCGGATGTACTTACATAATAATTATATTCTAAAAATAAAGAATAAGTAATGCTCTATGATTTACACTAAGTATAATTACTGCAGTAATATTACAATAATATTATTTGTTTAATAACTCTTAAAATACTAAACTCATTTTGGTGAAACTTGGTACGATGATACATTGAAAACCTTTGAGTAACATAGGCTACTTTTTATCCCGATATTCTCACGGGATCGGGACTTACGCGGCTGGAAACAAAGGCACTGATACTTTTAACCGACTTCAAAAAAGAGGAGGTTCTTAATTCGTCGCGTATTTAAATATTTTTTGAATATGTTTACTGATTACTTGACAACTGGTCAACCGATTGGCATGATTTTTTTTTTGTCTAATTTTTTTTATAACATACCTTCATCCAAAGCGAAGAGTCCGCTACCATTCCCTTTCACTATGATATTGTACGTCGGGTTATTAGCTAAAAACTTATCCACTTTTTACACACCAATATAACACTTTACAAAAAATAATATCACTTCCAAAGCCATGTTAAAATATCACTTTATTAAAAATTATACTTTTGAAATTTCGCGCGTAGTCGTAGCAGTAAGTCGTAGCGTTGCTACGGAGTGCTTTGAGTAGACTGCCGTAGCGGATCTGCTACGAAGACTACATCTCTTGCTATATTGCATTCGTTGTCTCATTCTAACATACAGGCTTTTGTATCTAGCTATCTCCTTCGGAATCCGGTGTATCTGAAAAATGTAGGTTCCGTTTGAGCTAGAATTATTGTAGTTGTGTTAAGATATATTCTTTTGTCGCGTAAAATGGTACGCTTGAGTTTTGAAGTTAATTGTTAGGCGATGAAGAGAAATTTGAATATTTGTAGGTTTTCTTTATACTTACTTAGTCATTCATATTTGTCAGAGTATTTAAGATTCTGTGAGAGATTTGTGTGACTGAGCGTCCCTTCTTTAATTATTGTAAATGTTTTTGTAAATCTATATAATTAAAGTAAATAAATAAATCTAAATGTTATTCATAATTCAAATTTTTTATTCATTTACATGTGTGGTTTTTGCATGAATTCACATAGAAATTGAAGCGTCTTAAAAACTAAACTAAGATTAAAACGTGTTACCTTGACTTTCCTTAGCTTAGAAGGCTTACTTTTTATTTCAATATTACGGTACTTATGCATGTAAAATGTGGGTAACACTAGATAAATATCTATACTAATATATAATATATTGTTTGTATTTATAATGTTAAATAGGTATGTATGTCTTCACGCAAGTAATTGTATATTTTATGAATAAAACATCTTTATCATATTTATAATATTACAAAGAGGTAAAGTTAGTGAGTATATGAGGTTGTAAGTAAGAAATAAGAAATATTGCAGGACATTCCACACATCGCCATCTAGCCCCCAAGCTAAGTAACTAGACTTGTGTAATGGGTGCTAGACAACGGATATACTACTTATATACTTTTCTTTTGTAAATAAATACTTATAATACATAGAAACAAACAGACCACAGACAAATATCTTAGCATAAATACATGTCTGAGGCGGGAATCGAACCCGCAACCCTGTGTTTGGCAGTCCGGCATGGTGACCATTGTGCCAACTGGGTCGTCGGCGTCGTCGTCGTCGTAAGTAGGGGGTAATATCCTAAACCAATATACCAATTTGGATGAAATTTTACATGGAGATAGTTTGGGGGTAGCTACTTCTTATCCCGAAATATCCACGGGATCGGGACTCATTCGGGTAAAACTGCAGGGCCCAGCTAGTATAAGATAAAAACTTTAGTAAAACTTATAACTAAACTAGCGACCCGCCCCGGCTTCGCACGGCTGCATTATGCATGTATTATATCTAAAAACCTTCCTCTTTAATCACTCTATCTTTTAAAAAAACCCGCATCAAAATCCGTTGCATAGTTTTAAAGATCTAAGCATACATAGGGACATAGGGACGGCGAAAAGTAACTTTTTTAAACTATGTAGTGATAGTGAAGTGATAGTGATTACTTAAACTAGGTACCTATCAAAATACCTAAACTTTCCATTTTGCATATCAAGAAAAGAAATTCATATTTCATACTTGAACAATTTTTTCCTATTCGCTTACATTTGAAAGGGGTTCCAATGCAAATCAAAGGTTTTTTGGGTCTTAAACAAAGACATTTATTATTACCAGGAAGTAGACAGAACAACAGTGACAAATAAAAAAAGTTGTAGGACACTCTACACAGCGCCATCTGGCCACAAACTTAACAAAGTGACGACCCAGTTGGCACAATGGTCATCATGCTGGACTGCCAAACACAGGGTTGCGGGTTCGATTCCCGCCTCAGGCAAGTATTTATGCTAAGATATTTGTCTGTGATCTGATTGTTTCTATGTATTATAACTGTATATTTACGAACGGAAAGTATATAAGTAGTATATCTGTTGTCTAGCAGCACCCATAACACAAGTGTAGTTACTTAGCTTGGGGCTAGATGGCGATGTGTGGAATGGCCTGCAATATTTATTATTATTATTTACTAGCAGCGCTCCGCGGTTTCACCTGCGTAACTCCCGATCCCGTGGGAATATCAGGATAAATAGTAGCCTATTATAGCCTTCCTCGATAAATGGACTATCCAACACAAAAATATTTTTTCAAATCGAACCAGTAGTTCCCGAGATTAGCGCGTTCAAACAAACTCTTCAGCTTTATAATATTATATAGTATATATATATATAGATTATCAAGGTATGATGTGGACACCAAACCGGCGATCTGTCTACACTATAAAATGCAGCTAAGGATCACCTTCGGTTTGGATACAACTATTGACAAACTATAAGAGATACTTACTGTTCAATTTTAGTTGTTGTTGTTGTTGTTAAGTTTTTTTTAAATGATTCAGCTGTTCCGTCTATGTCGCTGTGATTTATAAATCTCTTTGGGTCTAAAAAGGTATTAATTCGATTAGTTACCTAAATTATGGTGATTACGCTTATAATATTATGAATATATATTGCTCCAGAGCTCGAGCGGAACGCTTTCAGTGATTCAAATTTTTAAAGAATTTGAATTTTGGGTTATTTTTAAAATATCATAAACTCCATCCCTCCTAAGGTTTCCTGGAAGTGACCTCTTTTAGCAGTAAAGCCGCCTATGGGGCTACGTCCCCACTCTACCCGATTCCATCTCTACCCGATTTCATTCTTGCATATAGAAAGAAGTTAGAGTACAGTTCACGTGAAAAAAATATAGAATTTTAGTTATCGATAAAAACACCGAATAGAATAAAACAGATATGAACCTGAAATTAAATTGTCTTAAACAAGAACTTTGTCCGCCAACGTATCGACGTGAAAGCCAAGAGTTACAAAAAGAGTGAATAGGTATCTTCTAGGAAGGCGTGTTACATCTTAGGCCACATCGTCACCTACCATCAGGCAGGTGTGATAGTGATCAAACGCTGACCTATGTAATGAAAATATGTAAAAAAAAAAGTGTATAAAATGAACTTAGTTGACAATGCTTAGTAAGTTTAGTTCCGTAAAAGTACAAAAGTGTGTTGAAGGTAAAAGTCAGTGTCAAACTTGGAATTTTCTCTTTGCCTCTAAACCAAAACGAGGTTTAAGGATAGTCTGAGATGCGGATTTAAACCTTAAATTTTGACACAGATTTACTCGCGAACCAGTCATCTCAAACATACGGCCCGCAATGATGCGGCCCGCAATCGGAATCTAGTTCTCAAAAAAAGGGCATTTTTTAAATCTTCATTTCTCCCGCACTTGCAGTGACCAATCGGCAAGCACCCTTGACTTTGAGTATTCGAAAGCTAGCTATCCTTTTTCGTAGTTCGTATTTATGGGAATAAATGTTTTCTATTATGAAAATGAATACGTGTTGACTCAGGATTTTTATACACCTAATAGGGACTACAGAAATCAGTATCTGGTATGAATTTCTACTTGCTAGGTCCACCCGTTCCTGAAAAAATCGGTGGTGACTCACGGACAGACAGACAAACGTACAAGAAAGTGATCTTATAAGTGTTCCTTTTTTTACCTTTTGAGGTACCTAAAATGTACGTGTTTAATTATTTTTATGTCTGGCCCGCTAACACATTTGCAATTTTCGAAATGGCCCTATGGAAAATTCAGTTTGACACCCCTGGTCTAAACAATATCCCTATGGATTATATAGGGAACTATAGTCTAAACACTATCCATAAAGATTTTATAAAAATAGTGTTTAGACTATAGTTCACGAGTAAATCTGTATTTAAATCTAAGGTTTAAATCCACATCTCGGACTATCCTTAAACCTCGTTTTGGAATAAGGGGTCAAGGTTTTGGTAAAGTAGCCACCGCTTTACTAATAGCCAATATTAAACCAATAGTCGTATTCGGCAAATGGACCGATAGCGAAGAGCTTCGACTAACACCTCAAGGCTGTGCTGGATTGTTAGGTCAAGGGTCAGATTCTAAAAGCAGTTCTGGATACGGCACATATCAACAGAAGATTTCACACTCTTTTTTTTTTTTTCATTTTTTTTTTAGTTTTTAGTATTTATGATTTTTTTAGTAATTAATTCCTATGATTTTTTAGCTGTTTCTTGCAAACTTTACCTACTAATTTTAATATATTTCATTTTTTTATGATTCACTTAATAGGTAAATTTTAATTTCATACCAATTCAAAAATTTTATCGTAGTCTGAACTATAATATCATTTTTAATATTATTTGAATTTTAAAATCAATACGCCATCAAACTTTATTAATTTCACTAAATTCAATTTAAATCTACGTAAGCATAAATTTTACACAAAAGTTTTTGTACATTTGAAATCCATTTTAATTTAAAACTTTTACAACACGAATTCAATCGTTCGATCAATTGAAACTTTAATTTTGATTTGATTTATATTAATTAATGGATGTCCCATTAAATGTCCTTTTAACCACAGTGTGCCAAGAGAAAGGAGTTATAAAGTCTGTCAGGTATCTTTTTTTCAATAAAGAAACGGCCAAGTATAAGTCGAACTCGTGGACTAGGGTTCCGTACTATTAAATTTGTTTTCATTATTTTTTGTTATAGTGGCAACAGAAATACATCTGTGAAATTTTCAAGTGTCTAGCTATCACGGTTCATGAGATACAGCCTGGTGACAGACAGACAGTGGAGTTTTTGTAAAAGAGTCCTTTATCATTTGGACACGAAAACATAAAAAACGATTCGCGTGACTTAATGTTTATGCATTCTATGGACAGTGGTCAAACTTGTCCCAGGAATAAATCGTTAAAAATACGTTTTGGCATGTAGAGAGGCTGCTCTTTTTCGTAGTATACACAGTGACACACGTGCACGTGTTTTAAATATTTTTATTTATTTGGTAAGTACCTACCATAGAAATAGAGACTTGCATTGTTTTAATATAAACATTCAATTTTACTGTCACAATTTATACGAATACATGCAACGACGTTTCTGTGAATAATTTGACAGCTGTCAGAAACAAAAAAGTAATATTTTTACACAAACATATTTAGATTTCTGCAATTTATCTGTCACACAGAGTTAAGTGTATGCATACTTACGAAGGGTTAGTATCAGATGGTCTCAAAACGCAAGTCGTCTTATGCATTAACTTGTAGTTCAATTTGTAACTTGTCTGTAATGTAACCCGTCTATGAAGCAACTCGTCATAATTTTTTTTGTCAGCTTATATATTACTTATATCCTTGTAAATATATGTAGACCTATCTAATATACATACAAAAACACCCAGACCATTCATACATAAATATTTACTTGAGGCGGTAATCGAACCCCAAGTTTCTCCATCACATTCTGGAGTTCGCCCAATATTACTATTATGATATTTTAGTTTTAGGGATCCGTACCTCAAAAGGTTAAAAAGGAACCCTTATTTATAGTGCGTAGCCTGCACTGGGCTATCTGAATATATTTTTAAAGGAAAAGGCGTTTACTAAAATAGCAACAGAGCCGAGACTCGAACTCATCCCCTGACAAATCTCCAGGTGCGCTCTACCAATTACGCCACTCGTCAAGTACAGTCAACGCTCAAAACTCCATCGCCACCCTTACAATTACAATCCTGTGCACTATTTGAACATTAAAACAACGTAACCTGTGGATCGAACCCACGTCAGTTGGTGTAGCGGGTGGCGGCTTATACCATTCACACAACTAAAGACATAGGCTAACATGTTGAAAATAATAATCACACTGAGTACTTTTAATTCAAGTATTTATGTTTGTGTGTAACGTCTATTAGAAGAAGGTCGTAAGTCCAGTACTTGTTGATAAAATTACTGTAACAAACTGATAGTGGACTTATGACGCATACTGTACTTACCATCATTATTATACTATTATAATTATATTCTGTGGCAATCGACATGATTTTACCATTAATAATTCTGAGAACATTCTATTTCCAAATATCTCGTGACATTGTCGGACGACGATGGACAGTCAACACTTAGGTATTTGGTACCTACATTTGATGTGGGTCGACGTAGGTCCTACTGAAATACTTGTCGAATATGTTAAATTATTTTTAGTCATGTTAGGTACCTACTGGGCAAAATTGTTAATTTTCAACCTACCTCAGAAAAAGAGGAGGTAGGTAATTAAAAAATCCCAGACGAAAGAAAGAAAGAAAGAAAGAAAGAAAAAGCATTTATTGAGTACAAACACACGACAAACACAGGAATGAAGAAATAAACATGACAATAAAAATTAATTACATAAAATCAAAAAAAGTGACAAAAGAAACATTAAAGAGGAGTCGTGTGCTGATCGAAATGGGTCGACCTCAGCTAAAAACTGCAGCCAAGCATGTTTAGCTGTAGCGCTGGTCTTCAGGCCAGACCTAACGCACGCATTAAGCGCATAGCTTCTATTTACAGTTAAGGAATGGAATCAGCTGCCTCCGTCTATCTTTAGTCTATAATTTGGCGGTCTTTTAGTCGGTTCGGTCTTTTCGAGTGAACAAGTATCTTCTAGGAAAGTGTGTTATATCTTAGACCGAACATGAGGCAGGTGTGTTAGTGGCCAAACGCCATTTGTAAAAAATATATTTATGTTACTATTTAATTTTGTTGATTTAATAGATTCTGTAACAATCTACATACCTATTGTACTTCCAAAATAAGATTAGATAGATTGATAAACTCTTAAAACCTTAATTCCAACTTCATTCAATTAACTAAATTTCAATTTAATTTAGCTTGGTTCAAAGGCTATTAGTTCAAAAGTCAGAATGTCCAGATGTCACAAAGATAACTAGTAATTAAGTACGTAAATGCAAAAAAGTCAAAGGTGGCTTGTTGATTCCTACGTCAATAGCTTGGTTCATTTTTTTTTTTCAATTTTTTTTTTTTTTAAACCAAACAAACATAAAAATAAAAGTTTACAAAATAAATCATTTTTTAATTATAAGGAATACAGAAGTTATTTAAATTATTATAATTATATATAATTAGAAATAGAAATAGAAATAGAAAAACATTTATTCACAACAAAAACACAGTGAGCTTATGAACTATAATGAACTATAAAAACAAAAACTAAAGGCTATTGAAACTACTATTATATAATAAAAAAATTGTAATCATTTTGTTGCGAAACGGTCCTCAACTCAGCATAATGTTAGCCTTTCGACTAACGCTGGTCTTCCGTTGAAGCCTTTTCGGTGACGTCACTTGGACGGTATACATCGATCCATATATAACAGTTACAACAAAAAAATGAGAATAAGTAAAAAACAATAAAACCTAAAAAATGAGAATAAGTAAAAAACAATAAAACCTATACCTACATAATAATATATAAAATTAATCATTTAATAGGAGCTATATAAACTTGTATTTACAAAGGTCTATATCAGCAAAGACTAATAAGTAGTCAAATAAACTAAAGAGCACTCGTTTCAAGCAAAAGGGTTTGCTGCGACACTTGGTGGCGAAATATATATTTTTTTAACGCTTGTCTAAAACTATGAGCACTTTAACTATGAACTATTATAATATATATAATTATATAATTATAAATCATCTTTAAATTATAAGGAATACAGAAGTTATTTAAATTATTATAATTATATAATATTATAATTATATATAATTATAATAATTTAAATAACTTCTGTATTCCTTATTATATAATATTATAATTATATATAATTATAATAATTTAAATAACTTCTGTATTCCTTATAATTTAAAGATGATTTATTTTGTAAACTTTTATTTTTATGTTTGTTTGGTTTAAAAAACGTATAATCTGTCAGTCAATCAGTCTAAATGACTTAAGTAATAATAATAATAATAACGGTTTGATGTCCACATCATACTTTGCCATTAAACTTGTTATTGGAAAGGGCCTCTACGTGTTGGCTTCGGCCCCACGCATGCCTTCCAAAGGTCCGGGGCTCCATAGTCCCGTGATATAGGACATATAACAAACAAATAATAATAAATATTTATTTCTATAAAATACAATGATGAGAAATACGTACCTATTCAAAACAATGATATAAATTCTACCATCCATTCTGCAACTTAGAATGGAAGCTCGTTTGCGTAGTAGCCTGAGATTAAACAAATCTTAGGTTCCATGTCTTTGTAAAGTTGAGGGTGTACTGAGAGGTGCAATTAGTGGTATAAATGAGACAGCCAGTGTGTTTTTAGGGTTCCGAACCCAAAGGTTAATAAAAACGGGACCATATTACTAAGACTTCAATGTTCGTCCGTCCGTCCGTCTGTCTGTCACCAGCCATATCTTATGAACCATGATAGCTAGACAGTTGAAATTCTCACCGCTGCCATAACAATAAATTAACTAAAAACGCTAAAAACAGAAAAAAAATAAAAATTTAAGTAGGTAGGTATAAAACATGGTACGGAACCCTTCGTGCGCAAGTCCGACTCGCACTTGGCCGGTTTTTGTTAACTGTTTTAATGAGAACCACTCGAGAATTTTATATATAGGGATTAACACAGAAGAGTTTGTTTGTTTGAAATCAACGGATTCTTCGAAGCTCAATTGACAATTGATATGTTTTATCTATCTATCTTGTATACCCTAAACTTTAGCTGCAAGTCGCCTATTGAAGTATATGTGCGTCTTACCGTGATTACGGTCTAAGCTTAACGAGTAAGCTTTGAGATAGGTTTCAACGTAGTTAGAGGTAGTTGAATTCAGTTTGAACAGAGTGTACTCGCTATGAAGCGGATTGTTAAATTCTATTCGCACGGAGTATACCTTGAGGAACTATATAGTTTGGAGTGTTCAGTCTAAAGCAATTATTCGTAAACTTAAACTTAAATAATGGCATATATTATTTAGCTAGCGACCCGCACCGGCTTCGCACGGCTATATTATGCATGTATTATACATATAAACCTTCCTCTTGAATCACTCTATCTATTAAAAAAACCGCATCAAAATCCGTTGCGTAGTGTTAAAGATCTAAGCATACAAAGGGACATAGGGACATATGGACGGCGAAAAGTGACTTTATTTTATACTATGTAGTGATTATTAGGAGATAAAAGCATTTCACCTGTAACTCGAATTCTTAATTATTTCATTAATTATTATTTGTCAGACAAATTTAAAAAAAAAACCCCAAATGATAAGGAAAATAATTGTATATAACTTTTGAACGGCTGAACCAATTTTGATTAAACATAGCTAAGAACACTCCGAACACCGGAAGTGGGCCGGTCATGTAGCGAGACTTGAAGATGGGCATAGAGTGGAAAGGACCAGGAAGTGGAAAACGCAAACTAGGTCGTCCTCTCAAACGCTGGTCAGATGACATACGCGAGACCGCAGGCGAACATTGGTTCGGATTGGCCCAAAATAGGGAAAAATAGCACAACCTGGAGGAGGCCTTCACCCGCACGGGGGTTCCTATAGAATAATTAAAAATAATAATTACCTTAATTAATTACAAAAAAACACTAACAAAAATTACTTTATTTTAATTTTAAATGTACTTACTTACTTAGATCATAGGAGCAAATATAAAGGCTTTTTATTTTATTTTATTAAGAACACTCCCGACTAATTTACCTTTCAAACAAATACCTACCATGTCAACAGAACGTGACACTTTTTGGTAAGTGCATACGGTGTTCATCAATTTATGTATAAGACATTTTACATAAATTCGGGAGCTTTGAAGTCACAGACAGACACACAGACACGTCAAACTTATAACACCCGTCTGTTGCGTCGGTGTGGTTAAAAATGGATTTGTCACTTTCACACTTTTTCAAATAACAGATGTGCGAAAGTGACACAACTATAACTAACTAGAGCTTTTGAAAGAAAAAAGGGATTTTTAATGCGTTTTTATTTTGGCCGATATTCAACGACTTTTGCAAAATCAAACTATATTTCGAAAATTTTAAGTGTCTAACTGAAAATCTTTCTTACACGGAGAGGTCATTAAATTTTAAATAATAACATCGTTTGAGCTTCGTACAATCGTACCATATAGGTACATATGCGTAAAGTGAATGCTCGGCCGAGGTACATGGTAGGCAGAGTGGGGGGTGTTAGGTTTTGTTTTCGTTACGGAATTTCTTGATTCGGTCGCCGCGCACAAAGCCCGCGATAAAAGCTATGCAATAGCTTAAAAGTCAAAATGACCATAATCTGCTGATTTTAATCAGCAGCTAACATACACATCCGGAAAAAAAAATCTCATATGCCGCGAGAACATACGCAAAAAGACTTTTAGATGAAAAAAAAAATAGTCGGACGACAAATAGTCGTCCGACATTTGTCGTCCGTCAATAGTCGTCCGACAAATAGTCGTCCGACATTTGTCGTCCGACATTTGTCGTCCGTCAATAGTCGTCCGTTAAAAAATACCATATGTACGTCTTAATACACTCACAGCCAAATTAAAAACAGTAGGCCCAGGCATACATTTTCGCCGCGCCGTAGAGAGGGGATAGCTGTCTACTCTCCATCCGTCTTACGCTTTTTCGATCAGGTCACGTGTCCTGACGCGAGTTTAAGATTTTATACCCATTACAGAAAAAGTGCTCAACGCCGCACTAACGATTATTAGATCAATAAAATCGGACATAAGTAAAAATGTGCAACTTATTCAAAAGTGTCATGTAAGCTATTGTTCCTATAGCCAGGTAACCGACCTTTTAGACGGCGGCCATTAAAAATCCCCCCACTCTAGACCTGTTTTAACAAATCAGTCGAAACTCAGCCGTTCGTGGAGTCGCATGTCTTTGTTTTCGGCACTTTTGTTCGCACTATAACTTCGCTTCACAGTTGTGTGTTTGTGTGGTTCAATTTAGAAAAAACTTTTATTGGATATGGCAGAAGAAGGTATGTACTACATTTTAAAATATTACATGATTACTTTGTCGTATAAAATTTATATTTTTATGTGATATTAAAACAGTTACAATTTAGGTACATTTTTTTGCTTTACTTTTTCAAACAATCGTGTTTTTCTGTATATGTCGTGTCTTGTCGGGCTACAACTTTTATAACAATATAATAATTGATTTGTTGGCTATTGTAAATCATAATAAAACCATCCGCCTACGTCCGCCATTTTGTTTTATATGACTTTTAAATTGTACGTAAAAATTACACAATTATTTTAAGTTAATATATTTATTTATTTGTCGTACAGATAATTCGAGAACTATCAAGATATTTACTAGAAGAGCATTGTGGGAGATCTTGAATGAATTCAAGGGCCACAAAATAGAAGAAAAGTTTTCATTGTTTGAAGATAGACTTGTCCAATTGACAAATTGTCCGGAACATGAGAAACATAAAATGGTAAATGGTTTGAAGCACTTTAAAAGTGAATTCAAAAAGAAGTGGAGAGGAGCTTCATACAAAGAAGAACGGTTTTTAAAAGTAATGAAGTGTGGCTTACATCTTCGATAGAATTACCTAACTGGCCTGAAATGACCTTACCAAAACCTGGACGTCCAAAAAAATCATTTGAAGATGTGTGTGACCGTAGCAAACGGAGAAAAACAAAAGATCTGCGTGAACAAGTATCTGTCGAGGAGTTGACTTATGCTGCTGGCGTGAGTCAGAGCACTTCAGGAAATAAAGATGCATCAAAAATAATTAAAGAATTAATGGCTTCACCCACCAGAGCTACTAAACTTAGAAAAGTTATTTCTAGTACCAAGAAGCAAACAACTGTAAAAAAATATACGCCAGCAGAAGCACTGGCTATCTTTGTTGAAGGTGATTTCACTAGAAGACAATGGGAAATAATCCACAGATCTGGTAAAGCTATTTACCCATGCTATTCTGTCATACAAATGGCTAAGATTGAATGTTATCCCGAGGAAGAATCAATACATGTCACCGAGACAAGCGCAGAAGTTAAACTTCAAGCATTACTAAATCACACTGCATTGCGCTTGTACAAATATATAGCGGAGGTTGTCAATACGTCATGCACTGAAGAAGAAAAACAAAATATGGTGTTAATTTCGAAAAGGGGATGTGACGGATCTCAGCAGACACAATACAAGCAAAATTCGAAAATCACGGAGATAGTGATGCAAATATTTTTCAAAGCTCACTAGTGCCTCTAAGACTATCTGTTATCATTGAAGAAGAGGAGAAAAAAATCATTTGGCAAAATCCGGTTCCGTCTTCAGTCAGATTCTGCAGACCCATACGTATAAGATTTATAAATGAAACAAAAGATATCACAAAACAAGAAATACAATACATTGAAAACTAAGCCGAACAGCTCCAGGAGACAGAAATTGATGGCAGCAAAATAAAACATAAACTGTTACTTACCATGATTGATGGCAAGGTATGTAATGCTGCTACAGACACCTCATCTACAATGAGATGCTACATTTGCGGACAGACTTCGAAGGATTTTAATAAATTAATTAAAAAAGAAAGTAAAGTAGAAACGTTGAAGTTTGGATTATCAATTCTTCACGCAAGAATTCGATTTTTCGAATCTATTTTACATTTAGCCTATAAATTGCCTTTACAAAAATGGCAAGCACGGTCTACAGAAGAAAAAAGAATTGTAAAAGAGACTAAAGAAAAACTACAAAAAGCCTTTAAAGAGGAAATGGGATTACTCGTAGATGTTCCCAAAGCAGGGTTTGGGAACACTAATGACGGGAACACGTCAAGGAGATTTTTTGCAGATCCGGAATGCTCCTCAAGAATAACTGGCATCAATGTCGATTTAATAAAAAGGTTTAAAGTTATATTAGAAGTAATATCAAGTGGCAATAACATTGATGTAGAAAAATTTGAAGCATACGCAAATGAAACTGCAATAATATATGTCGATCTGTATGGTTGGCATTCCATGTCACCAACCATACACAAAATTTTGATACATGGAGGTGAAGTAATAGCTCATGCACTCCTACCTATTGGCCAGTTATCGGAAGAGGCAGCTGAAGCCCGAAACAAACATTTTAGGCAATACAGATTACATTTTTCCCGCAAATTTTCGCGCAGAGACTGCAACATACATATAATAAACAGACTTCTTTTAAGTTCAGATCCATTTATCAGCTGCAGCAGAAAGACGCAAAATAAAAAAAGACAGCCTTTCTCAAAGGAGGCAATAGAAATGATGTCTGCCAGCACGGTATTTAAAAATAGACAAAGCGAAGACGAAAGTTCCGACGAAGAAGAAGTTGAAGAATCCTAAAAATGTAAAAAGATGTAAAATTTTAAATATATAATTATTATATTGGTCAAACTTTGTGTTTTATTTAATTTAATTGCACATAAAATGATATAAATAAATTAAATATTTTTGTCCGATTTTTTCACTCAAATACTCGTTAGTGCGCCGCTAAAGAAGTTTTCACTTCAAAAATTTGCTACTAGGTCATTTTGTTATTGTGACATTTCAATTATAGGACGGTTTGCTACTAGGTCATTTTGATGTTGTGTCGTTTTGATATGGTAGGACATTTTGCTTTTAGGTCGTACCGATATGTAAGGTTTTTTAAGCTATTGCATAGCTTTTATCGCGGGCTTTGAGCGCGGCGACCGAATCAAGAAATTCCGTAACGAAAATAAAACCTAACACACCCACTCCACCTACCACGTAGCTTGAAATCAAACTCGCAGCCTTCTGCGTCACAGATGAGTGTTTGCCCGCCTTGCCACAGTTGTCATCAGTATTATTCTATGAATAGATTATTGCTTCACTGATTTTTAACAATCTATTGAATAGATTGTCATCACTTTCCTTTACTATTGGTATATACAACCTATTTATAACTCAAAGCTCGATGTATAGAAGCTTACAAAGCCCTTTTAAGCTCCAAGTCACGGTCAAGATTTTTTGTTTTCGTGCCATGAATGAAGTGGCCTTCCGGTTTAAGGGGTGACCATGGAATATTAAGGTCAAATTGGTTATTTTTATGGAGTTTAATAATAGAAGGGGTGGATTATTGTTATCGAACTTTGATTGAGGAAGTTCCTTATTCAAGTAATCTATACCTAAATATACTTTTAAAAGATTTTTTTGTTTTTTTATTTGTAACAAATAGGCTCCGAAAGTTCCGAAACTATTGGACCGGTTTAGATGAAACTAGGTATGATGATACATTGATTTGTTAGGAGTAACAAAGGCTACTTTTCATCTCGATATTCTTATGAAATCGGGAGTTACCTATAGGTTTGTGTGTTATTTATTTGTAACAAATCGGCTTTGAAAATACTGGACCGATTTAGATGACACTTGGTATGAGGATACATTGATTCATTAGAAGTAACAAAGGCTACTTTTTATCTCGATATTTTTATAAAATCGGGAGTTACCTATATAGGTTTGTGTGTTATTTATTTGTAACGAATCAGCTTTGAAAATACTGGACCGATTTAGATGAAACTTGGTAAAGGATACATTGATTTATTAGAAGTAACAAAAGCTACTTTTTATCTCGATATTCTTACGGAATCGGGAGTTATAGGTATACAAAAGAGAGAAAAACTTATCACGAAGTCTCTCAAACTACAGAAGCTACAACTTCACATCGCATTCTTGAAGACTTTGCCCTAAAAACATCAAGCTATATCTAATAATATTTAACTTTTAGTAAATTAAGTAAGAAAATTCGACTTATAGTCAAATACTTCGCTAACTCTGCTTCTAATAAATTATGCCTACTTAGTTCTAATAAAATAGGGTAAAACTGGGGGAACTTAACTTTGTAATTTAATCAAATTTTAATGCATATTATTTAACAACAAGTCGCCACAATTGTAACAGATGTAGTTAATCCACATTCATTGTAAGAAGGTTATGGAAAGGAGTTTTGCTTCGATTCGCTCCCTGAATTAACCTTCTAACAGATATTAGATTAGCTACATCCTTTTTACATACATCTGTTTCTATTTATGACGCAATTATAAAGTTGCAATCGTTGCATTTTGATGTGTCTTCACTTATGACGGTAACACGTCTAAAAACAAAACCCTTATAAAATTAATTGATTGTTTGTCTGTATGTTTATATTGATACTTACTTTTTAAGAATTTGATTATAAAATTTCCAACTAAATGTTAAACAGTAATTTTAACAGTTTGATAGTAATTTAATCCTAGACTTATAGACAATAATCCTAGACTAATAGATAATTAGGCAATCAAGTATTTATGTAGGATATTATTTGTTTCTGATTTGGGTGTTTCTGTACCTACGTATGTTATGTATATATTTACAAAAGACAAGTTAATAAGTATTCCATTCGTTATCTAGTTACCATAACACAAGCTTAGTTGCTTTTTTAGCTTGGATCTAGATGGCGCTATGTAAATTGTCCCATAACTTAAATTAATTAACAGTATAGAATTACAAAAAAATTGTGCTAGGCATAGCACAATCCGACCAGCCAACTAAGGCAAGCCGGAGATGAGGAACGGTGACTTCCCCCTGGAGAACTCGGGACCGCGGGGTCGTTACTCCCCGTCACCTCGCCTCAAGGTGCCCTGCGGGCTTATTATTATTATTATTATAGGACGTCTTGCTACTAGGTCATTTTGATCTTGTGTCAAAATGACCTAGTAGATACAAAAAAATTGTGCTATGCCTCCCAGTTTTACCCTATTGTAAACAAGATAATAACTTAGTCGTAACTTATTAATAGCTTAATTAAGCCACTCGGTTAAGTTAAGTACTTAAATTATACTTAGATGAGACAGAGGTAATAGGAGTTTAGAATTTCAATTTCCTTGAAGTTTATTTACATACTAGCAGCGCCATGAGATTTCACCCGTATAAGTCTCGGTCCCGTGGGAATTTTGGGATAAAACTCTCATTGTTTCTCCCTCGGTGTCAGTATATCCTCGTACTATATTTTATCAAAATCGGTTAAGTAGTTTGAGAGACTGTAACGAGAATATTTCCGAATTAATTGGCTCAGCCTGCCTAGCATGAAGACCAAAACACGATACGATAAAGCGATATCACGCGATATAACTACATCAACTCTCAAAATATGATACATAAAGCCGCCATGTTGAATTTTTATTATAAATTGCGATAAAAATTATGATAAAAATTCAACATGGCGGCTTTATCTATCATATTTTGAGAGTTGATGTAGTTATATCGCTTTATCGTATCGTGTTTTGGCCTTCGTGCTAGGCTAGCAGGGGCTTATTATAAGAGTAAAGTACTAAAATGCCTTTCTTAGGCTTAATCATAACTAATCGATAGTTTTTTTGTATATTTGTTGGTTTGTTCCCTCTTCACGGTCAAATGACTGGACCGAATTGGCACAATGGTCACCATGCCGGACTGCCAAACGCAGGGTTGCGGGTTCGATTCCCGCCTCAGGCAAGTATTTATGCTTAAATATTTGTTGTTTCTATGTATGATAAGTATATATTTACAAAAAAGAAAAGTATATAAATAGTATGTCCGTTGTCTAGCACCCATAACACAAGTCAAGTTACTTAGCTTGGGACTAGATGGCGATGTGTGGAATGTCCTGCAACATTTATTTAAATTTATTATTTATTTATAATTGGATGAAAATCGGTACAGTAGTAGTTCAAAAGATGGAAAAGGATATAGATTAGGTACTTTTGGTCCCGAAATTCCATCGGGACTTATGGTGAAGCGCGGATGCAGCTAGTAGTAACTCTATAATTAAAATAGTGTGTAACATGTTTGATGTTTTTGTAAAACGATGGTAGGTAATATAGGGAAACTAATCGAATTAAACTTTACCAACGTTTGCAGGTGCACGGTTGAATGGACGCCATCTTCCGCAAAACTTGAAATTAGAATACGTGTGTTGACTTAGCAAGGTATGAAGTAGGTTTTTAAGTGGATAGGTAACCGGTAGAAAATGTAGGTACCTACCTATGGCATCTAGCCTAGATTTATCCTAGAATAACTTAACTTAAACTTTTTACCTGCTTTATTTCACTTATTTAATTAAAATAAAGCTATTGCATCGTGCGAGCTTCGTACAGTCGTACTCGGCCGAGCTACATGGTAGGGTGTTAGGTTTTATTTTAGTTACGGAATTTCTTGATTCGGTCGCCGCGCTCAAAGCCCGCGATAAAAGCTATGCAATAGCTTAATAACAATTTAAGAGTCATAGTGATTATTTTCCCGGGTCTTGATTGCGAATTTTTTATTTATTTTCCCTCGACGTTTCAAGTGTGTTGCAATAGTCATGGTCACGTGGAGATACTAATACAAATCGTATGAGTTTTGTACGCAATAAATGCTTTCTTTCTCACTTGGTAATTAAATGGAGTTCTTTTATTGATTTGTTTCCAAATCTTTCGTTAACTTAAGATTTTTCCTTAAATATTAGCTTCAAACATTTTTTATTTACACTCTTAACGAGCGAAGTGTCAAGATGTCGACATCAAAAAATTGCCCTGTCAGCGCCCTTCAGATACGAAATAAAACATCGTCAAAGCAAATATTGGGAAATACTTATTGGCTTTTAAAGATTTGGTTCGTTACCGTTGGATCGGATTTTTTTATACATTTTTTTGTTAAAAGTATATCCGATTAATTTAAAAATATTGTTTAACCTATTTAATTTCCATAACAGGCAAAATTGTAAAAAGGGGAGATCGGCCTTTGGCCTGCTATATATGATTGTACAGGAAAGAAAAAATTACAGAAAAATATTTTTTTTAAAACGTCTATTTTTGGAATATGTAGTTTAATATCTAATTTAAATCTAGATGTTTTGAAAGTAGCCTATATCTTCCACACTATGAATAAGTACCTACTCATACATAATATAACTATTTGTATTAGAACTCTAAACTTTAACTCTTTTATTCGTGAAGAAGAAACAAACAAAATAAATTGATACCTCCTTTTAAATAAGTTTGGATTACCACAGGTGTTTTATTATATTAACGGTTATATTTAATGAACGAAAGAACATTTTAAAAAGTCTCGTCTCTTCCAATAATAGAACAACAAGGAATTATAACTTAAAAGGTTTCAGCCGTTACGAAAATGTGAAATTTAAAAGATGGAAACATACGAACAGTTTTACTGTCCGGTAGCCGGATGTGGCAAAATAAATAATCTGATTATCAACCAGTATAGGTACGCTAATATAATTGTAAATATTCGAGCAATGGACTGCATCTGTCTTTCAAATGTAAAAAACTTAATTTGTAAGAAAATGTAGTAAAATTACCGACATTACTGAAAACTTTTCTACGCGTTGCCTTTATTAAATCTTTATTGCCAATCAAATGAATTTTTCTGCACGATAAATATGCATAATATTTTAAACCCGTGCCTTTATAGTCAATCAAATGAAACCATATTTTTTATGTGAAAAATACACGAAAAATGCATAATAGTTAACAGGCAGTGCTCATACTTTGAAGGAAAATATCGTGAGGAAACCGGTGCCGATCACGGTTGGAAGGCATGGTATTTTCGCCAATCTGGACTAGGCACCTGTGGTTTATTAGTCCGGTTGCTGTATCTGACAGGCCGCCAAACGTAACTGCCGTACGTATGTTTTATATTAAAAGCCGCTTCTACTCGCTACTTTTTGTTTTCACTTCGAATATTGTTCTACAGGTTTTTGTGCACTTTAATTAAGGCTGTGGTTTAGAGAAATAATCCTTTTATAGGTAGTCAGTTTGAATAAGGAAGTAATTTAGCGGGGAGCGTGCTTATGGTGCTTGCTTTTCGGTATTCAAATCTGGATTTTCATGAAAGGAAAAAAATAACGAAAATAAACCACAAGCACACACACATACTTACCTATATCAAACATTAACGACCCGCTCTGACTTCGCACGGCTATATTATGCATGTATTATATCTATAAATCTTCCTCTTGAATCACTATTTAAAAAAAACCGCATCAAAATCCATTGTGTAGTTTTAAAGATTAAAAAATACATAGGGAAAGACAGCAACTTTGTTTTATACTATGTAATGATAATGAAGTATATGGTAGTAATTAATTTTTCTAAGCCATTATTGCGTTTTTAATTTTTTAAAGTTTAAAAAGTTAAGTACAATAAAAAAGAAATAATATTTTTCCAGAAGCAGATTTTAGACTGACTTTTAGATTTTTTGTCACTTCGTCACATAAATATTTTTTCAAAATATATTTTTTTATGAATAGGTATCACCAATTACTTCAAGACGTTTAGTATGAAAAGGGTACTTACCTAAGTGGTGGTGCCATAAAAAATTTGGTAGGGATCCACTTAAGATCTTCGGAGTGATGAACAGAACTGCAAATCGAGCGTGCAGGTAATTCCTCAGTTTTCAAAATCTACCAGTTAATAGAATGGATAGTAATAAGTAAACATTGATGGATGATCTAGAACCTCCTTTTCACCACAAAACTCTTCAACGATATTTTTCTAAACTTCTCCCATTATCTTTATTCCCATAAACAAAAAGCTTCTCTTATCTACTCGAAACTTCACAACGTGTATTATTCACTTGATTTATTTTCCCATGAATATATTACTCATACGTTTTAGGCTTATGGCATTCCTTAACTTTGTTTTATTGTTTTTTCTGACCTTGGACCGGAATGATATTTTTCGGTTCGAAAACGTTGCTTTTTTGGTAAACAACATGGAAGGTGTATTATGAATTGGCTTTAGTCAGGATAGAAAAACTTACTTTGTGGCTTGTTGAATATATATCGAAAATTAAACAGGGCTAGCTTTTATCCAGTGTTTTGAGTCCGCTTGTTTCCTACTAACCTAAATAATACCTATCAAACTTCTGTGTAAATATTCCAAATTAGTTTAAAATTTGAGCCTAAAATTTTAGGTGATTCCTATTTATTTTATTTTTACCTTCACGTGTACGGTAATGTTTTTTGACGTGACAACGTCTTATAAATTGGTTTGCCGGGTGACACTTCAAGAAACTGCGTTACGCTCCGCTGACGTTATGCGCTCACAATGAGAGCGAGTAAGAGGCACGCGGGCATGGTTAGCCCGCCTAAGAGCGAGAGAGACAGACATAAAAAGTGAAAGGCACGCGTCCCTTCCACTCGAGCACAGTTGTTGTCACGTAAAACTTTCGCCCGTATACCGACTTTACAGGCAACCAGTTTTTTGATAGACATTTACTTGATTGACGACCCAGTTGGCACAATGGTCACCATGCAGGACTGCCAAACACGCGGGTTCGATTCCCAACTCAGACAAGTATTTATGCTTAAAGATATTTGACTGTGGTCTGGTTGTTTCTATGTATTTTAAGTACATATTTACAAAAGAAAAGTATATGAGTAGGATATCCGTTGTCTAGCACCTATAACACAAGTATAGTCATTATCAAAATTACTAATTTTATTGCTGAGAGACAGTTTCAGTTGAAAGACGTGTAAGCAGGGTACGAAGACAGTGGGTTGTTACAAGTTTTCAAGTTGGAGGTATTTTGAAAGTTAATTTTTTTTTAGTATAAATCCTCTAAAAAAAATTATTTAAACTTTATACTTTTTTTTATATTAACTTTATTTTTATTTATTTTTAATATAACTAGTATATCCGTTGTCTAGCACCCATAATTCAAGTCTAGTTACTTAACTTGGGGCTAGATGGCGATGTGTGGAGTGTCCTGCAATATTTATTTATTTATTTTATTTAATATTTAAATATTAATGTATAAAAAAAATATTCGGTAATTTGAGTTGTCGCACGAAAACTGTCCGTGAAGTTATCATTCTTGCTTTGGTGGTTAGGTAAATTTCGAATTTTCTTTTTCGTAAATGTTCTGTAGCTTCAGAGGGTGACGTCACAGCTTACCAATCAACAAATCTAACCAATCAATGAGTATTAACTGAGTGCTCTATTCACATTAACCTAAATAAGCTCCAAACCTTGGTCACATCGTAGACAACATGTCTGCCTGTTTGCCCTCGTAACAGATGCGTGGAAAATAATATTATTTTTGCCCTTTCCAGTACGATTTTCTTGCCTCAAGGCTGGACGATTTATGGTATTCCCCAAGGTGGTCCAAACCTAATAGACGAGACGGTGGCATTGGGGATAGTTTTAGGTTGCTATCTTATTTGTATTGTTATTTTTTTTTATTATTGCTTAAAGGTTTTGAACTTTAGATCCGTTACTGATTTACAGTAAGCTTGTGGACTAACTTTTGACGTGACAACGTCTTATAATTCGAAAGAGCCGGATGCACGCACGAAAAAAAATGACTCATGCGGCGTTACCTCGCTCTGAGGCGTTCCATGTAAGGCTTGAAGTGCAAGCGAGAGCGCGGAACGAGCGACAAAGAAGCACAATCGGCTTTTGCGATCGGCAGCGTTTGACATCCGTCTCTCTCCTACTTGAGTGAGCGATGCGTCTGCGTGGACAGCTGCTATACTATAGTACATTTACATGTTTTGATCGAGAATCAAATGAAATTAAAATTTTCTTTTGAAAAATGCTACCATTCCATCAGTATTTTCTTAAGACGTTGTCACGTTCAACTATCGTCAGTAAACCGACTTTACAGACAACCAATTTTTTTTACCAAATTATCAAGTTCTTACGTAACTTTCAAAAAATAAAATGGTAGGTACTCACTTACTAGAAATAAGTAAATGATGTTATCTATATATTTATAATTAAGGAAGAAAGGACAAAAATTCTGTAGGTACTTGAAAGCAAATAAACAAAAAGATATGAATAGATAAGGAAAACTACAACATCAAAATAATTCTTCTTAATTTTACAAATATGTCCAAATAAGACAATGTCCAATAAAAAATGTCCTAAGAAAAGAAATACTACCTAGACCTACATAGATTGGTTTTCATTCTACTAGGCACCACATAAATATTCAGACTAGACTAAGCCCAAACATCGAAAAACAACAATTTCCTTCCGAATCTTTCATTATTTGTTATAGAAGTACAATCGAGGTCATACGTGTTAGTAAAGCAATAAGCCGTATGAGGCGCCACACAGTCTCCGTTGAAGTTTGCAACTTTCTGATCGTTTTGACCGTGACTGTACTTGGCCGTGAATGCGTCTGTACCGTGACTTTGATATTTTGGCATCGTGTTTGATCATAATTATCTTATTAACTGCTATGTGGTGGTTCACTAGTGTAAATCTGGGATAGGGATCAAATGTTGCCATTATTTCAGCCCCCGCGTAGATTTCAAAAATTAATATTATTGGCATGTTTCCATTCTAATAATTTTTGTTTGATAAATCCATGAGTTAGAAGACTTTAAACTTCAACTAAAGCGGGTGCCTAGAATCTTGCTTATGTTGAAAACATTCTTATAACAGCCGTTTTGGAGCTCTATGGTGGGTCTGCAACTATGCAGTCGACTACATTGATTCATTGGGAGTAACAGCTACTTTTATTCCAACGTTCCCACGGGATCGGGAGCTACGCGAGTGAACCGCGGAGCGGTGTAGGTACATCACTATCACTACATAGTATAAAACAAAGTCGCTATATCTGTCCCTATATCCCTATGTATGCTTAAATCTTTAAAACTACGCACCGGATTTTGATGCGGGTTTTTTTAATAGATAGATTGATTCAAGAGGAAGTTTTGTATGTATAATACATGCATAATATAGCCGTGCGAAGCCGGAGCGGGTCGCTAGTAATTATTTAAATAACAATAAATTTATTTATTTATTTCTCTACAATAAATATAAGTACGGTCTTTAAATAAATATTATTGTAAAGAGTACATAATACTTAATTATTGCGAAGACTGGAGCACTAAATATTAAATTTCGTAAACATAGGAAAAACTTCTTAAAAACTTAGATAAATACTTCATTGTCAATCTGAAAAACAATTAATTTGTTTTTTTCTTGTTGTTTTATCACTAATATAAAGATTTTTAATAAAGCTTTTAGTGGCCATTATTCCCGCCGGTACCTTAGAAGTTTTTAAAGAATCAGTAACAAAAACATACTTACCTATTAAAATACATATTTATTATTATCTAAAACACGAGTTCATTGAACCATTAACATAGACATATAAAAGCAATAAAGAAGTAGTAAAATAACGAACTTCGCTTTGACACAGTGAATATTAAGTAGAGAAACACGGAAAGGCTATTAATCTATGTCAATAAAACAGAATGTTAAACGCAAAGCTCTTTCACTCTTGAACTTTGTGAGCTTTGCTTTTCCTGTGACTTTATTTGTCGTTTTTTAACGTGATTACATCTAATAAATTAATGGACCACATGCATTCAAAAAAAAATGTTATGGTAATATTGTATGACGTCATTGTCACGTTCCCAAAGTGTGTCGTCATTGTCAAGTTCCAGTGACACAGTAGGTACGCAGCAATATAAACATTTTATATTGTTTAATAATAATATCGCTCATCTAGGCTTGTGTTAGGGTGACGAGCGACGAATAGAAGACATAAAGGAAAAAAAAATACAAAGGAAAAAAAACTAAAATAAAAAACAAAAATGTTGTTACTTTGTCGCATCGTTTTCTTATGATGTTATCACGTAAAATTATCGTCTGTAAACCGACTTTACAGCCAACCTATTTTTTTTAACTGATTTTTTTCCTACTAACCTCTTTTTTCATCATCGTTTAACAAGCCTCCAGTCGCACATAGGTCTGTCATTTACAAAAGTGCTAGAGTGAAAAATAATTATATTTTTCAAAACTCATACTCTGAAAGTACGTCTGAAGTTGCCTGAAGAGCGGGTTGAATGTAATACTTTTCAGCCCAGGGAAAATCGTATTTAACTGACAGCTGTCAAAATATAAAAAAAAAATTGTCGAGTGTTGCCGAGTATTGCCGACCGTGGCAACCTCGCAGTCGTCTTGGCTAAGCTTCGAGCGTGGTTTAATAACTCAACTACGGCGCGATGGAAAATTGAAATAACATAAAGTATTAAATTAAAGATTTTTTTAATGACTTCATAATAATTTAGTTTCAACAACTTCTTATAAATAACTGTGAAAAAATGCCCTGAAATATTCATTTATTTGTTTGATTATGAACAAAAATACAATATAAATTAATTAACCCTATACCCAGCTACTGTGCCCAACCCCTACCTCACAAGGTCGCTGCTCTCTTGTAGACAGACGGACGCCATGAACCAAGGTGAAATAGAGCCTTATTTAGAAGTGTTGTTGACTTGATATATTAAGAGGATAACATACCCAATGATCCTCTTATTGACCTCTTTGGCGCGGCGGGCGAACACCTGCGTGTAAAACAGAAAGTTGTGGGTTCAATTCCCGCCTCAAGCAAGTACTTATGTAGAGATATTTGTTTCTACTCTGGGTGTTTCTGTAAGTAAAAAATGTATGTATTTGCAAAAGAAAAGAATAAGTAGGTATTATGCAGTTTATACGTAGCCTGGTCACCATAACACAAACCTAATTGCTCAGCGTGGGACTAGTAGCGCTGTGTGAAGTGGTTTACATTAATAATATAATAAACAGACATTCTTTAAATTTCAAAAAAATATATGTTATTGATGTCAATCGTTTTAATAGTTTGAATTCTAGGTTTTTGTGTTTTATTATTTCAATAAGAGTATAATTTTTCTAGAACACAAACCTATTTTATAAAATGAACTAGCTGTCCCGGCAAACGTTGTTTTGCTATATACAAAAAAAAAAAAACAAAATAAAAATAGATGTTGGCCGATTCTCAGACCTACTGAATATGCTCACAAAATTTCATGAGAATCGGTCGAGCCGTTTCGGAGGAGTTCAAGTTCGAACCCCGTGACACGAGAATTTTATATATACAGAGAAGATTAACCAAAAAAATCACAGAAGTTAGACAATTTTATGGGGAGAAAAGAGCCATTTCTTTTTAACAGACTTCAAAAAAAGTAGGGAATTCTCAGTTCAATTTTTGTATGGATAAATACGCGGTATGTAATCCTCTTAATAAGAAAACTTCTAAAAATATGCCAGACATTGTAAGAGGACATTTTTTATTTTGGTTTTATAGAAGGCCTTTGCCCTGAGTACATAATATTAATGGACATAGTTTACTTACGTTTTGGTTGATTAAGTGAGAGTTTATTTTATTAAAGTTTTTTTAGAAGGTAAATAAATATTACAGTTTACTAAGCCGGTACTATTATTTGACTAGCTTTTGCCCGTGATTTCGTCCGCGTAAATGTCGAAAGTAGTTCTTATATGTTTTTTTTGGTTGACCTAGATCCATCATAGAATTTGACGTTCTTACCTCGCTTTCTAAGTTTCTTGCCTAGATCGGATTGACTTTTCATACAAGTAAATGTGTCAAAATAAAACGTAATTTAAATCAAAAGCATTTAAAAGTACTGTTATCGACTTCGAAGTAAATCGCCCTCAAAATCATTTCTTATCGGATGCCTACGTCATACAAAGAACGTCCCTCTAAGTTTCAAGTCTCTTCGATCAGCGGTTTAGGCTGTGCGTTGATTCGTCAGTCAGTCGATCATTCAGAACAAATCATTTTATAGATTTGCGGAAAATTCGTCTAAAACAATTCGTCTAAAACAATTCGTCTAAAAAACAATTCGACTAATAACAATTCGTCTAAAACAATTCGATTAAAAATAATTCGACTAATAACAATTCGTCTAACACAATTCGTCTAAAACAATTCATCTAAAACAACTTCATTTCCGAATCTTAACTTACTTCGAACTTAATGTTTTAGACGAATTGTTTTAGACGAATTGTTATTAGTCGAATTGTTATTAGCCGAATTGTTTTTTAGATGAATTGTTTTAGTCGAATTGTTTTAGACGAATTGTTTTAGACGAATTTTCCGTAGACGCATTTTATATGGTATACCAGATTGGAAAAAAAAAACTTGATTCGGTCGCCGCGCTCAAAGCCCGCGATAAAAGCTATGCAATAGCTTAATAAGTTGATTTTATTATTTATTTATATATTTTCTTATTTTATTATCACGGTTTTATCAATCGTTTGAATAGTGCGCTATCTAGAGTTCTTACATAATTTCATGTAAAAAATAAAATACTTACTATTTTTCCCAGAACCTCAACTTTTTCGATGGATAAAACGTTATTTTACATAAACCTTGTCCTGACAATTCCAAACGCAATACAATAATTGGGTTAGTATCAGGAACACTGCAATCTTGTTATCTTACGTCAATTCGACCAAACTCTAAAGAATTTAGCTAATTAGGCCAGACAAAGACGTTAGACCTGGGGCCTTATTCTGCTATTTGGCCAACCATTGTCATTATATCGAGACTCTATTGATATTATATCGAGATTGTGACTTTATTTGGTATTCTGCTAAAGTTTTAATAACATCGCAATATAATCACTATGGAGTCTCAATGGTATGGTAATATTTACCTTGCAGGTGTTGCCTAGCAACATGGTATATGTTGCTAAGCAATATACCGTTTTGACAACTATCGAGATTCCATTAAGCCACGATTGTAGAGCAGAACACAAAAGTGAGTCAGTGGTATGTCAGTGGTGTCTCGATAGAATAGTCAACGTTAGTAGAATACCAATTTGACATGTAATGTCATATTTTTGACATTAAATTTCTATTACGATTATATCGACACACTATTGTAACACAATTGTGTTAGCAGACTTAGGCCCCAGGGGCCTAAGTCTGATAACACAATAGAGAGTCGATAAAATCGTAATAGACATTTTATGTAAAAAATATGTATAATGGTATTCTTCTTATGTTTACTATTCTATCGAAACACCACTGACTCACTTTGATATTCTGCTCTAGAATCGTGGCTCAATGGAATCTCGATAGTTGTCAAAACGGTATATTTGCTTAGCAACATATACCATGTTGCTAGGCAACACCAGCGACGTATGTATTTTCATTCTATTGGGACTCCATAACTCCAACTTGGAAGGGCATAGTGCACCGAGTGATCGACCACAATTATTTATCCTAGACACGACCTTCAGCAATGAATGTGACGACTAAGAAGAAGAAGGGACTCCATACTGATATGTTATTAAAACTTTAGAAGAATACCAAATTAAGTCACAATCTCAATATAATATCAATAGAGTCTCGATTAATGACAATGTTCAGAATTAGGGTCTAGTTTATAGACGTTATTCCTTCGTTGGCATCCGTTGCTCGTTGCTCGCAATGTAACGAATTTAACGTCATATCAGACGTTCTGTTAAAAAAACGTTTATTTTCAAAAAGTATAGTAAATAGGTATCTTCTAGACGAGCATGCCACATCCTCGACCACACCATCGCGTTACCAATAGGTAAAATGAGATTAAATGCGAGCGTGTTTTGTAAATTACATATTATTACTAGCGACCCGCCCCGGCTTCGCACGGCTATATTATGCATGTATTATACATATAAACCTTCCTCTTGAATCACTCTATCTATTAAAACATCATCAAAATCCGCACCGTAGTTTTAAAGATTTAAGCAGTCAAAGGGAAATAGGGTTTTATACTATGTAGTGATAATTATAAATTTATTGGAACGGATATATTCGCGTTTTTATTTTTATTTTAAACCTGACGTTTCGGGTACTTTGCAGATCCCATGGTCACAGGCAGGCAGGATCTGCAAAGTTCCCGAAACGTCAGGTTTAAAATAAAAATAAAAACGCGAATATATTTATAATTATGACTTCAAGTCGTGAAAACCTTAGAAAATACTACATATTATTATGTTATAATATTTTTAAATACATTAGTGAAAATAAAAACATTACCTCTTATTAAAAAAGTAGGTTAAATGTAATAAACAGCTACTAAACCCCTAAATCATCATTCACAAATGGTGGCAACATTTTCATATTAATCTCACGTCGGGAGAGAGCTCCCCCCCTTTGGGATGAGGGAGTGCAGCCTGGCTGGATAATGATCACAATTCATGGCCAAGGTCAGGGAGAAATGTGTAATGCGAAATTAAATTAACATTTGCAGTTTTTTGAGAACGTTTTTAAGGTTTAGGTACTTAATAAATGTTCCGTTTCAGATAATACCTTCAAATATTTGTGGTGTTGTTTTGAACTTTATGAGCATGATCAAATTAAAAACCTCATGAGTTTCTTGTGCTGTCTTCTCATTGGTGGACGCGTTCCGAAGGCCTTCGGAATCCGTACATCCTAACTTAGTTTTTAATTAAGACAATTCAATGTGATTTAATGAAAATTGTATAGTTTCAAATGAATTAAGCATTTTGACTTTGACTTTGATCAATAAAGTTTTTACTTAGTAACAAAACACGAAAAGCTTATTGTATATTTTTTTTGTAGAAATCTATAATACAAATATTATAAAGAGGAAAGTATTATATTCGAGGGCAAATTTTATGGCGTTTCCAGCCGCTGTATTTTAAATAAACGGATCTTCACAAATAAGTTACACAAAAACACGTCCTTACAGCAAACCCACCAATTTTTCGAATGACAACATCACAAAGAAACACAGAATCGACCATAGTGACTGTTATTATATAATGTCCACTGTCAAGGTATGAACCTGCTTACGGCTACGTGCTGATAGCCGTGCCTAACTGTCTACAGTCGACCCCGCTTAACTCATCTTGACTTTAGCAAATAATTTATCTCGGCTTATGAAAGTTCCAGCGCAGGCAAAAGTAGAGAAGCGTTACAAAAGATATTATTTTTTGTAAGGAATTACTGAACTGATTTGGATGTAGCAGTACTTCTGCAGATGTAACCGATTGCTGCTTGTAAGCAATATTAGTGTTAATTAGCTTTATATTGCATAATTTTGATGGAAATTTATTAAATTTAGGTTAGTTAAAATGTACGGATCTAAGGTAAACGAATTATATTCCCACTCGACCATTGAAAATTAAATTAAAACATTGTTGCATCATCCTCAAATATACGACGTTCGCAGTTAAAGCACATGAGTAGAGTATGTAGTACGAAATGACTATGTGTGTTCTGTGTTCGTTAGAAATCAATATCACTTTTGTAGAGACACTAATGCGGGTAACACCGCAGGGTGCAGCAATTAGTAAATAATAATATACCCAATCGAATTGTGATCCTCTTCTTCTTTTTTGATGAAGTAGATTAAGATTACTAAGCGTTCTTTAGAAAGGGAAACGTAAATATTATTCATCCACAAAAATACCGTCCTTATAAAATGTCAATCTTAACAAAATTAATTGAGATGGTAAACAAATTAACGATTCCTATATAAACAGCGCTAAATGTTCAGTAACTCTGTATTGAGTTACATTTCTTTGAAGGTTACAAATGGAATAAATTTTCAATGGTTGGGGAGGATAGGGGATGGAAACATACGGTGATATAGTATACTCCATAGCCCAATCAAGGAGGTTATTTACTGAGGATATATGCAGACAAAACTAACCACATAATGTAGGTAACTGTACATAAAGAAAACAGACATCAATTGATAACCACAATTAACCATTTGTACAGCCTCGAATCGATCTGCCTCATCCTGAGCATGTAGCTTTATGGTTTTAGAAAATGATTTGGTCTCCATTTGAGCCATAAAATAGAGTAATGAGGCAGCTCGCCTCTGCCTGAACCATTTGTTCACTAGTTTTTAAGTAGCCATGACCGATGCACGTCTTCGTTTTCATTGTATTGGCTTACACTAATGTGCCTCGAATGGCTCGTAGTGCAGCTGTTTCCGTGGTTCGAGTCACGGCAAGTTTCGAGTCGCGACATTGTTTCCATTAGTGTAGCCGTGCGGTAAGGCAGTCACTTGACCTTAAGCTGCCTCTAATGAAGATCCAACTTTACAGAAACATAGTTTTGTATGAAAACATCACATTTATCTGACTGACTGAAAAATCCTTGTAATCACAAAAGCTACAAGTCTAAAACTTTGCATAGGACTTTTTAAAACGTAGACTAGCACTACGAAAGGGTTTTTAGACACTCGAACTCTAAAGAGATAAAAAGAACTGTTTAAGTTTGTAGTTAGTAGTTATATATTCTGTATTTGTAGGAAATGTATATAACTTTAAAATAGATACTGACGCGGGTAAAACTGCGAGGCATAACTAGTATTAGTAAAGACAGATCCGAAATATGTAAATCCGTAGAACAACCAAACTCACCGACATAGCTCTCAGAATTGGTAAGCTGAAGTGGCAATGGGCAGGTCATATAGCTCGCAGAACTGACAACCTCTGGGGAGTAAAGGTTCTCGAGTGGCGGCAGCAATGCAACGCGAAACGAAGTGTTGGGAGACAAGCTGCCCGGTGGACCGACGGCATTGTGGCGGTCGCGGGTAGTCGGTGGATGGAGGCGGCTCAGGACCGCTGTTTGTGGCGTCGTATGGGGGAGGCATATGTCCAGCAGTGGACGTGTATGGACTGATATTATGAGTACTTATAGACAGACCAGGCGTAACTACATAGAAAACCTATACTCGATTCCCAGATACAATTATTCTACGTATATTTTCACGATAGCAAGGCTCAGCTGTAGAAAACATGCAAATAGAAAATAATGGCGATAAACAATGGCTCTTTGGGATGCTGTTGTATTTATTCTTTTAGAAGGCGGAGTTATGAATTTTGTATAGAAATAAGGGCTATGAATTCATATCACATGTTGTTGCTGTTTAATAGACATGACAGATGAAGGGTTGTAGTTTTTAACTGTTTGCTTTACTGTCACAGGGATTAATTTATATTAAAAATACAAGAACCTATTTATACAAAAAAAAAAAAACACTAATCAAACAAACAACCCTGCAAAGTTCCCGGTGCAAGGCTGCCCAAAATGTTAGCTTCTTCTTCTCGTACAGTAGTGTGACTCACCGATTGTTAGAGTTTTCAGATCGCCTTAATTAAGGCCTCTAACTTGACCTAACGACTGCTACTAGAGGTAGCAACTGGGGCCAACGGCTTAACGTGCCTTCCGAAGCACGGAGGGGCTCATCAAAACACATTTTTTTCACACTACTAATTGGCCACCCATTGAAGTAATGACCGCGCCAGGCGTCGCCTAACCCTCATGACCGTAAACGATCAGCGAGAGTCGCTTAGCAGCAAAATGTTAGCTGCGTCCGAATTTTTACAAGTTGTAGAACAAAAGTTTGCATAGACATCGTCTAGCTAGAACAACCTCCTTTTATTAAAAACCCTTCGATTAAACACATTGTAAATTGTGATAGTTGCGCTTAAGAATAAATATGAAAATTTTCATGTTTTTTGCAGAAGCATTTTTCTTTTTTAATCGCAATCGCATATCTTGATAAGTTATCAGATCCAATTCTAAGTTACTATAACTCTTAGATAAGAAGCTACGCTACTCTTAGAATCCAATTTAAATTATCCATTTACTTGAGGTAGGAAAACTTCGTCACAAATGGTAGGTACAGTAGGGGTCATAAGTAAATGATCAGTTAGTAAAAGACGTTACACACAAAAATAAATACTTGAATGAAAAGTACTCAGTGTGATTATCATTTTCAACAGGTTAGCTGTCTGTCAGATGAGTAGTATAAGCCGCCACCCGCTACACCAACCGACGTGGGTTCGATTCACAGGTTACGTTGTTATAATGTTCAAATAGTGCTGCACAGGATTGTAAACGTTACGGTGGGCAGATACTTTTGACTGTAGATTGTACGTCCTGTAGAAGGTCGTACATCTTTCAGTCGGAAATCTCTCGACGTATCCGTCACAAACGTAATAACTAGACAAGGATAACGTTTTCACTCTACTTAGATGAATAATGTCACTTAGGGTAGTGGCTTAGAAGAAACTAAACCGAAAACTTTGATTTCAGTAAAACGATTCAATTTTGTGCACTGCTAAAATTCAACAGTGAAGCATAGAAGTGGGTTCATAGTTGACACCTTAATTTTAAGCATTGTGCAGTGAGTTTATCTAAGGTGAAAAGAAATTATAGCTGTGAAACCACCAGTGGGACAAAGCGCTTTATTATTCACTAGCTGCGCCCCGCGGTTTCACCCGCGTAAGTCCCGATCCCGTGGGAATATCAAAAGTAGCATATAGCCTTCCTCTATAAATAGACTATCCCACACAAAAACATTTTTCAATTTGAACTAGTAGTTCCTGAAATTAGCGCGTTCAAACAAACAAACAAAGTCTTCAGCTTTATAATATTTATTTAGCTGGCAATTAGGTAGACAAACTCGGAGGGTCTGTCGGCGCTTATAAGCAAGGCTTGAGGGTAACCCCAAAGAGAGCTGGGATTCGTGGAACAAACCGTCGCGGACTGCGCGCACAAAATTTTAATTTTTTTTAAAATTTAAGCTACAGTCAGGTGCAAAAGTATGTACAATGTTGACTCAAACTACTTTTAATTATTTCAGTTGTTTTCAAATATAGTCATAGTCAGTTCCAATCATAAAGTCAATGGTGTAACCAAACTGAACAGTTGCAGAGCAAAAATTTCGCGTATGCAAGAGCCCATGTTCTTGATATCTAGGGCGTGAAAGAACAATATTACGTCACTTCCGTTTCATTACGATTTGGGTCTTTTTTGTGCTATGTCAAATGTTACGTGACCGAGTCCCGGATTGAATCGGACGTATTACAAATTTTGGGTTCCAGGAAAAAACACAATTTCACGACGATACCTAATGTTCCTGAGTTATGGAACTGCCTTTCTTTTTACGACTTTGTTCGTAAATTGGTACAATCAAAATAGCAAGGTTGGAGGTCTTCGCCCATTACGCCAGTTTCGAAAAAGGTGAAAGGGAATCATGTGACTTGATATGGACGATGATGAAGAGAGATGAGACACAAATGTGACTAGGAATTTAAAAAAAAAACCCCAACTTTTATCCCCCTATTTCGGTCAAACAACACTTCCGACTAATTCATCTTTCAAACAAAAGAAACAAAATCAAAATCTGTTTAGCCGTTTGGGAGCTATGATGTCATAGAAAGACACACACACATACGTCAAACTTATAACACCCCGTCGTTTTTGCGTCGGGAGTTACAGTATGAATGAAGAGGACAATTTAAAAGAAAATGAGGTGAAGATGAATAGGGTGAGAGGATATGGGACAGATTGGTATGAATGATGAGATGAGGAGAATTGAAGAAGAAGACGTTAGGCCCTAAATAATTTTGAACAAGGGAAAGCTGAAGAAGAAGATCTTCACTCACTATAAGGTATCATACTAAGAATGAAACCGCAAGTTTTCCTATTTGTAAAGTAGCTCATAAAACTTCAAATCAAACCGAAGTTATGGCTTCAAAGTTGCTCTCCAACGAGGTCGATTCTAAGTTGCGATGCCAAAGGCAAGACGCAACGGATGCCAAGTTCGGCGGTTATTTGCGATCTGGTTGCGACTGCGTTGAATGCAGTGTTGATTCTGTGCCAAGATTGGTTGGTAAGGGGGTGGAATGATGGATGCTGTGGTCTGGTCTTGACCATGGATGACCTTGATTCGCTTTTAAGCGGGTTAAGGCTGGTTGTATAATAGTTCCATTTTCATACTAATATATTAAAACCCCATTTAATTGGGGAGATTTAGTAAATATTCCTTAGTGTTTCTTGATTTTGTGTCATAAATAAAACAATTTAATTCATTTGCCTACTTTTTTTAAATCAAAATAAAGTTAAATATATACCCTTTCAGATTATATATATAACTTTTCCTAAATATATAAAGAAGTCATTAAATTAATAACATCAATATACGTACCCTCTGAAATTCGTCCAAACGGCCTGGCTTTATAATCGGCCAGGACGTTTTTTTGTATGAATAATTGAATATATTACTCTTTTCAACATTATTCTCTTTCAAATGTCTTTAAATATGATCAGTTTGAATTATTCTTCAACGTAGAGCACTTATTTTTACATATTTGATGTATTTATTATCACAAAACAACTAAACAATAACACAATCGGCCCGCGGCGCGGGCCATACAAGACGCATATTTGATCGCTTTTAATATGTATTAAATCGTTGTGAAACAGTCGTATTTCTATTAAATCGTACACAATATATCCCCATAATTAATTACAATAACAAGCTTGTTAATAAACGTTGTTTTGTAATAAATATCAACAAAAGTCCACAAAACAACAAAGAAAAACTCCTAATTGTCCATGACAACTGAGTTTCTCCGAAGTGTCAACTTAAAAAAAAATTTTATGGAATTCTTACGGCTTCAACCCACCAAATGTTTTGTGCCGGAAGTTGCATTTATCAATCCTCTGTCAAAATTAAGGTTCAGAACTAATTTCAACTCTATAATTACAATAATAACGTTCAAATAGAGCGATACTCGTTGGCTAGTAGATTGGCCAGGACGTATAACGCTCCTGGGAACTAGGCTTAAAATTAATCCAGGTGGTTCCAGTGGTGTTTCGTCCTTAGACCTAGATTTTTTTTCATTACGTTCAATAGACCAACGAAGCTAAAAACATTTTTTTACGAAGACATGGAAAGAAAGAAAGAATGATAGCGAAGCATTTGTGATTAAAACCGATTTTGATTGCAGGTAAGAAAATGTCAACCACGCATGGAATTTATTTAGCTTCTTAGTTTAATGAATATTCTATATTATATAATAATATAAAGATTAATAGACCAATCAAAATTGGTTAGGTACGCATTATCGGCCTGTCAGGTCGTCTAAAAGCCGATTGGCTTATATACCATAGACTATTCTATAGTATATACTAAGTCTATAGTTTCATCAAATAGTTCCCATGCCGTCATGTTGGCTGGGGAGCCGGGGAGGCAGTATGTATAAGTACTTATAAATTATTACTTATACTTATACATACTGCCTGAAATTCAGGGAGACACCCCTGTCTCCCTGAATTTCAGGTAGCACATTCAAGATATTAAGGCAATACTTATACATACTGCCAACATAATGGTATAGGAACTAGGTATTTGATGAAATGAGAGGTACTCAATTGGCTTACTTTTTAATTTTTGCTTTAAAACTATCATTGTCTCTGGTCATAATAATGATGTAATTCTGGTCAGGGAAGGTAAAGACTGCTGAGTGAGCTTATACAGCCACGTTGTCACCCCTCTATGATGCTCGCTCTATGAAAATATTGCATCTCTTTGTATTTAATACTCGCACAATATTCGAAAACAAAAAGAAAGAAAATAGTAAATACATATTGCACACAGCGTCAATTAATCCCACAAGGCCAAAATAAAATAAAAATTTATCTCTCACTAAAACAACAGCGCTAACTGGCCGGTATATTTGCTAAAATTAAAAAACAACTGCAAACGCAAACGTTCAAATTTTGAATATTTAAACAAAGAGTATCGTGAAATCCAAGGGCAAACTGCAGCTAGACAGCATCGAGAAAGGAAGCCAATAATATTCCAAATTCAAATATTCAAACCGAATGTCGTGAAATCAAAAATAGACTGGGAAAAGCTTCGGAGAAAGCTGAAAATATTTCAAAGTCGAATAGTCAAATTGAAATAGGTAATCGATGAAAATTTTTTGTGCTGAATGGGTAACACATTTTAGGATGAATTGAGATTGTTTATGTGGGGTTAAATTCTGGAGGATGAATTCGTAATAATTTGATTATTGAATGTTAGGTTCAGAGTTCGAGATAGAAATGCAACGACGGAATGCTTTGACAATACTGGCTTTATTAGATACTAATTTAATTCTACGTTACTAAACTACAAGCACATTAAAAGTACGCTGCAGACTATGCATTCTAGAATCTTGGAGGCAAATCAGCTCCAAATTAGAAAATTCAAATATAGAACAGCAGTTACATTCAAGGACAAAAGACATAATAATTTTCAGGGAAAACAAAACAAAGGAAACGTTCGACATTTAAATATTTACAAAAACCGTACGAAACAGATTGTATCAAGAAACCAATGAAGCGAAAGAAAATAATTGACCGAACGAGCGAAGCGAGAGAGGTCTAGTGGCGAGACGGTCGGTCGGTTGTACCTATGTATCTATATATCTATGTATCTATGTATGTTTGTTCGACGATAACTTGAGTACCGTTGCTCTGATCTTAATGATTTTTAGTATACGAGTAGTTAAGGTCCATAGAATTTTTAAGTTCGAACATGAGAGGGATCGGTTAGGGGGCTTCGATGATAGGGGGTGCAATAGGGTATCTACCTATATGACAGGCGAACTATAGGGCAAATATACCCGAGTGGGGTATCAAATGAAAGGGCGTAACTTCGGTGACAATAATATGGTACCATGGAAATGATCTGATGATGGAGGTCGAAGGAATCCACAGGAATTTATTATCTCAGCGGTCATTTTTATATCAAACTCATTTGTATCAAGAAGGAAAAAAACGCTTAGACCTTCATGATTCAAAAATGAAAATGTCAAAAATCAAAATGACATGTTTTCTTTCTGTCATTGTCGTAAAAAATATGATTTCCAGATAATTCCAAAACCATTACATTTAACTTAGCTTTGAGATTATGTTTAAAATTGATTATAGGTACCTATCTATATAATTATATGGTCATCCTAAATAAAATTCAAATAATTCGTATAAGTTTAGAGTGCAAAGTCATGCACTCTTGTGTTCGTTCCCGATGGTCTTCGAAGGAGCTGCCTGAACTAGCTATTGATCAAGCTAAACGGAAGCCGAAGCGAAAATTGGACAATCCTTCTTATTAACGTCGTCTGGGCCACTCAGGATGTACCTACTCACCTACCTTGGGTGAAGACTGTAGATTAAAAGCGTCTACTTATTCTACTTTGCCATATATCGTCAGACCTCTCTTTGCTTCATATTCATAATTAATCAAGGGTTGGTTTGGTTAACAATTGTGGTATAGTTTGCTTGCTGATCTAGAGATTCTAATTAAAAAACTTGTGACTAATCTTTTTATTAATTTTATTTAATAATAGGTTAGGGACTTAATATAGGACATAAGTATAATAATAGGGCCACCAATAATATAGGTCTCAAACTTCTCTAATATATTTGTATCGAGGGAAGAGTCTCTCTCCTCTTCACGTTTTTCTTTAGAATATGATGAGTACATACTACATAGGTACTAAAAATTTGAGTGTTAAGCCTGATGATAAAGACTCGATGAGAAAGGTGACAATAAGAACTTAACGATCTTGAGAACGAGAGAGTCATATCATGTTTGTACTCGTTCAAAGCACCTTGATAAGTAGGTATTCTATAGCTTTTGAAGAATCAGCTGACATCTGGGATCTGGTGATAGAGACGGAAGAAGGCACTCAACTTCAAAGAAATATGAACTCATCTTCTAGACAAGATAAGTCTATCGTTAAAGTTCGTTAAAGTTGTCTTAATAAGTAGGCACTCTAGCTGTTAAACAAGCAACTCATATCTGGGGTTTGGTAATATAGCCGGAAGAAAGCTATATGAACTAATCTCTAGATAAGTTAGGGCTATCGTGTTCACTTGATGAGGAGGTACTCTAGGTACAGACGATATGGTGATATAGAAGGAATAAGGCTATAAGAGTTTTTTAATCATACACGTTCACACACATTCATTGTAGGTACGTATTCTCTCGAGTATCAATAAAACGCGAAATAAAAAAATACGTGATTGAGACCAAGAAAATTAGGCTATGGAACTCATTTTCACCCTCATCATACTTTACGCTGAAAAGTAAAAATCGGTAAAAAAACTCGTGAGGTCTCAGTTCGGGGCGAACTACTAGTAATATGTTCCAAATAAAAAAACAGGTCTCAGGGACACAGCAGTGGAGTTCATGAAAAATCTTTGAATTCTAAAGGATGTAGCGTATATTCAACTACAACTAATCCACTTTCGTTACATCAGTTACACTGCTTCTGTTACATTTTGTTTTTACAAATGACCTCGATCGATTTTAAAGACAAGTCATACTAAATTTTATGCAGATAAACTCAAAATCCAAGAAGAAAATAAAATGTCCAAATTCAAATATTTAAAAATGGAATAAAAGAAAAACGACGGAAATCAAGGGCACACTGCAGACAAATAATACATTGCAAATAAACTGCGTTGGGAAGAATCCAAATCACTAAAGAAAATAAAAGTTCCAAATTCGAATATTCAAAAACGGAACAAAAGAATACCGACAAAAATCAAGGGCACACTGCAGACAAATAATACAGACGCGCCTGCCAAAGAGCAAGTAAGTAAACATTTATGGGGGAAGCAGCTCTATGTCAAGGGTGGGAGACATTGAGACGCGCCAGCATCCATGGCGAGTAGTTATGGTGCCCTTGGCATTTTGTGCAGCCCGGGAGCCGCGGTCGTTGGCCGGTATCGATTTTTGTGACCGAGTGCTTTTGCAGCGACATAGAGTAATTGTGCAGATACGATCATTTAAGAATATTAGAAGTTTACCTAGAAATAGTTGACGATCCAGTTGGCACAATGGTCACCACGCCGGACTGCTAAACACAAAGTTGCGGGTTCGATTCCCTCCTCAGACAAGTATTTATGCTTAGATATTTGTCTGTGGTCTGGGTGTTCCTATGTATTATAAGTATATATTTACAAAACAAACGTATATAAGTACCCATAACACTTTCCGTTGTCTCATAACACAAGTCTAGTTATTTAGCTTGGGGCTAGATGGCGATGTGTGGAATGTCCTGCCACATTTATTAAGCTATTGCATAGTTTTTATCGCGGGCTTCGAGCGCGGCGACCGAATTAAGAAATTCCGTAACGAAAATAAAACCTAACACCCCCACTCCGCCTACCATGAAGCTCGGCCGAGCGTAGTGCGTGTGTGTAATACTGCATAAATAAAAAATAAATAAATAAGTTAATAATTATTAATAATTGCATAAGTTGATAAAAAATGCTATGCAATAGCTTTACCGCGGCAGTCCCCGAGTGCCACACGTTTTTTTATTTATTTATAATCCGTCGGGTATTTTCGCATATTCCATGAAGATATACGTCAAATAATTGTGTCACAATAAATTAATGCGAAGTTCGGAGATAACCACTCCATAACGGTTACATCTCACTGTCCATTCTGTACATTTTTCTACTCTAATACTAGTGACCCAGTTACGTTGTCCGCAGATTACCCGTATTGTCGATATGACTGCACGTTTGTGTCGCGTACCGCTCGATAGATATCTATGGTCACTAGAATAGTATCCCATTGTTTGGTTTTTCTATTATATTATTGGAAATTTGATTAACATGATTAAAAAAAAATTGCAGGACATTCCACACATCGCCATCTAACCCCAAGCAAAGTAACTAGACTTGTGTTATGGGTGCTAGACAACGAATATACTACTTACTTATATGCTTTTCTTTTGTAAATATACTTTTAATACATAGAAACAACCAGACCACAGACAAATATCTAAGCATAAATACTTGTCTGATGTGGGAATCGAACCCGCAACCTTGTGCTTAGTCCGGCATGATGACTATTGTGCTAACTGGGTCGACAGATTATTGAATCCAATCTCAACTACCAAATTAAAACTGGTTTACTATCGGAATCCTCTGCTATCATTCCTTGCGGAAGGGACTTTGGGAATTTTAGTGCCAAAAACTATGAATTTTGGAACTGGGGCCCTACCGCGGTAAGTGCGTCGGCTTCAAGCCAACGCGTCGCCTTGCGCCGACCCGCGCCCCACACTGGGCGAAATTTTAAACCTGCCATTCATAGGAGTTTTGAAAAATTAAGTGGTTTATTTCGTGTATTTTAAGTATGCAGGATTGTTGGGGACATCAAAACATTTAAAAATGAGTGATTCTGGTTATGTTATTTTTTAAAAACACTACAAAATATGACTTTGTTTTTTTTTTAAATAATATTACCATAATCACTTATTTTTGAATGTTTTGATGTCCCCGACAATCCTGCATACTTAAAACACACGAAAACACTACTTCATTTTTCAAAATTTCTATGAAAGGCAAGCTCAATTTTCCGCCCATTGTGAGACGCGGTTTGGGATATCGACGTCGGCTTGAAGCCTACGCACTTACCGCGGTAGGGCCCCTGAAATTCCCGAAACCTCTTTTGCTAGGGATCATATTGGGAGGTGATTTTGAGAGTAAGCCGTAAAGTAGAGTAAATAATTTTAAAATATAGCATCAAACAAGTTTTACTTTGTCATCTCTTTTAATTTATTATATCAATGTTTTATGACGCGAAAAAGATGTTTTTTTTTAAAATAAGTAATTAAAATTCAGTAAAAAAAAGGGGGTCGATGAAAAATGTTGAACATATTATGCCAAGGAAAAAGGGAGGTCACGAGTTTGAGTCTTGCCGCGGTGCAAAATATTCGAAATACAAATTTCCCTTGAAAATATTTCCATGAAGTATGGTTTCAATTTCAATGAAATAAATGAAATACCGGCCAAGTGCGGGTTGAACTCTCGCACGAAGGGTTCCGTACATTATTTTCTGTTTTTAGTTTAAAGTTGAATATAGCTGCAACGTGAAAATTTCAACTGCTATACAGGGTTATTGGTAATTATACTAGCAAGCCTTTGAAGCCTACTTCTGTGCACCTAAACAAACAACTTTTGTTCTACGACTTTTGGAAATTCGAACATTTTTTTCGAAAATGTTGAGGTTAGGTTTACCTGAAAATCAGCTGTTTATTACACGGAGAGGTCATTAACCTTAAAATTTTACTTATTTTTTAAGTTTTATCTTCTGTTAAGAACAGTAGATAAGTCTGAATAATATTTGTTTTAAAAAATCAGCTGTTTTTCGAATTTACATAACCTTAAAATTTTTTTTTTTTTTTCGAATTTCCAAAAGTCTTAGAACAAAAGTTGTTTGTTAAGGTGCACAGATGTAGCCCTCAACGGCTTACTAGTATAATTTCCAATAACCCTGTATAGCTATCACCGTTCATGAGATACAGCCTGTTGGCAGACAGACAGTGAAGTCTTAGTAATAAATAGGTAATTTGTAAATAATAGTTACCCTTTGGGTAACTTAAAAGTTACTTAAAACTTTGAATAAGTACATAAATAAAAATGATGCTTATTAAACAAATAAATAAATGTAAATAATCAAATTAAGATCTATGGCTTGGATGGAACCCACTGGTCTCCTAAAATACGTCTCCTGGAATAAAAGTTGTAAAAAAAAAAAATCTACAACTCGAATCGTCTGTCGTCGTCAACTGTCGAAGCAAAATTTACAAGAAAACCAACGTAATACCTGTCCCATTAAAATACAGTAGACGGAGTCCTTGATAATAAAGTCCGACAGTCATTAACAAAATGAAAAGCCTCCCCATTGATAACAATAAAGTTGTCAAACTATAGATAGTATGTCCGTGAGTTGAAACTATTTATGCTTTCTGTTGCACGATCACTCCATTTAATCAACGTAGAACATAGATATAAAATAACTTTTATAACTAGAGAGAACATCAATAAAATAGCAGAAACACACGCTGAAAAGGTACGGCTGTGTCCAACTGTCAAGAGTAAACTCCAGTCTCGTTGAATAATAATTTATGTTCGAGTTCCACAAAATAAAAATCTACAGATTATGTTAAATCTACATTATGCGTAACTATCAAAAGCAGCTAAGCGACGCGGTTGTGCGGGTTAAGCGACGCTTGGCGCGGTCAATTACTTCGATGGGTGGCCAATTAGTAGTGTGGCGAAAATGTATTTTCGTGAGCCCCTCCGTGCTTCGGAAGGCACGTTAAGCCGTTGGTCCCGGTTGCTACCTCTAGTAGCAGTCGTTAGGTCAAGTTAGAGGCCTTAAGGTTCCGCTGGTCGATCGTGTTTTCCATACAAATGAATTTAGAGTGTTATCCATTTATTCTTTATGGAATTTGAAAAAAACAAAAGTTAAATCTACATAACATTTGTCTATTTCGTCGCCTACATGGGCTAGATATAGACTTGATAAGTAGATTTAACTTTTGTTTTTTCAAATTCCATAAAGAATAAATGGATAACACTCTAAATTCATTTGTATGGAAAACACGATCGACCAGCGGAACCTTAAGGCGATCTGAAAATTCTAACAATAGGTGAGCCACACCACTATACGAGAAGAAGAAGAAGATCAAAGGCATTAAGGTAGTTAAGAAAAACACGTGATAAAATTTGATACAAATACGGTAAAGTGTACGGAGCGTAGACTGCCCTCGCGCGTAACGGACGAATTTTGAAATTCTCAATCTAAGTCGGCTATTATTTTTTTAAATTTTGGCGTTTAACGAATCTTAAAAAAGTACCGACCTATACTATGAATTCAAATTACACTTTGAAGCGTTCCAGCATACGCACAGTTTGATGTTATGGTATGGTACACCGCTTAACACCAACAATAGGCTAAATAGAGAACCCGGTGGAATTTTAGTGGGTAAACCCTTGGATGCCTGGGGAGCCCAACACATCCCTGCCAAAAAAAAAAGATAGATAGATAAATTCTTTATTGAAAATACCATTTTTAAATAGCATCCATTCCATTTATTTTTTAAAAGTTGGAGCAGTAGCATCATAGGAAAAGATTTATCAAATATTTCCATGAAAGTTATTTTCAACAGAGCCTCGTTATCAAGTCAGCTTTCAGCAAATTGCATCCACTAACCACAATGTCGACTGCACGGGCAAGCTGTACGTACTGAAGTGTTTTTCAATTAACTCCATTGATGGAGCCGCTCTGAATTATTCAATGCGGGGATCTCTATGACGACCTCTGTGGCGCGTCGGGCGAACACCCGACTGCGACGCAGAAGGTTGCGGGTTCGATTCCCGCCGGGAACAAGTATTTATGCTGACCATAAATTCTTGTTTCTGGTTCTGGGTGTTTCCTATATGTATAATATGTATATATTTAAAAAAAAAAAAAAGTATCTAAGTAGTTTATCCGTTATCTGGCACCCATAACACAAGCAATAAGTTGCTTAGCTTGGGGCTGGATGGCGATGTGTAATATGTCCTGATATATTTATTTATTTCTCTATCGGCAGTCACACTGATAATATAAACTGAGTCATGAAAAAAATAGTCCCGCTATATAATTCAAGTATCCAATAGGGATATGTCAGTAGGGATTTATGGAACAGGGGAGATAGACAGTACTTTGACATTTTATACCGGTTCTTCGGTCTTTTTTTTTTTTGACCCTAAAACTTAACCAAAATTTAATAAAATATTATTTATTTGTATGGTAGTCTGTAAGGTATCTATTTTATATGGGTCTGTACTTATTTATAAGGCTGTTACCTGAAATAAATGATTTATTATTATTATTATAACTTAATTAAACGAATAAAATACTTTTTACATAAATTTAATTAAAAATTAAGCGTCATTCAAATGACCGCACCCGGTGCAAAGGAGCCGAGAATACTGGCTGCGTTACCTCTTTGTATGGCGACGGCTAACCTTTGCACCAAGAACGATCCGTAGCGGTACCTCAAAACCTCGGTCCGTCAGACGTCGGCCTATTTCCCTCACAAAAACCACGTCTTCCACTACCACTACTTTACACTATTTTATACACATAATTATGGTTTATTTTACATTATTTTAGAGATAACTAAGGCCCGTATCAATAAATCGCTCTCAATATCGATCTTGAGTGCGTATCAATCGAGTGAGTCTTGAGATGTGGTCACTATCTTAAGTTAGGCGTTAATTAATAGATAAAACTCGAGTTTTAACCAGGCTGATATCGCTCTTGAGATTTGAGACTGATCTTGAATGACAGTAACGCTTTGTTCTTACTTTGAATTATATGTTCTTACCCTATGGTAGGTAGTGTCGTCATATTTTGCTGTCAACTTGTTTTTAATGTAAAAATATTTAAAAAAATGTAAGATTTGCATGACCCGCAATCAGACTCGAGTTCACGAAACTACATCTTGAGACATATCTTGAGAGCTGAGTTTGATTTATTAATACGGTATGACTCAAGTGATACGTCGCTCTTTAATCGCGTCTTAAGATAGGTTTATTAATCAACGCAACAACTCAAGAGCAAACTCAAGATTGAAATCGATATTGAGTTCGGTTTATTAATACGGACCTAAGTCATAAGAAAACATTGATGATAACCATAGCAACATATTATCGTTTTCAGTAACATGACGCGTTCCCGGAACATGACGCATGACGTGATGTTTTTTGGGAATGCAAGTGTTCATCAATTTATTACTATTCGACGACCCAGTTGGCACAATGGTCACCATGCCGGACTGCCAAACACAGGGTTGCGGGTTTGATTTCCGCCTCAGACAAGTATTTATGCTTAGATATTTGTCTGTGGTCTGAAGGCCAATTCTCGTAAATAATTTTGTTTAAATTACATTTCAATATCATCCCGATTGCATTTCGATTGCAAAAGCTACCTTCAAAGTCAGTTTTTTTGTACAAAAAGCTAACTTTGAGCGTATTTTGAGCTACTTTGAGGGTATTATTTGAGATCGAAATGTAATTTGAACAATGTTATTTACGAGAATTGGCCTTCTGGTTGTTTCTGTGTATTATAAGTATATATTTACAAAAGAAAAGTATATAAGTAGTATATTCGTTGTCTAGCACTCATAACACAAGTCTAGTTACTTAGCTTGGGGCTAGATGGCGATGTGTGGAATGTCCTGCAATATTATTTATTATTTATATTAGACGTCAAAAGGTAATATAAAGCCCATTAATAAGTTACCAGACCGAGGGCCTTCTCTCAGACGGTTGTCTGCAGTAAGACGCACGGCTGTCTAGGTCTACTGAGTGTTAGCGAATCTTACATCAGTCCCATGCCTTCAAACCGCGATGAGACTAAATTAAATTCTGTCCCAGAAAATTGAGGGTCTTGTACCCATCGAGCACACAACCAGTAGAGACAAAATGTCGTATTTGTTCTTATGCAACAATATGCGATCGCTGTGTGCCGATTGTTCCACCAATGTTTGTACAGATATTTGTCTCTGTAAACACTAAACAAATTATTTTTTGTGGTCTGGGTTTTTTGTGTATGTATTATAAGTATGTTTCTGTGTACTGCAAGAAAGAATATTTTGTCCCAGTTTTTGGTGCATTGAATGACTACAATTTATTCACAGCATTAAAATATGGCAACCTTATAAAATTATTTAATGAAGGCTATGTTCACAATTAGATGTAAAATGGAATATTGCTGAGAAAACGATTTGTTTTTGTTTTATTTTACTGTAAGTGCCAGAATCCGAAAACCTTGAAAAAAATTTTCAACATAATATTACTCCGTATCCAGAAGTTGGATTCTACCCAAACAAAACCAGCAGGTAGGAAAAAGACTCCCTGTATGTCACATAATATGTCAAATTGGCCTACCATCCACCAACCACTCTGTAAATTGAAAGACTTTGAAAATACTTTATTTGATTGGTAATGCAACACTAGCACATCAGTTGAAAACCACTTATTAGTTTCAGAATTTTGTGGCTTACATTACTCCTTTACTGGGTACTCGATGCTTAATACCTAACATCGTCAATCGTAAGGTTTAGGGAACCCACAAAAAGGGTTCCTACGTTTGGGTCAAATACTTATTACACAGAGACCATTGTTCCTCTAATTTACAGCTCTTTATATTTATAACAATGAACGAGTAGGTGGATGGAGTTGTCTCACAGACGAAAAAACGTGACAAAACCCCCATTGGATCTCTAGAGTGGTTTTCATCATCATAGACAAGGAGCCCGCCTACTGCCAGACCTTCGTGGTTTTATAAAATTTTATGACAGCAGCAACATTATCGATTGGTACCAAAATATAGGATTTTTTTGCAAACTTAACAGGTTCGATTCTTGCTATGCGACCTGATAACTATCCAAGCCACTATGGTCTGAACTTTATAATTGCACACCGTTCATAACTGTGTTGGGGGCATGCGCTGAGAAATTATCAGCTTTTATAAAATCACGAAGGTCTAATAGTCGGAGATCCCTTTAAGGACGACCTTCATCGAGCTGTTTAATGGATGAAAAGTTATTTATATCAAAATATATTGCAAATGGGTTGCCTAAAAAAGTTTCAGTCCCGAATATGATTTATAAACAATTCAACTATTTGTTTTGTTTTTAACCCTTTTACTGGCTTGTTTAAGAAACAAATTCCATACCAATAGAAAGTATGGAGCCTATAGAATATGCAAACGTTAGGTTGCCTATTTTTTCCCGTCACCACTCGTGGGTAGGCAGGTAAATCGATACTAGTCATTTGCACTGGTCTGATTAATGAATTAAAGTTAAATTAAAGTAAAGATAATGTATTTAATTGCTACGGAATTTGTCTATAGACCAAACCAGTGAAAAGTCTATAAACAAAAATACAATAATCATACTGAACTGAAAATTAGGCAACCCATTTGCAATATATTAATTACTAGCTGCGCTCTGCGGTTTCACCCGCGTAACTCCCGATCCCGTGGGAATATCGGGATAAAAAGTAGCCTATAACCTTCCTCGATAAATGGACTATCCAACACAAAAAGAATTTTTCAATTCGAACCAGCAGTTCCTGAGATTAGCGCGTTCAGACAAACAAACAAACAAACAAGTATAGATTGACCGATTTAATTTGATATAAAATACTTTTCATCCATTAAACAGATCGATGAAGGTCATCCTTAAAGGGATCCCGTACTATAATGGTAGGCGGGATCTTACTGTATCAAGAAAGCTCTGAAACTACAAGAGCTAGTCTGAAACTTGGTAGGGAATTACTTTTAGTACGTAAGGGACTACTAAGAAAGGTGGAACTTCGGCCTCTAAAGGCGTAAAAGAGCTTATAAAGTTCACTAGCTTTGCCCACGATTTCGTCCGCGTAAAAGTCAAAAATGGACCAAGGAATCACGTTGTCCCATACAAACTTTGCCCTCCTTTTTCACCCCATAAGGGGTAGAATTTCGGAAAATCCTTTCTTATCAGATGCCTACGTCATACAAAGAACACATTCTCCACTGATCCGTCAGTCAGTCAATCATTCAGGACAAAGCATTTTATATGTATAGATTATGTTATATAGAAAATCAATATAATTTTTAATATTCACTTTAACTTTTTTTCTAGTTATTTTTTGTGTTTTTATGTCAGTGCTTTGATGTATCTTACTTATTACTATTCTGATTGTCTTATGTCGTGTGCTTGTCCAAAAAAAACTTATTTTTTTCTTTCTTTTAAAGAGACACTAACGTAGGTAAAACCGCTAAGCGCGGCTAGTTGTATAGATCATTTGTCGTTAGATGACAGCCCTTTGTGTGCCAAGAAGCGATTGTTGTTTATAAGTTGGGGTAAGGGACAATAGGATGGTATAAAAACTCAAGACTTTGGTAATTAGTCTTTTCAAGAACAGATGTTGCTATTTAGATAGTTAAATACTAGCTGCGACCCGTGGTTTCACCGCACAAGTCCGATCCTGTGGGCATCTATTCATATAACATTCTTTGTCATGACTGACTGACGGATCAACGTACAGCCTAAACCGCTGATCGTAGAGACCTGAAACTTGGAGGGTGTGTTCTTTGTATGACGTAGGCATCCGATAAGAAAGGATTTTCCGAAATTCTACCCCTTGAAGGGTGAAAAAGGGGCAATATGTATGGGATAACGTGATTTCTTGGTCCATTTTCGACTTCTACGCGGAAGAAGCCGCGGGTAAGGGCTAGTTCTGGAATAAAAAGCTTCAGCTACTCAACTATCTCTACGTAAAATTTTATCCAAATCAGTCCACTAGTTTCGAAGATTACTCCCTACATCTCACAAATTTTACCTCTTTATATTATAGATGTATGGATAAGTATAGATTCATCATTCGTCTATGGAAAAAAAATTGAATTCAAAAAGAAAGAAAAAATTCATCCGATTTCGGAGCAGCTCGTCTCGATCCGTACGAGCTTCGTACAGTCGTACCATATACATACACGTTAAGCTAACACTCGGCCGAGCTACATGGTAGGCGGAGTGGAGTGTGTTAGGTTTTATTTTCGTTACGTAATTTCTTGATTCGGTCGCCGCGCTCAAAGCCCGCGTTTAAAGCTTAATAACCCTGTAGATTCATCATTTGTCTATGTTTAGATAGAGAAAAAAAAGTTTCAAGAAAAGAGCCAAAAAATTACAATTAACCAAAGTGAAAATGAAAAAGTCCTAACTGGAAAGGATTTTTAGAAATTATTTTTCTGTAGGGCACGCGGGCAAAATATAGCTAGAAAAAGAATAATTAAAAGCCTTGGTTATTTTTTAAAATTTTATATTTCAGCTTTAAAATGTCATCTTCTTTAGCCATTCAAACTGTAAAAAAAGATAAAACTGAAACGCAAATGTCAATAAACAATGTTAAAACAATTAACCGGAAAAATCCAGTAAAAACCGGTTAACTCTCCCCGTTTCCAGTCTACACCGGTTGTGACTGGAAATAACCAGTTTTATACGGTTAGTTTGCGCCAAATTGCGTTAATTTATTATGCGGGTTTCGTTTAGATTTATAAATGTTCGGGTCGTTTTATTTCGTTTAAATTGAAAATACGAAGTTTTTTTTTTGTAAGTATTTTCTTCACTTTGGTAACTGGATATTTTCCAACTAGCTGCGCTCCACGGTTTCACCCGCGAAAGTCCTGATCCCGTGGGAATGAATCAATGTATCCTCATACCAAATTCATCAATATCGGTTTAGTAGTTTCGTATAGCCTTTTCGTTACAAACAAAAAAACTCTCTTCTCTTTATAATAGATAGGTACCTAAATATCGTAGTTTTAATTCATCGGACACTAGTATTTGTGCCTCCCAGTGTTACTTGCGTCAATTCGAGATCCTTTGGAAAAATCAGGACTTTAGTAGCCGTAGTTTTTCGTTGATATTTTTTTCAGTTTCAACTTGGTTTTATCTTTGTTTTTTTAGTATTAAGCGAAAATGGAATGCAGGAGTGACACTCTTTTTTGTCTCTTTTATCTACAGACGTATCTATGAAAAATCGTAAAATTTAAGAAATAGAAAAATAAAATGTCAAGTTAATATTAATCTATTAGCTAGGTACCTACTATTAACAAATAATTATAGGCTATATTTAATTTTGTTCCCACGGGAATTTTAGGATAAAAATCTTATGGGATGAAACCGCGGGGCGCAGCTAGTATGAAATATGTACAGAATTAGTTTAAAAAAATATGATATTTTATCATGCATTTTGAGCTTTAAGCTTTATTTATACAGTCCATCATTTATTTAACTCACAAAAGAACAGTCTTTGACTTTACAATTCGATTTTGCCGATCGTAATTTTGCAGCCGAAATTTTACTTTATCCTTCAAAGTTCAGAGTCAAATTTCGTACAGCAAAATTGAATCAGAAACGAAAACAATTATTTCGCTCGATGAAGAAGTGTTTCGGGTGAAGATAATTGAAATCGTGACTGAATTATAACTTGTTTGTTCTATAAGATTCGATGTGCTATGTTTTTAGGGAGAGATGAATCTCTTTTCAAAAAAATAAGGTAGGTACTTCAGGTAAAAACTAAAAAAAGATTAAACTAAAATTCAAAAGAAGATGGAGTAAAGCAAATAAAAGAAGACGAACAAATATTACCTAAACACTTAAGTATATTAATCCAGTAAGTTTCATTTGAATGTATGGGCTCGTGTGCGTTAAATCCGGTAGTTCTGATTTTTTGCAGACTTGTTTATAATGTTGGCCTAATGAATATTTCAAGTTTGTGACCTCGAGCGCAGAACGCAACCTGTACCGGCTGAAGTAATGGTCTTAGAGGAAAAGTTATTAGAACTACATTTGTAGATAGTAAAATTACCTTTAATCTGATTTCAAAGTGGTGCTGCTAGGATTGACAGTTTTCTCAGAAACAAAGAAATAGTAAACTGTTTCTTAAAGTTGAATTTAGTTTAATGATGAAAACATTATTCTGAATAATTATTTTTTAAATTTCTTTATAAAAACGTGCTAAAGTATGAATTTGACAAGTAATGAACAAACATATAAAACAAAGATACCTAAAAAAGGCATCCAAAGGGTAGTTTTTCCCAAAAAATTAAAACACGTGCCAGAATTTCGTAGCACCATGTAAGTAGCCCAGGGTTTCAAGGATGCAAATTCAGATATCTAGACTACTCTCGGAGAGTCAAATAACATATAATTTTTTTTATATTAAATGCGCTTTTTCGATGCTTAGCATATTTTGTGTCCATTTTCACTGGCTTAATTGGAGGAAAAGGAAGCATATTTTGAAAATTATAAGTCCTATAAGCATACTTCTAATACAATTATTATAGAGAATTTAATGAAGAACATATTGGTCATTAACAGTTATGTTGTAGCTTTAACCGGGTTTATAATAACATCAAAAAACTGTAAGGGGTGATACAAAACAGAGTCGAGTGGCGAAACTTTGAAAAGCTTAATCTCGGAAACGATTGGGTTAACAGAGACAGTTCTAGTATCATGTTGTAGCAAATTTAGTCTACTTTAAAAATGTTATAAGAAAGTTTTTTCAAAAACTAGTCCTTTAGGGTTATAATCGCAAAAATTTGAAAAAATACCGATGTTTTCTCGGTTTTTTCGATTTTTGACAAAGTTTTGTAAAGTATATTCATAAGGCCAATATTATAAACAAGTTTGCAAAAAATCAGAACTACCGGATTTAACGCACACTGTGTATGTATAAAGTTACTGGACTATATAGATATCTAATCAAGATAATTATAATTATACTAGCTTTTGCCCGCGACTTCGTCCGCGTGAAAGTCGAAAATGGAACAAGAAATCACGTTGTCCCATACAAACATTGCCCCCCTTTTTCACCCCTTTAGGGGTAGAATTTCGGAAAATCCTTTCTTATCGGATGCCTACGTCATACAAAGAATACATCCTCCAAGTTTCAGATCTCTACGATTTATATGTATAGATTTGAACGGATACCTGACGTTTCGGGAACTTTGTAGATCCCATGGTCACAGGCAGACTGAGATGACATTCGTCTTACAAAAAATATTATATAAAATGCTGTCAAACTACCGTCAACTTAAAAATAATATAATGCAGTCATATCGAGAATTTGTCTTAAAGCGATCTAGTCATAACTACTATTTAGTCCTATCGAGCTGTAGTCATAAAGCTTCTAACCCAAAAAGGTTTCATCTACGCAGAATTGACTAACGGTGTTCCGAGGTATTGCAGATGTTGCTTGCGGGGCTTCAGACCTAACCAAATGTAGTACTGGGTCCCAAACCAGTGGTACTGTCCATAATAATCACTAACACTACATAGTATAAAACAAAGTCACTTTCTCTGTCCCTATGTCCCTAAATCTTTAAAACCACGCAACGGATTTTGATGCGGTTTTTTTTAATAGATAGAGTGATTCAAGAGGAACGTTTATATGTATAATACATGCATAATATAGCCGTGCGAAGCCGGGGCGGGTCGCTAGTTTATATTATAAACAACGAGGTTACGCCCGAACAGCCTTAAAAAATATACATTCAGATTTTTTTTACTTAACTTTAAAGTTGGTAAGTAATTAAAACATTTTTAACATAGTAAAGTCGCGTTTTACTTTCTCTAAACGTATTTACCCTTTGAATTTATTAACAAGAAGCTTTTTAAACTACTAATTTAAACATTATTCAAATTAAGTAAAGCGACTGTCAAATTATGCAAACATCCCCCTGTTTGCAAGGGTTGTTTTACATTAACATCGTACAACGTGGTACAACGTTCGCTCGTCTGTCTGTCAAGCTATGTGGTGAGGCACTGAGCTGTGTTTGCTCATTGGTACGTATTGAAATTTTTGATTTGTAGGTATAAAGTTATAAGGTTGAGAATTATAAAGTGTTTAAATGCAGCAGGAACATAAATATACGATATGCTCATGATGACTGGTGATAAAACGTTATGGTGACATATGACATTTCCCAGTAAGCGGCTAAAACTGCTAAAAATATATCAAAAATAAATAATTACCTATCATTATTTTAAGTAATACAGGAATGATAGTTTTTTGAAATGAATTTGTTATGAGCCCTTTAATTTGATACCCATATTGCAGAAAAAAAAGATTAAAAAACAATGCCCTTAATTATGAAATCTACAACCCCCTATATTCAATTTTATACCACCTATCTAAGAATACTTGGACTAATGAGACGAATCTAATGATACTTACCTTAATTAAAGAAATCCATCGAGTAGTTTGGAAGTTAAGAGGGAATCATCACTACATAGTATAAAACAAAGTCGCTTTCTCTGTCCCTATATCCCTTTGTATGCTTAAATCTTTAAAACTACGCAACGGATTTTGATGCGTTTTTTTAATAGATAGAGTGATTCAAGAGGAAGGTTTATATGTATAATACATGCATAATATAGCCGTGCGAAGCCGGGGCGGGTCGCTAGTAAAGAATATTACAAACATACAAGATAGGGAAAAACTTATGCAGTCGGTTAATAATAATATTAAGAAGAAGAAGACGGACACTAATTTGAGGGCCGGGTAACTAATATGGGGCATAATTACGAAAAACAAAAAAAAATGATTTTAAATGATCGATAGTTAATTTTACCTTCAACTATGACCAGAACCGCAGTCTCCATTCAATCCAAATTAAAGTTTCACGCCTCTCGAACTCCAAAATTACAAACCACACAAATGACAAAGCACCTCGCAAAATTAAATTAATCATGCTCAATTTAATTACATAATTGGAATTGAATTTCCATTATCTTATAGGTATTGTAATAACATATTATATGGTTAGATAGATAAGGGATTTGACAGACGAGACGACAGGGATGGCCCGTCAACCTGCGTCAAAATCACCGAATAAGATTTCCACACTAAAATTGGTAGCTGGATATTAGGAACTAAGGGCGCTCCGCGGTTTCACCCGCGTAACTCCCGAACCCGTGGAAATATCGAGATATAAAGTAACCTATGCTACTCCTAATTCATGTATCCTCTTACCAAGTTTTATCAAAATCGGCTAAGCAATTTCGGAACCGTTACAAATAAAAAATAAATCCTCTTTATAATTTTAGTTAGTATAGATGTGTCTAAATATTTATTTTTAGCAAATGCTGGGTTCATTTCTAGGACAAAAGCAGGTTAAGTAGGTATAGACTTTTCATTTTAAGCGATTTAATTGTTATTTTTACTTGTAGTTCCATTTCAGGGGGTCTGTATTGAAAAAAAAAACTTTAAACTTAGAAGGACAGGGCTCTGCTAGTGTTGCCAAGACAAGTTTGGAAAAAAACGTCATACGAGGTTAAAATAAGCGGAAAAGATTTACAAATAGAACACTATAAAGACAAAAAAACGCACCAAAATCACTAAAAATAAATAAATAATAATAGTAGGTACATTGCGATACAAGTGTGGTAAATCAATCATTGCATAGAGGCGGTTTATGACACGCGAGCAGAACGCGAGCACGTATAAAAAAGCCGAGGTCAGCCACACGCGTATTGTACGACGTTTTTTATCAAATTGCAAATAAAAGATACTTAACTTATCGGGATAACTTTATAGCACTAGTTGGTAATGTAAAACGCACGCGTGCATAATACGTTGGATTATGAGCCTAAATGCCGTATAATAAGATCCACTTTATGAGCTACTGTGATAAAAAAATAGTTGAACCTTTGGACCAATTTTCTTATTACAGGATTTGAAATCGATTCCTAAGGAGAAAACTTCAAAAATAAAATTAGATAGGAACGACCTCACGAGTGACGACTCACCCGTCGAACAGAAGAGGGCGTATTGCACAGTACCATGGTTCAATAGTCGATTCCGTTTGTGACAAAGGCAGGGTAATGCTTTCATCCTTTGATATCAGATTAAAGGAGCTTCTCCAATATTCTAAGTTCATATATCTCCATTTGGATAGGATTATTCTTACTAGCTCTATCTTGTGGCTTCAACCGGTTAAAAGTTATTTATTCGACCCAGTTGGCACAATTGCCACCATGCTGGACTGTCAAACAACAACAAACGTCAAACATTGCCTTACCGTCTGAGCTTTGGAAGACCTTACCTGTCCGTAGTTCTATCAATCGAACCACGGGAAAATCAAACTGTCCGCAGTTCTACCAATCGAACCATCGTTATAATAATATCCAATTGTAATAGACTAATAGTTTTACTGGAAGTTCTCACGCTGATGCTGCAGAAGGCTACTCAAGGATTTGAGGATCTTGTACTGATGACCTAGTGTGTAACCCACGAGATAGCTGTGGATAGAATATAACAACATTCTTCCTATTGTAATAATTTTCTCATATTCTCGTTCATTTTTGAACGCCCTTCATTATAAGGTACATTGACTTAAAAATACATTACCTTAGAGATATTTCTGCTATATACTTATAGAGAGCTCTTGGCACTCATCGTTAAATCGGTTAAATTAAAATTAAAATCAAATAAATTATTTTTGATGAGGTATTAGCAACCGTTGTGTCTCCGAGAACGCAGTGTGACTAAATCACGATATGCTTAAATCAAACGAGAGGCAGGGGTATTGAAACTTTTTAGATCTATAATTATTGAGTTTTAGTTTAAAGATGAGATAAATCTACTAAGATTTAGATCTATTGAATTTTAGGTCGAAGTGAGATGAGACTTAACCCTATTCCCCCTTATTCCAAAACGAGGTTTAAGGATAGTCCGAGATGTGGATTTAAACCTTAGATTTACATACAGATTTACTCGTGAACTGTAGTCTAAACACTATCCCTATAAATTATATAGGGAACTATAGTCTAAACACTATCCCTATAGATTATTATGGATAGTGTTTAGACTTATAGTTCACGAGTAAATATGTGTCTAAATCTAAGGTTTAAATCCACATCTCGGACTAGTCTTAAACCTCGTTTTGGAATAAGGGGAATTGGGTTTTGGGTCAAAAGCAAGATAATATACCTTCTGAGATGCAGTGAAATTCAGGTCTACCGAGTTTCATGCCTAATTGTAAGAATAAAAATAGGTTTGCATTTAATCTCATCTCATCTGATGGTGTCGACACGATGAGGATGTAGTATACTCGCCTAGAAAGAGAACGGTATGCCTGGAGAACATGATGGAACGCAACGAATCACTTGGCACCAAGACTCTTATTTGCAACCTCTGGCGTGTCGGGCGAACACCCGCCTGCGATGCAGAAGGTTGTTAGATCGATTTCCACCTTGAACAAGTATATAGGTAAAGTATTTGTTGCTGCTCTGAGTCTTTCTGTCATGTCCGTAAGTATTCTATTCATCGTCTAGCTACCATAATACAAGCCTAATTGCTTAGCTTGGAGCTAGATTGCACTGTGTCAACAATATTTATTTATTACTAATTTATATACTACTGGAAACGGTTTAAACTCTCTCGCGAGATCTCTAGATAACAATACTCTAAGAACATAACATTAAAGTCGTTTCATACACGTGGCTGTGTAAATATATACTTAACTATGTGTACCTAAATAAATTGATACTTGGGGACACAATAATATCATTACGTGCCTTAATAAGACACTTTAATAGTAGCGGAGAGGTTCATATTGTCCTGAAATTACATACCTTACTGTACCCTCACGGAGGAGGGCTTAGGGGATTGAAAGTGATACCCTAAATTGCATTTATAGTACTATCTATATTGCTTGTTTGTAGTGTACGGGTTTTGGAGGTATGTATCTATTTTTTTACCCGACTACGGCGAAGCCAAAGGGAGGGTTATGTGTTTGACCCGTATGTACAGTAGGGGTCATAAGTAAATGATCAGTTTACTACAATAATACTATCAACAAGTATTGGACTTACGACCTTCTTCTAATAGACGTTACACACAAACTTAAATACTTGAATTAAAAGTACTCAGTGTGATTATTATTTTCAACATGTTAGCTATGTCTTAAGTTAGCCGAGTGGTATAAGCCGCCATCCGTAACTCCAACCGAGCGACGTGGGTTCGATCCACAGGTTACGTTGTTATAATGTTCAAATAAATTAAATTAAATTAAAATTTATTTATTTCAGATATCTTGATCCATATAAATTACGAGAAAATTGTGTTACATAAATAAATACATTAATAAATTTGATGTCAAAGTATAAATTAGTATTAAATGTCAAAAGTAAAAATTATAAAAAATGTATGTCAAGCAAAGTCGGTCACATTATCTATTGATTTAGTTCATTACAATAACATTATCATGATCTTTTAATTATTTAAATAAATGTTGTCAGCATTGGGATTAAATAATGCCGCACAGGATTGTGAACCTTACGGTGGGTAGATACTTTTGACCGTGGATTGTACCTATGTATGTTCGTCTGTTCCCACCTAACTTTAAAACTACTTACTATAATTTAACATTTGAGGTATCGTTAGGAGATGAAGATGCTGAGGTGGTCCGGAGGTGTGACGAGGCTAGACAAAGTACGAAACGAGCATATCCGTAGTAGTTTTAAAGTCGCCCTTATATCGGAAAAGCTAACAGAGAGCCGTCTCAGATGGTATGGTCACGTGATGCGAAGAGACGAGCAACACGTTGTTAAGAAGGCTTTGCAACTGCCTGAATACAAGAGAGGTAGAGGACGACCTCCAGCTACATGGTGGACCAGCATGACGAAACTCATCACAGAGGAAGAAATGCCCGACCCGACAACCCAGGACAGATTGTCCTGGCGCCAAAAAATTAGGAGAGCCGACCCCACATGAAGTGGGAAAGAGCAAGGAAGAAGAAGAAGAAGTATCGTTAGAAGCGTCTCATTGGTCTGCTGGTTATTAAAATAATTGATAATGTTTATTCAAATCATGGTAGTCAAATTAGGGAAAAGTGCGACATTGCTTTATTTTCTATAATTACAAAAGCACGTAGATGCAATAGGTGTCAAAATAATTATAAGGGCCTGAAATATCGTATAATTTTTTAATTTTGAATATTGGCTAGTAATTTTTTATGAAATCTCCAAAACTGTAAATTGTCATTTATTGGCTGTCTTGATAAAAAAATGTGTTATAACTTTTCTCGAAAATCGAAAAAAAAATAAACGAATTTTAGGGTTGATTCAGCTTCAATTTGAGTCATCAAGTACCACGATATGACGTCATCATATCAATATCAATCAAGTGAATCATATGACGGTACTTGACTGAGTGGCGTAATTGGTAAGCGCACTTGAACGGTATCCAAGGGATGCGAGTTCGAGTCTCGTCTCAGTCGCAGTTTTTGAAGACGCATTTTTCCTTAAAAAAATATTTTCAGTTTACTTCTTTTTAATTTCTAGAAAAGTTTTCCATTAAACGCTTAAGTAGTTACCTATACCTACTTACCTACTAAAAATAAGTTAAAGAAAGGTAAACTGTTATGATCCATCAAGTAGAAAAGCAGGCTTTGACGACAGGTATACCTTCTCTAGGTAAGTAATTATGGTAGATTTCGTAATAAAACTTTTACTAACTTCTCCTAAATAAGCTGTCAAACTTTTAGACAACGGTAAAATATGACAGTTATTTTTGTACAGTTTTATAAAAGAAAAACAACGGTGTTTGCCTAGTGGTAGATATCTCGACTTTCATTCTGAAGGTCATGGGTTCGATTCCCGGCCCGCCGGACTCTCTCTTCTTTCTTCTTCTCTTCTCTCTTTTTTCTTTCTTTTTATTTTTCTACCAGTATGGAACTTTAATGCGTAGTAAAAATCGAGCGTTATCAAAAACCGTTGGTTAAAAAAAATGATTTAGGCCATAACATTGTGAAATTAATACCTTTTTACCTAAATAATATTGAGCGATCCGGTTCACTACGTACATTTTTTTTTACATCCAAGGTCCGTTTCATTTTTTTCCCAATTCATCCAATTGTCACTACATACATTTTTTGTTATATCTAAAGTCCGTTTCATCCTTTTCCTAATTCATTCTATTCTGTGACGCCTATGAATTATTATTCATCATCATCATCATCATCATCAGCCGGTATCAGTCCACTGCTGGACGTAGGCCTCTCCCAAGATACGCCACTGAGCCCGATCTTCGGTTCTTCTTCTCCATTCACTGCCCACCGCTTTGCGTATATCGTCACTCCATCTGGTCACAGGGCGTCCTACACTACGTTTGCCAATTCGCGGTCTTCACTCTAAGACAAGTTTACCCCATTATTATTCACGTCAATAAACTACGATTTTGTTACAACTTGAGGACTTTAATTATTGATTAGTCTGGGACTTGAGTCCCAGCAATTATTTTAAGTTAAGGGGAAATTAAAAAAATATGAGATCAGTGATCAGAACATTTTCTATTTACCGCTATCGATCTGTCCCGGTTTTGCACGGCTATATTATGCATGTATTATCACTACATAGTATAAAACAAAGTCGCTTTTTCTGTCCCTATTTCCCTTTGACTGCTTAAATCTTTAAAACTACGAAACGGATTTTGATGGGTTTTTTTTAATAGATAGAGTGATTCAAGAGGAAGGTTTATATGTATAATACATGCATAACATAATTAAAATCTAAAGTAAAATAATTATAAACAGAAAATATTTTTTTGTTTATTTGTAATATACGAATAAGTACTAGAAATAATAATACTAAACAGATTTCAATGAAATTTCAATGAAAAGAGTGATTCAAGAGGGGAAAACATCGTGATGAAACCCGCGGCTTAGTTGGCTCCAGAAGTATTGACAAGTTATCTCCTCTGGACATGGTCGACTGAGCTGAGAGGGTAGTAGGTGCTGGGCAAGCCTACTCCATCTTCACGCAAAAAGGACCCAATTAAAAAGGGTCTAATCGCGGAAAACAGCCTGTTTACAAGTACAAGTACAAGGTTTATATGTATAATACATGCATAATATAGCCGTGCGAAGCCGGGGCGGGTCGCTAGTACATAATATAAACATTCCTTTTGAATCACTCTATCTATTAAAACCGCATCAAAATCCGTTGCGTAGTTTTAAAGATCTAAGCATACATAGGGACAGACAGCGGAAAGTAACTTTGTTTTGTACTATGTAATGAAGTTTCATTGAAATCTGATTAGTATTATTATTTCTAGTACTTATTCGTTACAAATAAACAAAAAAATATTTTCTCTTTATAATCATTTTACTATAGATTTTAATTATGTTCTTTGATTAATATTAATGTTCTCCTTCAAAATCTACCTCACAATTTTTCCCTCATCAATTTCTGTCTACTGGCGGTTTTATTTCCACGGTAACTTTAATTAAAACTTTTTACACTAATTAATTACTATCGAGGAAGAAATATTGTTAAATATTAATTTCAACGTAACATTCCTTGACGACCTCTGGTGGCGCGTCGGGCGAACACCCGACTGCGACGCAGAAGGTTGCGGGTTCGATTCCCGCCGGGAACAAGTATTTATGCTGACCATAAATTCTTGTTTCTGGTTCTGGGTGTTTCCTATATGTATAATATGTATATGTTTACAAAAAAAAAAGTATATAAGTAGTTTATCCGTTATCTGGCACCCATAACACAAGCATTAAGTTGCTTAGCTTGGGGCTGGATGGCGATGTGTAATATGTCCTGAAATATTTATTTATTATTTTATTATTCATTAAATGTAAAATAACGTTAAATTCTTACAACTTTTTTTCTTAAAATCAGCGTAATATAAATAAATCCACTGAAATTTCAGTCCTGTGGGTATAACCAAGAACTTAATTTGTCCTTCTACCAATTTTCATTAAAATCGGTTCAGTAATTTTAGAGAGTCCATTTTATACCTCCAAATTCGATTTATCTCGAAAAAATAAAACTTTATACATTGTATCCTTTTGCCTCCAAAAATAAGAAAAACATTACGGATGGTAAAATACACAAAAAACCGGACTATAATTCGACATATTTTAGCCTGTTTTGACTTTTTTTTAAATAAGTCAATATTCAATACCTATTATGATTAATGTTTTTAATCTTTTTTTTTCGACTTTTCTCTTTCTCTTTCAAATAATTATCTACATGTCGTGCAAAACCATTAAATAATGAAGGAAAAAATAGTTTTTATTTAAAAGCTTTTTTTTATGTTCCGGAATTTATTTCGTTATTCGTTTCATGATTTCTGCCTATTGCTTTTAACGTGATTCAAAATGTTTTAACTAATGTGGTTTTATTGTAAAACAAGAGAATTAATTAAGAGAACCACTTTGTATCCTCAACAAATTAAAATAATCGTTGTATTTTAATTACGCGGTGGAATTGTTTGTGAATGAAATACATAAATAGTAAAAAATAATAATGCAGGATGTTTTTTACATAGCATCATCTTGCCCCTAAGCTAAGCAACTAGGCTTGTATTATGCTAGCCCTACAACGAATAAAATAGGTTAGGTCAGAGTCAGAACCGTAGAGTTCTTAATAGGAAAGGGTACCGGCGCTCTCTCCATACAAACGTAGTCGACTGTTTCCTCCCTAGATAAAAACACTAGCACAAATATTTTTGTTGCATAAAACCTATAACTGACATGACTATGCTCTATGTCTTGGTTTTTTTTCAAATTATAATTATCATAGAATTTAAGATTAAAAAAACAGTAACAAAAAAAACATAGGGGCATGGTCAGGGCAGTTATAAGTTTTAGGGCTCGTTCAGACAACACGCGCCCGCCACGCGCCCGCCACGCGCCCGCCACGCGCCCGCCACGCGCCCGCTACGCGCACCACACGCGTTCAACTCGCAACAACTTTAAAATTTGTTCTATAAGTAATTTGAGTCTTATGACACATCAATAGATCTCAAATTGCATTTATGCAAGACCTCCCGCTCACGCCACGCGCCCGCCCCGCGCCCGCCCCGCATACACTCTGCGCCCGCCCTGCGTCTTGCGTAAATGCAATTTGAGATCTATTGATGTGTCCTAGGGCTCAAATTATAAATACAAGAAATTTCAAAGCGAGTAGTACGCGTGTGGTGCTTGTAGGGGGCGCGTGGCGGGCGCGTGTGTTCTGAACGAGCCCTTATGCTATAAAATATTTGCGACCGAATCAAGAAATTCCGTAACGAAAATAAAACCTAACAACCCCCACTCCGCCTACCATCTAGCTCGGCCGAGCGTTCTCTATGCAATAGCTTTACCGCGGCAGTCCCCGAGTGCCACACGTTTTCTTTTCTCAATACAATATTAATAAAGAAGTATCAATAGATTTAGATTAAAAATTTAGCTATAGTCGTCTTGCTGTTTGCGTTTTTCAACTACCTAAGACCAACTATTGACCACAAGTAGTAAGGTCACGACACGAAGGTCAATTGATTGACCTTTCCTTCTAATGGTGACCGTGAATCTAATTGACATTAGAAAGTAAAAATAGATTGTTTAGTCGGAAGTAGTAATTGAGATAATTGAGTCAATTTAACCTAAAACTAATAAAGATTATACGCGGCGATAAGTTTGTGGGTTATTTCGTTTACCTACAATCTATATACAGGGTTATTGATAATCATATATAGGAAAGCAGTTGAAGGCTACGTCTGTGTAGCCTTTAATCGATTTATGTTCTACGGTTTCTAGAAATACGACCATTTTGAGAAATTTTTGAAAAATTGGCTTGTCAATTCGCGGCTTCCGTATGCGACTAATGCAACTAACACACGTTAGTAGTGACGCTGTCGCTACAAAAAGTCGCCGTGGCCGAGGGCCTTTAGTCGAAACACATTGTATATATCTACCTACAGTTATTTTTAGAGGTTTGTACTGCTCAATGATCTAGACGGGCTCGAATGAGTAATTTTGTAAAGAGAACGCCTTCAATGGCGTAACGACGTAAGCTCAATGGACTGGCGTGCTTCGGTAGGCTTAGCCGTTGATCTCGGCCGCTACCCTTGGAACCTAGCTGTTTCACTTGCAAATTATGAGGTTCTGAAACTACTGGACTAATTTAGACGAAAATATTAAATACGAATAAATGTCCAGGTACTACAGTGCCTTCAATACTGCCTACTGCCTAAGTATGTACACTTGCGTTAAAGTTGCTGGGGCTATATAAATCACTAGCAGCGTTCTGCAGTTTCACCCGCGTAACCCCAGACCCCATGGGAATATTAAAAGGCTAATAACCTATTTAGGTTATTAGCCTTCCTCGACAAATGGATTATTTAACAAAAAAAAAACTGGTTGCCTGTAAAGTCGGTATACGGGCGAAAGTTTTACGTGACAACAACTGTGCTCGAGTGGAAGGGACGCGTGCCTTTCACTTTTTATGTCTGTCTCTCTCGCTCTTAGGCGGGCTAACCATGCCCGCGTGCCTCTCACTCGCTCTCATTGTGAGCGCATAACGTCAGCGGAGCGTAACGCAGTTTCTTGAAGTGTCACCCGGCAAACCAATTTATAAGACGTTGTCACGTCAATAAATTTTTCAATTGGTACCAGTAGCTTTATAATCACTACATAGTATAAAATAAAGTCACTTTTCGCCGTCCCTATATCCCTATGTCCCTTTGTATGCTTAGATCTTTAAAACTACTCAACGGATTTTGATGCGGTTTTTTTAATAGATAGAGTGATTCAAGAGAAAGGTTTAATATGTATAATACATGCCGTGCGAAGCCCGAGCGGGTCGCTAGTATTAGTATATAGATTTAGATTAAAATAATTTAATTGCCAACATGTTTGTTCATCTCTCTTCGTCTGTCTGTCCATGTGTCACCACTGATTTTCTCGGGAACGGGTGGACCTAGTAAGTTGAAATTTGTACCAGATACTGAGGTTACCTATTCCCTATGAGATGTATAAAAATCAAGATCCTTGGTCAACTTGATATTATGATATGTGCAATTTTTTTCGCGAAAACTTGTAAGTACCAATTTTCACCTCAATTTTCATTATTTTATTTTTCGGAATTTTCCCTTTACTTGCTTTTATTTTTAGTGGTAGGACATGTAATTGTAGACTAAAAAGTATATACCACGTTCTCGCTGTTTTAACAGACTTTAATAAAAGGAAGAGGTCATTCGTTGCGTATTTATTATTATTTTTCTACCAAAATTACACTTTAATAAACCAACCCTAAACTTTTACAACGCTATTTGGTATCAAAACTGGCAATACTACACCGAAATGAACATCAGACGAGATTTCATCGATACTCACAGACAGATACGTGACTTGTTTTTGTTATTAGTACGTGAAATATATTGCTTAATATAGTAATAGAAAATAGACCTAAAACTAGATAAGGTAAGGTTAAATTTGAAATGTATGTGCAACTGTTATAAATTAGCTGTTGTATAATGAAAATGGAATGAGTATGTGATTCTTGTCCATTTCATAATGTAGGTAATGTAGGAACTTCGCAATGAAACACGCTTACAATTTAATATAATTTGAGTCTTATAACATATCAAGAGATCTCAAATTGCATTTATCCAAGTCCACCCGCTCACGCCACGCGCCCGCCCCGCGGCCGTCCTGCGCTCGAACCGCGCCTGAAACGCGCCCGCCCCACGCCCGCTTGCAGAAATGCAATTTTAAAATCTATTGATGTGTAATAAGACTCAAATGATATAGAGAAAAAATATCAAAGCGTGTTCAACGCTTGGTCAACGCGTGTCATGCGCGTGGTGGCCTCGGCCTACATATCGGAACACGGACAAGTCCGATTGGCGATACGATTTAGACCGGTGGGTGGTAACCAGCCAAAGACTCACATCAAGAGATTGCTCCTCCTTTACCCATGGGTCAAGTGTGGGGCATTTATGGACATATCCCACAAACCCCCATAAAACAAAGTCGCTAGCAGTAAACTAGTATTACAATAAAGTATACAACAATATGTGCAGTTACAATTCAATTTTCAATCCAAACACGTACCCACCCGAAAAGTGAAAAATGCGACCTTTCCCCTAATCTCAGCTCATATTTCTTCCCAATCCAAGCAAAAAAAACTACAGACAAACTATTGCTGAGATCAAAAACCTTTTTATAGCATCGAAACGCCATTTACCTAAGTTAAAAAACGACCTTTAGCTCAGCATTTAAGGACAGACACAGACGAGAGACTTATCGATCTACCGAGAGTTGATAACTAGAGAATTTTAACTTCCCAATTTCAATGAATTGTAGGAATATCTAATTAAAATCTTGAGGAAACCTAAACATCTGCATTCGAATTACCAAATTCTCATTATTCAAAAGCGAAGTATTATAAATATTTAAAGTAACAGCCCCATATTTAGGTTTTCTGTTTAAATGTGTTTTTATAAAATATGTTTATTGTATACAATCATTTATGGTTTTAGGTTCCGTACCTCATAAGGTAAAAAAGGAACCTATATTTAGGATTACTTGTCCGTCTGTCTGTCTGACTGTGTGTCACCACTGATTTTCTCAGGAACGGGTAGACCTAGCAAGTTGAAATTTATACCACATACTGAAGTCTATAGTCCCTATTATGCGTATAAAAATCAAGGTCCTGAATCAACACGATATAAAGATATGGGCAAATTTACATTTTAGCAAAAACTTGTAAGTGCCGAAATTTTACATTAATTTTCAACTTTTTATTTGAAATTTTCCCTTGTTTTTATCTCTTTCAGCGATAAGGCCGCTCGTTTGTGCCACCTATACGTTCTAGGTATTAATTTACTTCTTGTATATTGTGTTCTATGTTCTTTCGTCTTACAAATAAAATTATATATATATCTATAGTGCAATAAAGTGTTTATCTATCAATCTTATTAGATGGCGGGAATCGAACCCGCAACCCCATGAGTTTCTTGTGCCTTCTTCTCATTGGTGGGCGCGTTCCGAAGGCACACATCCTAACTTAGTTTTTAAGACGTTTTTATGTGGTCCTGTATACTTTTAAGTATTAAGTATCCAAAGAAAATAAAGATATTTGATTTGATTTGATTTGATTTGAACCTTTTTCATCGCAGGCGCCAATAATTTAAGAAAAATCTCCGGTCTATGATCAGCCTAAGACATTAATAGTTAACCGCCATTATAGATTCTATCTCGTATTTATGACTCTACTTTCAATATTAGCAGAAACATATAAAACAGAAATTGGTGATCTGTTGATTTTTACGTCGTCCCTTTGATTATTTTTCTGTAAGTATTTATTTTTCATCCTTTCCTATAATAATATTGGTCTTTAGATGATGTTTACAGAGCGCCAGTAACTAAATCCATGCTATTCAGGGCGTTAAGTGTGTGGGATATGTATTTAATGGCTTGTCCAGAAGCTACACCACCCCTCCAGGCCGCAGGTTTCATCACGATGTTTTCCTTCACTGTGAGAGCAATATTTATTAGCGTACATCCATATCGTAACAAAATTAAGTATGGAATAGAAATCTGTATCTACCACTAAGCTAACGCCCTGGGGGAGCATGCCGCCGCGAAACATTCCGATATTATTTTAAATTACCGCTTATGGGCTTCCCCAGCCTAGGGGGGCCGTCATCGTGAGATAGTTCTTGACAAGGGGACCGTTAAGCGTAGGGGGTCGTTGGGGGAGCGTGAACTTTTCTATCATCCATTCCTACTAATATCATATTTGTGAAAACCCTTCGGACAAAACAAATAACTTAAAATACCGCGGTGCACTTCTAGACCCATACCTATCGCTAGAGGGCATCAAGAAGAACACCAAACCTCTAAAGTGTCTCAGAAGTGGAACGCCTTACACCATTATCATCATAATTATATCAGTCACAGGACCACAGCTGAACATAGGCCTTCCCCAAAGACTTCCATAGCGATCGGTCGGCTCTCTGCGACTTTAATTAAGTTGTCTGTCCATCCATCTAGTCGCGAGGCCCGTCCTGCGCCGTGTTTTCCAGTACATAGTCTGCAATCCAGGACTTTCCAGCCCCAACAGCCATCGGTTCGACTTGCCCCATGCCTTACTTTCATTCAATACTTACCTAAGGTGGCCTAAGTTCCTCATAAAAAAAAAGCAATCAGCCCCAATTACTAACAAAATATACCAAATTGTTTATAAAACTGAATTCGTTACGATAAAAGATACGAGCGCCGTATTGGTTAGTATAAAGGAAATATGTAAAGGAATTTGTCTTAGAACGGTTTCTTTGAGCGTTCTATTATGTTCATTGAATGTTATTTTCAAGGTTTATTACTTTGTACGGGAAGTTTCAGTTTAAGGGAAGTAATTGCTTGTTACGGTGTGAGAGCCGATGCGAATGTATTAATTTGTGTTATATTGACTAGCGTCACAAGAGCGTCACAAAAGCGTTACACTAGCGTCACACTAGCATCACACTGGCGTCACAGTGGGGTTACACTAGGGTCACATTTATGTCACACTACTACTGTTATATTTATTTATTTATTTATTTGGAAAACCAACAGCTTTACAAAAGTTATAAGAAACGAAACAAGAAACAGAAAGCCAATTATAGGTTCTCACGAGTAGAAAATAGAATATGTATAGATAGATACAAAACAAGCAAGCAAAAACACAAATCATAATCCAGCAAGAATTAAAACATAGGTAAATACAATATAATTATAGATAAAATACTAAAACTAAACAAATGCGTAAATATGAAATAACAATAAAAACAGAATAAAGTTAGGAGCCTTGAAAGAAGATAAGACTAAGCTGCCTTCTCGCAGAGTTAACGCTAGTGAAGAAAGGATCCACTGAACTTTCCTCACAGAGTAAATCGAACTCACTCGCCACTCGCACCATATACGTGTTCCTCCTGTACTTAGTTACAAGAGTGTTATCTATTGTGAAATTAGTATGTCATTACATGTCACACTAGTGCTATGCAAGTGTTAACCTAGCGTGACAAAAGCGTCACACTAGCGTCACACTGGCGTCAGACTGGCGTCAGACTGGCGTCAGACTGGCGTCAGACTGGCGTCAGACTGGCGTCAGACTGGCGTCAGACTGGCGTCAGACTGGCGTCACACTGGCGTCACACTGGCGTCACACTGGCGTCACACTGGCGTCACACTGGCGTCACACTGGCGTCACACTGGCGTCACACTGGCGTCACACTGGCGTCACACTGGCGTCACACTGGCGTCACACTGGCGTCACACTGGCGTCACACTGGCGTCACACTGGCGTCACGCTGGCGTCAGACTGGCGTCACACTGGCGTCACACTGGCGTCACCCTGGCGTCACATTAGCTTCACACTGGCGTCACGCTGTCGTCACGCTGGCGTCACACTAGCGTCACACTGGCGTCACACTGGCGTCACGCTGGCGTCACACTGGCGTCATACTAGCGTTATACTAGTGTTAAACTCAGCATTACAAGAGCGTCACAAAAGCGTTTTTCTAGCGTTACATTAGCAACACCCTAGTGTTATTTATAGATGAACAGTTGAAACAATACCAACCCAATTCAGGCTACAGCTTGATGCTTATACTTTTACTTGATGCACAAGTAGTACAAAGGCCTTACAAATAAAAGTAATTATTTTTACTCAACAATTATGAACAATGAACTTTGTTTAAAAAGCCACAGTGATCAATAGAAAAGCTCTATTACCAAACTTTGCACTCCAACGCCTCAAACTTTTGTGGTTCCCAAACTTATTTTCAAAAGTGTTATTGCAAAGTTTAAGAAATATTACCAACAAAGAGCTTGTGGTAAGGTTTTTTGTTCGTTACAGACGGAACGGGTTGAAAAGATGGTTTGAAATTTCAGAATTTTCTAGTTCGTAACTTCGATTTGTTCTCAGTTTTATGGGTTTCGTGTTCGAAGCCTTTTTAATATCTCTTATAAATCTAAAATCTAAATCTCTTTTTAATATCTATCTATCTATCTATCTATTATTATTATGAGCCTGTAGTGTCCCACTGCAGGGCAAAGGCCTCTCTACTCCCCTTCCACTGATCGCGATCTTGTGCGACAGATTGCCAATCTGCCAGAAATTTGCCCAAGTCGTCGCGCCACCTTCGGCGTGGTCTGCCGGGTTGTCGTTTTCCGTTAGTTGGGGTCCAAAGGGTTGTTTAGCCCAAAAACTTCTGACTTCTGTATGAATTATGGAAATAAAAACCTTGAGGGTATTTTAACAAATATCGACTGTGCTACAATGGATTAAGGTTCAATTTAGTATTATGTCCAAGTACAACTCAAATGCCAAAAGACTTTATAGATTGTCATTATGAGTTCTAAGTACGGCATGCCAATGATGCATCGCACATAGCACTTCGCACATCGATATCACCTCCGTGTTAACCAAATGTATGGATATAATGGCGCACGCGCATGTAGATAGATAGATACGAGTTCATCTATCGGTTCTGGCTCGGTATTGGTCAAATCAAGGCCACGTGCCTCATCTCGCTCGCATCAGTGCTTCGTTTGTACGGTCTGAGTCAGAATTGCAGACCTACCGTAGATATCTAAAATTGAAATAGAATGTTTTTAAGCTATTGCATAGCTTTAATCGCGGGCTTTGAGCGCGGCGACCGAATCAAATTCCGCAACGAAAATAAAACCTAACACTCCACCATGATATTCTATATTATATAATACTTGCGACCTGCCCCGGCTTCGTACGGCTATAATAATATACCTGATATACCTTCCTCTTGAATCACTCTATCTATTAAAAAAACCGCATCAAAATTCGTTGCGTAGTTTTAAAGATTTAAGCATACATAGGGATATAGGGACAGCGAAACCGACTTTGTTTTATACTATGTAGTGATGAAGTGATATAAATATTTTTATTCTCAAAAAGATTTATCTAATAAAATGAGTTGAAAGACTTCAAACTTCAACTTGAGCAAGACCTTAGAATCTTGCTCGAGTTGAAAACATCCTAATAATATCAGTTTTGGATCTCTACGGTGGGTCTGCAATTCTGACTGCGACATGGCATGTCTAACACGTGCCCTGACGGAGCCAGAATCGATGTAAGATGCAACTTTGGCTTTCGCGTACCCTTTTACTTGAATTAAAAAAATTATATGCTTTCTTACTGTATCCGATTCCATTTACGAAAATCGAATTATCCAAAACAGCTACAAGATACGTAACAAAATCGTTGAATGAATTCCTTATAAGGTGTAATGTTACTCAGGTGTTTACTTCAGATAGTGTGGCTTTTATGCAACACATCTCCTTAGGGGAACTGCGGGGCGGGGGGAATTAACTTTGGCTTGTATGCATATTATAATGTGCATACATCGTTAAGAATAGAAAAAGACATATACAGGGTTATACTAGCAAGCCGTTGAGGGCTACTTCTATGTACAAACTACTTTTGTTCTACGACTTTTGGAAATTCGAAAAAAAAATATGAAAATTTTGAGGTTATGTAAACTCTAAAACAGCAGATTTTTTAAAACAAATAAGTAAAATTTTAAGGTTAATGACGTCTCCGTGTATGGAACAGCTGATTTACAAGTAAACTTAACCTCAAAATGTTCAATAAAATGTTCGAATTTCCAAAAGTCGTAGAACAATAGTTGTTTGTTTAGCACAGAAGTAGCCATCAACGGCTTGCTAGTATAATTACCAAAAACCCTGTATATTTAACATGATAAATACAAATAAATTAATTCACCAGTTAGTCAAATAACCCGCCCCTTATCGTGAATTTAGAACCTCGAAGTTTGAAGTCAGTTTAAAAACGTTGTTTTTGATACTTATTATTGACAAAACAGAGGAACAGGAGAATGATTTTATGAGGGTTCCTTTTGTACCTTTTGAGGCACGGAACCCTAAAAAAACAAGGGCTTTTTGTCATGAAAACAGTTGTTGTTAGAATTATACGTCAGAGTGCAAGTAGGTGTACCATCTTAAGTTTGCCAGTAATACTTATGTGACTTTATAAAATGACAAAACACTCTGTCCCAGTAGTTGTGTGAATTGGAACCGTTTAATTGTCTCCAAATTTTTTTGTGTCTGAATTTATGTGCACTGATTGACATTGCTCTTACGGTGAAGGGAAACACCGTAATGAAACCAACGGCTTAGTTGGCTTTAGACATATTGAAGAGTTTTTTCTTCTGGACACGGTGGACTAAGCTGAAAGGGAAGTACAAGTACGTCCATTTTTGCGCAAAAAAGACCCAAATAACGAAGTCTAGTTGTGAAAAACAACTCTGCATACAAGCACAAGTAAAAAAAATATCAAGAAATCACTTTAAATAATCTTCAAAACAAAGTTAGACTTTGCGTACTAATGCAGCGGCACAGGTTTTATAGTAACTACAGGTATTTTAACTCGATACCCTGTTAAATATTTAATTTTAACATTAGAATGAATTATATAGGAAGTTGTAAGGGAAATATCAGTCGAAGGTAAGGACGGGAGGATGTAAAAGATTCAAGTGATGTTTTTACATTTCTGTTCTAAGATTAGATACAGAGAGGTTTAGGGTAAATGCAGATTAAGGACAAAACATCTTAGCTCGCCGACCGCGATATTAGAGAATTTTATTAGGCTTTCTTTTTTTCAAAATATACATTAAACACGTCAGTCAAATGTATAAACCGATGGCTTTTTTTTATTAAGAACTAGCGATAGCGACCCGCCCCGGCTTCGCACGGCTATATGTATTATGCATGTATTATACATATAAACTACACTGGGTAGACCCAAGAAGTGCTGGCTTGACGTCGTAAAGGGTGATATGCGTGCAAATGGCCTTACTAACCAGGATGCCAGTGATCGTGCGAAGTGGAGGCGTAAAAGTAGGAAAGCGGACCCCGGGCTCCCGAGAGGGATGCAACCGGGAACATCGCTCGGATGATGATGATGTATTATACATATAAACCTTCCTCTTGAAACACTCTATCTATTAAAAAAACGAATCAAAATCCGTTGCGTAGTTTTAAAGATTTAAGCATACATATATAGGAATATAGGGACAAAGGGACATAGGGATAGAGAAAGCGACTTTGTTTTATACTATGTAGTGAAGCTTTCTTGAAGCAATTGCTTAAGGCAAATAAATAAACTAATAAGTAGGACAGCTAGGCAACTAACCTTGTTTTATGGTGGTCAGACAAAGGGTAGAATACTTAATGATAGAGTTTTCTTTTGTAAATATTATACTTTGGTTTTTATAATAATATTATGTGTTTCTGTTTCTATTTCCTTAGTCTATTTTGTTACTTTCCTTGTAAAATAAAATAATATACAGGGTTATTGGAAATTATACTAGCAAGCCGTTGAGGGCTACTTCTGTGCACCTTAACAAACAACTTTTATTCAACGACTTTTGGAAAATTTTGATGTTATGTAAATTCGAAAAAAAAGCTGATTTTTTAAAACAAAGGTCATTCAAACTAAGAACAGTAGATAAAACTTAAAAAATAAGTAAAATTTTAAGGTTAATGACCTCCCCATCTAAGAAACAGCTGATTTTCAGGTAAACCTAACCTCAAAATTTTTGAAAAAATGTTCGAATTTCCAAAACTCGTAGAACAGTAAAAGTAAATTAACAAATAAACAGTCATTTATCTGTTTCATACCCAACTATCGAGAGATTTCAAGTCTTTTATCTGCAGTCGCCTTTCACTGAGGTCGTGATAGTTGAGTCTTACATCCTAGGTAACATCATTAATAAAATATTTCCTTGCGGCTGACAGAAGGCGTAGTTTTAGTTTTTCCGAGAATGTTGACAAGGTACTTACTCAGGCATATGGAAAAAATAAAAAAAGCTTAATTTGCCTGATGAAGTTAATTACCGTTTTTCTTCCGGTGATTGGAGCTACACATTTTTTTAAAACGTTTTTTTCTTGTTGAAAAAGCTTTGTTTTAAATACTAAATTTGATTCAAAAATGCTTACGAAAACTTTGAGTTAATATAATATATTTTGTAAGCACGTGCTTCTTAAATAGTCCACTGCGACTCATCCACTTTACACAATATGTTTCGCTTTGTACATGGTTTACTTTACACACGGTCCACTTTGCACATGGTCCGATAATGTAGGTACCTGCTTCAAAAAAAAATTGGGACCACCCTTGAGGTATCCTCTTTATAACACAAAAAAACACCTCAATCGGTTGAGCCGTATTCGAGTAATCGGTGATAAAAATATACACGACGGATTGAGAACTTCCTCATTTTTTACAGTCGGTTAAATAGATATTGATCTGCAGGAGCAGCAGGCAGGAAAATCTTCATTCATTATCAATGTTTCGTAGATATACGAACGGAGATTTTCCTGCATTTTAGAAGCCAAAAGTCTTCCAAAGTTATCAGTACCTTTATTACAAGCAGCGCTCCGCGGTTTCACCCGCGTAACTCCCGATCCTGTGGGAATATCGGGATAAAAAGTAGCCTCCAGCACTTCCAATTATTATTTATTTAATATTTTATTTATTTATTTCTTAAATATTTACAAAAACATCTTATACTTAACTAAAAAAGTACTAGTAAACCAAACATAATGAGGTTTGTGTGACACTCTAATAAAAAGGTTAATTAGGTAGTAAGTACACATCGATCGCTAAGCTTCATACGCCTTTGTGTGCATCGCATCTTGCCTAGTTTGAATGCAACCGAGTGAAGACAGCACAACGCACATAATGACACAATGAATCAATGTATCTGTTACAAACAAATAGGCCTCCAAAGAGTGGTGGAGCGAGGAGAAGCGAGGACGGCGGCGCTCGCTTTTACGAACGTAGGACAACTAACTGACAACTCGCGCCGCCGCCCCGTGTCACCCGCTCCCGTTTATTTTTAAAAATCCAAAAGGTTATATATACATATAAAACAAGGTTGTAAAAGATTACAAAGCGTCGCCTACATCCCCCCCCCTAGTGCTGGAACAGCACTCATCACCAATAGCGATATGTGCGACGCGCGTGGCGTTTCTACGCAATAGCCCCGTCTTTGTCTTCACATCGACTACCCGAACTCGGCCGTCCTTCCCAGTGAGTACGTTCTGTACCAAACCTTTCGGCCAAGTGTTTCTAGGTGAGCTAGGGTCTACGATCAGCACTAGATCTCCCACTTGTAGGGGTCTCTGTTCCTCGTGCCATTTTTTCCTGGGACGCATCTCAGGCAAAATTTCTCGGACCCACCTTTTCCAAAACATGTCTGCGTATTTCTGAGCTATTCGCCATTGCTTTCTCAGGTAGGTGTCAGACTCGTCGAATGTACCTAGCGTAGGTAGATTAGAAGACATACCAAGCAAAAAATGGTTCGGGGTCAAAGTCTCGTTGCTCGTAGGTTCCACTGCGACGTGGGTGAGGGGGCGACTGTTTACCATCTGTTCAATCTCTTCCAGGAGGGTTTGTAGAGTCTCGTCACGTGGTGCTCGTTCGTTGAGAGCTACTCTAAGTGCAGTCTTGATACTTCTTATCAACTTATTACCGGGGAACGTGAAGGGACGCTGATGATGCGCGAGCCTCGCCTCAGGTAAGTCACCCATTCTAGGTGGTGCGGGTTGAGCCCTTCTTATTCTACATAACATATATTTAGAACTTTTATACTTCACTTTCGGTCTAAGTTTTATAATCCAATATTTTTGCTTTAGGTTATTTACGACAAGTTCCTTGTTACCGTGGTAAGCCCTTTGATGGTAGTACTTCACTATAAGGTGAGTTATGTGACAGCGTCCGTCGAGTATAACTGGCCGTTTTACGCAGGTAGGTATTTCAGATGCAGCGTCGATGCGGCCGGCCAACCGTAGGAGGCCATCATCTCCGAGTACAGGCGACAAGGTAAATAATTTACTTTTTTTATCTAACCTTTTGTTTTGTTGCAGGTTGTGCAGGTCATCTGGAAAAGCTTTCATCTGGGCGTACTTCAATAGCAGGTTCTCTGCGCGTTCCATTGTCGCGCCGTCTGCACAAACCCCGGGAGCCTTCCTGCATCTAGCTATAAAACATAACATATAATAGGGTTCCGGCACCACAGGTAAACTCGCATGCGTAGCTTGTATAGCATTCACGAGCTCTAGGTCCTCGTCATGTACTTCCGGTTTCTGGTACACGGATTCTTTAGGCCAGATAGGTTCATCTTCATATAAGAATGACGGTCGATCAGTGTTTCTAATCCACGCTAAAACAGTGCTTGAGTCGCACCATAATATTTTCCTTTTTGAGCGGGAGTATTTCGGTAGCTCTCTAGGTAAACGATTAATCATTTTAGCATTGGTTCCACGTCCCGTGGATGCAGCAGCTAGATCCTTTAGCGCGCTGGCTAGGGCCTGTACCGTTTCGTCGGTGCCGCGAGTGGCGGCGGGTGTCGAACAGGCCTGGAGCGCGTTCTCAGTGGCCGGCGGCAGCGGCCCGGCGGCGATCATTCGGTACAGGTTCACTTCCTGCGGTGCCGGGGGCTGAACATTTGTGACACACTGAGATTTTTGATATTCTTGCTGGCTATTTGCTCTCCATGATTCAATCTTTTGATCGTTTTCACTTAGATATTTCTGTGAAGGTAAACGACCTTCATCTTCCAGATCGGCAATATCTGCTTCAAGCTTTTTTTCGATCAAATTCATTTCGGCTTTCGCCTGTTTCTCGATTAAATTCATTTCGATTCTCGCCTTGGCTTTCGCTGCCTCAAATTCTAGGCGCTTCTTTCGAGCCGCGATCGAAGAGGTCAATGAAGAATGACGAATATTTTGCGTTGTAGAAGGTCCAGGTTCATTTTCGTACATCTGGTTCCTGGCTTCAATTGTTTCTACAACCACTTTCGAGGCGCCATCTTGTTGAGCTTCCTTTTCAAAAGCGATCCGCTGCTCCTCCTTTCTGACGGCACTTCGTGTGCTCACCATGTCTATTATACTACGTGGAGGTGTATGAAACATTCGTATCCGGCCGAATGACCACTTTGTTGCCTCCAAAGAGTGGTGGAGCGAGGAGAAACGAGGACGGCGGCGCTCGCTTTTACGAACGTAGGACAACTAACTGACAACTCGCGCCGCCGCCCCGTGTCACCCGCTCCCGTTTATTTTTAAAAATCCAAAAGGTTATATATACATATAAAACAAGGTTGTAAAAGATTACAAAGCGTCGCCTACAGTATCCTTAAATTATCCCGCAGGAACATCTGCATAAAAAGTAGCCTACAGCACTTCCAATGAATCAATGTATCCTCATACTATGGTTAATCAAAATCGGTCTAATAGTTTCGCAGTCTATTCAATTCAAACAAATCTCTCTTCTTTATAATATTATTAGTGTAGAAGTAGGTATAATAAACAACCATGGCACAGTAAATCCACCTAATTATACACATAAATACATATATGTTGAAATAATGACGTGGAATGTGAGCGAAATATTCAGTATTCAGACATTTCATTTCAATATGTAAAATGGTTTTCAGTTCTGAGGAAAACTAGCTCGCTGTGTTTCTATTCTTCAGAAGATTTTAAAAGAGAAAAATATTTCTTTGTTTCTCTCTATATAAAAAATATATTTAACGCACAAATTAAAAATTTACTATTTTTCTTTAGGTATTTTTTAATTTTGACGACCCCGTTGGCACAATGGTCACCATGCCGGACTGCCAAACACAGGGTTGCGGGTTGGATTCCCGCTCAGACAAGTATTTATGCTTCAATATTTGTCTGTGGTCTGGTTGTTCCTATGCATTATAAGTATATATTTACAAAAGAAAAGAATTTATGTAGTATATCCGTTATCTAGAGAAAAATTTAAAGAGTTAAACATATTAACGCTCTATTCCCAATATATCTACGAAAACTTGCTCTACGTTCACAAAAATCCTGATATTTTCCGTAAAAACAGCGATATTCATAATTTCAACTTAAGAAATAAGGATGAACTGACCGTGCCCGGTAGTAGGCTCCGGAAAATAAACAGGTCGTTTAATAGTACATGTGTGCTCTATTATAATAAATTACCTAAAGAGGTATATGACATGTCCATTAACAGGTTCAAAACTTTTATAAAGCATAGATTGTGCAGTAAGGCGTACTATGATACTTCGTCTTACCTTAATGATAAGAACCCATGGACGTGACTTTAGTTGCTCCATTTCAAATAATACTTTCAAATATTTGTAATATTGACCATTGTGAGCGTGATCACATGAAAAAAAAAACCCCATGAGTTTCTTGTGCCTTCTTCTCATTGGTGGGCGCGTTCCGAAGGCACACATCCTAACTTAGTTTTTAAGACGTTTTTAAGTGGTCTATTATACTTTTAAGGTATTATACATCCAAAGAAATAAATTTGTTTGATTTGATTTGATTTGATTTGACTAGCACCCATAACACAAGTCTGGTTACTTAGCTTGGGGCTAGATGGCGATGTGTGGAATGTCTTGTGTGGGGTGCCCAGATGGAGTAATGAAACTCGTCGTCCATTGTGACGGTAGGATTTAATCTCCTAGTAATAACCTGACTCCGTATAACTGACCACTCCAAAAACTGAAATTACCTATTTGAAAAAAAAAAAAACAATGTTTGTTTAAAAAACTTTGAAGTTTGAGAATATTTTCAACTCAAACAGGGTTATAAAGTACGGTTTGAGTTGCAAACCAGCTTAAATAAATAAAGATAATTATTTGATAACTAAAACAACTGTTATTTCAGAACTCTACAGTGAGCCACCACTTTTGTAGTTTGATTTGTGTATTAGTTTACTAAAACCACAGCGGAAATGTTATGTTAATTTGCGGAAAGAGAATCTTGTTTCAAACAGAGAAAGGATTTAAATATTTCCATCTACGAATACATTTAAATGTAGTAGTTACCTATTTTGATTTTTATAAATAAACTAGCAACCCGCCCCGGCTTCGCACGGCTTTATTATGCATGTATCATACATAATTATAAACCTTCCTTTTGAATCACTCTATCTATTAAAAAAACCGCATCAAAATCCGTTGCGTAGTTTTAAAGATTTAAGCGTACAAAGGGATATAGGGACAGAGAAAGCGACTTTGTTTTATACTATGTAGTGATGTAGTGATAAGTTTTCGAGCTTATTTATTTAAGCAACACGATATTTCGATATCGTGTTTCTTTTTGGCGCTGAAACGTTTTAAAATTAATTAGAAAAGTTGAGTGTCACTTCTAAAAAACAATTTTTACATTTACAATCCCATAATCTTTAATTTTAATCGATGTTACGTCAAAATTTGAAACAAATACTATAGGATAGTCTTAGACCATATTCTTTGTGTCTTTGTTATGACGTAACATCGATTAAAATTAAAAACTATGGGATAAGTACATGGTCTTTGTTTTGTCATATCCCGGGTCTAGCACCCATAACATAAGTCTAGTTACTTCAAAGTCAAAGTCAAATTTCTTTATTTCTTTGGATGCTTAATACATTAGTATAAAGACCACATGAAATCGTTTTAAAAACTAAGTTAGGATGTGTGCCTTCGGAACGCGCCCACCAATGAGAAGAAGGCACAAGAAACTCACTTGGGGATATATGGCGATGTGTGGAATGTCCTGTAATATTTAATTATTTATTATTTAATAGCTTAACATGGAGACACCGATTTGCGACGTGCGATAGCGCGAAGATAAATTTATAGTGATTTTTACAACTTCCTTCTTTTTCTACAAACTGAGAAAGGTTAGACAAACAAATTATAAAATACTTTATCAACTAAAATACCCACCTTTTTCTCTAAAAAATTCTATGACATTGACAAATATGAATAAATGATTAATGGAGGAAGCTTGAAAAAAAATCAAAAACCTTCATGAAAAATGAGATAAAAATCGTCGTTTTGATGCTGAATTCTTAACTTAAAATCAATCAATAACAATTCGCTGATAATCACTTTAATAAACGTCAAAGTGTGACATCAAATACATAAGTAGGTATTGTACCTACTTAGGTATTTGGTCTAGTAAGCTATTTTGATAATAAATAAATAAATAAATATTGCAGGACATTCCACACATCGCCATCTAGCTCCAAGCTAAGTTACTATACTTGTGTTATGGGAGCTAGACAACGGATTTATTACTTAAATACTTTTCTATTGTAAATATATACTTAAAATACATAGAAACAACCAGACCACAAACAAATATCTAAGCATAAATACTTGTCTGAGGTGGAAATTGACCCGCAACCCTGTGTTTGGCAGTCCGGCATGGTGACCATTGTGCCAACTGGGTCGTCAATTGGGTGGACCTAAGTAGTCGAACTATTATGTATTAACTGCCTTTTCTTAAATATTAAAAAAGCCTGCGGTTTCACTTGTATGAATGTCGGGATAAAAAGTAACCTATATGTTAATCCTGGTCTCTAGCTATCTACATACTGAGTTTAATTGTAATCGTTCAAGTAGTTTTAAAAAACAAACAACATGAACAACGTGAAGATGTAACAAACAAACACACAAACTTTCACATTTAAATATTAGTAGGATTCTGACATAATAACAAAGTCTTGTTATTTTCTTTTTAGCTGTACTGAATATACTTAGCCTAGTCAAATAAGAATTTGGTGTACTCAACATTAGGGCTGCTGAGATTCGGACAATCTAATTATCTGACCTACTCAGAAACCGAACAAGTAAGAGACACACTTCTTCAGATTTTGACCTAAAATCTAAATTGACTTTCCTCATTTCTGACATCTACCGCCTAAATCAACTATTCTGGTAATAGAGAAGTGTTTTCTTAAAAAAAAAAGAATCGAAAACACTCTCTTTGTTAAATTGTAATTGAAACCTATTTGGACTCGAGTCAAAATGGAAATGATCTAAGGCGCAAAATACACAGAAGTAGCACGATAGCTATGCGACGCGATTTGTATATGGACAAGTTTTGAAGTGGCATCAAATGGCGGCTCTGTCCACAGAAGTGGACCGAGGTAGCAGAGCGATTTCGTAGCTGGATGCCTACTATCGCACTTAGCCGAGTTTTTTTTAATTTTCATAGAATTTGTACCACAAAGACAACATTACTAAATCGCATACTTTAGATCGCTCCATGCCTACTTTCGTTTACAGACAAGTAATGGTTACTTTAGAATATAAAATCGCTGCCTGCCGACTTTTATAGCGTTTCCACAAACATTGGGCAACAAAAAAACTCCGCATGCGGAGGCCGTATGTTGCACAATGTATATGGGGAAACGCCCGCGCCGCGCCCGCGCCGCTCCGCTTTTGTGGAAATGCAGCCTTATCGTTGCTGTCCTGCTTCAGTGTGTTTCGCGCCTTAAGTTTTACCTCATTTTCACAAATGGAACTTGGAAATTGTTTTATCTATTTTCGTTATCAAAAAGTTGGCACGTGTAAATAAAATTAAAAAGATTGTGCTTGAGTTTCATAAATAATTAGTGTTGGGTTAAATTTTGTAACTGAAAACCGAGTGTGAAGGAAATCATTTTAATTGGCGACCTTTGTGGCATGGCGGGCGAACAACCGCCTGCGACGTGGAAGATTGGGGGTTCGATTTCAAAACACTTTAAAAGGAACTAAAATATTTAAAAACTATACTTGATACTTTAACTTAAAAACCGATAATTTATTTATTTTTATAATATTTTTTGTGTCTAGTCGTTTCAGAGGCAAAAATCTGATTTAGGCCCGTATTAATAAATCGCTCTCAATATCGATCTTGAGTGCGTATCAATCGAGTGAGTCTTGAGATGTGGTCACTATCTTAAGTTAGGCGTTAATTAATAGATAAAACTCAAGTTTTAACCAGGGTGATATTGCTCTTGAGATTTGAGACTGATCTTGAAGGACAGTAACGCTTTGTTCTTACCTTAAATTATATGTTCTTACCCTATGGAAGGTAGTGTCGTCATATTTTGCTGTCAACTTGTTTTTAATGTGAAAATATTTAAAAAAATGTAAGATTTGTATGACCCGCAATCAGACTTGAGTTCACGAAACTACATCTTGAGACATATTTTGAGAGCTGAGTTTGATTTATTAATACGGTATGACTCAAGTGATACGTCGCTCTTTAATCGCGTCTTAAGATAGGTTTATTAATCAGCGCAACAACTCAAGAGCAAACTCAAGATTGAAATCGATATTGAGTTCGGTTTATTAATACGGACCTTAGTGAGTAAGTAAAACGTAGGTAGATACTTGGAATTTAGTTTAATTAAATACAAAGTGAACCAATTGCATCACCTACTCCTCCTTTTTTAAAAGTCGGTTGATAATAGTACAAAAAGCTTGAATCAATTTGAGAATACTTGCCTTAAATATTTACAGAAAAACATCTTTCATTTTAACTGAAATTCTTGTTCACAACACAATAGCGACAATTTCAGCGACAAAACAAATATTTAACTTCCTCTTAAGAACATTTTTCACATTTTTTCTGCCTTTAACACTAGAACAGACACAAGGGTCCCACAGACCCCTGCAATGTTTGGCTTAATTTCATATGAAACTGGCTGTTGCCCGCGGCTTCGTACGTGTGTTAAATTTTGTTTTATATACTTAAAGCTTCCTGTTGAATCATTCTATCTATTAAAAAATCGCATCAGAATCTGTAACGTAGTTTTAAAGATCTAAGCATACATATTATGATAGGGACAGAGAGACAGCGGGAAGCGCGTTTGTTTTATACTATACTAGCGACCCGCCCCGGCTTCGCACGGCTGTATTATGCATGTAATATAATATCTAAAAACCTTCACTCTGTCTATTAAAAAACCGCATCAAAATCCGTTGCGTAGTTTTAAAGATCTAAGCATACATAGTAGGGACATAGGGACGGCGAAAAGTGACTTTATTTTATACTATGTAGTGATAGTGATAGTGATAACAACAAAATAACATGAAATTAGATTAAAATGGATGTTTGGTCGATAATCAGATTTAATTGCATTTTAGTTATTAAAGTCTGGGTTTCCCAAAAATTAAAATTAAATTTTAAAAATTATAAATATGTAATTTTTATTTTATTTTTTAAATTATACATTAATCAATAATTAATAACTTTTGAATATGTTTTCTAAAATAGGTAGGTATTTATTGGAAAAATATTCATTTTTAATTTTAATGAGTAATTGGACTCTATTGAAGTCGGTTTTTAACAATTTTTGCCGTTATTGCTTTTTATTGTCGCTACAATGTGCGCAAGGTCAGTATTCCAAAACATTAATTTATAAAAACAATAGTATGACAGATCGTAAATAACGAATTTACATAACTGAAGATATTATTCATCTGAGAGGAGTTTTGTGGGGAAAAAAGTGGCTTCGAGTATCGTAAAGGTATATTATTAAGGAAAGGGAAAACTCAACATCTTAAGGTCAACCGATATGCTACTTAAGGAACAAATAGTAGCCGAAAGCAAAATGCCTTTCGCTTAACTATAACATAACTGATGCCCGAGTACTAATAGGCAATAACAATTTAATCGCCATTTAAAATAAGTATATTTTAAATGGCGATTTACATACTAAGTGTCATGTTTAAATAGAATAGGAGCGTCCTAAATATTTAGGGGACCTCTAAACGTTTGAGTATTCGAGCATGAACTTCTTAATTATTGCTTTTTAATTTACTGCTAATTCTCAGCTTTTATAAAATAACGAAGGTCTGACTGTCAAGGGATCTTGGTCTATCTACAATATTCTACAATCACTATCATCACTATCACTACATAGTTTATAGCAAAGTCGCTTTCTCTGTCCCTATATCCATAATTATGTATGCTTAAATCTTTAAAACTACGCAACGGATTTTGATGCGGTTTTTTTTAATAGATAGAGTGATTCAAGAGGAAGGTTTATACGTATAATACATGCATAATATAGCCATGCGAAGCCGAGCGGGTCGCTAGTAATATAATAAAGAAGAAATATTTTTTCGTATTTTTGTTTTTATGTTTGTAACGAATTCGCTCCAAAACTACTGGACTGATTTTGATAATAATATAGGCTACTATTTATCTTGATATTCTCACGGAATCGGAAGTTACGCGGGTGAAATCGGCGTGCGCTGCTAGTAAATAGTAACTGGGGTCCAGACATAACATGAAATTTTGGTCACCCGTAGATTAAACCAGAGAGCGCAGTTGCTGATATAATATGGATCAGTTGGATACCTTCCTTAACTTCTTGTCCATCCAAACGTTGCCTGGAAGACATCGCTTTGAGCGATAAGGCCGCTCTTTGTAACCTTAGACTTAAGCTTTGTTTTATTTATTTATTGTAATTTACAAATGGTGTTTGCAATAAAGAATTTATCTATCTATCTAGGTATCTTGGATAATTTAAAGAAAACAAAGAATTCTTACCACTTCTCTTAGAAATATAAATTCCTATCCCAAGCCGGTACTGTAATATCCTATAACGTCAAGTAGGTAGGTACATACTACGATATCAATTTATTAGGAAAATATTCTTTAGAACCCTTGATCCCTTTAACATATTTTCAAGAAAAAGTAAGTACCTTTTTTTAAAGAAATATTGGTTCTTGATGGGAACTTTCTCGTTTGCGATATTTGATTTCTTTGCACATAGTTTTTAATAAGTCTTTCTCTTTTATATATTAATACTAATACCGTTTATAAATAGGTATTGAAAGTTTGTGAGTTTGTAGGGGATAATTTTTGAAATCAATGAACGGATTTGGAGTGGATGATGTTTTTTATAGTGGGTATATATTGGGTATATAGGGGTATTACACTACACTGATTCAGGGTCCCTAGGTGAAAGATAGGTGTAATAAGAGTTAGGCAGTAAGGGTCCCTAATTAGTGCGTCAGAGTGGACCCGGTCCGCCTTTTTTTGCTTTTTTTAATACAGGTGGCATGGTGTCAGGCCGCTCCTAGATTCGCTGTCCGACTGAGTAAGGGTCCCTTTTTAGTGTAGTGTAATAATCGAGGTAAATAATAAGGTCCCTAACTACTCTAAATTCAAGGACCCTGAATCAGTGTGGTGTAATACCCCTTTTACTCTGAAAGTTTTTGGGGGAGGACTGACTATATTATGTTCAGCTGTGGACATCCTGCGGTTAATATGATGATGCTGACTTGATGAGTGTCATAGGCTATTTAATATCTCGGAATTTCCACGGGATCGGGACTTATGCCGATGACACCGCATGAATTTATTACCTTCAGGGTTGAAAGGGCAAAATGCTGAAAGGAATTGCGTGCCCAATTTTAATAAAAACTAAAACTGCATCATTAGGTTTTTGAAAAAGTCATTACCGTCATTACATGAGACGACCTAAAGAGTATGTGATAAAACTCCCTGAACGCTAAAAAGGCAGGGGCCGCCCCCCATCGATATGGTGGACCAGCATGTCCTGTCTAGTGAAGAAGGAAGGACTCTCAGACCCGACAATCAGGACAGGATGTCCTGGCGCCGACAATTAGAGCCGACCCCACCTGAAGTGGGAAGAGGCAGACAAGAAGAAGACCCTAGCTAGGAAACGAAGCTGTTGTTGTTGAAAAAAAAATACCAATCGATTGTGTTGCTGATTTATATTAATTCCTGGAAACAAACATAGTATGGCAAATCAAAGAAAATAGCTTCTTTTACCTATTAGTAAAAACACGAATGATTTTTTATTTTTATAGTGTATGGCCTGCACAGGGCTATCTGAAAATATTTTTTGTAAAATGCGTCTCATTATAATATATTTATATAATAATATAATTTATATAAAAATTATATGTTTCAATATAATAATTATATTGAAACACTTCTAAACCGTTATGGCACCCAAAATGGGTTAGGCGCCATTCCGCCATACTGAGCTGCCGCCAATTATTGGTGGCTCTACAGTGAAAACTTCAAGGTCAACACAGTTGAATGTCACGTATATTTAACTCATTCTAACTTATGTTGAATGTTGTTGGGGTGTACATGATAGACAAAGATAGCAAACAAAACCATAGTTTACTTAATTTTATATAGTTCTATGTGTCAATTAATATCGTCAGTCTACGTCAACGTCTACGTCGTCGTCGTCGTTGTCAGTTTACGTCAGTCGCGCAGTCTGCGAATTCGTTCGTGCGTGCGGGAGTGTTTGTTGGTTGTTTGCTAAAAAGTTGATTTATTGTGAATTTAAAGTGGATTACGTGGATAAAAGAATGCCTGGGTATGTTATCTTCCTATAATTAGTAACTTCATTTTGTGGTTTTATTCATATTTCGTATGTGAAACTGACATGAAAAGAAATTATGGGCCAATCGACAACTGCGTTGAATTGTTGGCGCAGAATTTTGTTTCGGTGTCATTCAAATATTCATAAATTTTGCATTTGCCGGTGTGTTGAGTTAAAATTATGTGTAATTATTCATAATCTACAGTATTACAACTGCAAAATGAGGTTATAGTGCAATATTTAAAAAAAAATAATGAAATACGGAATAGGTAAATATGCCGTAAATGGCGGGTGATTTATTTTTGAATTTTTGTAACCTGATTCTTTTGTTTTTTATGATTAGTTTTTAAGAAGGCTATTGTTTTATAAATAAAATAAGGTTTAGGGTTAGGTAAGGTTTAAAATAAACGAAAATGTTTTTCTAAAAAGATTTTTTAAATAAGGTTTTTAATTGAGAAATAAAAATAAATAAATAAATTTTGCCTTCACTCTGCAACTACTGACATTATTTGTTTATGTACTAATATTTTAAAAAAATAATCTAAATAGGAAATTTCATTCTGAATGCAGAAAGGTATCAATGTTATGAATTCGTTAAACCAAAATTAGAATAAATGGTATTAAAGGGATTGCCCCCCTCAGGCGGCCATTTTGTTTTTGTACCTACTCAGACCTGGATATAGGGGGCGCCATATATTGAAAAATATTGAAAATTCATAGTAACAGATGTCGCTAACTAACCTTAATTCGAAAGAGGTTAATGCTATACTTAAATTCAACTATGACGGTACTTGACTGAGTGGCGTAATTGATAAGCACACTTGAACTCTATTCAAGGGATGCGAATTCGAGTCTCGTCTCAGTTGCAATTTTTGAAGACGCATTTTTCCTTAAAAATATTTACCTACTAAACGAATTTAAGACTTACCTCTAGGTATACTTACAGGTAGGTATAGGTACCTATATTTATCACCAAACAATACCTAACTCCAAATACAACAACATCAAGAATAATCTATCATCGTTACTCAGAAACCAGACAGTTGGTTAGTTTCAACATAACAACTGGATGAGACAGCCGAACTGACCACCTACGCGGTTTTACTAACTTCGCACCTCATCGGACATCTTGTCACTAAATTCTCTGAGGTTTAGTATAATAACTTCATAATTCTTATTAACTTACGCACCTATTTTGTTTTTCTACAATATCCTAGGTAGGTACCTAGTATCAAATCGTCGCAAAATAATTTCGTCTAAGGTAGCAACTCGTCTAAAAAGCAAATGACGATCCAGTCGGCACAATGGTCACCATTTCTGACTACAGAACATAGGGTTGCGGGTTCGATTTCCACCTCAGATAAGTATTTATGCTTAGATATTTGTCTGTGGTCGGATTGTTTCTATGTATTATAACTATATATATTTACAAAAATAGTATATAACTACTATACAATATACGTTGTGTAGCACCCATAACACATGCCTAGTAACTTAGCTTAGGGCTAGATGGCGATGTGTGGAATGTCCAACAAAAAAAAAATAGTCGGACGACAAATAGTCGTCCGACATTTGTCGTTCAACAAATAGTCGTCCGACATTTGTCGTCCGTCAATTATAGTCGTCCGACATTTGTCGTCCGTCAATAGTCGTCCGACAAATAGTCGTCCGACATTTGTCGTCCGACATTTGTCGTCCGTCAATAGTCGTCCGTTAAAAAATACCATATGTACGTCTTAATACACTCACAGCCAAATTAAAAACAGTAGGCCCAGGCATACATTTTCGCCGCGCCGTAGAGAGGGGATAGCTGTCTACTCTCCATCCGTCTTACGCTCGTGTCCTGACGCGAGTTTAAGATTTTATACCCATTACAGAAAAAGTGCTCAACGCCGCTAAAGAAGTTTTCACTTCAAAAATAAAAATGTGTCGGGGGTTAAAAACAAATCTTGTTAAAAAAAGAAATAGTCAATTATTTTAAAACGCATAGTTCCTGGATCTAAAAGTTATCTGGGCCTAGCTAGAGGCGTAACATATTTTTAAGTTTAGTTAAAGGTACCACAACACTACCGTGACATATAGATTTTAACCCGAAATGGTTTCTATTAAAACGTATATTTTCACAGATACGAGAAGCCTGCCTGGAAGAAATCGCTTTCAGCGATACGGCCGCCCAGTTGTGCAACTTGTTCTTTGTAGATATTACCTACTTTACTTTGCTTTGTGTACATCGTGTTCTATGTCCCTTACTGTGTTGTACAAATTAAGTTATCTATCAATCTATATTTTCTGTATTTGAAAGGTGGGAGCCTAAAGCACTAAAGTTTAGGTAAGTACAGTCACATCACCAATTAGCTGAACCCCACGTGACCCAGAAATCATTCACATATCCGTAAAAAATATAATATTTTGTTATTTTTTTATATTGTATATTGTATTGTATAGTATACCGATAAAAAAAATAGAATCAGGTAACATAACTTTACAACCTTACAGATTTGCGAGTGAGCTCTAGGTCACGTGGGGTTTAGCTAATTGATAATGTGACTGTACCAACTACTAAAATCAACTTTAGAAATATTTTTAACCGTAACCATAAACAGTTGTAACTAGTAAAGTCAAAAACAAAATCTAAAGCTCTACAAAAAGGACCTCAACCAATCAAAGTTAATCTATGAAATACGCGTTACGTAAGTAAGAAAAACCCAACACTAAGGTCAGCTGGTTTCATGTTCAATCAAGAAGTTATGTTGACGTCGCTCGTAGCACCATTAGAAAACCTTTGTGAGCCGAATACGGAATTAAGGGGAACGCAGACTAGAATCCAATAACAGCTCTCGATGAATCGCCAACCGACTTATTTGAAAGCAAGCGAAAAACAAGAAGTTTTTGTTGCCTATCTAAGATGGTTCGATTGGCAACAAAAACCAAATAGATTTTAAAACAGATTGTAATTTTGTTTTAAATTAAAGAGATAAAACAGAACAGAGAAAAAACAGGTAATTTTTTTTATGTACTTACCTATTAGATCTTGAGGTGAGTAAAAAAAAACAAATATTTATTTTAATTAAGCAGTTGTGTTTTTGTACCAAATTTCATAAATAAAAAAAAGAGTTTTCTAGTGTTTATAGCTTTATTAACATTATTTTGAAAAACATTATGATTAAAAATAGTAGATTATGCATCAAGGGCATAAAGCAATGTCTTATGTTGTGGGTGGCATATTGAACCCCGAGTGTAACGAGGAACTCTCGGGTTAACTCCTGAGCGAAGCGAGAGAGTTAAGTAGAGTCCCGAGTGAAGCGAGGGGTTCAAGCCGCCCAAGACGAAGACATGCTTTATCCCGAGGTGCATACTCTACTTTTCATACCGTCAGTCCAATTCTTTTTAATTCTTGTGGTGGCCAGTTCCCAGGCCACTTTAAAAAAATCCAAAAAAATGAAGCAATAGCAATGATAAGGTAGCATGATGGTAAATATTTGGTAGGTATATAGGCAAAACCTATTTGCTTATGATACTAACGTAACAATCAAATAAATAAATAAATAAATCAATCGTGGCCTGCTCGATTTTTGTAAACCAATCAAATTACTTATTATAAATATAACCTATTTGCTGAGACCTTCAAAATCAATTTTCACACGAATTTCAACGTTCCAAATTCAAATCACTTTATTCCCTTGGGAGTTTCATACGACATTATCTCCCTTGGGTTGAGGTTAATAGGGCTTTAATCCGTGATTAAAGTGCTGCAGGTGTGAAAATAATATTTTATACAGGTACCTATAATATAGCGAAGCGACGAATTAAGAACATCACCCTTCTTTGTTGTCGGTTAGAAATGATATTAATGTTTTCTGATATTAAATAAAAACAATATGAAATACCAAGTACTTAATAAATATTTTCCCTCTAAGTAAGCTATAAGTACCTAGTCACTTTTAAATTTTGCGAAATCTAAGTACCAAACTTCAGTAAGCTTTTATTTCGAAACTTTCAAAACAGTGGTAAAATGTGAAACGTTATGTGAAATGTTTGAAATTTTGTTACGAATTTATAATTAAAATTATTCTGAAGTTGTAAGTTTATTTCATATTGAGCTTTTGTGGTTATATTCCTACTAATAATATAATGTAGAAGTTTGTTCGTTAGTATTAAGTATGTATGATTGTTAAGTTGTAATTCAGGCAAAATAACTAAACCGATTGCGATGAAACTAAATAAGTGGATAATTAGGAGTCCTGGGTTATTTCTTATTCTGATACTACGGTAACGAACAAGTAGCAGCACATTTCAATGTTTACTATCTTTTTTAAAGGCGTTTAACATGTTTTTGTTTATGAAAAAAAAAACTAAAAAAATGCGCATATATAATAATATACTATACTTATTGTGTATATTATACGCATAAATCCTCCTAATGAATCACTCTTATCAATTGGTGAAAACCGAACGAACATCCGTTAAGCAATTTTTCGAAAGGGCTTTTTAATTTAAAATAACTAGGGACTAAACTAGAACGAGTCAATCTAACTTTTAGTTATGACGACTTAAAGAAAATAGTTAAGGCAGAGCCAGAGCCAGACTTTGGTTGCAACGCCGGTGGGTGTGTCGGCTATACGGCTCAGTAAAATAGCCATCTCACTGTCCATTTCGATAATTTACCGTATATTTTGACCCTTCTGTGTGTTATTTATATTATATTTACAAAATGAAAGTATTTAAGTATTTTATCCATTGTCTAGCTACCATAACACAAGCCTAATTGCTTAGCTTGGGGCTAGAAGGCGCTGTGTGGATTGTCCTGCATTATTGAAGTTATACTTCTTTAGCCGCGTTATGAAAAAATGATGAGAGTGAATTTTTATGATGCGCGCGCACCGTGACACCGAAAATTCACATGTTGAAGTTGTCCGCAAACCGCAAGTTGACAGCTGTCATAAAACCAAATAGCTACATAAGTGAAACTGAAAATGAGGTTAGTTCAAAGAGGTACTACTACATAATTATTTTAATGTAATTATTTATTTAAATATTATGTGACTGGAATATTATTTCTTAATGATGCCAAAGAAGTATAACTTCTCACGCGCGTACATAAGTACACGCACCCAATTTTTTTGTATGTATGTAAAGATAGAAGATACATATAGTAATTTCTACGGGATTGGTAGATGAAACCGCAAGGCGTAGATAGTGTAGTTTAAAGAACATAGTAATTTTAAAGTCAATTGCCTGGATTGCCCACAATCTCAAACATAACGCACCAGTTTGCTGATTCATTCATATGAAATCCAATCAAACTTACCTACTTGTTGTTTCTAGTTATTCCGAAAGTTAGGTACAATCAACGGTCAAAAGTCTCTGCCCACCGTAACTTTTACAATACTGTGCAGCGCTATTTGAACATTATTACAACGTAACCTATGGATCGAACCCACGTCGTCGGTTGGTGTAGCGGGTGGCGGCTTATACCACTTACACAACTAAAGACATTAGCTAACATGTTGAAAATAATAATCACACTGAGTACTTTAAGTGTGCTTTTAGTTCAAGTATTTGTATATGTTAGTGTGTAACGTCTAAGGTCGTAAGTCCAATACTTGTTGAGAGTATTATTGTAGCAAACTGATCAATGATTTATGACCCATACTGTACGTACGATCAGGCAAAGAAAGTGCAAACTCAATGTAGAGCTTGAAAACTGTTATTATTAGAATTGTTTTCATCTCAAGTAAGATTCTAAAAAGTTCTTCAACTCATTAATTTATTAGCCAAACATTGTTAAAGTAAAAACATTCCAATAATAGTAATTTTATTAGTTTCACGTATTATATTTAGTAATCAGTTTGTTTTTAAAAAATTCCTATCTTACAAAAATAAATGATTGAGGGGATAATTTTAATTTTATTATTTGACATTCACTTATAATTTAGACTAGGTAATTCACATCTTACATCAAATGAGGTTAATTTTTATGAATGAGTTTAAATTTATATATTTTTTACATATTATTACTTTTTTTAGCGTGAATAAATGGTTGAATTATATTGAGTTTGAAACTCTACGGTCATCATCATCATCATCATGGCGTATGCCATTCATCCTGCGTGGATCAAACCTCTATATCCAAGTTTTTCAGCCAGCTTGCGGCGGCAGTTGTAAGTTTATGAACTTCCGACATTCCACCGGGAAAACGGCGACGTGGGCATTAGTTTACCTACCACATGGGAAAGGGTTTGGTCAGGTGCTCCGCAATCGCACTGTGGTTACTCCTTTAGTCCCCATTTATGGAGGTGATGGTTAATTTTCCCGTGGTTGGAGCGAAATCGGTTCAATCGGGTCCAAGATTTACGGTCAGAGTCGACTCTACGGTGAGTCTGGAATACCGGTTCCGACTGTACAGTTAGGGAGTCAAGAATTCATTGACACCTTCATAAAACCTAAAGTTATTTAAAACAGGATATTATAACCATGTTAGTTTAAATTCCTATCACAAGTTTCCATGTTTAACCGAATCCGATTAAAAAAAGAAATTGTAGAAAAAAATGTGAGCCGTCTCGGGACGCCTGGCAGATGTGAAACATCGACATTATTTTGTAAAAGTAATATGCAGAAAAGAACAGATTGTGATAGAATCGCACAGTCGATTACGGTGTCTATATACCATCATATAGCGGCATGCGTCGCCACGCCAAAAATCGGTTTTACGTGCGGCTATAGATGTTTCACATCAAAAAACAGCCAAGTGCGAGTCGGACCCACGCACGGAGGGTTCCGTACCATGTCGTATCATCACTACATAGTATAAAACAAAGTCGCTTTCTCTGTCCCTATGTCCTTTTGTATGCTTAGATCTTTAAAACTACGCAACGGATTTTGATGCGGTTTTTTTAATAGATAGAGTGATTCAAGAGAAAGGTTTATATGTATAACACATGCACAATATAGTCGTGCGAAGCCGGAGCGGGTCGCTAGTTATACAACAAAAGCGGATGTCATTTTAATACCAAAAAAAAACACTATTTTTTATATATTGTTAGATATTAGTATACCTTTATAAATTGTATCATCTTTCTAAGTCACTCCATTCAACAGGTATCATCCGTCACAAGTCTCACGTCAACACAGAATATTGTGCAATTTATCGATTTGTTTACGATAGTTCTGAGCTCAGGGGAAATCACGCCATTGCTGTAAAAACGTCAAGTTTCTATTCTGCCGCTTATTGTGGGATACGGGACAAGTTATAAGCGATTAGCGTTTAAAGGATTATAGCAAAATTTCAAACAACAGATAGATAGACAGGCAGATCTTATAAGGTTTTCTTTTTTTTCCTTTTGAGGGACGGAACTTTAAAAAATACTTAATTGCAAGAAGTTTGGTTCTTGAAGTTCCTAAATGTGTAAATGGCGTCAGATGCTGATGACAAAACTGAAAAATACGTGACTTTTAAATGCTTATATTATTATCTTTTTTCCACACATAATTCTCGAATTTTATTGTAATCTAGAAAAAAACGTAGAATTTGATTATTTTTTCTATTTGTGTATATGCTCAAGTATTGCCTTGACATTATTATGAATTATTATTAATATCATATGTTTGTTATATGTCCTATATCACGGGACTATGGAGTCCCGGACATTTGGAAGGTATGCGTGGGGCCGAAGCCAACACGTAGAGGCCCTTTCCAATAACAAGTTTAATGGCAAAGTATGATGTGGACATCAAACCGGCGATTATCTCTGTCCGCACTATAAAATGCAGCCAAGGACAACCTCCGGTTTGAATAGAACTATTAATAAACTACAGGAGAAAACTACTACTTGCGCTATTTGACGACCCAGTTGGCACAATGGTCACCATGCCGGACTGCCAAACACAGGGTTGCGGGTTCGATTCCCGCCTCAGACAAGTATTTATGCTTAGATGTTTGTCTGTGGTCTGGTTGTTTCTATGTATTATAAGTAGGTATATATTTTCAAAAGAAAAGTATATAAGTAATATATCCGTTGTCTAGCACCCATAACACAAGTCTAGTTACTTAGCTTGGGGCTAGATGGCGTTTTGTGGAATGTCCTGCAATATTTATTTATTTATTATTTATTGTGATGGGATGGTAGTGAACTGGATACTGGGGAACTATAGGTACTACGACGAATGCCGTAACAATGTTCAACAAACACGTACAAGTGGTAGGCGGAGACTCGCCAACTCTCAAACTAGGCTACCCTAACCGGCTGCATTATTATTATTTATCCTATTTAAATTATGTTATTTTTAACAAAAGTGTCCTGTCTTCCATCCCTTAAACTACCACTATGCCATTTTTCATCCAAATCTGTTCAGTCGTTTGCCCATGAAAAAAGGGAAGAAACGAACAAATAAATAAACAAAGTTTTGGATTTTTAATAATAAGGAGGATGAAGATTTTTAATCGACTTAAGAAAGAGGGAGGTTTCAATTCGTCATGCTTAGGTAGATATTGGTGTTAAAGATACCGATATAGGTGATGATTTTAGATATTTATAGGTTTAAAGGTGGTGGTAAATAATAATTAATTATCACAAAATTCATTTATTAAAATAACCTATGCTACCGCTTATATTGCGGGATACAGGATGAGTTATAAGCGATAATCTTGATGTATACAGCTAATTTTGAAGAATGGGATAAGTTATAAGCGATAAAAGCGTTTAACTAAGCCTATCACTATCACTCAGGTGTCATTCGCCAAGTTAAACACGTCAGTACAAATACGTGTAATGTATCGGTTTGTCTACGATAGTGACGCGCTCGAGGGAAATCATGCCATTACTGCTGTAAAAATGCTGAGTTTTCACCGTTATTATGGGTTAAGGGATGTGTTATAAGCGATAAGCGGTTAAATTATTATATCACTCCAACATACCACTATTGCCTATATCCTTGATGTAATTTGACATAATAACCATATCCAGCGTTTTGCGTTGTATGTATTAGCCAAACGCGGACGCAATTTTCAGATATTTATTCTAGCAGCTATGCAATCAGTCTTTACACCGCTAACGCTTATACCTAATACAGTGGCAATAACCTTACCTAGCTTATGACTTAGTCTACAATAACCAACCAAAACGCATCATGCGTCACTCAGATGATTTCTATAGCTGCTCCTTCATTTTATATTTAATTTAGACTGCTATCGCCCATGATTTGTACTAGTGATATCACAATCTTACCGGGCGTATGACGTAGTCTACATTAACCAATCATAATTCGTTTAATTAAGACTATTCAAAGTGAACCCATGCACTGTACATAATTATAAAAAAATATAAAAAAAATACTTTGACTTTGTCTGAAGATATTTGTAACTGCTTCTTCATGTTCTATTTAAATAAGACCGCTGTTGCCTATGTTTTGTACCAGCAACATAATAACCGTACCCGACTTATGACTAAGTCTACATAAGTCAACCCGACGCGTCATGCGTCAATCTGAAGATTTTCAAGCTGCTTTGTCATGTTCTATTTAATTTAGATCGCTATCGCCTATGATTTGCACCAGGAACATAATAGCCTTACCTAGCGTAGTCTGCATTAGCCGAGCCCGACGCGTTACTTAAGTGATTTTTCTCTTATTTATTCCTTTTTTTCTACTTCTTCCAGGTAATTTTAGCAGGAAATGAGATAGTTTCTTTAGCGTAATAATTGCCGTAGAAACTTTAGGTAAAAGTATTTTGTAATTAGTCTATATGGGGATGAATCATTTTGAAGAATTGTTGATTGTAAACAAAAATGCCGGACTGCGCCCTGTTCTCTTATCCAACTAAAGTGCATGGACCACACTTTAGTTGGATAAGAGAACAGGGCGGCAGGGCTTAAAATCCCAAAGGACTGAAAATATTATGGGAAGTATTTAAATTTCATTTTTTTTTAAAGTAACATGAAATCATAAGCAAACGCAATTTTATACCTTAAAATGGTTTAATTATGAGTTCAAGTTGCAAAAACATTAGACAATATACTTAACTTACTATACTTAATTACTTACCGTCTAAAAATATCATCTAATTTCACTTGCGTAAGTCCTGATCCCGTAAGAATATCGGGATAAAGAATAGCCTATGTTTCTCCCAATTAATCAATGCATCCTAATACCAAGTGTTATCAAAATCAGTCTAGTAATTTCGAAGCCTATTTAATGCAAACAAACAATGAAATCTTTTCTCTTTTTAATATTAGTAAGAAAGAAAAAAACCGAGCTGAAGAAGTTTACTTTGTGAATGAGTCAAACGAATTCAAGCACACTTCTAGATCTCTAAGCAAATCATTAATCCATCTTTCATAAGAACATGAACAGTATACCCTTACCACGAGTAATGGCATTCGATTGACTTTAACGTCATCTATGTTCGAGACCACCGGCGATCTAGATGTCGACGTTGGTAGCATAGATAGATAGATAAACTCTTTATTGCACCACATTAAACCTTAATTCTAACATAAATTCCTGCTACAAAAACAATAATAAACAAACAATATGGCACAATGGGTGGCCTTATCGCTAAAAGCGATCTCTTCCAGGCAACCTTTGGATGGATAAGAAGCGGGGCGGGCCGTTGTTGATACTACGGTTTTCGATTACTAATTGCGCCTCGCAGGTTTACTCGCATAAGTCCAAACGCTGCGTCGGTACTCGTTGCCTGCAGAAGCATTCGTGCTCGGTGGTCCGGAATAGTTTGGAATGGTAGGCTGACTTTTAACTCCAAATAAAAAGAAGTTGCTTTCTTTAGTGGTAGTTTAAAGAAAATTGTATAACTAATTTCAGGTAGGTATCGGAAGAATCACTTTAAAGTGATAGTTACAATGTTAAGTTGTTTACGGACTTTGGTCTTTATTTTGTTATTTTGTTAAAGTTTTCCGATTTGTTTATATTCCGACGTTTTGTTGGCTTGAATTGGAAAGGAATTGAAGTTGTTAATTGTTGGTATTGTTGGTAAATTACACATTTTATAAATTAAGATTGGTTGCATTTATCATAATTTTTGGTCAATTTTTAGTACAAACGACCTTCCTTGTTCTATTTCCGTCTATTTTATTTGGAAAACAAACTGATATTATTAAGAAATATTTTTTTTTTATTTCCTTCATTTGCAAATTTTGCATACAACGTCTTGTTTGTTTCCCTGAATAAAGAAAAAAAGTGGCTGTGACATACGGCAGACAGACAGACATGACGAATCTATAAGGGTCTGTTTTTTGCCATTTGACTATTAAACCCTAAAAACAGACAGACAGAAAGACAGACGGACAAGAAAATGATCGGCTCTTTTTTACCTTTTGAGGTATGGAACCTTAAAAATAGAGAGTTAAAGAAAACGAAAAACTAAAGTAAAAATTGATTCAAAAACTTAAACATGATTTACTAACTGTCAAAGTGTTAACCTGATTAAATAATGTGAACTGGGTTGTTGAAATATAATTTAATTTTAGATTAGGTATTTGCTGAATTCTAGGTAAATGCTATTCTATTCGCTAGAACTTAGCTAAATTTGTTTAAGCACAATGTTATGCAGAGAGCGATAAATGGATTGGTAACAATATTAAATAGGTAAGTGACTTTCATAGACGTAAATAAAATCTTCTCATATTTTAACTTAAAAAAAATCCATAGAATTTTAGTATTAATACCCAACTCATCTATCCTCATAAAATTTCCACTTTACTCAGGATTTTCAACCAAAACACAGTCACCGTAAATCACCAAAAATATCATTCCGAAGCTCCCAGCTCCAGGTGTAATGGCACTACTTTATCACAACGGCATAAAGTTGAAATTCCTCTGATTTATTGTGAAACTTTGGTCCCTTATCGTGCCGATAGCTAGCATCTGTCGCCGTATTGTGACCTAAATTCAAGTCAAAGTGGTTGTTACATTTGACCTCAATAGCTGCGCGACTTTGAGCTTTTTGTCAAAGAAGTTGGAGTTCAATATTGAAGTTGCAATGCAGGCTGGTGCTTTGTTTAACGTCGTATAAAGTGGATGCTTTTAAATAGTGTCCTAACCCGGTAGATTCTTTATTGGTAAGATAGGATAGGTAATTGAGAAAGCAGATTATACTTTCAAATCAAATATTAAGTGGTAAACTTCGTCCTTCGACGTTATAAACATATGTTCTATATTCTACTATTTATCCTACTAATATTAAATTAATTAAATAAACTACCTAGGTACTAACATTTATTAAAAATTAAAAGTCCAAATGGGGGTCACTAATAGGAAGTATGCCCAAAGGGGTGGCTTGGAGATTATTCGAATTTGATAAAAAAAAAATAGTTAAAAAAAAAACAAGTGCATCTGAAAATTACTTGCATAAATGTGTTTATTTTACCTAACATTATTTCCTCTTTATAATATTATTATAGATACTAGCTGTCCCGGCAAACGTTGTTTTGCCATTTACAAAAAAAAACTAAAGGAAACAAAATAAAAAATAGATGTTGGCCGATTCTCAGACCTACTGAATATGCTCACAAAATTTCATGAGAATCGGTCGAGCCGTTTCGGAGGAGTTCAAGTTCGAACCCCGTGACACGAGAATTTTATATATATAGAGATTATTATTTTTATTGGGAGCGTACATCCTAAAATTGAGCTTTCACTCTAAAATTTCACAATGATTTTACATCTTAAAACATTTTGTATTGACGCAATTCGCGTCTCTCAAGCAGCAAGTAGAGCCTCTAGTTTTCAGTTCAAAGTCTTTCGTTGTTATTCTTCTCCAATATCCTTTAAAACTTTTCGAAAACAAATTGAAACTGAAAAATGTTTACAAAACTATGAACGGAAAATATCTGCGAACAATCCGGGCATGCACTTTAAAGCTGACAGTTTAAAGTGAGTGCTCTAGACTGAACGGCCGAGGAAGCAGTCCAATCTCCAAATACAACTGGAACGTTGTGGATGAACGACTTTTGTACCAGAGTTTATCTACAACACTATATTATGGAGACTATATAACCTTCTTCTTAGCACAATTAATAGAATAGAATAGACATTTATTAGAAGAGCACACGTACAAAAAAAAAAACAATCCAGTTGGTAGGTATACATAATTACCAAACAAAAAAACATGGCCCAAATGAAGAGGCTATTTGCGGAAAGTCCCGTATAACTAAACTTTTTCTCTCTTCATATACATAAAAATCCATGCCACTTTTCGTTGTAATTAACCGACTTCTTTTATAACTCAAGAACGGGCTCACATCCAAACCAAATGTTTAAGCTTTGTTTGGACTATTTAGTAGATGGTTTATGGGAAGTTTGCACAAAATCAGTCGAGCGGTTCTTTATTTTTTATTTTTTTTTAAATGGCAAAACAACGTTTGCCGGGACAGCTAGTGTATTATATTTATACTAGCGACCCGCCCCGGCTTCGTACGGCTATATTATGCATGTATTATCACTATCACTACATAGTATAAAACAAAGTCGCTTTTTCTGTCCCTATTTCCCTTTGACTGCTTAAATCTTTAAAACTACGCAACGGATTTTGATGGTTTTTTTAATAGATAGAGTGATTCAAGAGGAAGGTTTATATGTATAATACATGCATAATATAGCCGTGCTAAGCCGGGGCGGGTCGCTAGTACATTATAAACCTTCCTCTTGAATCACTCTATCTATTAAAAAAACCCGCATTAAAATCCGTTGCGTAGTTTTAAAGATTTAAGCATACAAAGGGAAATAGGGACAGAGAAAGCGACTTTGTTTTATACTATGCAGTGATGATAAGACAGAATAAGAATCTCTTTTTTCTTTTAAAGTCGTTTAAAAAGACTTACCACGAAATTTCTGAAACCACAAGAGCCTGAAACCTAAACAGTTTGAGCCTGAAGTGTCTGTAACGTTTGTGGGTAACCTACTACATTAAATACACCTACGTATCTATTACACTTACACCTTTATGTATATATAGTTTATTATATATTACATTATCATATTTACTTATATACAATATTCTTACATGTTTATATATTTAACTTCATATTAATTATTTATCTATCTACATATTATATAATTAATATAAATGATTAAATACCTATAGTAATAAATATTATAATATTAATATTATACGAGTACGATTTCATTCATCGAAGTACCTATCGGTCAGCTGTTGAACAACGGGCCCGCGCATCGCACAGTGAACTGCTACGTCACGCGGTCGACGTCGACAGCTCTCGGGAGCGCTCGGAGACGTTCGGCCCGCGCGGCGAACCGGTCGACCGCCGCAAGCCAAGCGGCCCGCGCTCCTCGGAAACCAGTCGCGTACGCACCCTATTACGTAGTACCCGGCCGCTCGTTGTAAATATTTTTGTATGAAAAATATTGTATGTCAAGTACCTACGTATTCGGTTAAGAGATTCCTGTGCTCCTTCATACTTAAGACGGGTAGAATAAACTACAGTGTAAATCAAACGGACTTATTTATTACATCAACCCGCACACTGTAGACGAATCACTACCCTCATTGGTGACCCCGATTTGGACATTGTGGGGAATCAGCAGAACCGAAGATGAGTGACCACGACAGCGATGGCAGTACGGACACAGTCAAGGAAAGCCCCCTAAATAAGAAAACCCAGAAAACGGAATATCCGAAGTGCGTTTCCATTGACAGTGACGACACGACTACCGAGGTATTTCGAGTTGGAGTGCGGATACCACCATTTTGGCCGCAGAAGCCGAAGATCTGGTTTGCGCAAATAGAAGGTCAGTTTCGTTTGTCCCGCATCAGTGATGACGACACGAAATTTCACTACGTACTCAGCCACTTAGACCGCGAGTATTCAGTAGAAGTTGAAGATATTATCACCGACCCGCCAGCCTCCGGGAAGTACGAGAAGCTTAAAACGGAACTCATTAAGCGCCTTTCCGTTTCCGAGGAAACTAAAACCAAACAGTTTTTGGAGCGGGAACAACTTGGAGATAGGAAGCCATCCCAGTTCCTGAGGCACCTACGTAACCTCCGGTCGGACTTATCGGATAGCTTCATACGCACCGTGTGGACCAGTCGCTTGCCTCCTAACCTGCAGACAATCGTCGCTTCACAGCCAAGACTCTCACTGGACGACCTCGCGGATCTTGCTGATAAGGTTCACGACATTGCTCCACCGTCACCTCACGTAGCGGCTATTTCGTACAAAGCATCGTCACCGGTACCACTACCATCGAGATTGGACGACATGGCCCGACAGATATCCGATTTGACCAAGCAGGTGAGCGCACTAACAGCTGCCGTCGCAGAACCGTCCCGGTCCAGACCTCATAGGAGACAGAACTCCCGACAACGTGGACGTTCACCTTCTAGCAGAAACAGAAGTAGATCACAGTCCAACTACAGAAAGTTCCCACTATGTTGGTACCATTCGAGGCACGGCAGTAAGGCGAATTACTGCGTAAAACCCTGTGACTACCAACCGGGAAACGACCAGGGCAGTCGATAATGGCGACTGAAGACTGCCCCACCGCCACCACCAACGGTCGCCTATTCGTCACGGACTGCAGGACAAAATGCCAATTCCTTGTCGACACCGGAAGTGACCTGTGCGTCTTCCCTAGATCTGCAGTCCGGGAGCGAAGAGAGAAGACCAGCTACCAACTGTGCGCGGCCAATGGGACACCCATTACTACGTACGGTTACATAGAACTTAACTTAAACTTAGGGTTACGTCGTGACTTTGTGTGGCGTTTTATTGTAGCCGACGTAACAAAGGCCATCATAGGTGTAGATTTTATGTCCTACTATAACTTAACTGTCGATGTTCGTAATAAACGCCTAATAGACGGCACTACGAACATCTGTACTACAGCTAGTATAGATAACTCTCTGTGTAATATATTAAGTGTAAAGGTAGTCGTGACTGGAGATTCCAAATTTCACAAAATACTCGCTGAATTTCCAGAGTTAACCCGACCGGCAGGTACTCGGCCAACACCTAAACACAACACAGTACACCATATTCGCACCACACCAGGCCCCCCGGTTTCTAGTACATTTAGGCGTCTTACTCCCGACAAACTAAAAATTGCCCGATCTGAATTTGGAGCAATGATGGCGTGTGGAACCGCGCGCCCTTCCGAAAGCTCCTGGTCGTCACCACTGCACTTGGCTCCAAAGAAGGACAATGGTTGGCGACCCTGTGGAGACTATCGCCAGTTGAACGCGAGGACCATCCCCGACAGGTACCCTATCAGGCACATTCATGACTTCGCTCATGGCTTATCTGGTTGTACCGTCTTCTCCACAATAGACCTGGTTAAAGCCTACAACCAGATCCCCGTTTTTGACCAGGATGTGCCCAAGACCGCGATAACTACCCCCTTCGGACTCTACGAATTTCCATTTATGACATTTGGTCTTCGAAATGCCGGTCAGACCTTCCAAAGGTTTGTTGACGAGATGACACGTGGCCTCGACTTCTGTTACTGTTATTTAGATGATTTTTTAATATTTTCAGCATCAGAAGCCGAGCACGAACACCATCTCCGTCAAATTTTTACCAGGTTAAAAGAATACGGCATTCTCATTAATACAGCCAAATGCATTTTCGGAGCGTCAGAGGTATCGTTTCTGGGCTACCGTATCAGTCGTCACGGCACCAAACCTTTGGAAGCTAAAATAGAGGCTATAAAAGAGTTCCCAATACCAAAAACTGCTAGATCACTTCGCAGATTTTTGGGTATGATAAATTTCTACCGCAGATTCATCCCAAATGCAGCACAGCAACAAATTCCTTTGAACGCCCTACTGACCGGTTCCGTTAAAGCCTCTCACCCGGTTGTCATAAGTGGAAATTCATTACGAGCCTTCGAGGAATGTAAGCAGAGCTTGTGTACCGCGGCCATGTTGGCGCATCCTGATTCGAACGCGAAGCTAGGCTTGGTCACGGATGCATCTGATATTGCAATTGGTAGCGTCCTCCAGCAGTTACACGACGGTCACTGGCAACCTCTAGCCTTCTTCTCACGTAAGTTGAGCCCCACACAGCAAAAGTACTCTCCATACGATAGGGAGCTCCTTGCCATTTACGAGAGTATTAGGTATTTCCGACATTGGCTAGAGGCAACCACCTTTACAATATACACCGACCACAAACCTCTGTGCTACGCGTTCCATGAACGCAAAAGTAAGTGTTCACCGCGGCAGTATCGTCACTTAGACTACATTTCACAGTTTTCGACTGATATTCAGTACATCGCTGGGCGGGATAATGTCGTTGCGGACACGCTTTCACGGGTAGATGAAGTACATGCACCAGTGGACCTCGAAGTGCTAGCTGAAGCCCAAAAGTCAGATACCGAGTTGGAACACTTACTTAATGAAACCGAAACCTCCTTGCACATAAAACGGGTACACATTCCTGGTAGCCGCTCTGAGCTGTACTGCGATGTCAGTACAACGGCTCCCCGACCATATGTCCCCAAATCGATGCGCAAGACAGTTTTCGATAGTTTGCATTCGCTAAGCCATCCAGGCGCGAATACGACTGCAAAGCTCGTAGCAGAACGTTACGTCTGGCCACAGATGAGGAAAAATTGTCGCGAGTGGTCTAGGTCATGTTTGAGCTGCCAGCGCACAAAGGTAAACCGACACGTATCAACGCCGTTAGGCACCCTCGATTTACCTTTAGCGCGATTTAAACATGTACATTTAGACCTTATCGGGCCATTACCTCCATCTTGCGGATATCGGTATTGCTTGACAGTCGTCGATCGCTTTACGCGATGGACGGAAGCTGTCCCTATTACCGATATCACAGCGGAATCTGTGGCCAAGGCTTTTCTGCTCGGGTGGGTTGCTCGATTCGGTTGTCCTACGGACGTGGTCACCGATCGCGGTAGGCAATTCGAGTCGGCATTATTCGCGCAACTATCGAAAACCTTAGGATTCAGGCACCGTAAAACTACTGCTTACCATCCGCAATGCAACGGTCTCATAGAACGATTCCATCGACAGCTCAAAGCGGCTATCATGTGCCACCCTGAATGTAGTTGGTCGGAGGCGCTTCCCTTTGTTTTACTCGGCATTCGAAGCTCATTTAAGGACGACCTTAGGTCATCCCCCGCCGAGCTCGTCTACGGGGAACCCCTTCGTCTCCCAGGCGATTTCTTCGACAAAAGCGTTGACGAGTGTATGCCTGACTATACTGAATACTCAGCACGTATCAGGACATTCGCCAACAACTTGCAACCGGTACCAACCTCACACCACGCCAAGTATAAAACCTTTGTGTACAAAGACCTCACACAATGTACACATGTTTTCCTCCGCGAGGACGCTCTGAGAGGTGCACTACAGCCAGCGTACACTGGTCCTCACGAGGTAGTAAAGAGAGGAGACAAGGTTTTCAAAATAATAGTCAAGGGCAAAGCAGTGACAGTATCCGTAGACCGATTAAAACCGGCCTACATATTGTCACACGCACCTAACGAAACCCATTTTGAACCTTGCCTACCCCCACAACCTCTTTCATTACCCCCCTCGCCATCAGCATCCTCGTCAACTCCATCATCACAACTTCCATCGTCGAACGACAAATTAGTGACAACAACCCGTTCCGGGCGACGCGTAAAATTCCCGGATTATTATCGCCCGTAACCCGGTCTCTGGAGGGGAGTGATGTGGGTAACCTACTACATTAAATACACCTACGTATCTATTACACTTACACCTTTATGTATATATAGTTTATTATATATTACATTATCATATTTACTTATATACAATATTCTTACATGTTTATATATTTAACTTCATATTAATTATTTATCTATCTACATATTATATAATTAATATAAATGATTAAATACCTATAGTAATAAATATTATAATATTAATATTATACGAGTACGATTTCATTCATCGAAGTACCTATCGGTCAGCTGTTGAACAACGGGCCCGCGCATCGCACAGTGAACTGCTACGTCACGCGGTCGACGTCGACAGCTCTCGGGAGCGCTCGGAGACGTTCGGCCCGCGCGGCGAACCGGTCGACCGCCGCAAGCCAAGCGGCCCGCGCTCCTCGGAAACCAGTCGCGTACGCACCCTATTACGTAGTACCCGGCCGCTCGTTGTAAATATTTTTGTATGAAAAATATTGTATGTCAAGTACCTACGTATTCGGTTAAGAGATTCCTGTGCTCCTTCATACTTAAGACGGGTAGAATAAACTACAGTGTAAATCAAACGGACTTATTTATTACATCAACCCGCACACTGTAGACGAATCACTACCCTCACGTTTAAAGTTTTTTTTTTTAAATAACACAAAACATTTGGCGTTAAACTGTTACAGCTTCATTTGAGAATATTTTGAGGTACCCAAATTGGAACCTATACTTAATCGTAATTCATTGAGGAGTTTTGTGATGAGAAGGTGGTTCCGGATGCTCTAACTTTTAGTCGAATCTTCTTTTTGATAACTGAACTATTTGTTACACGCTCGAGGAGAAATTCTGTTCACACTCCGAGGATCCCTACCAAATTTAAATTCAATAATAAATATAACCAGTGAACATATTATTAACGCTACGAATTGAGAACCTCCTCCGTTTTTTAAGACGGTTGAAAAATTCAAGAGAGCTGCAAAATAGTAGTTGCTTTAGTTAGTTAGTAGTGAGTGGCTAAAACGACGATGCGCCCATTTCAATCGCCCGATTAAAAAGTATCAAGTCTGCAACATAATCCGCCTGTAACAGTAACTTTGCAAATACCTTCTTACCTCTGTCTATAGGAAGAAGAATTGCAAAGTATTCATAGAACAATATTTTGTGCTCGAGAAATTGTACAATTTGCTTCAAATATTGTAAGTTGTTGGGATTTAAGAGAAAAATTAAATATACAAATAGTAAAATCATCGCAGGTCATTGTAGACAGCGCCATCTAGGCCTAAACGATACAACTAGGCTTGTGTAAGTCGACTAAGCTGAGAAGGTGTTGGGCAAGCGTACTCTATCAGATACATGTCTCAAGTACACAAATTATATAGAATCTTCTATCTATCTATCTTAAAAAGCATGAATTAAAGTTGCTAGCGCTGTATAAAACATAGCACTTGATAATCCCTGGATGGGATGTCGGGATGTGAAACATCTATTAGCACTCACTTAAACAAATATAGTTTATTTTTTATTCGCTAGATGGCAGTAAAAAATTTAAATCAGCGCCATCTACATTCGAATAGCGGTCTTTCTAGAATTTAAGTTTCTCAATTTGTGTAATAGATGGCAGTATAAGTTAAACAAAAAGACTAACACAAATAAAATCTCATCTGTCGCGTCAAAATCTGTCGCGTCAAAATCTGTCGCGTCAAAATCTGTCGCGTCAAAATCTGTCGCGAGATCGGTTGAAAATGCTCACCCACAAAAGTGCCCAACGCGCCATTAGAAGTTTTCCCTTCAATAAAAAGAAGCCTATATTCAATTCGATTTAGCAGTTCCTGATATTAGCGCGTTCAAACAAAAAACGGCAGCCCTCAAAGATAAATATTTTTCTGCGTTTTTTCCACTTAACCCACTGATTCTTCGCTCATATTGGTCGCAGCGTGATGTTATTTATAGCCTATAGACTTAATCGATAAATGGACTATCTAACAGAAAAAGAATTTTTCAATACCAAATTTCATTAAAATCAGTCAAGTAGTTTCGGAGCCTATTCGTTACAAACAAACAAAAACTCTCTTAATGATATTAGTAGATGTAAATGGCCTATATCATTTGTATGTTATGTGTCCCATATCACAGGGCTATGGAGCCCCGGACCTTTGAAAGACATGCGTGGAGCAACGAGCAACACGTAGAGGCCCTTTAAAATAACAACTTTAATAGAAAAGTATGATGTGGACATCAAACTGACGATTATCCCTATTTGAACTATAAAATTAATTATTAATAAATGAACTATTATCAATATATCGACGCTGGAAAGGCAAAAGTGCGTAACCGACACGAAGGCCTTTAAGGACTTTCATACGTCATCATTTTATTCGTAACTAGCTGCGCGCCGCGGTTTCACCCGCGTAAGTCCCGATCTCGTGGGAATATCAAAATAAAAAGTAGCCTATAGCCTTCCTCGATAAATGGACTATCCAACACAAAATTAATTTTTCGATTCGAACCAGTAGTTCCTGAAATTAGCGCGTTCAAACAAACAAACAAACTCTTCAGCTTTATAATTTTAGTATAGATAAAAAATTCTACTCTCGTACCTCTACGGTGAATTTTGACGTTGCTTAAGAATTTGTGATTTTGATGTTTTTTTGGTTTTCGGCGACTAGGCGACAAAGTTTCGTACTTAAAAAAAATTACTACTATCTATATAAATATCATTTTGTTTAATAGAATTATTAATATTTAGTTTTTAGTTCCAAACCTAGTGCCAAAACACAAAATGCAATGTGCACCGTCAAAAGCTAGTTGGTATTGGTGACACCATTCATAATGTTCTGTATTCTGAGTTCATAAACCACGACACGTGTTTCGCGTTATCACGACGCATCATTAGGTTTAGACTCCGACCGCGCTATTTGGACAACAAACGTTAGATACGACGACGCGAACGCGCGTGGAGTTTCAAAAAGTAACGCCGGATTCAATCAATCATCTTGTATTCTAGGTATTCTACTCAAAATCACGTATATAAAGGTCGATAAACTATTGGCCAGCAATTAAGTCAGTAACCTGTTTAAGCCATAACAAACACAGGTTCCACCAACCGGTCAGCAAACACAAACAATCTGTACACTTTGATTAGGCTCTGCGGGTGCTCTGTGTACATAACAGGTTTACTTAATTGTTTACATTTTGACAAACTATGAGGATTTCTAAACAAATCTAGCTCCACTTTACCTTAATAGATGGTGTTGAACAGCGACAAGAAAAAAAATAACCGACGGATATCGTGATCAGATGGAATTAGCTACTGATCAAACCCAGTAGTATCCACTGAAAACGTGATCAGTTTCCAACGAAAAACAAATAAATATTTTACTTGATTTTTACCCACTGATCACTTTATCCGTAGCGACAATATATAAAATTAAGAAGTTTTAGAAACTGATCAGGGTAGCAGTAGGTATTATAGAGAGGGGAGTAGATGTCTATGACAAAAAAAAAAAAAGCTTACTAAAAAAAAATTCCTGATGCCTCAATGTAGGTCTGCTATATACCAAGGCATCAGGAACTAGTTGGCTACAGGATTAAAAAATTGAAAAATGTCTAATAGCCAATTAAAATCGACGAAGATGTGTAACGAAGCTATAAGTTAATTATTATCAAATTGCCTTCCCTGAATAAGAAGAAAAAATAGTTTAAATTAACTGAACCAAAATACTTAGAGCGAACTGCAACAAAATTATTTCAAACACTGCAAACTAAATGCTGTAAATTAACGGCACCAATGTGAAATTCGCTATCAGCGTCCTCTACTAAAAGATTCGGTACAGGTTTAGAGAAAAAAGCTAATCTAAGTAAAGGCCATTGACTAAGTTTTTTATTGGAATAAATGCACAATTCAAGTGTGTATGTATATAATATCTAAGTATAATACAAAATATTCTAAACTAGCGACCCGCCCCGGCTTCGCATGGCTATATTATGCATGTGTTATACATATAAACCTTCCTCTTGGATCACTTTATCTATTAAAAAAAACCGCATCAAAATCCGTTGCGTAGTTTTAAAGATTTAAGCATACAAAGGGATATAGAGACAGAAAAAGCGACTTTGTTTTATACTATGTAGTGATATGAAGTAGGATATGATGTTCCATTAAACAAGTGGATCCCGACAAATATTGTCCAAACAACCCAAAACTTTGCCTGTGCTAATTTTAAGTTAGTTAAGCAAAGTAAATTGACATAAACATGGGTACCGTAATAAAGAAACCATGAAACACATGTTTTGTTACATAACTTAGTTTTTTGAAGTTGTTTTTTTGTTGTCAAATAATGGTGTCACAACGCTTGTGCAGTCAGCCAGTGATAATTAAATCAATCAATCAATCAATATAAAATTTATTTCTCTCACCAAAACTTAAGTCAACAAGTTCTAGAAAAAAAGTACTTACTTACATAATAATTGAGTGAGCAATTACACTTAAATAATTGTGAAAGACTGGTGCCTGTGATAGGTAGTAAACAAACACCTGTGATACAGGTGGATACAATTAAAACATCTTTCACAAAAAAGGTGCAAGTAGTTTTAAGCATTGTGGTGTACTTAGTTTATAGCAAATCACTTTGGTGCAGTTAGTTAATAGTACATTGTTATCCTAGGTGTGAAAGTCACTCATTACAAGTCCCGAGACGGAGTTTGGCGCCCGAGCGTAGCGAGGGCGCTAATAGTTCGAGGGACTTAATGAGTCTTTCACCCGAGGTAAACACTGTGCTTTTCATTACGAAAAATACATAAAATTCTTCCTAACAACGAGAGTGAATGAGAGACTCAATACTACCTGATCCTCTTACAAGGTTGGGACCAAAGAGGTTATATACATGTAGTGTTCTTCTTTAGTGTTACTTAAAGCAAGGAGGTTAGGTTTTTGAAGTTCATAATGCGTAATGATACGGATACTGGCTACATGCACATTGCACAAGCCGTGCGAAGCCATAATTTGACAAGACAGCTGTCAGTGAAAGCGATTTTCCCTAGGGCTGAAAGTTTTATTTTCTACACGCTCTTCAGGCATCTTTAGACCTACTTTCGGAGTATGAGTAATGAAAAAGTATTTTGATGCTCACTGCATCAAATAATGGTGTGACAACGCTTGTGCAAAAAGCCAGTAATAAGTAAAACATTTTTCACAAAAAAGGTGCAAGTCGTTTTAAGCATTGTGGTTAGTTTACAGCAAAAGCACTTTGGTGCAGTTAGTTAAAAGTATTTTGATGCAGTTAGTCTACAGCGCATAAAATGAGTTTGTAGTATGATTTTGGTAAAGGACATCATTCAAATCGTACCCAAAAAATTAAGGTACCGGCCAGTAAAAAAAATTGTTTCTGTCTTGAAGAGAATAACATTTTAAACAATGTTTACTAAGGCAACAAAGAGCTTCGAAAAATCAAGAAAATGCATTTTATAGAGATCTGTTTGACCACTTTTAAGATATTACTACAGAAAAAATATAAAAATAGGATAAGCTTTTTATTATATTTATATACATAGGTATATCCAATATTCCTTTTAGAAGTTTTAGTGGGATTAGCAGTATATAATAAAAATACCTACCTACTATGATAGTATTAATACCTTATACAATAAAATTGGATATACCTATGTATATAAATATAATAAAAACAGACAAAGCTTATCCATTTACTACTTATTTTTATGTTTTTCTGTAGTATTATCTTAAAAGTGATCAAACTGATCTTTATAGAATGCAATTTTTTGGTTTTTCAATGTAAAATAACTCAACGATGGTAGAACGTAGCTCTTTGTTGCCTTAGTAAACACTGTTTAAAATGTATATATATATAATATAATAAAAACAGACAAAGCTTATCCATTTACTACTTATTTTTATGTTTTTCTGTAGTATTATCTTAAAAGTGATCAAACTGATCTTTATAAAATGCAATTTTTTGGTTTTTCAATGTAAAATAACTCAACGATGGTAGAACGTAGCTCTTTGTTGCCTTAGTAAACACTGTTTAAAATGTTATTCTCTACAAGATAGAAACATTTTTTTTTATTGGCCGGCTTTTTTTTTGTGGGTATTTTTTGTTAGAAACATGTATGATCTCCTTTACAATGGCTGAAAGCACTTTGGTCTAATTAGTTTAAAGCGCTTAAAGTCACTTAGTCCATAGGCACGTCAGTTTATAGCTTTTTAAAACACTCTCATGCAGTTTACAGCGCTTTTTACAACGGATGTTATACCTAACTAGTTTTCTTGTGCAACCATTCATTTTACAGGCCTTCTACATAGCTCCTAACTTGAGAACTTTTAGCGCTAGCGCATAATGATTTAGCGACAATTAATACTGCAAAACCTCAATCGACAGTAAAAACTATGTTCAGAAGAAATACTTCAAAATACGTTAGTTAGAAATCAAATGAACCTGTATACTTATATTTTGTTCTTCTTCTATCCTTATTAATTACCTCACCAAACAAAACACTCATACCTGCAACAAATAATAATAAAATAATTCTTAATTCAGGGAACTAAACAAAAATATTATAAATTTTATGTCTTTGTATTTTCACAAACAAAAATGAAAAAAAAAACAAGAAAAATAAAAAAACATAAATAAAGTAAAAAAATAACAACAATTAAGGTCAACAAATGAAATAAAATCAATAGGTATATCAACAGTCAGAAGTGATTCACTAATATAAATTGAAAATAATATTTTTTTTTTTGTGTAAATTAATTATTTGTGTAAGTTACTGAATAAAGGAAATATCTCAAATAATTAAAAATTAAACATATTGTTTATTATAATAATACCTAGTACAAATTATTGATTGACAGGGAACAGTGGAAGGAGGGGAGGGAGACCTTTGACCTGCAGTGGGACGGAATAGGCTAAAAATAAATAATAAATTACAAATTACAAATATTTTGTTCGACAGTGCCTCGACGAACCTAAATCTGCGACATTATGTGACCATTGTCACGTCTAACATTGTGCGCTGTTTATATTCAGCGGATGCAACTTTAAAGTCGTATTTTTTACTCCTCCCAAGTTAGTAGTTGTAAATGACCTAGTTTTGCGAGAGCGTACTGTATGTAATTTGAAGAAAAATGAAAATATTGCGTTGATGTTTTCTTTTTGCGCTTGTTTTTAGGTATGGGAGTAATATTTTTGCAACTAAAAGCTTTAAAATTTAAAACGAGGTATCTGGCTTTATTATTGTTTTGGATTTTAACCTAAATTCATATTTGGACATACCTTTTTCGACATACCCTTAACTTTTTATTTTGGAAAAGAAAAATAGAAGTAATAAAAGTCGAAAAAGTAAAAAGATATCAAAGATGGGACCAATGAGATCGCTCAGCTGTCACTTCTGTCTGTCTGTCAAGAAAGTTTACTTTTGAAACGGGTACAGATAGGGTTGACTCTTGGGTCCTCTGGTGGTTCCCTAGGGAAGTCGTTGAGAGTTTTCACTCTTATCGGATTCCCTAGACAGCGAATTGAAAACACCCGAAAGTTTATGATAATTGAGACTAGTCAAAACACAATTAATTGTTCTACCTTAATTCGATTTTCACGAAAAAACATTGCGATTTTTTTTGGAGTTTACTCCTTAAGGTGAAAGAGTACCTGCGCGCTCTCCATACAAACGTAGTCGACTGTTTCCTCCCTGGATATTGACACTAGCACAAATATTTTTGTGCCATAAAACCTATAACTGCCATGACTATGCCCCTATGTTTTGGTTTTTTTCATTTTCTAATTATCATAGAAATTAAAATTAAAAAAATTAATTAAATAAAAAAAACAAAAAATAGGGGCATGGTCATGGCAGTTATAAGTTTTATGCACCAAATATATTTGCTCTAGTGTCATTATCCAGGGAGAAAACAGTCGACTACGTTTGTATTAGTTTGTATGGAGAAAGCGCCCGGTACTCTTTCCTCTTAAGAATCGATTTTCATATATAAGGCGCCCGGTATGAGAAAAATCCGAAGGGTAAAACCTACTAATAAGTAACGAAAATCGGTCACGTTTTTGGTCACGTTTTTAGAAAGTTGCGCACCTTTAGTGCGCAACTTTCTAATTTTATTTTTAATGGACGACTATTGACGGATGACAAATGTCGGATGACAAATGTCGGACGACTATTTGTCGGACGACTATTGACGGACGACAAATGTCGGACTACTATTTGTCGGACGACTATTGACGTACGACAAATGTCGGACGACTATTTGTCGGACGACAAATAGTCGTCCGACTATTTTTTTTTTTTTCATCTATAACTCTTTTTGCGTATGGTTAGATACTCGTACTTAAGGAGTAAACTCCAGTCGTGCGTCGGAGCTGACACACACACTTTTTTATTATTAGAATTTTATTGTCCTCTTACCACCAAATTGCAGGTTTTAGTTCAACGGTACCTACTATAGGTTTTGGACCAAAAACCTACATAGGGTATAATTTCCGGTTGACTTAAGCCATTTGTCCAAAGCCAACTCAACTAAGTTAGTTTAGCTTAGATCGCATAGTTGAGCCAAATTTTCATACATGTGCCGCAAACTATGCCAGCTAAGTTACGTAAAATAAAAAAAACTGAGAATTATGCTAAACTTAGTTTAGTTAAAATAAATTAATATTGCAGGACATTCAACACATCTAGCCCCAAGCTAAGTAACTACACTTATGTTATGGGTGCTAGGCGGATATACTAGTAGTTCGCCCCGAACTGAGACCTCACGAGTTTGAGTTTAAGAATGCTCGAAGACGGTATATCTTATTTCAATGATAGGTGACCAGTTTCGCTATCATCAGACCCTGGATATCGCTGACTCTATTATACTTATAACCATGGACATTAATCTATGCTTATAACACAAGATACTATATACATATACTAATCTAAAAGAGAAAATACGAAGTCAAACGCGTTAGGCATTTTCTAGGTCCATGGTTAGGTCATAGACTTTTCTAGGTTCATGATTAGGCATTTCTTGTCTATAAAAATGAGTTCCATAGCCTAATTTTCTTGGTTAAATCAGGTATTTTTTCATTTCGCATTTTCTTGATACTCGGAAGAATAAGTACCTATTATGAATGTAAATAGTGTGAGATTAAAAAGCTCCTATAGCCTCCTTCCATCTATATCACCCTATCGTCTGTATCTAGAGTACCTACTCATCAAGTAACTAACTTGTCTAGAGATGAGTTCATATAGCCTTCTTCCGGCTATATTACCAAACCCTAGATATCAGTTGCTTGTTTAACACCTAGAGTGCCTTCTGATCAAGACAACTTTAACGAACTTTAGCGATAGACTTATCTGGTCTAGAAGAGAGTTCTAAGAATTCTAGAGAGATATTTTTTTTAAGTTGAGTTCTTCCAACTTTATCACCAGATCCCATATATCAGTTGATTTTTCAGAAGCTATAGAATACCTACTTGGTACCTCAAGGTGCTTTGAACGAATCCAAACATGATATTATGACTTTTTTGCTTTTAAGATAATTTAAGTTCTTATTGCCACTTTTCTCGTCTGGTCTATATCATCAGACTAAACATTCAATTTTAGTAGGTACCTATGTACTCATCATAATGTAACGAAAAAGGAAAAGAGGAAAAAGGCTCTTCCCTCGATTCAAATATAATGTTACAGAAGTTTGAGACCTTTAATATCGGTGGACCTATATGTCCTATAATTAGTCTCTAACCTATTAGTAAATAAAAATAATAAAAAGATTAGTCACAAGTTTTTAATTAGAATCTCTAGATTGGCAAGCAATACGATTTAATATTATCTACCACAATAATTGTTAACCAACCCATGATTATGAAATAAATGAATAATTTTATTATAAATATGAAGTAAAGAGAGGTCCGACAATTTAAGGGAAAGTAGAATAGACGCTGTTAAACTACAGTCTTCACTCTGATCTGAGGTCTTCACTCAAGGTCAAACATATGACCAATTTTCGCCTCGGCTTCCGTTTAGCTGATCAATAGCTGGTTCGAGCAGCTCCTTCGAAGTCCATCGGGAACGAACACAGGAGTGCATGACTTTGTAGTAGGTACTTACTATAAACTTCTTTAATTTAATTCAGTATGACCATAATATTATTATATGGTACCTAATATGGATCTTCCATTTTAATTAATCTTAATATCACGAAGTTTTACGTAACGGTTTTGAAATTTTCTGAAAACCATATCAAAGAGAATTTAAATACTACGTACCCAGTACGTACCATATTTTTTACAACAGTGACGGCACAGTGACGGTAAGAAAACCTGACATTGTCATTTTTTAATCATAAAAGAAGGTCTAAGCGTTTTTCCTTTTTGATACAAATGAGTTTAATATAAAAAATGACCGCTGAGCTGATAATTTCCTGGAGATTCCTTCCAGCTCCATCATCACATCAGTTCCATGGTACCATTTTATTGTCACCGAAGTTACGCCCTTTCATTTGATACCCCACTCGGGTATATTTGCTCTATAGTTTGCCTGCTATATAGGTAGATCCCATTTTGCACCCCCTATCTCCGTAACCCCTCGACCGATCCTGCTCATATTCGAACTTAAGAATTCTATGGACCTCAACTACTAGTATACCAAAAATCACGAAGATCAAAGCAACGGTACTCAAGTTATCGTCGAACAAACACACATAGATACATACATACAAGCGACCGACCGTCTCAACACTAGACCTCAATTGCTACGCTCGTTCGGTCAACTACTTATATACTTTTCTTTTGTAAACATATAGGTACTTTAAATACATAGAAACAACCAGACCACAGACAAATATCTAAGCATAAATACATGTCTGAGGTGGGGATCGAACCAGCAACCCTGTTTTTGGCAGTCCGGCATGGTGACCATTGTCAACTGGGGTCGTCGTTGGCGACGGTCGGTTTTAGAATAGTGAAATGTGGAAACTTGGTCGCCAAAGCCGATTTGAAACAGTTGTCTCAAGCATTTTGACTAAGTAGGTACAATCAACGTTCAAAAGTCACCGGCACCGTAACGTTTACAATCCTGTGTACAATCCAGCACTATTTGAACATTATAACAATGTAACCTGTAAACCGATCTTTCGTCGGTTGGTGTAGCGGGAGGCGGCTTATACCACTCGGCCAATTACATACATAGCTAACATGTTGAAAATAATAATCACACTGAGTACTTTTAATTCAAGTATTTATGTTTGTGTGTAACGTCTATTAGAAGAAGGTCGTAAGTCCATTACTTGTTCAATGTATTAATATAGCAAACTGGACATGGACTTATGACGCATACTGTACATTTTACATCTTAAATACAATATATCTATCAATATAATAATATGAAGTAGTGACCTAGATTCAACAGGTCGACACGAACTAGGCCAGATAAGAGTCGAGTGCTCTTCATGTTCTACTATTCTATATTAATTAAAATTTAAATATATAAAAATGAAAAAGACTCGTTAGAAAAGCTCTTTTTGCAAGAGCTTTGAGTCTGAAAGTTCGCCTGGGGGTTCCATTTTGAACGTAAGCGCGCCCTAATAGAGATTTTTTTAATTCTGTTGCTTCGCCTCGCGTTGTAACCGACGCGACGTCTTTGTATATTAGTTCAAATATGGTTCAAATGTGCATTAAAGAAAATGTTCATTATACCATAATGTCAATTATGTCAATAATTCATTAAGTACATAATTTGATCGATAAGCTAAATTATATTAAATTAGTTGCGCCCCGCGGTTTCACAAATGTAATAATTTTCTACGCAATTCTCAATTTCTTCTTTTATAAGTACCTTCTCCTGACAATAAAAACACAACAAAAAAGAATTAGCAAAATCGGTTCAGTTGTTCTCGAGATTTGCGTTTAGCAACACATTCAGTGATTCATTTTTATATTATAGAAAATAAAATACATGTAGATATAGATAGGACATGAAGTGATCAATAGAACTTTTGTTATTATGCCTACCAACCCTTCTTTGGGAGTGATATTGATTTCCTAATAACACAGAATACATAATAGTTACTACAAACTTTAACAGCCTTTCCAAAAATCCTTTTTTATTTTTACTTACGTCCAAAATGGAACCCCCCCAAACTCGTAGCTCTTGTAGTTTGAATTTTATATAGATAAGGCCTTAAATGATAATAATGACGACCCATTTGGCACTATATGGTCACCATGCCGGACTGCCAAACAAAGGGTTCGATTTCCGCCCCAGAAAATTAAGTATTTATGCTTAGATATAATTTGTCTGTGGTGGTTGTTTCTATGTATTATAAGTATATATTTACAAAAGAAAAGTATATAAGTAGTATATCCATTGTCTAGCACCCATAACACAACTCTAGTTACTTAGCTTGGGGCTAGATGGCGATGTCTGGAATGTCTTGAAATATTTATTTATTATTTAAAACTAGCGACCCGCTCCGGCTTCGCACGGCTATATTATGCATGTATTATACATATAAACCTTCCTCTTGAATCACTCTATCCAAAAAAACCGCATCAAAATCCGTTGAGTAGTTTTAAAGATCTAAGCATACAAAGGGAAATAGGGACATAGGGACGGCGAAAAGTGACTTTATTTTATACTATGTGGTGATAAAGACTACAAAAGCATAATATATTTTTGCAAACCACAAATACCAGCAAATAACCATAATAGAAAAGAAACCTTCCCCAACAAGCTCTTCATGTTTTCAGCGCTAGCTGTAGAGTCGAGGCGTGGCTAATTTCGTGTATAAGTAAGAAAACGTTTCCTGAACAACAATGGTTGGTTGAAAACACGCTTTTAGTTGCCAAGTAGGTAGGTAGTAAGTAGGTGGTGAGTGTCTAGTTGTTTCTTTGGAGAGGCTTTACAGTTACAGAAATAAAATTAATTTTAAACTTTTTAAACTCACACGATTTGTTTTCATAGTAATTATTTTCCTGTTTCTTAATCACGTTTATATTTAACTAGCGACCCGCCCCGGCTTCGCACGGCTATATTATGCATGTTTTATACATATAAACCTTCCTCTTTAATCACTCTATCTATTAAAAAAAACCGAATCAAAATCCGTTGCGTAGTTTTAAAGATTTAAGCATACAAAGGGAAATAGGGACAGAGAAAGCGACTTTGTTTTATACTATGTAGTGATTTTACTAGTACAGTCGATGCAATGTCTTTGTTTGCTTTTAGTTGGTTACAGAAATCTCAGTCAGTCAACGAACGGGGGTAGCAAAAAACGAAAATTTTAGAGTTATAACTTTTTTAATGACGGTTTAATTTTTGGTTATTCTGCGTGAAATAACTAATTTTTCGTTTAAACGAAACAAAATTGTATACGACCTGAGATTGATGACAAAAACTTTGCTTTGACTGCCCCCTTTTTAGACGAAATTAAAGTTGTGACCACCTGCATTTAGAGCGACATCAGTTTTAGACCATCCGATGCTTAGACGATTTGCTACCAGACGACCTGAGTTTGCCTAAGTAAAATGACATTCAGACTAGTAACGCCATCTAACCAAATATTTGAGCAACTTATTATCTTACCGCTTCTGCCATCTGTCTGCAAAGATTCTTGCTTTTATATTCATGTCTCTGAAAAAAACTAGAACCTTTTAAAGTTAACGTTGTAATTTTATATTTTATTAAGAGATGGCGCTAATAGTAGCATTTTTAGTAACTTAAGGTAGTGCATACCCGTGGGGTACGACTCACTTCGATTTTTTTTAAATTTTAACTTTTTAGCCAAAAAAAATGCCTTATGCCATCCTGCGCTATGTGGAATTCCCTTTTTAGGATCGGGACCCTATTACTAAGACTTCGCTGTACGTCCGTCTGTCCTCTGTCTGTCTGTCACCACGCTAAATCTCATGAACCATCATAGCTAGACAGTTGAAATTTTCACAGATGATGTATTTCTGTTGCCGCTATAACAAAAAAAAAACAAAAATATTTTTTGAGTACGTTTTTAAGAGATTTAGGTTAATTTTATGAATACGATTTTTTAAGCATTCTTTGTTTGTTAATTATAATTAATTATAATTAAAAGGGCAGGCAAAAGACTTTTAACCTATACAATCTTGTTTGACATACAATATTTTTAAGGATTTTTTGCTCGATATTAATTGGGGTAAAAAATATAATGCTACAGAACCCTTCGTGCGTTACTCCGACTCGCACTTGGCCGGTTTATTTATTTATTGAATAATTAAACCTCTTATTTCTTCCACTGCTTATCACTATATGAACGTTTTAGTACCGGCATCTTTAATTGTTTATCTTCTTTGACTCTTTCTTGATCGTATTTTATACCAATATGCTTATTTAGTCATCTGGGCGGTGAACTTTAAGCTAAGTAAACTGTAAAACCTTTATATTACATTCTATTTGAAATAAAGAAAAATCTAATATAAAGAAAATACCGCACTGGATCAGTAGTCCTACTGATACTCGGATTTCAAAATATCGTAGCAGTGTCTACGAGAAGCTACGAAAACGATCGTCGTAGCGTTTGCAGAGAGGCTACGATGTGTTTGCTACGAGTAAACATTTTCGTTCCATTGAAATATTTTACTTGGGAAAGTCCTATGGTAATGCCTTTATCCTTAAAATCTGAGCCCATAGTATGCTTGAAACCGCTCTTCGCCATATTTTGTATGAAAACATCATGAAATCTATAAGAAAAGAAGAAAATGTACGGCTTCAAATCCTTTTCCGTCCGACGTTTGTCTGGAAAACATCACTTTATGGGATACGACCGCCTATTCACCGAGACTAAAGATTTTTTTATATATATCTATTTTATCACTATCACTATCACTACATAGTATAAAAGAAAGTCACTTTTCGCCGTCCCTATGTCCCTATGTTCCTTTGTATGCTTATATTATCTTTAAAACTACGCAACGGATTTTGATGCGGTTTTTTTTAATAGATAGAGTGGAAGAGGAAGGTTTATATGTATAATACATGCATAATATAGCCGTGCGAAGCCAGGACGGGTCGCTAGTTTAAAATAATGCTTAATTAAATTATTGAAAACTGGTTACATTGGTTGGATATCGCGCGAAGCCATTACTTGAAGAAAAAAAATGTTTTAGTTTTGGTCGTCTTTTGCTTCATCGTTTGTTTGCTCGCGAGTTTTTTTTAATTGGACCACTCGCAGAGGTAACCAGGAGTCGTGGTCTAACATTTTTATAGTTGAACCACTGGCTTTTTTAAATTACCGTGGTTCAGAGAAAAGGCTGCCTGCGCCATCTCCATACAGACGTAGTCGACTATTTCCTGCCTGGATAATGACACTATAGCAAATATTATTGTTGCATAAAACCGCCATGACTATGTCCCTATGTTTTGGTCTTTTCATTTTCTAATTATCATAGAAAGAAAGAGTTTAAAAAACAAAATATATGTCGCAGATTTAGCAGCGCCATCTGTTTTCGTGCATAGAAACTTCGTAAATTCAGTGTTGCTACTGTACAAAATAATATTGTCGAGTCGATACTTGGGTAGGATTTATTCAAACAAAGGGCAACCCCGTATTGAAACGTCATCTGTCAAAAACATGTTAGCAACAGCTTCACTTTTGATTCGACCACGGAGCTGTGCCGACGTACGGTATTTTTGGGATTGTAATCGCGATTAATTGAACTGATCCCTGGATATTTTGTAAGTTTGATTGTTGATTCAACTAAATTAAATATTAAGCAGAGTATCTGAGTTCTTATTTTAATTGTTTACGATGAGTGACGCGGAGTCAGGCTCGGAATCATTCGCCAACGCTCAGCCTCCTGCGTCATATAATTATATAAAAAGTAACACATAGGGGCATGGTCATTGGTCATGGTACAAAAATAATTGCAATAGTGTCATTATCCACGGAGGAAACAATCGACTACGTTTGTATTTAGAGAGCGCCGGTACCCTTTCCTCTTAAACTACATAATTAGACAGAATAGTATTCTGTCAAACTAAGACAGACCGCCACCCCGCATAAAAAAATCTTTAACAAATTAAATATTTATCTTCTTTTTCGAAGTCGGTTAAAAACCTATCTAAAATCTGTCTCTATTAAAATGCAAAACTACTCTAAATCAAGGCGGAAAGGAGACAAAATTACTTTCACGAACTGAAAATAATTCCCCTTACAAAAAGAGGCTTCTAAAGATAGACGTCAGCGAAACTTAAGCGATTGCTAAAGATACTATTTTGCATTTTTATTTATATAAGTTTGTTCGTGCATTGACGACTTTGAGGTGCGATTGCTGTAGAAAATAATCTAATATATATAAATTACGTGTCATGTTGTTTGTGCGCGATGGACTCCTAAACTACTAAACCGAATTTAATCAAATGCACACCGTGTGCAGTTTGATTAAACTTGAAAGATAGGATAGCTTACATCTTAATTTATCCCGATATTTCCACGGCATCGGGAGTTACGTGGGTGAAACCGTGGACCGCAGCATAAATAAAATAATTTTGCTGGACAGTTCAGATAGCGCCATCTAGCCCCAAGCTAAATAACTAGACTTGTGTTTTTGGGTTCTAGACAACGAATATTCTACTGACATACTTTTCTTTTGTAAATATTTTATACTTTTAATACATAGAAACAACCAAACTACAGACAAATATCTTAGCATAAATACTTGTCTGCAGAATCGAACTCGCAACCCTGTATTTGGCAGTCCGGCATGGTGACACTGCAACTGCACGAATGTAGGGAGACTAAAATAGATACACAGAAAAAAGGTTTCTTAAAGCTAAAAATAATCCTCTCCCGAAATACCTACGCTATAAAGAATCATTTCTTGGTTTTCATAAAAATCTTGAATTAAAAGCAGTATTTTTTAATGAAAAGCAATATCCTTACATTAAGGCGAAAGGGTGCGCTGCGCTCTCCATACAAACGTAGTCGACTGTTTTCTGCCTGGATAATGACACTAGAGCAAATATTTTTGGTGCATATAACTTACAATAATGCACCAAAAATATTTGCTTTATTAATATTTGCAAAAACAATTATTGTTTTTTTAATCTTAATTTCTATGATAATTAGAAAAAAATAAAAACATAGTCAAGGCAGTTATAGGTTTTATGGCACAAAAATATTTGTCATTATCCAGGGAGGAAACAGTCGACTACGTTCGTAATAGTGTGTATGGAAAGAGCCCCCGGTACCCTTTCCTCTTTAGAACTGCTTATCATTTATTGAATAAATTATTTTCTTGCGTCTATAGGGAAAAGAATATTTTAAGCTTCAAGAATACTTTTTTTCATAATCATCATTTATTGCTTCATGTGTTTTTCTGTGTAATAAAATAAGTGGTGTGAATCTGTATTAAAATATCAATATCTCGGGTCATAATCGACCTGCCCCCATCTCCACAATCGTCATGGTAACCTCCTGAAAGTAATCCTGAAAACGGTTAATATCGACCACGTATATATGAAGTCATAACTTGCTCGGACGTGAGAGGAATCCGTGACAGTCAGGTTACGGAGGAAGACATTATGGTGATATCATCTACATATCGTATGTTTTTATACTTATAGAGTACTAGCTGTGCCCCACAGTTTCACCAGCGTAAGGTCCGATACCGTAGGAATATTGGGATAAAAAGTAGCCTATATGCTAGGTATATAAACTCTAGCTAGATGGGTCTGGCCGGAAGACCAGCGCTGCAGCTAAGCATGCTTGGCTGCAGTTTTTAGCTGAGGTCGACCCATTTGGGGCAGCACACGACTCCTCATTTATATTGTTTTCTTTGTCACTTTTTGTTTTATTTTTGTAATTAATTTTCATTGTCATGTTTATTTATTCCTTTCTGTGTTTGTCGTGTGTTTGTACTCAATAACTGCTTTTCTTTCTTTCTTTCCTATGTGATAATCCAGGTCTGTAGCTATAGATACCGAGTTTCATCGCAATCGGTCTAGTAGTTTTTGCGTGAAGGAGTAACAAATATACACCCACATACACAAGCTTTCACAAAGTAGCCTAGTAAATAAGCCTTCCTCAATAAATTGACTATCCAACACAAAAATAGTTTTTCAATTCGAACCAGTAGTTCCTGAAATTAACTCGTTCAAACAAACAAACTCTTCAGCTTTATAATATTAGTATAGATAACGGAGGGCTTTATATTTACCGACTTTAAAAAATGGGTGGAAGTTCTCCTGCTATCTATACATACTAAGTTTCAGGAGTAAAAGTATTGATTGAAATGTTGCTTATGCTGTTATAAGCACTTTTTTTACGATTATACCATTGTCTCCTGACAATGGTGCTTGTAACAGAATCAAAATATTGAGCTCCACAAAATTCAAATAAAAATGGTAAATATTGCATTTTACTCATTAAAGTGACCTGACCATGTTAGTTTAAAATACCAACTATAGGTATCAATATCAACACTTTTTACTTCTAATTATATTTATTTTAACCGATATAATCGTGAAAAAGAAAATACTTTTTACTTCTTTACTGCGGCTGTGTTCCTGAAAATACTTTTTTTTATCTTGTCGCATGTGTGCGTGCACCACTATAGACATTCATAAAGGTACCTATCTAGAACATGAGTTAATGTCTCGGAATAAAGATAAGCTCTCTCTGGAGAGCTTGCTTCAGCATTTCGGGGATTTCTTCGGTACTTGATGAATCGTTCTTAATATTAAAGGGATAAATGGAGCTTTGTACTTTTAGTTTATGATAATTGGTTTTACATTTCCATTTACTAGTCGCCTCCCGCAGTCTGTCCCTATTTTTTGGCTTAGACCTTTAAAACTACGCAACGGGTTTTGATGCGGTTTTTTTTAAATATATATAGTAATTCAAGAGAAAGGTTTTAGTATATAAAACAAAACTACCACGCTTACGAAGTCGCGGGCAACAGTTTATTTATAATGATCTTAACAGACAACGATAGAGGCAATGCCGCAAGCTTTTGAACAAAAAAAATTAATAAGTTTTCCTAGTTAACTTACCTAGGGAAACTTTATTTAGATTTTTTCCATTAGATTAAATGGTAAATTTGTAATTTAAATGGTTAAATTAAATTAAAAAAAAAATAGTTTATGGCGTTATTATTTTTTAAATAATTAAGACCTACTCCTGCCAACCTCAAATAGGATTAGGCGGGTCACGTGAGTGGAATGCATCCTGGCCGATGGGCTAAGGTCATCAGAGCAAGTCGTCACTCATCAGGTGCCAGAAGACGGACGTCGGGTCGAGGCAGACGTCGTCGGAAAGTGTAACGATATCAATGCAAATGCACTAAATTCTCGGTAAGGTTTAGTTAGACTCTATCAAATGATGGAGACTAGGACCGATCTACTTGGAACGGGGTATTCCCACTAGCCCCTAAATGCTATCCCCCAAAATGGGGGATAGTGGGAATCTTCGTGGCATTAGCCCCCAAATTGATAATACAGCCAATTTGGGGGATAATGGGAATTGAAAGTTGCATTATCCCCCATAGTATATCTTAACTAGAATGCATTCCCCCAAATGGGGGATAGTAGTAGGAAATGTCGTGGCATATTCCCCCAAACTTTAATGCCCACAATATTTTTCGCTGGTCCAAAACCAACTCTGATCACCAAATTTCACCACCAATGGTCAGTTGGCACTTCAATTCATCAACTGACTAGGTACCAGTGATTAATTAACACACACATTTCACACCCACTATAAATGATCTAAAATAAGTAGAAACAAAAGAGAACAAACACATAAACAAAAGAAGATCCAAACTATATTATAAGACAATCAAAATGGAAACAAGAGACGTTCAAATGGACCAAAATACGAGATGGGAGATGATTAAAACGAAGACGAAAGACAATCCAAACTATAAAAAAACTATCATAATGCGAACAAAAGACGATCAAAATGGAAACAAAAGACATTTGATTTCATCCACTGGCACGTATCTATTACAATATTTAAATGGCCTAATTTAAATTAAAAACCCGAATGTCTAGCTCAAAAATGATATCAAACACTTGAGTGGTCCAAGGACATAATCATAATTATAATCTCGACGTATTGAGATTTTGCATCCTTTCCCCCAAATTGGCTGTATTATCAATTTGGGGGCTAATGCCACGAAGATTCCCACTATCCCCCATTTTGGGGGATAGTATTTGGGGGCTAGTGGGAATACCCCCTTGGAACGATGTAAGGGAGACCTTTGCCCAGCAGTGGCATAACATTGGCTAATGGAAAAACAGATCTACTAAAAAAACTTGTTCTAGTTGCTACGATAGATAGCTGAGCCTGGTTGCTACCAGAAATTTAAAACATGTTAATTGCCAGTGAAAATCGACGAAGTGTGGAACGAGGCTGTATAAGCTAATAAAAAAAAAACTGGTTGCCTGTAAAGTCGGTATACGGGCGAAAGTTTTACGTGACAACAACTGTGCTCGAGTGGAAGGGACGCGTGCCTTTCACTTTTTATGTCTGTCTCTCTCGCTCTTAGGCGGGCTAACCATGCCCGCGTGCCTCTCACTCGCTCTCATTGTGAGCGCATAACGTCAGCGGAGCGTAACGCAGTTTCTTGAAGTGTCACCCGGCAAACCAATTTATAAAACGTTGTCACGTCAAAAGAAGAAAAACTAACCTGAAAAGGTAATAAAGAAGAAATAAAACGGTTATTGGCGCGTGGAGCCGAAGCCCTTTACAATTACAAGTTTAATTGCAAAGTATGATGTGAACACCAAACCGGTGGTTATCCCTGTCTGCACTATTAAATACAGCCAAGGACAACCTCCGATTTAAATAGAACTATTAATAAAAAATAGGAGAAAACTACTTTGGCTATGGGATGGTAGTGAAATGGATAGTTGGATACTAGGGAACTATGGCACCAGAGCTAGAAGTGAAATTTCTTTGAAAGTAAGCCGATAAAGCATCACATGATCAAGGTACCAGATTTTTAGCCAAGCCAAATCTATGCCTATACCTAAATCCGTAAACGTAAGCTGTTAGAAATCAGGGATTGTATGAAACCCTCGCCACTTTGATTATAGCATTACATTTGGCGGTTTGCATGAAATTGTGCTTAAACGTATTTAGCTAAATTCATATAACGGATAATCCAAACTTTAATTCAATTTAATATATTTTACAAGGGTGATATAATCACTTCACTATCAATACATAGTATAAAACAAAGTCACTTTCTCTGTATATCCCTATGTATGCTTAAATCTTTAAAACTACGCAACGGATTTTGATGCGGTTTTTTTAAATAGATAGAGTGATTCAATAGGAAGGTTTATATGGCGGGTCGCTAGTTATTTATAATCAGTTTGACACTTTGACAGTGGGTTAATAAGTGTCAGGTCTTAAATCTATTTATTTTTTATCGTGAAAGTTAACCTTAAAACCGCCGGACGCACCTAATCCACAAATCACTATCACTATCACTACATAGTATAAAACAAAGTCACTTTCTCTGTATATCCCTAATATCCCTATGTATGCTTAAATCTTTAAAACTACGCAACGGATTTTGATGCGGTTTTTTTAAATAGATAGAGTGATTCAATAGGAAGGTTTATATGGCGGGTCGCTAGTTATTTATAATCAGTTTGACACTTTGACAGTGGGTTAATAAGTGTCAGGTCTTAAATCTATTTATTTTTTATCGTGAAAGTTAACCTTAAAACCACCGGACGCACCTAATCCACAAATTACTATCACTATCACTACATAGTATAAAACAAAGTCGCTTTCTCTGTCCCTATGTCCCTATGTCCCTATGTCCCTTTGTATGCTCAAATCTTTAAAACTACGCAACGGTTATTGAAGCGGTTTTTTTAATAGATAGAGTGATTCAAGAGGAAGGTTTATATGTATAATACGTGCATAATATAGCCGTGCGAAGCCGGGGCGGGTCGCTAGTAAAGATAAAAAAAGCTATCGAAAGTTTTAAGGTTCTTAATTCAAAACTTCTTTCCAATAAAGAGCCATTAATTAAATAAATAAAGGTCTTAATTGTTTGTTACTTATACTTAAGGGTCTTTAATTAGGGACAGTTGGATTTGTCTTTCTTGTGTTAAACTTGTTTTCTTTGTCTTTTAGTGTAGATTGGAGAGGATTAAAAGTTTATTTTAGTGAAGTAAGCCGTACCATTCTTTAATGCTATTTATTTTAACCATCATTTTTTTTTACCTTCTGTCATTTTTCAATTTAATTTCGGAAGAAGATGACACGGTAATTCCCACCATCCCACATTTGGGGCAAGCATTCTAGTTAAGAAAGAAATACTTTAAGAAAACCCGCCTTCTGATAAGAAAAAGACAAAAAAAAAGAGAGAAAAAAAATTGGTTTTTTCGCAGTGAAACTTTTTCGAAGAATACGATTTAAAAACCTTAAGTTTCGATAAATTTACAGCTCTCATCGTCACGGAATTTTATTGACCGAACGAGCGAAGCGAGAGAGGTCTAGTGTTGAGACGGGTCGGTCGCTCGTATGTTTGTATGTTTATATGTTTGTATGTTTGTATGTTTGTTCGACGATAACTTGAGTATCGTTGCTCTGATCTTCATGATTTTTGGTATACAAGTAGTTGAGGTCCATAGAATTTTTAAGTTCGAACATGAGCAGGATCGGTCAGGGGGTTACGGAGATAGGGGGTCTAAAAGGGGATCTACCTATATGGCACACAAACTATACTGCAAATATACCCGAGTGGGGTATCAAATGAAAGGGCGTAACTTTGGTGAAAATAATATGGTACCATGGAACTGATCTGATGATAGAGCTGGAGGGAATCTGCAGGAATTATCTCATTATCCATACTTCATAGTTCATTCATTCAAACTACTCGTCAAGAATCGTCTTGACGAGTAGTTGGTCTTTCAATGGTGACCAGGGTCTGATGATAGAACTGGGAGGTGGTCATAGGAACTTCGCAATGAAACGACATAACCCCATCGAGTTTGGGCTCGTTAGAATCGTCTTAACGAGAAGTTTGTCTTTCAATGGTAACCAGGGTCTGATGATGGAACTGGAAGGTGGTCATAGGAACTTCGCAATGAAATGACATAACCCCATCGAGTTTGGGCTCGTTAGAATCGTATTGACGAGTAGTTTGTCTTTCAATGGTAACCAGGGTCTGATGATGGAACTGGAAGGTGGTCATAGGAACTTCGCAATGACACGACATAACCCCATCGAGTTTGGGCTCGTTAGAATCGTCTTGACGAGCAGTTTGTCTTTCAATGGTAACCATGGTCTGATGATGGAACTGGAAGGTGGTTATAGGAACTTCGCAATGAAACGACATAATCCCATCGAGTTTGGGCTCGTTAGAATCGTCTTGACGAGAAGTTTGTCTTTCAATGGTGACCAGGGTCTGATGATGGAACTGGAAGGTGGTCATAGGAACTTCGCAATGAAACGACATAATCCCATCGAGTTTGGGCTCGTTAGAATCGTCTTGACGAGTAGTTTGTCTTTCAATGGTAACCAGGGTCTGATTTAGCATATTTCGTTATCAAAGACCAAAAAGTATAAAATAAATTAATAGTTAAAAAAAACCAAAAAAATCCAATTAAAAAGTAGAAAATAAAGTAAATAAAGGATGATGCCAATAGTGGTACCCACCTCCAATAACGATGTGTAATACGTCATTGGATAGTCGCTATAATAACTTCTATTCTAATTGAAAAGCAATTAGAATAGAAGTTATTATAGCGACTATTTCGAAATGTTAGTCCGTTCAGAGTTATACTAACTTTTATTGAGCCATATTAACAATGGTGAGACGATGTCTTATTACCATTTCATTCATATACTAGCTGTTGCCCGCGACTTTGTACGCGTGGTAGTTTTGTTTTACACACTAAAAGCTTCATCTTGAATCACTCTATCTATTAAAAAAAACTGCATCAAAATCTGTCAAATAGTTTTAAAAATACTCAGCATACATAGAAACAGACGAACAGCGAGAAACGACTTTGTTTTATACTTACTATGAAGTAGGTAATAGTGATGATATTAATATAAACAAATAAATAAATAATAATAAAAAAAATATTTTAAGACATTGCACACAACAACTTCTCGCCCCAAGTTAAGCAACTAGGCTTGTGCTATGCTGGCCAGATAACAGGTAGAAAAGTTAAGTTTATACTTTTCTTTTGCAAAAACTTAATATTATGTACCCAATCCAGAAACAACGACTCGTCTGTCTCGTCTGTCTCGTCTGTCTCGTCTGTCTCGTCTGTCTCGTCTGTCTCGTCTGTCTCGTCTGTCTCGTCTGTCTCGTCTGTCTCGTCTGTCTCGTCTGTCTCGTCTGTCTCGTCTGTCTCGTCTGTCTCGTCTGTCTCGTCTGTCTCGTCTGTCTCGTCTGTCTCGTCTGTCTCGTCTGTCTCGTCTGTCTCGTCTGTCTCGTCTGTCTCGTCTGTCTCGTCTGTCTCGTCTGTCTCGTCTGTCTCGTCTGTCTCGTCTGTCTCGTCTGTCTCGTCTGTCTCGTCTGTCTCGTCTGTCTCGTCTGTCTCGTCTGTCTCGTCTGTCTCGTCTGTCTCGTCTGTCTCGTCTGTCTCGTCTGTCTCGTCTGTCTCGTCTGTCTCGTCTGTCTCGTCTGTCTCGTCTGTCTCGTCTGTCTCGTCTGTCTCGTCTGTCTCGTCTGTCTCGTCTGTCTCGTCTGTCTCGTCTGTCTCGTCTGTCTCGTCTGTCTCGTCTGTCTCGTCTGTCTCGTCTGTCTCGTCTGTCTCGTCTGTCTCGTCTGTCTCGTCTGTCTCGTCTGTCTCGTCTGTCTCGTCTGTCTCGTCTGTCTCGTCTGTCTCGTCTGTCTCGTCTGTCTCGTCTGTCTCGTCTGTCTCGTCTGTCTCGTCTGTCTCGTCTGTCTCGTCTGTCTCGTCTGTCTCGTCTGTCTCGTCTGTCTCGTCTGTCTCGTCTGTCTCGTCTGTCTCGTCTGTCTCGTCTGTCTCGTCTGTCTCGTCTGTCTCGTCTGTCTCGTCTGTCTCGTCTGTCTCGTCTGTCTCGTCTGTCTCGTCTGTCTCGTCTGTCTCGTCTGTCTCGTCTGTCTCGTCTGTCTCGTCTGTCTCGTCTGTCTCGTCTGTCTCGTCTGTCTCGTCTGTCTCGTCTGTCTCGTCTGTCTCGTCTGTCTCGTCTGTCTCGTCTGTCTCGTCTGTCTCGTCTGTCTCGTCTGTCTCGTCTGTCTCGTCTGTCTCGTCTGTCTCGTCTGTCTCGTCTGTCTCGTCTGTCTCGTCTGTCTCGTCTGTCTCGTCTGTCTCGTCTGTCTCGTCTGTCTCGTCTGTCTCGTCTGTCTCGTCTGTCTCGTCTGTCTCGTCTGTCTCGTCTGTCTCGTCTGTCTCGTCTGTCTCGTCTGTCTCGTCTGTCTCGTCTGTCTCGTCTGTCTCGTCTGTCTCGTCTGTCTCGTCTGTCTCGTCTGTCTCGTCTGTCTCGTCTGTCTCGTCTGTCTCGTCTGTCTCGTCTGTCTCGTCTGTCTCGTCTGTCTCGTCTGTCTCGTCTGTCTCGTCTGTCTCGTCTGTCTCGTCTGTCTCGTCTGTCTCGTCTGTCTCGTCTGTCTCGTCTGTCTCGTCTGTCTCGTCTGTCTCGTCTGTCTCGTCTGTCTCGTCTGTCTCGTCTGTCTCGTCTGTCTCGTCTGTCTTGTCTGTCTCGTCGATTGTCTTTTAATTTCGATCGTCTTTTATTTTAATTTGGATCGTCTTTTGTTTTCAATTCGATCGTCTTTTGATATTGTTTCGATCGTCTTTTGATTTTATTTCGATCTTCTTTTCTTTCCGTTTTGATCTTCTTTTAGTTTTTTTTCGATTGCCATTTGTTTCGATTTCGATCGTCTTTTGTTTTCATTTAGATCGTCTTTTGATATTGTTTCGATCGTCTCTTTGATTTAATTTCGATCGTCTCTTATTTTCATTTCGATCGTCTTTTATTTTAATTTGGATCGTCTTCTGTTTTCAATTTGATCACCCTTCCTTTCCGTTGTGATCGTCTCTTTGATTTCATTTCGATCGTCTTTTATTTTCATTTCGATCGTCTTTTGATATTGTTTCGATCGTCTCTTTTATTTTCATTTCGATCGTCTTTTATTTTCATTTCGATCGTCTTTTATTTTCATTTCGATCGTCTTTTGATATTGTTTCGATCGTCTTTTGATTTTATTTCGATCTTCTGTTCTTTCCGTTTCGATCTTCTTTTAGTTTTTTTTCGATTGCGATTTGTTTCGATTTCGATCGTCTTTTGTTTTCATTTAGATCGTCTTTTGATATTGTTTCGATCGTCTCTTTGATTTAATTTCGATCGTCTTTTATTTTCATTTCGATCGTCTTTTATTTTAATTTGGATCGTCTTCTGTTTTCAATTCGATCACCCTTCCTTTCCGTTGTGATCGTCTCTTTGATTTCATTTCGATCGTCTTTTATTTTCATTTCGATCGTCTTTTTATATTGTTTCGATCGTCTCTTTTATTTTCATTTCGATAGTCTTTTATTTTCATTTCGATCGTCTTTTATTTTCATTTCGATCGTCTTTTGATATTGTTTCGATCGTCTTTTGATTTTATTTCGATCTTCTGTTCTTTCCGTTTCGATCTTCTTTTAGTTTTTTTTCGATTGCCATTTGTTTCGATTTCGATCGTCTATTGTTTTCATTTAGATCGTCTTTTGATATTGTTTCGATCGTCTCTTTGATATTGTTTCGATCGTCTCTTTGATTTAATTTCGATCGTCTTTTATTTTCATTTCGATCGTCTTTTGATTTTATTTCGATCTTCTTTTCTTTCCGTTTCGATCTTTTTTTAGTTTTTTTTCGATTGCCATTTGTTTCGATTTCGATCGTCTTCTGTTTTCATTTAGATCGTTTTTTTCGATCATTCTTCCTTTTCGTTGTGATCGTGTTTCGATTTCATTTTGATCGTGTTTCGATTTCATTTTGATCGTCTTTTGATTTCATTTCGATCGTCTTTCGATTTTATTTCGATTGTCTTTTGATTTTATTTCGATTGTCTTTTGTTTTCATTTCGATCATCCTTCCTTTCCGTTGTGATTGTCTTTCGATTTCATGTCGAGCGTCTTTTGTTTCTATTTCGATCGCTTTTTGTTTTCCTTTGTGATTTTCGATCATCCTTCCTTTGCGTTGTGATCGTCTTTTGATTTCATTTCGATTGTCTTTTGATTCCATTTCGATTTTATTTCGATCGTCTTTTGTTTCTGTTTCGATCGTTTTTTGTTTCGTGCTTTGATCATCGTTTGTTTTTATTTCGATTGCCTTTTTTTTCTAGAAATCTTAAATCAAATCGGGGACAAGCAGGAATGACCACTAAAAATCGATTTCACCCATCAAACAATGCATTTATTGGCCTGGTTAGTGTAACTTGAGATTGATGTCTATCTTTTGAGGGCGGGATGTGGTATTCATAGCCACTAAGTTTTTTTAAAAAATGATTTTTTTATGATTTTATGATATCATTAAGTTTTATTTAATTTTTTTTAAAATAGTCGTCTACTTTGACAAAAATCGATAAATAGTCAAACATGAACGCACGAGATGTATGTTGATGATTTACTATTGATTTTTGAAACTTGGCAGTTATATTATTTCGATCGGACTAAAAATCAAGAAAAGTCAATAGTCAAATATTAACCTTCATTATATTACCTTTCTAATGACATATCATTTAATCTTATTGGAGCGGGTACCAGAGTTCATACATTTACTGGCATCATCCTTTGGATTAAGAATATTGTATTAGTATGTATGTATAGTAAGCGTGTTACATTGTGATTGTAAAAGAAAAATAATGAAGTGTAGATACACAATGTTCTTAGTTTTTTTTTAAATATAAATTTTTAGATTATAGGTAGGTACTCATTATTATCAGAGAGGAAAAAATGCTTAAACCTTCTTTTCGGTTTCAAAAATGACAATGTCAGGTTTTCTTTTTGTCATTGTCCAAAAATAAATGATTCTCAGAAATTCTTTAAAACCATACCTACTTACATAAATGATAAAGTAAAAGTGTTCCGTGCTTAACATATCCTTGTTTTATTAAGATTAAAAATGGATTATCGATTTTATAATTAGTCATCAAATTCGCAAGAGTTTAGAGTGGAAAGACATGCACCTTCCGCAATTTTACTTCTCTAATCCACCAGAAATTCTACTTCCATGTCTTGAGTAAAAATAAAAAGTCAACGGATATCCAGGGTGTAATGATTGAGCTGAACCTATGCTTTTAGAACTTAACAACAACAACAACAAGTTATGCCTATCGTGTTTGGATTTTCTAAATCATCCAATGTCAGATAAAAGCGATACTAGGCACCTATCATTCAAATAAGATAGACCTGTCGTATTTGGAGTCTTTCGTCGTTATATTATAAATTTTAGTACTTTACGCTGAAATATAATAATTGCTGAAAGAAACTCGTGAGGTCTCAGTTCGGGGCGAACTACTAGTAATAGGTTGTAGTAAAAACTGAACCCTGTAACTAAGACTCTACTGTCTGTCCATCTGTCACCAGGCTGTATCTCATGAACCGTGATAGCTAGACAGTTGAAATTTTCACAGATGATGTATTTATGTTGCCGCTATAACAACAAATACTAAAAACAGAATATGTTCGTACGTACGGAACCCTGTACGTACGGTACAGTACGGAACCCTTCGTGAGCGAGTTCGAATTCAAAGGACATCATTCAAATCGTACCCAAAAATTAAGGTGCCGGCCAGTAAAAAAAATGTTTCTATCTTGTAGAGAATAATATTTTAAACAATGTTTACTAAGGCAACAAAGAGCTACGATGAACCATCGTTGAGTTATTTTACATTGAAAACCCAAAAAAAATGCATTTTATAGAGATCCGTTTGACCACTTTTATGATAATATTAGTAGGATTACAGAAAAAATATAAAATAAGTAGTAAATGGATAAGCTTTGTCTGTTTTTATTATATTTTCTGATTTGTTTTTATTATATTTTCTGATTTGTTTTTATTATATTTTCTGATTTGTTTTTATTATATTTTCTGATTTGTTTTTATTATATTTTCTGATTTGTTTTTATTATATTTTCTGATTTGTTTTTATTATATTTTCTGATTTTTTTTATTAAGTATATTTGCTGATCGATCTCCTTTATATTCAAAAATGTTTATTCATTTGGATGCTTAATACATGGGTACAAGCATCACATTGAAACGTCTTAAAAACTAAGTTAGTATGTGTGCCTTCGGAGTCCGACTAGCACTAAGCCGATATTTTTTATTTTACTTACCTATCAACTTTTATCGGCCGATGTTAAGGTAGTGTTTTAAACAGTTTTAAAGGGAAGCAAAAACCATTGAATGTCATTAGCTCCTGTATTTAGTGTTCAGAAAAGTTTTTCAATTAACTTAATTCCTGTAAATACAACTAGGACGGCCATTTTGTTTGTTTTTCTTTTGCAGTTCAATTCAAATTAATTGAAATAGTTTTCGCTTGGTTTTTAATTTGTTATTAAGCTCAGAGTGGGTTGTGTTTTCGGAGGCTTGAAAAGCCATTGACACTTTTACTAGGTGGATTGGCTGCATTTTTTGGTATTTGATAATAACTTAAGAGGCGAGTCCCTAAAAACGTCATTTACTATTTTAAAAATATTGAAGAACTCCCTGCATTGTAAGACACTAAAAAGAATTCTCGATAGCTTATTAGATGAGTCTACAGTTTCACTGTCAGATATTTTGAAAATAATCCATAGTTTTTGAAAAAACAATTATTAACTTTGATGAAAAACATCGAAATCGACCTTTTCTATTTTAAGTATCTGTGCTACTTCGTTGTTATATTTGAAAATATTTTTGGTTAAATTGTGAGACAAAAGTATAGAGAATGCATTCATCATTGCAGTTTTTTACTTATTGAAACCAAATAATAATAATCAATGCCGAAACATAGATATTTTTTTTGGTTAAAATCATTCCTCGCTGCCCATACATTTTAGTATGAAGCAGTAGCTCGAGAGCACGTCCATTTGTTTCCCGACATTTATTGTTTGACCTGGCATAAGGGTGGGGTGCGAGTGTTGCACACGACAACTAATTTGTAATTGTACCTATTCTTCGAGCAAGGAGTCGAAACTAGGTATAATCCGCGCACAATGAGAATAGGATGGAACCTTGTCAAAGTAAATCGAAAATGACAGTTTATAAATACATATATAAATAAATATTGCAGGACATTCCACACATCGCCATCTAGCCCCAAGCTAAGTAACTAGACTTGTGTTATGCGTGCTAGCCATCGGATATACTACATATACTGGGTTATTGGAAATTATACTAGCAAGCCGTTGAGGGCTACTTCTGTGCACCCAAACCAACAACTTTTGTTCTACGACTTTTAGAAATTCGAACTTTTTTTCGAAAATTTTGAGGTTAGGTTTACCTGAAAATCAGCTGTTCCTTACACGGAGAGGTCAGTAACCTTAAAATTTGACTTATTTTTTAAGTTTCATGTACTGTTTTTGGTCTGAATGACCTTTGTTTTATAAAATCAGCAAATACCTACCTACTTATAAAAATTTGTAAATATATACTTATAATACATAGAAATAACCAGACCACAGACAAATATTTAAGCATAAATACTTGTCTGAGGCGGGAATCGTACCTGTGTGGCAGTCCGGCATGGTGACCATTGTGCCAACTGGGTCGTCTTCAAGTAGCGTTAACATAAAAGTTCTGAATAATGGGTAATTCGCTTTGTTGTAATTAGTTATTTTTTATTTATTCATATTTAGTGTAGCTACATATATAGTATTAGGCATTTCTACTGTATGTGAAGACTTCACGGACAAACATACATACTGACACATATACGGGTCAAACTGAGAACCGCCTTTTTTTGAAGTCTGTTAAAAATACACAAAAATGTTTCATGGTTGTAATCCTTTCAATAATAATGTTTAGGAATATTTTTTTTTAGTTATTCCAATTATTATTCCCCAATGCCACTCATATGTGCTTCATGGGAATCATCATCAGAGCTTTGACTTTCTTCAGAAGTATCGCTTTCTGAAAAAAATGAAGTTGATGCAGCCAAAGTTCCCTCACCTCGGATGCGTGACACCGTGTTTTAGATATGCTTGTTGCTCGTTCGGTTATTGAAGTGAAAACTTCTTATGGCGCGTTGGGCACTTTTGTGGGTGAGCATTTTCAGCCGTTCTCGCGACAGATGAGATTTCGACAGATGAGATTTTACACAGATATACAGTTTTCACTTCTGCCTGCACTCCCGGAGTGCGCTGTTTTTTTTTTGTATTTTTGAACAAACCCATAGGTTCGTCAAAAAGATCTCTTGACAATGTAATTCCCGAATTACTAGATTCGTGATCCACAGCCAACTATGTCATCATTTTCAATGCGTTAGAACAACCGACTTCGTTCCTGATCGAAATATCTATCGACTGCCAGAACTATTTGAGGTGGTTGACTATTCAAAGTTTTACCCCATTTTCCACTCATTATCACTAAATCACTAAAATAATCACACAATAATTAATTACATAAATCTAGCATTTATAATAAAACAAACCACAATTTATAACAACACAAACCACGGTCGGAATTTATTATTTGTTTATTTAATCACTTTAATAAGCACAGTCCTTATGTGCTCGTTTTATTTATAATTTTGGAGAAAACATTTTTTTAAATGAAATCGCCATTGCTCCATAGACAATCTACCACAGACAATAATAATTTTTCTTTAAATCAATGGGTCTGTTTCAAATCCGCGACACTATGACCGTGCAAATAACTAATTTATACCTAATTATTATTCAGAACTTTTTTTCTAACGCTACTTTTCTGTCATTTTCGATTTACTTTGACAAGGTTCCATCCCATTCTCATTGCGCGCGGGTTATAATGTGATATTGATTATTTATTTTAACCTAAGAAATAACTGTTTCTATATTTCATTTTAATTTTTGACATAATTATGACAGGCAAAGATAGACAAAAAATTAAATACTTCATGGACTGTGGTTTTTTACCTTTCGATATAGGGCATTACAACAAACAAATAATGCCTTCACACCAAACCTCTAAAGCGTCTCGGAAATGGGATATTTGAAGAAACGTTTATCCTACGATTTTATAAAAGTTCGCGGTGCACTTTGAGACCCATACCCTTCGATAGAGGGCATTACAGCGAAAAAATTATGCCTACACAACAAACCTCAAAAGTGTCACGGAAAAGGACGCGGTGATACGTCTTGTAGAAATACTTGGTCACAATGCTTTTATTTGAATATCCCGTTTCTGAGCTGTTTTAGAGGTTTGGTGTAAAGACATTATTTTTTTATTGTAATGCCTTTTATCAATAGGTATGGGTGTCAAACTGCACAGCGGCATTTTAAATTACTATGCCGGTTGTGTCCAAAGATCTTTACATTTCGATCTCTAATTGGATATGTTTTACAAACAATTTGCGGGAAAGAAAAACTCAACTAGTATTTGACGTTCCTGCCTTTTGCAGGACTTTTTTTTTGTTTTCTCTAAAGAAATTAAAATAGGAATTTATTGAGCTGTCAAAAATTAAATAAAAATATGGAAAAGGTATGATTTAGGTAGGTAGGATGTATTAAAATTGTAGCTTATTTTTATATTTTAATCCTATATATCGTAACTTATTTTTATTCAAGTTTAATAATAATGGGAAAAGTAAAAGGAAATTACTATAAATCCCAAAAAAATAAAGGAAGATTTAAGACAAACCAGTAACTATAATGTACTCATCTTTTTACCCAACTATATTGAATATTATAAAGATTGGTAGGTGTTTTGCCTGAATATTTATATAATAATATATGATGCCGATACCGACACGTTTTAACCTGTTTCTTAGTAGGGCACATAGGTACATACGAACGTTTATGTGTGAATTTTCAATATATAGAGACGGATGTAATAATTATTTCGCATAATTATTATTATAAAAATATATAAATATAAAAATTATTATAGTACAGAACATTTACTTATTGACAATTTCGTTATCAAACAAAATACCCAAAAAACGTACACTCTGACCCCACCCTTTCCCGCCAGCTACTTACTACCGGACTGCAGTTTTGCGATGTGACAAGTTAAATACTACATACATTGCGTGTTTTCTATGATATTCATAAACATCCTACAAAGACGAACGCTTGATGAATATGTAACTTGTACAAAATGTACGATGCATCGAAAGTAGATTTATTTGTTTCCAGGGTGCGTAATTTTAATACTGCGTTGCACCTGTGTGGCTAGAAAATATCAATGTGTGTGTTCTATCAGAAGTTCCCCACGGTCAAGGATTACAGGCTTAAATAACTTAATAAATTAGTCGCACAAGTACCAACAAAAAATGTGTCAATCTAAACTCATCATGGCGGAGTTATATCGATTTTAAAAATTGAGTAGGTATAAAATGTGTTAGTCATGTACAGTCACATTACCAATTAGCTGAACCCCACGTGATCTAGAGCTCACTCGCAAATCTGTAGGGTTGTAAAGACAAGTAATGTTACCTGATTCCTTTTTATTAAAACAATATAATACTTAAACAATACAATATACAATATAAAAAAATAACAAAATAGGTAAATTCTATATTTTTTACAGATATGCGTGTGAGTTCTGGGTCACGTGGGGTTCAGCTAATTGGTAATGTGACTGTACCAAAATATAATTATTAATAGTCATATAACTCTGCCCAGATTGATTTCAGACATAACATAATTTTTAGAAGTCTGGACGTAGAATGTAGAAAGCGAATGAAAGGAAGTAGCTAATTAAGTAGCGATAGGAAATAATTCAAGTTTCACTCATTTTGTAAACTTTTCCCAAACATAATAAATAAATAAATAAATAAATAAATATTTCAGGACATATTACACATCGCCATCCAGCCCCAAGCTAAGCAACTTAATGCTTGTGTTATGGGTGCCAGATAATGGATAAACTACTTATATACTTTTTTTTTTTTGTAAATATATACATATTATACATATAGGAAACACCCAGAACCAGAAACAAGAATTTATGGTCAGCATAAATACTTGTTCCCGGCGGGAATCGAACCCGCAACCTTCTGCGTCGCAGTCGGGTGTTCGCCCGACGCGCCACAGAGGTCGTCTAATAATGTCTTTGCTCTTATTTATATTAAAGAAGTTTAATCTGTATGCGAATAATATTTTCTCATAATCTCTTATCTTTGAAAATCTCAGCGAAGTACAGTTGGGAACAAAAGTAGGGGTCCATCGTAGATTTGTAAAACAGCTATTACTTATTAGAATATTTCTACTCAAGCTTTATCCTGCTTAGCTTCAATGACATTATTTAACAATAAAGTAATTCAAACTGGGACGTTGACTACAAGCACCAGTAGGTAAAATGATCGTTTTCGTTTAAAATCCTATACATCTATTTTTTATTCATTTAACAATTGAATTATTCACAAATAAGAGTGGGATAAACTTTAATAAATAAATAAATAAATAATAATAAATAATTTAATAATTTGTTAAGAAGGTCGTGGGTTCGAATCCCGACCGGATATTTCTTAGGAAAAAAATATGTTCACTAATTGACATTGCTCTTACGGTGAAGGAAAACATCGTGATGAAACCCGCAGCTTAGTTGGCTCCAGAAGTATTGACAAGTTCTTTCTTTTGGACATGGTTGACTAAGCTGAGAGGGTAGGATAGATCTAGCATCTAGCTAGTAAGCCTTCTTATTCTCACGCAAAAAGGACCTTACTAAACAGGACTAGTTGCGGAAAACGTCCCGCATGACAGTAACTCTACGGTTGAGTCTCCACTTTTGTTACCTGATTGTACAATATACATTACTAAACATCAAGTATTTCAAAGTAATTTTGAAATGAACTTGTTTGTTGCTCAGACGTACCTGCTTTAAGATTTACGCAGTGAAATAAATATCACTGAATACCTTTCTAAAAGTTAGACAAAAACGCGTAGATATAAACAATCATTTGTCAAATAAATGAATATAAAATGGTAATTTTTTGGAGAAAAGGGTATATTTTGCGTGTGAGTATGATAATATGAAAGATGTTAAAATTACAACGGGATAGAGCGAACATTTCTAACTCTTAATTTAAACATCCAATAAAAAAGAGTGCTTCCTGTTTGCCCCACCAAGCTGCCCCACAGTGGGGCAAAGTGGAATCGTTAAAATTTTGTAGTCTCGTTTGCCCCACTATTATGATTCTGCCCATCAGGGTTGGCACCTTGTTGAGAGTTTGAGAATTTTCGTGTCATCTCTAAAGTTATGAACCATCACGGTATGTTACAAATTACACTAAAACATGCAGACTTAAGTTACTTGTGGTGCCATAATCTCGAAATACGAGCTATGTATAATACGAGACATTAAATAATATTGACAAGATCTCCATTTCAAATGTCAGTTGTGATAAATGTAACTGGGTTGGTAACCTATGGAGTGTGTTTAAATAAAAGTACAAAATGAAAGAAAGAAAAGAAATAAAGAAAAAGATTATTTGAAACGTTAACTTCTGAAAGAATCTGGTTATAAATCAAATCTTTGCCAATCTCAACACACAATAATTAGTCACTACTAACTGTAAAATAAAAAAATCTCAGATTGATTAACACTTGACTAAGTTAAATACAGTTTTACTAATTAAATAATAAAAAAAACATCATGCAGAACATACAAACAGTCACGCAAAATATGAAAATTTTTAGAAAGACCAAACCAGTTTTATTTGGTAAGCATATTCGTAGGTAACGGTCTCGCCAGTTTTGTTGTTATGTGACGGTACGTTTTTAAAGTTGCCCACATCCGTTTTTGCAAGTGTCTACATAACATGGTGATTTAGGTAGCTTTCAAGAAACAACAAATATTAGTGTACGCTATTATGAGTTAAATGTCAACCAAAGCTTTCATAGCTCGCTGTCTTCAAATATTATTGAAACAAGTTAAATAAATAAAAGTTTAAAATACGTGGTTCCCATTCCGGAATCTGTCATTTTACTACAGAGAAAAGAGCGATGTAAGCTTTGGTAGCAGTAAAAATGTAGTTAGCTGAGTCAAATGTTAATCAATCTCCAAATATGCTGCTATGAGCTCATATACATAATTGAAATATGTGTCAAATATGACTGAAAAATACGTGGTTCCCATTCCGGTAGCAGTAAAAACAATGTCAATTAATCTGATATTTTATTTTTCACAGTTAGTAGTAAAAGTGACTAATTATTGTGTGTTGAGTTTAGCAAAGATTTTATTTGTAATGAGTCGTGTAATTTATTTTGTGATTTATAACCAGATTCCTTCAGAAGTAAACGTTTCAAATAACCATTTTGTACTTTTATTTAAACATACTACATAGGTTACCAACCCAGTTACATTTATCACAACTGAAAGAACATGGGCAGTTTTCCATACATGGTTTTCTTTTATATAAAACTTTGGCGTCTTGATGTAAAAAAAATACTAAAACAATCTACACAAGTCCTAGAATACATATAACAACCGCCGTTAAAAAAATAGTAAAAAAACAAAATCGCAATGAAACACAAACAACCTCAGCAAACAACACGCTCGGCGGCGCGGCGCCGGAGTCGCATGTCATTCGTCCGTCACTTGAGTTTAGTGTTGCCATAATTTCAATTTATTTTCTACTGCTAAAATATCTTAGTTCATTATTTTGTTGTTTATCTTGTATGTTTATTATCTTTGATTCATTATAATTAGTTATTATAATTACCTACATAATGCACAATAATTAAAAATATAAATACATATCCATAGAGAAAAAAATGTGTCATTTAATATTTATAACTTCTAAAATAGAAGTAATGCTCTAGTACTGGTATTACCGAAATGCAAATTGAGTAGAACGGAAGTACCAAGTAATCGTGTTTATACTAATCAATATGATTTTATAAACGGTGGTTATATAGAATAAATAATTAGCGCCAAAAAACATTATATAATTAATTAAACACCATGGTTGTACTCAAATTTGAAGACGCCAAAACTTTTGAGACAATAATTCGCCCTTGTTCTTTGAATTGTGTATTTGTATACCGTGATGGTTCATAAATTTGGAGATGACACGAAAATTCTCAAACTCTAAACAAGGTGCCAACCCTGATGGGCAGAATCATAATAGTGGGGCAAACGAGACTACAAAATTTTAACGATTCCACTTTGCCCCACTGTGGGGCAGCTTGGTGGGGCAAACGGGAAGCACTCATAAAAAACCACGACGCAAACTAAGTCGCAGGCAACATTAGTCTCCAATAAAACTGGCACTTACTACGGTTTTGGTAAAAAGTCAAAGTCAGAATTCTGTTTTCATTTGGGATTATACAATTTGCAAATCACATTGAGCGACTTAAAACTAAGTTAGGTTCGGAGATTCATTTGTTTCGATTTTCAATTAAGTGTTTGGGAAAAAAAAATATTACAAATGTGAACCAAGACAAAAAAATTCGAACTTTTAAGTTTTTTTTTGAAAATCGCAAGCCGATTTTAAAAATTTAAAACTATACGATACTTTAGGCCTTTATAATCATTTTGACATCTCTTGCATCTACGTACAGTCGGAATACCAATTAGCTGAACCCCACGTGACCCAGAGCTCAATAGGTAGATAGATAGATAGAACGCTTTATTGCACACACAAGTCAATGCTCAATCGCACATCTGTAAAAATTTAGTATTTATATTTTGTTATATTGTATAGTATATTGTTGAATAAAACAGAATCAGGTAACATTACATTACTACCTTACAGATGTGCGAGTGAGCTTTGGGTCACGTGGGGTTCAGCTAATTGGCATTCCGACTGTACCTCTATAATTATTGAAAATATACCAATGTCGCACTTTTTTTCTAATTTGGCTACCTATGATTTACCTAATGATCATTTTTAATTTAAAAAAATACGAGACTGAAATCAGAGAAAAATAATAACCTACTATGTTCTCTATCTGTTTTTTTTATTATCTTTGTGTGAATATGATAAAATATACCTGTGTATATGAATAAAAATGTAAATGTGTTTGTGTTGCTAAGGTTTGGGAATAACGCATCGTTGGCTACGATCATTTCACTTCATTCTATTATGTTATGACATTTTATTACTAGCTGCGCAACACGATTTATCGTGTAAAATTCCCGATCGCGAATTTTTTATTGGGAACTTTTTAATCCAAAGGATCGGGAACGGACGATAATTTTACGTGATAACGTCCTAAGAAAACATACGTTGCTATGGTTACCGCTCACGTGCCCGGAACGTGAGTGGTATGCGATGAGGTCAAGCTTTTTTGTGAATGCTGCCGATGTTCATCAGTTTATTTATAAGATGTTATCACGTCACAAAGCTATAATACATCCTATACTTTTTTTTACATTATGCATTTGCTAAGTCAGGATTATGCTAGTGGCTATCGTAAGGCTCCAGCTGTCTTTAATAAAGTTTTACAGAAATGGGTTTTGAAGTTTTTCCTACTTTACCGAACGAAAATAAAGACATTTCCAGTTAACAAATACATTTCCGAAAATTACATTATTACGGCATAGACCAAACAACTTACGATCTTGAAGAAGTTGAGAAAGGAGAACGCTCTACCGTTCTCCTTTCTCAACTTCTTATCCATCCAAAGGTTGACTAGAAGAGATCGCAAAGAGCGATAAGGCTGCCTTTTTAATTAAAACTTAGACATGAGCTTTCTCCATATTTATAGGTACTTTCTAGCGTGTATATATCGTGTACTATGTTCCTTCCTGTGATGTACAATTAAAATTATCTAAGTATCTTGTTTTTTTTAACCGACTTCAAAAAAGGAGAAGGTTCTCAATTCGGTTGTATGTATGTTTTTTTTTATGGATGTTCGCGCATATTTTCTTTGTCTTCATATAAGTACCTAAGCTTTGTTTTTTTTTTATTATATATTTTGTCATTAATACGGTGTTTACAATAAATCATTTAGCTATCTATTTATGTATCTTTGCTATTATTTATTATCTCCAAGCACAAGATAAGTACATGACACATTCTCTGTAAACAGTCACACTAATTCTATGAGACAAGACACCACCAGAGTTCTGACGGTGTGCGAAATTATATTTTGAAACTAGTTTTCACCTGCGACTTCATTCACTTAGGTGTTGAATTTTCTGAAACACTTTATTAGTGGATGCCTACTACGTCATCTATACCTACTACCAACTAATATTATAAAGAGGAAAGATTTTTTGTAATATTTGTTTTTTAGGGTTCCGTACCTCAAAATGTAAAAAAGGATCCCTTATAAGTTGACTTTCTTTACCGTCGGTCTGTCCGTCCGTGTGTCACCACAGATTTTTTTTTGTTTGTAATGAATAGGCTCCAAAGCTACTGGAAAGATTTTGATGAAATTAGATAAACTGGTGAAACCACGGAGCGATATTAGTAATAGGTATACCTACATATACCTTCTACTGACTTCTGATTGCCTAGTACTTTTTACAGACTAACGACTATTTTATAGAGCAAATGGTTGACTATAGCTATCTGTGTATCCTGCGCCCCGCAGTTTTACTCGTGTAAGTGTATATTTAAAATTTTGACATTGAAAATTTTTTGAATTTTTTGATTGAAATTTTTTTGATTTTTGATTTTTATTTTTTGTTTTTTTTTTTTTGAAATTTTAACATTTTGTGCCAAGGTCGGGTACGCCAGTCATGAACGAGCGCACCGTCGACGGGCTGATCAGCAAAGTCCGGCATTGTCATGATCAGATGTTCCCAAATGGATATAGTCTTTGAACAGTCGCTGTGGCCGAAATCGGCTAAGAGAGACATCATCATCATCATCATCATCATATTTAAAATTTTAATTGATTTTCCAAAAACACAGAATACATAAAAGACTACGATTTTAACAAAATTGAACATCCCTTTTCCCTCATTAGTAGCCGAATTTCCCCTTTATTCGGTGAATGGAACTTGTTTTTTTTAAGCTATTGCATAGCTTTTATCGCGGGCTTTGACCGCGGCGACCGAATCAAGAAATTCCATAACGAAAATAAAACCCAACACCCCCCCACTCCGCCTACCATGTAGCTCGGCCGAGCGTTCGCTTAACGTGTATGTATATGGTACGACTGTACGAAGCTTGAACGATGCAATAGCTTTACCGCGGCAGTCAACGAGTGCCACACGTTTTTTTTTAATATGCAGGTCCTATTTCTACGTATCAAGGTCGTAGCACTCATATCAACCCGGAATAAATAAAAAAATAAATAAATATTGCAGGACATTCCACACATCGCCATCTAGCCCCAAGCTAAGTAACTACACTTGTGTTATGGGTGCTAGACAACGGATATACTACTTATATACTTTTCTTTTGTAAATATATACTTATAATACATAGAAACAACCAGACCACAGACAAATATCTAAGCATAAATACTTGTCTGTGGCGGGAATCAAACCCGCAACCCTGTGTTTGGCAGTCCGGCATGGTAACCATTGTGCCAACTGGGTCGTCAAAAAGAAAAAAAAAAAAAAAAAGGATTGTCACCGTATCGCCTCGCCGTCAACCTAACGTAAGCGCTATACCAAGCGATCAGCAGCTCCGAATCGCGGTTCGTGAGCTTGTCCCGAGGCGAGGCAATTACGTTACGATTCCGATAAGTGTGCTTTGTAGTAGGGAGTTTCATACAAAGAATACTGAACTGCTCGAATTGATACGTTTACGTTCCGTTTACAAGTTGATATGTGTGCTACGACCTTTAAAAGGAACCTCCATGCGAAGTAGTGTAGTAGTAGTACTCGTAGCTTTTTATGTAGTTTCAGAGCTTTCTTGATGAGTCTTTTTCTCTATTATAACTAAAGATAGATTATTTCGCACATCGCTAAGCACTACAGATTAGAGCTTCCAATCACGCAAACTATTGCGGGATCTCGGTATCAGCGGGATCATGAACTTTCATTGTTCCCGCATCCCGCGGATATTAAGGTGAAAGGGTACCTGCGCTCTCTCCATACAAACGTAGTCGACTATTTCCTCCCTGGATAATGACACTAGCACAAATATTTTTGTGCCATAAAACCTATAACTGCCATGACTATGCCTCTATGTTTTGGTTTTTTTCATTTTCTAGTTATCATAGAAATTAAGATTAAAAACAACAAAAATAGGGGCATGGTCATGGCAGTAAGAAGTTTTATGCATCAAAAATATTTGCTCTAGTGTCATTATCCAGAGAGAAAACAGACGACTACGTTTGTAATAGTTTGTATGGAAAGAGCCCCCGGTACCCTTTCCTCTTAAAAGTCAGCCAAACTACTTCATATCTTGTCATGGCGGAGTTTAAACTCTGCTCTAGTTCCTCTTGCAATGTCGGAGCTTGAGTAGACGTATTCTTTTCCGTGTTGAATACATCAGCAGTTTGATTTTGGACAATAAATATAAATATAAAATATAAAAATAAATTTATTCACCACCAAAAACAAACAGAGAAGGTATAATAAACTTAGGACTAATTAATCTAGGTGGCCTGGAGCCTAAGCTAGGTCAGAGATCTGTATTTCAGGACTCCAGGTCTCACTCCCGTCGGTTGAGAGTAGATAAATTTTATAAATTAATTATTTTCGTGGCGTAGGTTATGTGGGTATGTAGGAAATGGTTATGTAGGTAGGAAAATTGGGTAGGTTCATTCAACTATGAGGAGTAGTAGTTCGGTGTCATTGTAGTCTAATTTAAGTAAGTGCTCTCTTAGTGTTAATTTACATTTATAAGTTGTGCTAGGATAAATATTTAGATATGCATTAAGTTGGTTGTATAGGTAAGCGGAAAGAAAAATAGAGTGTCGTTTAAAAAATTTAGTTCTGTGTTGACAATGTGCGAGCGACAGTGCTTACGAAAGCAAGGGAGCCCGTAACATTTTTAAATCCCGCAAGTCACGCGGATCCCGCATCTCAAATCCCGCAGTGAGCGGAATTGAAAAAAAAATCAAGCGGGATCTCGGTATTTCGGAATCTCGGTATACCGAGATTGGAAGCCCACTACGGTCAAACCATCATATAGGCAGAAACTCATAGATATAAAAGGTATTCAATACCTATAAGCTATAAAACTCTAGTTTTCTTCTTCGGCAGTCTCCATTTTCAGGGTTAGACTCCTGAACGTTTCAGATCGTAAAACATTCAATAAATAGTTATGGCTACCGGTTTTCACAAACGTTTTTCTAACAAATATATTTTTACATCTCATAAAAATATTACTACGTGATAATACCAAAATGGTATCTTCCAATTAAATTTGAAAAGGACTATAAAAACTGTGATGGGCAATCAAATTGAAATTTTGTAACAATAAAATTGTAAGTGCTCGTGAACAGTTTTAGGTTGTGAATTCAACTTTATTTTTGAGAGCGTAAAATTCTTTATTGTTTGTTTTATGCACCAAAAAGTACTGTCGAGGAAATATCGAATTATTGAAATAATTCTATGTAATTGAACTATTTGCTTTTTTTGTGATACGAAACTTGATAAAATAATAATTTAATTCCAAACGACAATTCGTATTTTTTTTATGCTCAAAGTCTTATTCTTTATGAACGTCTCATTTAATTTTATAATCGATATTTAGGTACTATATATATAAAATAACACTTAATACTAGAATCGTGGTTCAATGGAATCTCCATAGTTGTCAAAATTGTATATCTTAGCAACATATTATACCATATTGGTAGGCAACACCAGCGACGCATCTATTACCATTCCATTGAGACTCTATAGCGACTCTATTGCGATGTTTTTGAAACTTTAGCAGAAATACCAACACAATTTCATTTTACAATCTCGATATAATATCAATAGAGTCTCGATATAATGACAATGGTAAATCCATTAATGTAAAATAGCAGAATAAGGCCCCAGATAAAAAGTTATTTACTTTTCTACTGTAAATACAATTTAGAAAAAAACCAAACCAGAAATTTATTAAATAAAATATATATATATACGCGACGAATTGAGAACCTCCTCCTTTTCTGAAGTCGGTTAAAAACTAGCTGTTCCCCGCGGTTTTACCAGCGTAAGTCCTGATCCTGTGGGAATATTGGGATACAAAGTAGCCTATGTGTTAATCCAAATCTTTAGCCATCTACGTACCGAGTTTCATCGCAATTTAAATATAAGTAATTTCAAAAGCTTTTAAAAATAACATTTCGTTTTTACCCTAATAGTACCCGAATTGAAAGTGAATGTCTGTGAAGTGCAAAATGGTAAAACGAGTGAATTTCGGTCCAATACAAATTTCACTGTTACGTTCAACAATCAACAATAATATTTATCAATTCGGTGTGGGGATGGCATGGGGCGGTCTGATTTTTTCTGCTGAAATGGAGGTTTTAGGGTTCTGTAGTCCAACTAAGGAACGCTTATAGTTTCACTAAGTCCGTCCGTCCGTTGCTTAGCTCTGAGACGGTTAGTACTAGAAAGCTTAAATCATCACTAAATAGCATAAAATAAAGTTCCTATGTCCCTATATAATGCTTAGATCTTTAAAACTACGCAACGGATTTTGATGCAGTATTTTTTAATAGATAGAGTGATTAAAGAGGAAGGTTTTTAGATATAATACATGCATAATACAGCCGTGCGAAGCCGGGGTGGGTCGCTACTATACAAATAAATCACGCCGACAAAATGGTTAAATGAAATTGAAAAATATGAATTTTATTATGCGGGTTATTACCTCCCCAAAAAGTATAGTAGGCATTAATTTTTTCACGACTAATAATCTAACAAAAGTCCCTTCAAAAAAATATTGTGATGAACGAACAACTACGGAACCCAACATTGCGGATGGCCCGACTCGCACTTAGTCGATTTTTAATGTAAATGTCCACCCTACCGAATCGTACTTCAGGATGCTGGAAAACTGGTATGCTTCCATTTTTTATTTTACATTTATTATTTAGTTATTTTTTCAGTACTTACTAATGCTTACAATATACCAAAACGTGTAAAGAGGCATTATAAAGTGAATCCCATTAAGGTGAAGTAGAACCTGAAAACCCCTATCAATTTCCTCCGCGCGCCGCAAAATGGCCGTTCTGACTGTTTTATGTAATTAAAAGACTAACATCTATTTTAGTGAAAAACCATCTGTACTACCTTATAGTACAGATGGATGATTCGCTCGTTGTAGTAACCTAGTAAAAATCAGCCTGTTTAAGGCGTACTGTCAAACTTTCTACACGTGCAGTCTGTGGGTCAACTATACGAAGCGGGCATACAAAGACCTGCAAGTACAATACAACAATGCGTTCAGGGTGTTGCTTGGACTACCGAGGTATTGCAGCGCCTCGCGTATGTTTGCGGAGGCTCGAGTAGACGATTTCAATGCAATCATACGCAAAAGAACAATATCTCTGCTAAATCGGATGCGCAGTAGTCCGAACAGCATCCTGAGGGCAATGTCCGACAGATGGGGCTCTCCGTTGTGGGAGCACTGGGTGCGTCGGCATGCTGCTGTAGCTCCCTGTTCTCGCATTGGGTAGTGCCATCTGCCTGAACGTTTCACGTACTTTTTTGGTTTAAGATTTAGTTTAAGTACTAACATTAATTTTAAGTTTTTAATCTTTTACTTACAATTTTATGGATCTATGTAATTTTATATGATCTGAAATAAATGAATTATTATTATTATTATAGGATTTGATGTAAAGCTTACGAAAATATACATTTTGTACTTGTTTTTTCATTACAATCGCCGTAAATTGAAAAAGCTCAAAAAATGACGATATTTCAAGACTTTCACGATTTTTGTCTATCGAGGCAAATCACTCTAATCGTGTTTCGAAGTGTATGACAATACAAAACATTTCTTCACCTTTACGACAGTAGGAATATCATTCTATGGGTTTGAGTGGTTGATACCTAAAACTGTTTCTAAGACACCTCCATCGCGCTTCTGGTCATACCACTTCAGCTGAACCAAAATTATAAATGTTAAATTAACCCTTGGTAACTGACGCTGATAAATAGGTTCCTGATAGAGCCATGTTAGCCTAGTTGTCGATACTTCAACTTTGATTCCGAAGGCCATGCCCGGCACCAATTTTTTTTTGCTATAAATGCATGTGCGCTATATTTGACATTAAAACCCACGGCTCAGTTTGCTCCTGAAGTATTGACAAGTTCTTTCCTTTAGACATGGTCGATTAAGCTGAGAGAGTATAGATCCCGGGAAAGCTTACTCCATCTCCTACTCCATCTACTCCGTCTTACATTAATACAAGAAGATTCCTGATTTTGACTCTTTGCACGTACTGTGGAGTTATTTAGAGTCTATAATACAATATTATTATCATCATCATATCAGCCCATACACGACACGTCCACTGCTCTACATAAGCCTCCCCCATACGACGCCACAAACAGCGGCCCTGAGCCGCCTCCATCCACCGACTACCCGCGACCGCCACAATGTCGTCGGTCCACCGGGCAGCTGGTCTCCCAACACTCCGTTTCGCGTTGCATCGCGGCCGCCACTCGAGAACCTTTACTCCCCAGCGGGTGACAGTTCTGCGAGCTATATGACCTGCCTATTGCCACTCCAGCTTCCCAATCCTGAAAACCTCTTGTAAAACAATATAAAAGGCGAAAACTCTCGAAAACTACACAGATCATGCACTACTGCTAAACATAGGCCTCCCCCAAAGACTTCCAGAGCGATAGGTCGCATGCTCTCCGCGTCCAACGACTTGTCCTGAATGGTCTCCAATCTAGGACTTTCTGCCCCGACGGCCATCAGTTCTACGAGCTACATTTCCCGCCCAATGCCACTTCAGCTTACTAATCCTTTGGGCTATGTCGGTTTTAGTTCGCCTATGAAAACTCTTAACCAATAAAATTCCAAACCCAACACAACATGCCTCTATCGTCAACAAAATCTTTTCCAAATTTCATAAAACAACTGGAAACGGATATTAAAACCACAAAGGGTATTACGAAGCGATTACGAAAATAAAAATTAAACCATAATTGAGTGAAGGAATTAATTCGAGATTATGGGATTAATAAGGGCGCGAGGGTTAATAATGTACAGGCGGGAAATAAGGTACTGTCAAGTCATCATAGAAGTCACATTGTAATTGGCGTAAGAGGATTAATAATAACACGGATTTGGTAATTAAATGAAGTGGCTTTTATCTATATTTCTATACTAATATTTTGGAGACGAAAGATAATAATATTATGTTTTTTTTTTTTTGTGACGAACTATCCTCTGAAACTACTGTACCGAATCAAATGAAACTTAGTATGGGGATACATTGATTCATTGGGAGTAACATAGACATTATAACTCGATATTCCCACGGGATCAGGAGTTACTTATGCGGGCGAAACCGCCGAGCGCTGCTATAGTATTGATACATATAATTCATAAAAAAAAAAACATACATACAACCGAATTGAGAACCTCCTCCTTTTTTTGAAGTCGGTCGGTTTGGTCGGAAAAGTTTTTGTTTCGTCTTCCTACCTTCATTTGTGTCTCTCGAAGGTCACCGTTTATTTGGGAATTTTGGAATCAAGAGCGTATAGGTATCTTTAAGGAAAGCGTGCTTCTTCTCAAACCGTTTCGTTACTTACTCTCTTGAGAGATACTTAGTGGTTAAACGCCGACCAATTTTTAAAAAATATATATATTTCATTTTAATTTTTTTTTAACGTGACACGATTTTCCAATGTGCTGCCAATTATTCAATATTGTAAAGTTTCATGAAAATTAATCCAATGGTTTCTGAGAATATTATATTCATTACAAAAATAAAATAACACTTTCTCAAATATTAAAGAACTCCTTTCCTACTTTTTGTTTTTCTAAACAAAGTAGGAAAGGAGTTCTTTAATATTTGAGAAAAAAACAAACAAACAAACAAAAAAAAAACAGTTCTTCTGAACTGTTTTTTTTGTTTTTTTTTTGTAATTTTAATAAAGTTAATGCTGCCACTTCCACGTTCCTTAGTTCACTGTAAGATTAAAGTTAAGACTAAGCCGAAATGTTTTCGAAAACATGTGAATATAAATTTTATAAATCCAGCGACACGTGTAAATCCAATCTAATTATTATTGTCTTTCTTTTTGTAAATTTTTGTCATTAAGTTTCTTTGTTTTTAATAGATTTACTTTTAACGTCAAGGACGTTAAAAGTAAACTAAAATTTCAAAATAATCAGTTTCAAATTTCGGTTCCCTTTAGACGCATAACACCAACTACGCAAAACGAATAGCTCGTGAAATACTACTGACGCAAAATACCAATTACGCATAAGACCAACTTCGATTTGAGCAGAACACCAACTACGCGTAACACCAACATTGATTTAAAAAAAAAAAAAAAATCTATAAAAAAGCCACAAAAAGAACAAAAAAGGTATAAACGTGAAACCCTACAAAAAGAAAAAAATAACCTCGAAATTATGATTCTACTACGTAAGTACATGTGAATTTTTTTGATTAAATATTGTCGCGTCGGGGGACCGCTCTTTTTCGAGTCAATTTAATATAATGTTAACATTTTTATTTTAGCATTTTATCACTAGTATTCTTAATACTTTAACATTTTCGTTGAAATTTTAATATCATTTTACTTAGGAAGGTGTTTCTATAGGTAAAGAGCGGTCCCCCGACGCGACAATATTTAATCAAAAAATTTCACATGTACTTACGTAGTAGAATCATAATTTCGAGGTTATTTTTTTCTTTTTGTAGGGTTTCACGTTTATACCTTTTTTGTTCTTTTTGTGGCTTTTTTATAGATTTTTTTGCTTGTTATAGGCTTTTTACTTTCATACTATTTTTATTATTTTGTGTCGGGGGTTTTTTAAATTTTAAATTTAATTTTTTATTTCAACCTTTTTGTAGGGAGGGACTTTTTAATTTTTTTTATTTTATTTCTTTATTTTCTTGCGATTTATGAATCAGATAATTTGGTGTAAACAATAACTATTATTAATTTATAGTTAACTAGCGACCCGCTCCGGCTTCGCACGGCTATATTATGCATGTATTATACATATAAACCTTCCTCGTGAATCACTCTATCTATTTAAAAAAACCGCATCTAAATCCGTTGCATAGTTTTAAAGATTAAAGCATACAAATGGATATAGGGACAGAGAAAGCGACTTTGTTTTATACTATGTAGTGAAGATTATTTTTAACCCTAAAGAGTTTTTTTATTAAAGGTATTCTTTTTCAATTTTTTCCTTTAGATATTCAACTTTTACAACTACAAGTAGGTATTTCATAGCTATTAAATATTAGAACTAGGTAGTTCTAACGTAATTTATATATATTAGAGAAGATGTATAGATAACCTAGATCTAGACGTCTTCTTCTATATATACTTACAAAATGTAGCCGATCCTACTATTGTGCTAGTTTTCCGTAGGAAAATGAGATTTTATTATATTTTGTAAGAATATTTTTATTATGACTTTTTTTTTTGTACACATGACAATGACAATACAGTTTTACATATTTATGGTATTCAAACGAGTACGGAGCTGAGACCAAGGAGTGTAGTTAATACTGTAAGTATACATAGAAGAAGACGTCTAGATCTAGGTTATCTATACATCTTCTCTTCTTCTATGTATACTTAGGTAAGTATACATAGAAGAAGAAGTCTAGATCTAGGTTATCTATACATCTTCTCTATATATATAAATTACGTGTCACGTTGTTTGTGCGCGATGGACTCCTAAACTAGGTACTTAACCGATTTTAATCAAATTTGCACACCGTGTGCAGTTTGATCAACAAACAACAACAACAACAACCAGGAACAAGTATTTATGCTGACCATAAATTCTTGTTTCTGGTTCTGGGTGTTTCCTATATGTATAATATGTATATATTTACAAAAAAAAAAAGTATATAAGTAGTTTATCCGTTATCTGGCACCCATAAGACAAGCATTAAGTTGCTTAGCTTGGGGCTGGATGGCGATGTGTAATATGTCCTGAAATATTTATTTATTTATTTATTTATTTATCTAACTTGAAAGATAGGATAGCTTACATCTTAATTTATTCCGATATTCCAACGGGATCGGGAGTTATGCGGGTGAAACCGCGGAGCACAGCTAGTAATATAATAAAAAAATGGAAAGAAAAGTAAAAAAGATCCAAACAAAGCCAAAAAACTCAAATTAACTTGATACTCGGGCATATCTACTAACATTCGGTTGTTAATCCTGAGTATTATCCCCCATAACTTTTAGACGGTTGGACCGATTTTGATCAAACATAGATATTTGTAATGTACGAGTCATGCCCTTTCATTTGATACCCCACTCGAGTATATCTACTTACATTCGGTTTTTGATCCTGACTTTTATCCCCCATAACTTTAAGACGGCTGAACCGATTTTGATCAAACATAGCTAAGAACACTCCCGACTAACTTATCTTTCAAACAAAAAAAACTAAATCAAAATCGGTTCATCCGTTTGGGAGCTACGATGCCACAGACAGACACACACACACACACACACACACACAGACACGTCAAACTTATAACACCCCGTCGTTTTTGCGTCGGGGGTTAACAAACAAATTTAAATAGTAATAAAAGACGATCAAAATATGCAGCTGCCGTCCGACCGCTTCGGATCAAGCAGTTTGCGGTTGCCGGTGGTTACAATAGAATTAGTATAAAATAAAGTCACTTACCGCTGTCTGTCCCTATGTATGCTTAGATCTTTAAAACTACGCAACATGTTGTTGCTAACTGTACTTGAAACCACCGATCAGCAGGTATAAAATAAATTCGTGCGAAACAACCATCAATAATTTATTTTTTAATAAAAAGGGTCGTTTCGCACTTTCGTGCGAACTGCTTGCGTGCGAAACGACCACCTACTCCGGATTTTAATGCAGTTTTTTTAATAGTGAGAGTGATTCAAGAGGAAGGTTTGTATGTATAATATATGCATAATATAGCCGTGCGAAGCCGGAGCGGGTCGTTAGTTAACTATATAGTATTCCGTTCAATTACAGCTCGTCGTTATGCGGTTAGCCGCAACTGTATACAATTTTTTTAGGTGGAGAATTGCGGCCTTATGCACCGTCCCGTTACTCCCGGGGGAGGGGTAGCGGGGATGTGTGAGGCTCTCCCTGGCTTCAGATGTTGGGCAGCAAGGGGTTTACCCACTAAACACCACAGGTTTCTCTTGCGCTTTGATGTTGGGGACGCAGGGAGGCGTGCACTCTCTTATATGGTCTCAAAAAGACCCCATTCTGTTGTAAGCCGCACAACTGACTGCATCCGGACGAACCGCATAGTGCATACGTAGCCCTATTTCATACCTATACTTTGTAGGTGTTGTTTCAGCACAACTTGTAGAGTCGTCCTTTACTTTGTCATTGTACTGGTAGATCTCGAACTACTTTATTTACAGTGCGCAGAAAGATCGATTTTACAGCACTCTACAAAGATGTTGAACGTTTCAGTAGATTGGCAATCATTCTTCTCGCTTGCTTTATAGCTAGCGTCTTGTTGTTAAGTAAATTAACTGGCACGTATACTTGCTTGAAATAGTTGCTTGAGTTTACAAAGTCGCCTTTATTCGTAAACATTTAATATGCCTTCTTTAGTTTAAGTTGTGCTTTGTCACTTTCATACTTTTACAAATAACAGGTGGGCGAAAGGCACCTTCAGTTCCATAGCCTTTAGTCCCCTGAAGGCTGCTGGGGCTACTAAGGGCATCAGGTAAGGTCTGAAGCGCATTAGGAATGTTTGCGTAGGCAAAATGTGATTGGTTTTTATAAGTACAATAATACGCAAAGAGTCGGCTCACTGATGCGCAGCGCTGGAGAGCTCTAGCAATCTTCTGGACAATTGGAAAAAGCTAGACTGTCCTATAATAAGACTTTGGCATTGCCGCTATTTTTGTCTCACTGCTGAGCAAATGCCTTCCTTTCGTCGCTCCCCCGGTCAAAGGTAATACCTAGCCAGTCAATGGTGATATCTAGCCAGTCTTTTGAATAGGCGCCAAGTTCGTCTTTCCATCTTCGTCTGGGAATGCGGTCGTTTAATATAATGATCTGGCCTTCTGACGTACACGTTTAATACCCCTGCCTACTATCCATTTTTTTATTTGGCAATTTGTTCTTTCCTCCTATAAGATAAGTATAAAAGAAGAAACCGGACCGGCATCTTTGTCACCACCATCATAATCAGCCGGTGTCAGTTCACTGCTGGACGTAGGCCTCTCCCAAGGTGCGCTACTGAGCCCAATCTTCGGCTCATCTTGCGTCTACTTCTACAGTCATTGCCCACTGATTTGCGTATGTCATCGCTCCACCTGGTCACAGGACGTCCTACACTACGTTTGCCAATTCGAGGTCTCCACTTTAGAATAAGTTTACCCCAAAGGTTATGGGACCAACCCACTGCCACTTCAATTTGCCAATCTGTTTTTTGTCATACTTGAGCGGAAACCCTTATCCGTTTGTTTAATCCTATTTTCGTACAAAGTAAATATGCTTTCATTGGAAAGGTCTATTAATAAAGACATTTTCCAAATTCAATGGATACGAAACTAAAATCATATTTGCGATGAAAGAGTTTTTTCTTAGAAAAGATTATGTTTATTTTAGCTTCTTTTAAATATTTTATTAGTAAGTGAACATTTCAAAATTTTTATCTTAGAAGGGTGCGTGGGTAGGTATTTCTTTTTCCATATAAAAATGTATTTCACTATTTCCTTTTAGAATAATATATCTAAAGCAATATTTTTTTTTTTTCAGAAAAAGCTACATTTGCTGTAAACATTCCCTTCTGTTTTTCTTTTCCACCAAATACTAGCAGCGCTCCGCGGTTTCACACGCGCAACTCCCTATCCCGTGGTACTACAAAGTAGTCTATGTTACTCCCATTGAATCAATGTATCCTCATACCAAGTTTCATCAAAATCGGTAACGTAGTTTCGGAGCCTATTCGTTACAAACAAACAAAAAAACAAAAAAAAAATATTTTTAATTTTTATAGGGCTTGGCCTGCGCTGGGCTATCTGAAAATATTATATTTAAGGAAAAATGCATTTTTCCATAAAAAATATTTTCAAAAAAAAATCTTAACTTTTTTAAATATTAGTAGACCTAGAAATAAAGATACCTAATACATAAATGGTATTTAAAAATTAAATTACAGCAAATGGGAATAACCGGTGTATTTTATAACCGACTTCAAAAAAAGGAGGAGGTTCTCAATTCGGATGTATGTATGTTTTTACTACTTTTAATAAGAAAATCCTCTGTCTGTCACCACGCAATTGTAATACCCAGCAAAAAGAAAATTTAAAAATACATAGATCAATTAAGTTTAAAAATACACACGGAATGAATACTCTCACTCAGAAATTAAATAAAAATATAGTTCAAATAAAAACAATGATGCCCTAATCAAAATCAAAATTAACATATGCTTCTTTTCTCTTACATATTTTATTTCAGTGTTTGACCACTAGCACACCTGCCCGATGGTAGGTGACGATGCGGCCTAAGACGTAGCACGCTTTCCTAGAAGATACATATTCACTCGCGACTTGAAGACCCCCAAATTGAACACGTCAGGAAAAACAGACGCAGGCAACTGATTCCCTTCCCTTGCAGTACGAACGAATAAGAAATAACGAAGCAAAATGTTTCGTGCTGACATCTGGTATTAATTTAACAAGATGAAACCGTAAGCGACACAGGCATTATCCCCAACATTTTTGCAGCAATCTCTTGTACTGTCGGAGTCAGAACTGCAGACCCAACCAACCATATGAATGCAAATAAATGAAATGAAACATGGTTCCGTAACGAAGTGCTATCATCAACTCTTACTATTTAGTTTAAAACCTGACAATCCCATTAAGTGCACTCGTAGAACTAACGTTCATTAATTAAAAGGCTAACACAGACTATACCAACTTGAATCAACATGATCACATGATCACATAAAAAAAACCCCCATGAGTTTCTTGTGCCTTCTTCTCATTGGTGGGCGCGTTCCGAAGGCACACATCATAACTTAGTTTTTAAGACGTTTCAATGTGATCAATGTATATATACATAAGCATCGAAATGAATAAAGAAATTTGACTTTGACTTTGAAATGTTGGTTTTTGCTCGTCTTCAGTCGACGAGCTGTCGGCTAACTGTTAGGGTGCGTTTCCACTGACGTGGAGTGGAGAGGAGCGTCCGTGAATTGGCCAATCACAGTGCTTGAAATCTCCGCTCCGTATCAGTGAGCACTGTTGATTGGCCAGTTCATGGTCCACTTCTCTCCACTCCGTCCAGCTCCGCGTCAATAGAAACGCACCCTTAGGGGTTCACTGCGCTAGATCGAAACACGTTTTCACTTGTTACATTCTAACTATGACGACTCACCATAAGCTAAAGTTAGCCTTCCTGCTTGAAGTTGCCTAGAAGAAATCGCTCGATAAGACCACCCATTTGTGCAACTTATACTTTCTAACTTTACTTTGTGCATGTCGTGTTCTGTTTCTTTTTGTATTTCACTATCACTACATAGTATAAAACAAAGTCGCTTTCTCTGTCCCTATGTCCCTATATCCTTTTGTATGCTTAAATCTTTAAAACTACGCAACAGATTTTTTAATAGATAGAGTGATTCAAGAGGAAGGTTTATATGTATAATACATGCATAATATAGCCGTGCGAAGCCGGGGCGGGTCGCTAGTTACAAATAAAGTGATCTATCTATCTAATGGAGCGGAGCGAGGTAGCGGAGAAGTGAGCAAGGTAAAAATCAACCAATATATTGTTATCTAAAGAAATAGAAATAATTATAATGGTGGTTTTTAACCTCGTCCACCGCTTCTTTTTGTGTATTACAAATAAAGTGATCTATCTATCTATCTTTTTGTCTACTGGAGCGGACGAGGTAGCGGGGAAGTGAGCGAGGTAAAAAAACGCTATGTGAGTACGTGAGTATTATTTCTCCATACAAAGGTCTCTAAAAAGATTATTCAGAAAGGAAATATAGGATCCTTTTCAATTAGTAATGCGCTTGATAAAATAAAATAATTACTAACTTAAGTTAAGAGAATAAGCACTTTAATCTCTTAACCTTAAGTTAGAAACCGGGGCTCAATGTATTATTGTTAATACATACCATAATATAAAAATCAATGCTTACAAATCTATTTAAGTTTAAAAAAAAACAGCGCACTCCGGGAGTGCAGGCAGAAGTGAAAACAATAAACTTGTTATTTCTCATAGAATATTTCTTGAAACGATCTGCTACTGCCATCTATTAGCACTCACTTAAACAAATATAGTTTATTTTTTATTCGCTAGATGGCAGTAAAAAATTTAAATCAGCGCCATCTACTTTCGAATAGCGGTCTTTCTAGAAACTAAGTTTCTCAATTTGTGTAATAGATGGCAGTATAAGTTAAACAAAAAGACTAACACAAATAAAATCTCATCTGTCGCGTTAAAATCTGTCGCGAGAACGGCTGAAAATGCTCACCCACAAAAGTGCCCAACGCGCCATAAGAAGTTTTCACTTCAAAAACTGCCTTATGGCACAAAGCAAACTCTTCCTGACCTTTGGATGAACACGAAGTTGTGGAAGGTAGGGTGTCCAAACTTAGGAAATTTAGCAGCATGCAAATAACAACAAACCATATTTAAAAAATGGTCTAGAGGCATTATATAAAGTAAATAGAGGTATGGTTTTGTATTGAATCTGCGCTTTTAGGATCTTATGTCTGGACTCTGCATTTGTTCTAACTAACAACTAACTTTGTACTGGTATTGTAACTACGCTTACTCTGATAATCCTGGTTGGTTCTTTTTTAGACTTATTCTAGGTAAACTGATTCAGGTGGTCTAGTTGACTTATACCTAAATATTTGAATAGCTGGTATTGACTGATTAATCGATATCGGAATAAAAAGCTTAATGTGTTAATCCAGGGCTTCAGCTATTTACATACCGAGTTTCATCGCAATCTGTCCAGTAGTTTTTGCGTTAAAACACAACCACGTACTAACACGTAAACTATTACATTTATTTGTCTGTTATACGTCTTGTGTCACGGGGCTATGGAGCCCTGGATATTTGGAAGGCGTGCGTGGAGCCGAAGTCAACACGTAGAGGCCCTTTACAATAACAAGTATAATAGCAAACAATGGGGTGGATTCTAAACCGGCGATTATCCCTGTCTACACTATAAAGTGCAACCAAGGACGACCTCCGGTTTGGATAAAACTATTGATAACCTACAGGACAAAACTACTTGAGCTATTGTGATGGGATGGTAGCGGACTACATACTGGAGAACTATGGATACTGTGACACCTGCCGTAACAATGTCCAATAAAAACGCTTTAATGAAATGCTTTAATGAAAAAACAAATTGGTTGTAAATGACGAAGTTCTATGGTAACATTTTTATTTAATTACAACCTAATTGAGAACCTTCTCTTTTTTTTGAAGTTGGTTAAAATTAAGTTCCTTTCCTCTTCCCCAAAAATCTGAACCTACACATTTACAAAATCATTTTCTAATATTTCAAATATAAAATAAATTTGAAAGAAAAACAAACCTATTTACTTTTATTTTTACTTCATTCATAAAGCGAAACCTTTTCAAAATCAATCACTGGAACACGTGTAAAATGAATAAAAAGTGTAGGCATTTTAGTAGGTATTTCATGTTTCCGTGAGGGTGGCTACAGACGGCCGATAGCTCGTCAGAGTATTATTACACGTAAAAATAAATAATTCACTTATGTGAACCAAACAAAATATGGGTATTCTTTAGGATATCTACCAAAATCATTTGCTCAAAACATATAATAATACAATTTTTTTATTAGAAAAAGTCACTAAAACTATCTCCTGCATAATATTTTTTATTAATATGCCAGATATTCTCTGGTTTGGCTTCCCACAACTTATGCATTATTGTCAGTATAAATATTTAAGAAGGTTACCTACATAATATTTTGTATGAAGTTTTGTTATTTCTTACATCTCGTTTGATAAGTCTTCTTTCTTTCATCCTATTGAAAATCTTTAGCGAAATCTTGCTAAATATTTTCAAATTTTCACCTTTACTGTGTCACTTAAAGAAAAAGGTCACCAAAATATTTTTTTATAATTTTTAGTAAAACAAAACACAACCGAGTCAAAGGAAAGAATGCATTGTCACATTTACACTGACGTTGAATATCACTTACAAGACCGAGACAAGGCATTCATTAGCTGACTACGGCAGAAAGAGTTTTTCAGTTGGCGGCATTCCTTTTGTTTGTCTATGTTAGTGATTGTTAAACTATCTGCCGATCAAAAAGTTTTTAGTTTGTGTTCACCCTAACATGAATATAACCGAGGGCGATATGTCGGACGAAACAAAACTCAGGGTTTACAACCTTAATGTGTTTTTATTGTTTCTTTTTTAACTTTTATTATATTTGTGGCATATTTTTTCCCGTTGAACAGGGTTTTTTGCCCGATGATATTATTTATGTTTGAAGCGAACTCTGTAAAACGTTTTGGTAACGGAATGGATAGGGACCGTTTTGGGATGAAATAAAAATGGAATGTGAAAATATTTCTACCTAATATTAATTTTATCAGAAAACTTTATTTGTATTAAGAGGAAAGGGTACCTGGGGCTTTCTCCATACAAACTATTACAAACGTAGTTGACTGTTTTCTCCCTGGATAATGACACTAGAGCAAATATTTTTGGTGCATAAAACTTATAACTGCCATGACCATGCCCCTATTTTTCGTTTATTTTTTATTTTTTTTATTTTAATTTCTATAATAATTAGAAAATGAAAAAAACCAAAACATAGGGGCATAGTCATGGCAGTTATAGGATTTATGGCACAAAAATATTTGTGCTAGTGTGATTATCCAGGGAGGAAACAGTCGACTACGTTTGTATGGAGAGAGCGCAGGTACCTACCCTTTCACCTTAGAGAAAAAAAATTGTGAAAAATGTATTTGTTCTTTCTAGGGTTTCGTAACCAACGGAAAAATAACAAATCAAGGGTAAAACTGGACCCTTTTACTAAGACTTCATTGTCTTTCCGTCTGTCTGTCACCAGACTGTATCTCATGAACCGTGATAGCTTCAGAGATGAAATTTTCACATAACTGGACTAAGCTCTCTGAAATTTCTATGGCGTGAAGAACAAAAACAAGGTCGTTGGTTCTTTCCCACTGCGAAACAATATTTACAAAAACTCCAAGTATAGAACCTTAGTTGGACAATTCACTCTGTGGCTATTATACCTATCCTTTCTCACGGGTTCGAGACACGGGTAAAGCGACGGGACACAGCTAGTATGTATTTACAAAAGATTGTATTAGTGTACATGTAGTTGTAAAAGTTTTATCAAAGACCGTAAAGAGGGGTATGGGATGAGTTAAGGAAAATGTGAGCTCCCTGGAGACCGCGCCCGATGGAATAACTGTTACATGCATTGAAGAAATACGTTACTTTGGATATGACATGCAAAAATAACCAATTTTTTTTTCTATCAAAAATCATTATTTATTTCAATTTAAAACATAAAATTAAATGTCAATATTACAAATTTTACTAGGATATAAAAATACGAAATTATCAAAAAAATAAAAATAAACTATACTTACAAATGTCGTAGAGGCACAAACAAATAAAAAGTATAAAGTATAAATTACTTTATCCCTAAGTTTCTGTTTGTTTGAACGCTGTAATCTCAGGAACTACTGGTTCGAATTGAAAAATTATTTTAGTGTTGGATAGTCCATTTATCGTAGAAGGTTAAAGGCTACTTTTTATTTTGATATTCCCACGGGAGCGGTGAAACAGCGGGGCATAGCTAGTTTAAAAATATGCGTACCGCGCTATAAGAAGTTTTCACTTTAATATCGCTTAAGAAGTTCTCTATGTGACAAACTTCCATTTCCATTAAATTCTTAGCTCCAAAACGTTCAGGAAGGGCAGGCACCGGTTCGTTCAATATCAGTCAGTCCCATCTCTCACGCTCATATCTACGACTTTTGAATCACTTCGCGCCTACTTCCCTTATAGTCTAAGATCCCTTGAACGACCTTCTCCGAGCCGATTAATGGATGAAAGATTTTTTTTTATTGATGACGACCCAGTTCGGCACAATGGTCACCATACCGGACTGCCAAACACAGGGTTGCGGGTTCGAATCCCGCCTCAGACAAGTATTTATGCTCAGATATTTGTCTGTGGTCTGGTTGTTTCTATGTATTATCCTTACTAATATAATAAATGTGAAAGTAACTCTGTCTGTCCGTCTGTTTACCCATAATACAAGTCTAGTTACTTAGCTTGGGGCTAGATGGCGATGTGTGGAATGTCCTGCTATATTTATAAATATAGCTTTTTAAAAATAAAAATAGGTCAATAAAACCTATTTTACAAATGGGTTGACTGAAACATTTCAGTTCAGAATGATTAATTAATTTCACTGGTTCAGTTAATAAATAAACTCGTACCAAAGAATTAATACATAATCTTTATTTTAACTTAACTTTCAGCAGACTAGTGCAAATTACTAGAATCGATTAACCTGCCTACCCAAGAGTTCAAACGAGAAAAAATAGGAAACTTAACGTTTGCATATTGTATAAGCTACAAACTTTCGATTGGTATGGAATCTATGAAGTCTATCAACCAAACCAATGAAAGGATTAAAAAGAATGAAACACTTTTTTGTGTAAGTCGCGAAAACCTTAAAAATACTACTTTTCATCCATCAACCAGCTTGGTGCAGATCTTTTTTAAAGGGATCTTAGACTATTATAAAATAAGCTGACTACTTCAAAAGGGATGGGACTTTGAATTTTTGTCAATAGAATTTACATAAAGGAGTCTGGACATTTTGTTTGGGAGCTTGCCGTTGGGATTTTATATTCGGTGATTTAAACGTATTCAATTGACAGAGTGATAAATAAATACTAGTTTGTTCTCACCAGTTCCATCACAGAACTGTCCTATCGCATTTTTTTTGTAAAAAAAACCTAACCTAACCTAACCTGAAGTTCTGCAATGTTACTAGTGCATTATTTTTTTTCTTATTAGGTAGTTATTTAGTAGTTTTGTTCAAAAGACGATAGAAACCTAAACAAAAGACGATCGAAATATCACACAAAACTTCCAAGCATCAAACGAAACAACATTTTGCTTTGTATAAAATTTCTAATATTTCCACATTTAGGTACATATTATACAACAAACTTTCTAGTCTAAAAAACTTTTAGTTACAGGTGTATTTTATGCTAAAATTAAACATAAAATTTTAATACAATAACGTCTTCAATTCAAATAAATCCGAAACGAAAGAAGATTGCGTAATGACAAAAGTATTGGAAAAAAGATTATGAGAATAAATGATGGAAATTATATAAAAGTTTTAGGGAAATCGGGACGGTTTAGAAAAAGTTTGCTTGTGGTTCGTATTGTATTTATAGGGTGAATGCAGAAAACAGACTTTGCGTCGACCGAAATGTCCAGTAACAAAATCTCGTAATGTCAAGTTGGTCTGTTATCTATCTTCTTAATATATATAAATCTCGTGTCACAATGTTTGTCCTCAATGGACTCCTAAACCACTTAACCGATTATAATAAAATTCGCACACCATGTGCAGTTCGATCCAACTTGAGAGATAGGATAGCTTACATCCCGATATTCCCACGGGATCGGGACTTACGCGGGTGAAACCGCGGAGGGCAGCTAGTTTTATATAAAAATTAATCCTTAATTTCCTTGGTCAAGGCATCACTCGTGAACGGCTGGAACAATATTGCTAGTTCTTTTTTTGTTGTGTTTGTCATTGTCAGGAGAAGAAGTAAGAAAATTGCATAGAACATTTTTATGTACGCGGGTAAAACCGCGGGGCGCAGCTTGTGACTATCACTATCACTACATAGTATAAAACAAAGTCGCTTCCTCTGTCCTTATGTCCCTATATCCTTTTGTATGCTTAAATCTTTAAAACTACGCAACGGATTTTGATGCGGTTTTTTTAAATAGAGTGATTCAAGAGGAAGGTTTATATGTATAATACATGCATAATATAGCCGTGCGAAGCCGCCGGGGCGGGTCGCTAGTTTAATGATAAAAAAAAAATTAAGGAAATTGTTGTTTTATTTGCCGCGTAATACTTATCAAGATAGGTATTACTCCTAACTTGTACACCCTCGCTACTTTCATTGTTACAAATCTACCTTAATTTTTGTAAATTTAGCTGTATACGTTTTTGTAATATTTATGGCAAATAAACATTTTTTTTTATTATGTTTGTATTATAATCTAATATTATCAGTCCTTTTATTTCCGTTTCGTACTGTACCGTTTACTATGCCAAAATATTACAACTCATTTCCGTTTCCGAGACGCTTTAGAAGTAATTCTGTGAAGTACAGAAGTGAAACCCCACAGTTCTGTGAGAAACCCCATAAGTTTCTTGTGATTTCTTCTAATCTTAGGCTGCGTTCTGAAGCCACACCACCTAACTTAGTTTTAAGAAGTTTCCATGTGGTAATTTTTTTAAGACTTTGCGACTTGCGGCAATTTTCTTTATATCAATAGTCCCAAATTGGGACATATTTGTACGTACAATGTATGTTTGAAAGAGCGAGGCACAGCCAAAATTAAAAAGAGGTTTTAGTTTTTAAGAATATGCTCAGAAACTACTGGACCTATTTTAATGAAACTTGGCATGAAAATACATTAATTCATTGACAGTAACATAGGCTACTTTTTATCCCGATATTCCGACGGAATCGGGAGTCACGTGAATGAACGCTGCTGCAATACAAAAAATGTTCTTCAAAAACCTATATTAACATTTTATTCGTAACAAATACAAGTGTAAATGACATCATAAAACCGAATGACATGTCATTACATTCGATCGCGACTCCTCACTTGATTCCTAAATTATGTGGAGCGATAAAAACGTAATGGCGTCTAAATTCTGTTGTAATACTATCATTTTGTTTCACCTTGACATTGGTATAAAACACTTTGAGATAGTTTTTACCTGGCTTCGTGAAAGGCGGTTCTGTGTTTTAATGCTTATCGTGTAGGTTAAGCAAACTTTGACGCGGGATGGATCGGTCGTTGATTGATCAACATTTGGGAGGTCAACATATTTTTACACTTTTGTAAAATGTTGACCTAACTATGCCTGTAATACCTACAAAGAGTGAAAATTTAAATATTATGTAGCATAATGTTCGGCCTTATCGCAAATGGCGATCTCTTCTAGAAAAATAGCCACGACGACAGATGTCTGTCAAAATTTAAATTATGAAGTAGTATTTGATTTAAATATCTTGTAATGGAAACAAGAGTCTCCGGTTCCAGCGTTCAGCGAGGCAAGAACAAGAGTCTCCTGTTCCAGCGTTCAGCGAGGCAACATCTCGGAGAGCGACGTCGTAAATAACGTTTGTCGCCCAAATAGGGCGGTCGGAGTCCAATCCTCATGATGCGTCGTGGAGACGCGAAACATATGTCGTAGTTTATGAATGGTGTCACTAATACTAATTTTTGCTTATCCTCATTGCATGTGTCTTCAAGTGGGCTGGAGGTCGGTGTACATTGCATTTTGTGTTTTGGCACTAGGCTCGGAACTAAAAACAAAATATTAATACTTCCATTACAGATATGGAGTTCCGGAAAGTACCTAACGCCGGATTCAAGCAACTATCTTAAATATCCTGTGTAAATATCTAATAACAAGTGAAGGAAAAGCACGTGAAGCAGTTGACCCCAACTTTTCCACCAATTCAGCAATATTCCACTATAGACTGAATTCTAAGATCTATTTGAGCTGAGTACTCAGTCTCAAAACTACCAGGTAACCAATTTACCTCTGAAAACTACTAACAATAACTTCGAATCACCACCGAAAGAGTTACGATTTAATACCCTTTTACGAGGGACGATAAAACGAACGCAACTGCCCTTAGGTCGGTAAAACGGGCCCACCTTTTCAAATGGGCCTTTTAGATAAAAGCGTTTGCATCTAAAGGCCATGGTTGTGTCCTTACTTAACAAACGAGAGCGTAAGTAGGCACTTGAGGCGCTTAAGTTGAGGCCTATTCAAGGGTCGTTTTATTAATTTTTTTGACCAGAAATTGGATTCGGATTGATAAGTGGGGCTTCCAATTATACCTGTGATCTTTTATGTTATAAGAAATCTATATTAAAGAGTTCTGATTTGGGGTTGAAATCTTGCTGTAGCAGCTTTTATTTATTGAAAACTTTATAATTATTTATGGTGCGGTGGGGGAGGTTTAGTTGCTGAGTACCTGAAATGCAGTCTGCTCATTTCGCGTTATGCCAAAATGTCATTTAAAATAAGCGTTTGGACTAAGTGCCCAGCCTGCGACGCACGAAGTTCGTTTCCCGCCGTTATAATAAAATAAAATAAATAAAATAAAATAAAATAAAATAAAATAAAATAAAATAAAAAGCCTTTATTTCTCATACCCTTAAATAACATCTTTTAAATGTGGTTAAGTATTTTTGTTAGTAATTATGTAGTTAAGTATATATATTTTATATTTATTGTTTATTTGTTAGTTATATGTATTTTTTCTTTTTCTTATAATCTAGTTTAATATAACCTTGTTTAGGGTGTGAGCCCCTCCACGGGTGAAGGCCTCCTCCAGTTCCTTCCATTTGTCCCTGTCTTTTGCAATATTCTGCCAATCGTTTCCTGCTAAATCTGTTATGTCGTCAGCCCATCTTCTTTTCGGTCTACCCACTTTTCTTTTTCCTTCTGGCCCTTTCCACTTCGTAGTTTTGGCTGTCCACCTTCCATCTTTATATCTTGATATGTGGCCGGCCCACTGCCATTTCAGTTTTAGGGCTTGTTTGAGGGCATCGGTTACCTTGGTTCTGTGTCTAATTGCTTCACTTCTGATTTTATGTATTTTCTTTATATTGAGTATACTTCTCTCCATGGCTCTTTGTGTTGTTTCGATTTTATGTTTTGTTTTTGTTGTGAATACCCAAGATTGGCAACCATACAGCAGGCAGGGCATTATGCAGGTATCTATTATTATTTTTTTCATGTTTATTGAGTAGTCTTCTTTTAGGATTTCTTTAAGTGACCAGAATTTCTTCCAAGTTATGTTTACTCTTCTTTCTACTTCTTCTTCGTTGTTTGTTTTTTTGAATGAAACTTGTTTTCCAAGGTAGATATAACTGTCGACATATTCAATTGAGCTTTCTCTTACTTTAATGGGTTTCCTATTGCTGTTTGTCATTATTTTGGTTTTAGTAGCATTCATTTCTAGTCCTACTTTCGAGCTAGCTTGGTCTAGTGAGCATAGCATTTCTTGTAGATCTTTTGCTGTTTCTGATAGTATGACTATGTCATCAGCGAATCTTAGATGATTTAAATAGCTGTTATTTATTTTTATTCCTTTTGATTTCCAGTCTATTTTTTTGAAAATGTTTTCTAGCACGGTAATAAATATTTTAGGTGACAGGGGGTCTCCCTGTCTGACTCCTCTTTCAATTTTTATTACTTCTCCTCTTGATTCTAGTCTGACTTTACTTGTACTGTTATTATATATATATTTTATGATGTTTATATACTTTGTGTTGATGTTAAGATTGCTTAGTGATTCCCATATTGAGTTATGGCTAATGCTGTCGAACGCTTTGCTGTAATCTATAAAGCCTAGATATAGTGGCTTGTTAAATTCTTCGTACTTTTCGATAACCTGGTCTAGTGCGTGTATATGGTCTAGTGTACTAAAGCTGGAGCGAAAACCTGCCTGTTCTATGGGTTGGGCGTTATCAATATCTTGTGTTATACGTTTTAAAAGTGTTGATGAATAAAGTTTATATATATTTGCTAGCAAGCTAATTGGTCTATAGTTGTTGATATCGAGTAGACTTCCTTTTTTATGTAGCAATATTATATCCGATGTACACCATTGCATTGGCACAGTCTCAGTTTCTAGTATCAGGTTAAATAGTTCTGTGAGAGGGCCCAACAAAATTGGTGAGCCTAGTTTCAAGGCTTCGTTTGTAATCCCATCGGGACCTGGGCTTTTGTATGATTTTAGTCTTTTCAATTGTAAGTATATTTCTTTACTGTCTATAGGTGTGACTGATTTCGTATCTTTGATCAGGTCTAGTTTCTCACTTTCTTCGATATTGTCTTCTTTGCTTTTGTATAGTTCTCGATAAAAAGTAGTAGCCTGGTGTATAATATCTTGTCTCGTATTGGTTTCTTTATATTTACTTTCCAATTTTTGTATCCATGTTTTGCGTAAATTCAATTCTTTAAACGCACTTTTTGTGCTTCTGGTTTTATTTAAGTTTTCTGTTATTATTCTTCGTCTATGTTCACTATAATCTTTTTTTATAGCTTTGCTGGTTTCTTTGTATAGTCTGCTTAATTCTTTTTTTGTGTCACTATTCTTATTCTTTTTTGTTGCTAGTTCGCTTCTTTTATTTATTAATGCTATTGTTTCTGTACTGAATATTTTATGTTGTTTTCTTTTTCTATGACTATTTTCATTGATTTGGCTCTGTGTTATGGCTTTTTCTAGCTCGTCGTAATAAGTTTGTACACTTGTTATTCCTTGTAATTTGTTTTCAATGTTCAATTTAAGGCTAGTTTTATAGTGTTTTATTTCGTCGTCGGTCCTGGGGATTTTTGGAAGTAGTTTAAAATTTCTCCTGCTCTTTTTAGGTTGATTTAAAAAGAAAGTTGTTCTTATTAGCCTATGATCCGTCCGAAATTTCACATTTTTGATAACTTCAAAGTTCTGGATTTGTTTTGGGACATTTGTCATGATGTAGTCTATTTCATTTTTGACGTTATCGTCTGGTGACTTCCAAGTCCATCTACTGCAAGATCTTTTTTTGAAGTAGGTGTTAATTATAGCCAATTTATATTCAAATGCATACTCTATTAGCCGTTCTCCTCGTTTACTTCTTTGGCCTAGGCCGTATTTTCCAGTGATAAATTTTTCTTCTTCTCTGGGTTGTCCTATTTTTGCATTGAAGTCTCCTAACACGAGAATTTTCTCATTTGCCATTGTATGAGCTTTTTTAAGGTCATGGTAGAATTTTTGAATATCATCTTCGCTAGAACTTTCTGTCGGTGCGTAAGCCTGGATTATAGATATGTTTGATTTCCCAAGGTTCATTTGTAGTATCGCTACTCTCTCCGAAATCCCAGAAAAGTTTATGATATTATGTTTCCATTCCTTTTTTATAAGAAAACCAACCCCGTATAGGCCCTTTGTTTCCCCGATGTAGCAGAAAATGTAGTTTGAATACTCTTCAATATGGCATCCCATTCTTCTAACTTCCGAAAGACCTATTATGTCACAGTTTATACTCTCTAGTGCATTAATGAGTTCTAGGTATCGTTCTGTTGTTGAAAGGGATCTGACATTATAGGTTCCAATTTTTATGTTGCTGTTACTTTCTTTGTTTCGTTTGGCGGCTTCATGGTTTTGTAATTTTACTGGAGGGTTTTGGTCATAATCTTCCTCGGTGACCAGCCGGCTTGGAAGATGTGTTTCATCGGTTACTTTTATGTTTTTGTGTGTTTTACGTGTTTTAGGGAGGGACTGGAGTGCTCGTTGCTATGCATTCTTGGTGTTGTCTTGCCTGCTTGTATTGTTGCTATCGTTTTTGCTTGTTAAGAAATTTAACAATCCTGGTTTTATAACGTTTTCGGGTAAACTTGACGTTCTTTGCTTTGTGTAGGTAGTTAGAGTTTTATTCTTTTTGCTTGCATTTGACCTCTGTTCTGCATTACTGTTTGTTGCATTTTCTGGCGAATTTGGGAGGTTTCTTTTTTTGTTGTTATTATTATTTGCAGGCGTGTTCTTCAGTATGACAAGCTTGTCATATTTGATTATTGCTTTGTTTCCCTTCTCCCATTCGGCTTTAACTTGCTCTTGTAGCTCTTTTCTTATTTGTAAAACTGATTGTGGGAAATCTTCCTTTACATAGTATGGTGTATCTTTTAGTGTTCCTTTATGTTTGAGGATATCAATTTTTCTGCCAAGTGTTGCAAAAGTAACAACTACCGGTCGTGATTTATCGATTTTTTTCCCTATTCTTCTGATTGCTTCTAGGTCTCTATAATCTATTTTGATCGGAAAGTATTTATTTATGAAGTCTGTTATGATTTTTTCTAGGGTTGAATAGGATTTCTCTTCTTCTTGCAGCCCGAAAAATACTAGGTTACGTTGCCTTGCCTGTTTATCTAAGTAGTATATTCTTTGTTCTTGGTTTTCCACTCTTTGCTTGAGATTTTCATGTTTTTCTTCTAAAATTTTGAATTTTTCTTCCAAAATATTATTTATGTTCGTTGTTACCTTTTCTGTCACTTCTTCTCCATTTCTATTTATTAATTTCTTTTGCTCGTCAAGCTCGTTTTTAATTGAACGAAGTGCCGCCATTACCTCCTCCATTGTGGTAGATAACCGTCTAAATGTTGTGTATATTTAGTTTATAGTACAGGCAGTGACCTCTTGTGGTTAAATATGGCACTAGCACAATAAATTAGTTTTGCGCCATCTAATGGTTTAAACGATAACTTCGAGTATGCGACGATTTAGTAGTAATCGAGCATGATCGTACAATGGGCATGTAGTTCCGCAATTTTCGTGTAGATGGCGTTAGTTCACCGCGGTTCTGTATAATGAGCCGGTACTGCTACTGCTACCTTCCGCAAGATGGCGATGATATATTCAAAGTTTGACAGTTTTGATGATGGTTCACTTTTTTAGGTTATGATTAAGTAATTTTCATTAAAAAGATTTAATAGCTGCGTTTCAAAGTGAATGTTCATATATTTCACCGTTACTGTCCATCCACCGATGTTCAAAGACACACCGAGCCGCCGTGGTTTCCTATTTCACCGAAAAAGTCACTAGTCACTAGGTGTGTAAATGTTGTTTTAAATGTTTTTTGCACTGTTTTTTGCACTGTTTTGTAAGTTCATTGTGTTTCCCGCCGTTAAACAAGTATTTTTGTAAAAAAAAAATATCTTAACTAGCTGCGCTCCGCGGTTTCACCCGCGTAACTCCCGATCCCGTGGGAATATCGGGATGTAAGCTATCCTATCTCTCAAGTTGGATCGAACTGCACATGGTGTGCGAATTTTATTATAATCGGTTAAGTGGTTTAGGAGTCCATTGAGGACAAACATTGTGACACGAGATTTATATATATTAAGATTTAAAAAAAAATGAATAAATTAATTAATGAACAAATTATACATAATTATATTAACAAAAAAAATTGGTACCTTAACACAAGTCTAGTTGCTTAGCTTTGGGCTATATAGCATTGTGTGCAATAATTGCTATCTACATCTACACTGATACAACAAAGAGGAAAGATTTGTTTGTTTGTTTGTAACGAATAGGCTCCGAAACTACTAGACCGATTTTGATGAAACTTGGTATGAGGATACATTGATTCATTGGTAATAACACAGGCTAGGTACTTTTTATCATTAATAGGAAAGGGTACCGGCGCTCACTCCATACAAACGTTAAACGCACTCGCGTACCGCTCGCGCTTGTTAAACCGCCTCTATGTAAAGATCAATTTTCCACACTTGTATCGCAATGTACTATTTACGTAAAATAAACAAATATTTGTAGCTAGAAAATCTGCAGAATTCAAATAGAAGTACGGTAACATTTCGATAGCCACTCGCTGTGTTTACTTTACAAACAGAATGCAGTTGCGAGTCGCGAGCTTAGCAAATACCGCTTTTGGTTTACCATCTTGTTTGAATAACTTCACACGAGTGGCCCAAGTAGATCTACTACCGTTAATTATTTACTTTTATTGCTAGTTTCAAGTGATTTGTAAATAGGAAATGTTAAAAATGAAATGAAAGAGAATTCGGATTGAATTGAGTCAATTTTTGTAATGAGTTAGAAGAAACTAGCGACCTGCCCCGGCTTCTCACGGCTGTATTATGCATGTATTATAATATCTAAAAACCTTCCTCTTTAATTACTCTTTCTATTAAAAAAAACCGCATCAAAATCCGTTGCGTAGTTTTAAAGGCAGGGACATATGGACATTATTGGACATGAACAAAAAGTGACTTTATTTTATACTATGTAGTGATGATGAAATGAGTTACGTTTGATGAAATCCTACTAATATTATAAATGTGAAAGTTTGTGTGTTAGTATGTAATGGCAGACCCATCGTAGAGCTCCAAAACACCTGATAAAATAATGTTTTCTACACAAGCAAGATAATAGACACCTGCTTTTGTTGAAGTTTAAAGTCTTCTAACTCATCAATTTATCAAACAAAAATGATTTAAATGAAAACATTCCAATAATAGTTATTTTCGAACTCTACCGGGGGCTGCAATTATGCAGCCGACTGTACGTGTGTTTGTTATTCCTTCACGCAAAAACTACTGGACACGGTGAGACGGAATGAGCTAAAAATAAATAAATAATACCAACCTAAACAAATAAAATAAGGAAAATTAATTACGTACAATTAATAAACACAAAATATTACATGTATAAGGAAACAGGCGATTTATATTTGGTAAGGGAGCAATAATGAACGACGGAGAATAATCTGATATTTAGTTAATGTATTTTGATTATACAGAGTTGTTGATAAATTAGGCTATCTCAAAAATCTACACTACGCGCAATCATTGAAGGGCATTGAAAATGTATTAAAGTAAATAAACGATGACGAAGGTGATGATTTAAGTCTTCTGAGATTTATAAATAAAAAGTATTCCGCTGGCTGGAGGTTGGCATAAAAGTTGTGTCCCTCTTCAACTATGACGGAACAAATATGAATTCTTATCGAATTCGATAGAACAAATTCGGGACTAAATCATAGACATACCTACATCGTTCTAGGACACGGGGTCCCGCTGAGTGTAGGGACACGTGACTTAAGGGCACTACCACAGCCTACTGTTTATCCAACCGTGATACTTGATGACTCAAACTGAAGTTAAATTCAACCCTAAGATCACTTTTATTCCTAGGGAATAAAGGTGATCTTAGACTGGGAATAAAGTTTGTGAATTTTATGAACCAAGACGGCGAATAAATTCGAAATTTTGGAAATTACTCAAAAAGTCGATTTTCAAGATTAAAAAAATTAAACGATCCTGTAGGCATTTCCGATCATTTTGACACCTCTTGCATCTACGTACTATGCGGCTACTATTTATCGAGACCAACGTAGCAACCACAAATATTTACTTGTATATCAACGCTCAAAAAATTTACATATCGGAATTAGACTATATAGATAATAATACAGCTATTACGATGTAGGCACTAAGATTTTGGAAAACTCAACCTCTATGAAAACAAAGCGGGTGAAAGCTATATTTTTCAAAGGGCGTGTTAAACAAAAGATTCTATCGACGATAGACCAAACACTTCAGATATCGAACTTCAAAATTGAGATCGAATTACTAAGAAACTTCAGTTAAAGCATCCAATCAATTTTACCCCGTTTATATTTAAACAACGGTTAAGTTTCACATAATTTGCAAAGTTTCCTTGCAAAGTTGCGTTTAGCAAGAGTTTAATTATAGTTTCAAGGAGTTCCAGTGGTGTTTTAAGGTTTTCTATGGTAGACATATAGAAGAGAATAGCGACTTCCTATTTGTTTTACAAAAACTTTTAAATCCCTGAAAAACGAAACTTTATTTTCTGTTTTATAAGGCCAGTAAATTCTTCAAGGAGTTCCAGTGGTCTTAAAATGGTGGTCATGGTAAAAAGAACAGCGACCTCCTATTTTTTTTTTAAACTTTTTGATCCCTAAAAAGCGAGCTATCTGCCTAATCTAATAGGAACTTATCTGCCCAATAAGTTCTATGGTAGCCATGTAAAAGAAAACAGCGACTTCCTGTATTACGAAACGTTTTAATTCACCAAAAGCTGAATTTCATTCTTCTCTTTATCTGCCCAATAAATTCTTTGCAGAATAAGGTATTCAACCTAATATAAAATTTAAAATGATCTCAATTCTTAGCAACCGACCGACAAATTGAAATGTCTAACGTGGCATGTTTCTAAAATCCGACATTTTGGTTAGATGCTTCTCGAAGCCAATTTCAAGAGAGCTCCGTACATTTGCGCGGGAAAGCCATTTTAGATTTAGTTTTAGTGAAAACTAGTTTCGTGTTTTAGGCTCTACTTACACGTAGAACTTAAAATTTCAGTGGTTTTATTAGGGCACGGATGATTTCTGTTAAAAATATTTCAGGTTTCGAAATTAAGTACCACTGTGAAGAAGGTTTGCTAAGTTTGCCCCGATTGCTATCTCTCATAGCAGTCGTTTAATCAAGTGAGAAGCCTTAGGCTGACCTGAAACCTTCATTATTAGGTACTAGCGACCCGCCCCGGCTTCTCACGGCTATATTATGCATGTATTATACATATAAACCTTCCTCTTAAATCACTCTATATATACTATGTGGTGATGATGTAGGTAGTGTAGGTATTACTATACAATAACAAATTAGAAAAAAAATCGATCATTGACAATTAAATATTAAATACATCTACATAATATACAGGGTGTCCCATAATGATCAATTTTTTAAAATGGCGGATATCTCGGAAACTAAGAGACTTTCATGGAACATAACTTTCGTTTTTCTGATCCGGCACAGTGTCCTCTATCCGTAGGTGCCCGCATGTCCATTCATTACGGGACACCCTGTATACAATCCAGATGATTTATATAACACCAGCAACTTTTATCCATGCAATATATTTCAAGGCGATAAAGTACCTAGCACATGACGTATTAGAAGCCGTAGGCTTGCTTGGAATAGGCCTCCCAGCTTTGTCGACCGTGTTCAAAGAAAATAACTCGGTAATACATCTGAAGGTACACACAGATACATCTGAACTAAACGAAGGGTTTCATCACGATGTTTTACTTCAGCGTAAGAGCAATGTTAGTTAATTAGGTACACATAAAATTGTACTGCTAGACGGGATTCGAATCCACGACCTCTGGAATGCAAAACGCAGTATCTACAACTAGTTCAACATCGCCATTAAATATTAACCTTTACTACACTCTGGCCTTCAGAGGGGGGGGGGGTTGTGGTCTAACTTTTTCAATAATTGGACTGCGAGACTGTTCCCGTGGTCTAACTAGTTGGACCACCACCCGGCATGAAATATCCCCCCCCCCCCCCCTCGTATTGAAATGTTTATTTCAGCGTAGACCCTTTTATAAAATTGGTTCTCAATGAGTCTTAATTGATGTGAATTCCACTTTTAAGAGAATCATGAGTTTTCGATACGCGGCGCGAGTAGGTATTTTCAAAAATGACCCGCATCGTGCGATAGAGAGAGTTTAAGTTCGGACGTTGCCTTCATTTTGCTTTCAAATAATGTTGCGGGCCGTGACGTTTTTACCCCTTTATCCTTCACAAAATGAAATAAATTTAATTCACTGCATCTTATTCTAGGTATACGTTCTTTTTTGGTATTTCAGTTTAGTCTAATAAAAAACTGGTTGCCTGTAAAGTCGGTATATGGGCGAAAGTTTTACGTGACAACAACTGTGCTCGAGTGGAAGGGACGCGTGCCTTTCACTTTTTATGTCTGTCTCTCTCGCTCTTAGGCGGGCTAACCATGCCCGAGTGGAAGGGACGCGTGCCTCTCACTCGCTCTCATTGTGAGCGCATAACGTCAGCGGAGCGTAACGCAGTTTCTTAAAGTGTCACCCGGCAAACCAATTTATAAAACGTTGTCACGTCAAAAACAATTGAAACACTCGATGAAGTTTTTAAGGCAAAAATATAGATATTTAGATACTAATAACTATTATCTTAGGTAATATTTCTTTAAAATAAAAAAGGTTAAAGCTAGTTTTCCATTAGATCTAAAACATTTTCAAAAAATATCAAAATCGGACTTCATTTATGGGGGGGGGGGGGGGGTGGAAACGTTACCGCTTTTTGTATGGAAATTTACAGCCTCACACTGGTCTTAAGTGAGTAAATATCGAAAAATATTTTATATGAAATTCCCATTATCGAAAACGAGTTATTAATTTAAAACAAATTACAATTTACAAACAATTTTACGAGATAATCAAGAAGTTTCGCAATTAACGGGTTAACCGAACGTGGTCAGGCAAGTTTTGCTTTGATCCAATTTCATCTTTAATCGTAAGCACTTAAAATACCGATTCGACGACAAAGAAAATTTACAAAGTACTTATAGTCGGAGATCCCTTTAAGGACCACCTTCATCAAACTGTTTAATGGATAAAAGTATTTTACATGAAATTAAATAGGTCAATAGCAAATGGGTTGCCTAAAAAATTCAGTCCAGAATATGATTAATTAACAATTAATTTTTTGTTTTGTTTTTTTTTCCTTTTACTGGCTTGTTTAAGATACAAATTCCATACCAATAGAAAGTATGAAACCTATTGAATATACAAACGTTAGGTTGCCTATTATTTTCCGTCACAATTCGCTAAATTAGGCTGGTAAATCGATACTAGTCATTTGCACTGGTCTGGTTAATGAATTAAGGTAAATTAAAATAAAGATTATGTATTTCATTGGTACGGAAGACCAAACCAGTGAACAGTCTAAAAACAAAAAAATAAAAATACATTAATCATTCTGCACTGAATTTTTTAGGCAACCCATTTTCAATATATTTATTGGCCTATCTAGTTTTATAAATACTTTTCATCCATTAAACAGATCGATAAAGGTCGTCTTTAAAGAGATCTCGGACTATTAGTGTTAGGGATACCCTTAATTGAAAGTATCGCTACCTAAAGGTAAACGCAAAATTCCTATTGCCTATAAATAAGATTTTTACATAAGTATTGCAAGGAACATTAAAGTTGAGTTCTACTTCTTCTTCTTCTTGCCCTTATCCCAATTTATTTGGGATCGGTTAAGTAATTTAAGTATATCTTCTTTTTCTATTAACTTCTATTAGTCGTCATCTCGTTGTTCATATTTATCTCACTCGTGTCTTTACTTTCATTTTGGCAAAATTTAGAGACGAAAATTCCTTGTCGTTTCTAAGCCATTTGAGTCAAATAACACTGCGACTGATTGTTAGGGTGCAGCAAAAGTAACCACTATCCACACGCCTATATGTAATCGTTTTTGAACAAAGAAATTATTTGATTTTTTGGAACGAAGTTTCATAACGCGGGTTTGCGACGAGACCTATTCCATAAAAAAATCAAACCGGTTTAAAACAGTTTTTGAAACGAAAAACAGTAGAAAAAAAAAAGTGGTTGCCTGTAAAGTCGGTATACGGGCGAAATTTTTACGTGACAACAACTGTGCTCGAGTGGAAGGGACGCGTGCCTTTCACTTTTTATGTCTGTCTCTCTCGCTCTTAGGCGGGCTAACCATGCCCGCGTGCCTCTCACTCGCTCTCATTGTGAGCGCATAACGTCAGCGGAGCGTAACGCAGTTTCTTGAAGTGTCACCCGGCAAACCAATTTATAAGACGTTGTCACGTCAAAATATGTAAAGGTTTGTACTATTCAAACCAAGGAATGAATATCCAAAAATATGTCTGTCTGTCTTTCGGGTTAGCCAACCCTGCATAAAAAGGAACTTGGTTCCAAACGCGAGTCCCGCGACACCATTTATTTTTTCGAAATTTTGATTTTTTTTTCCGGCGAGTGCCAGAACAGGATTCTACCTATTTTTGGATTGTTACAAAACCGATATGACATTAAAAACAGTTAACTTTCAACCAAAATCTAATAATATTTTGATACCAGCGTCCGGAACTCGTAAATATACCGTCTAACTTCAGAACACTAAAACTACTTGTAGTTTAGAACTAAGTTGCATGTATTTACGCTTGCTTTGTTGTTGGACGGAGTGTAGATTACACTGCTTATACTCAAGTACCTAATGGATGTTTGGAATTAATTGCTTTAGTGCTAGGTAAAACAAAAGGGACAGATGATAAAAACGTCTTAAGTCAACTTGTCTAATTTGCAACTAGTCTTAAATGTAGCCCGTCTATAAAGTAACTCGTCATAATTGATTTTTGTCAATCAATTTAACATTATAAATGCAATTTGTCTAAAAAGCAGATTTTATATAATACTAGCGACCCGCTCCGGCTTCGCACGGCTATATTATGCATGTGTTATACATATAAACCTTCCTCTTGAATCACTCTATCTATTAAAAAAACCGCATCAAAATCCGTTGCGTAGTTTTAAAGATCTAAGCAGTCAAAGGGAAATAGGGACAGAAAAAGCGACTTTGTTTTATACTATGTAGTGATTTACAATTTTTTTATAATAACTTTTGGAGGCATGAGATAAAATGCATGATAAAAAAAAATGGTTGTCTGTAAAGTCTGTTTCCGGACGATAATTTTACGTGATAACGTCATAAGAAAACATTGATGGTAACCATGGCAACGATAAAACGTTGCTATAGTTACCTTGTCAATAACATGAGGCGTTCCAGTAACGACGCGTGACGTCACACTTTTTTGAGATTGCAGGTGTTCACCAATTTATAAAACGTTATCACGTCAAAAAAATGATCAACTTTGGATGCATGAGATCAACCCTTTGAATGTCACACAAATACGTTTTCACACTAATAATAAGCTTTGTGATGCGGCATTTCTGTTCATAGGGAATTTTTGTTTAATTTTAAAAGCCTAATTTTACTTGCAAATATGCATTGGAATCTTGTTTATTTAAAACTAGCGACCCGCTTCGGCTTCGCACGGATATATTATGCACGTATTATACATATAAACCTTCCTCTTGAATCACTCTATCTATTAAAAAAAAACCGCATCAAAATCCGTTGCGTAGTTTTAAAGATCTAAGCATACAAAGGGAAATAGGGACATCGGGATATAGGGACGGCGAAAAGTGACTTTATTTTATACTATGTAGTGATTTAGCCCTTCAACGTAGTTTAGTTTAGATTACCAAGAACTAGATCTTACTTAGAAATTTAATACTCCAGCTAAGAGAGCTTGAGTAATTGAAGAAATTTAAGTTCTAAACTATCAGAGCTAAGTCTGATTAATCTAGAGAGGTATTTGGTGTAAATATTTTAGTATTTTAGATATTTAGTAAGAAACCCTTACAGAGTACTTATGATTAACTATAAAATTAAAGGACTACTTATATACACCTTTACAAACAACTTTTAATTTAATACTTAATTATTGAGAATATAAAATTATTGAGAATTCTATAAGAAATATCTAAAATGTTGAAGTAATGTTCAACCTAAAATCAATTTAAATCAGTGGATTTTTGAAAGGATATTAACCACAGGTTTTCAATATTTTTGTTCTGAAATTCCAAAAAATCTCGGAACAAAGTTATATTTATTTATTTATTTATTAATACATTAATCTGATTTCATATTACAATTATTATTAATTAAATTATATACAAGAAATAAAAAAATGGGTGCGTGTACTTATGTACGCGCGTGAGAAGTTATACTTCTTTGGCATTATAAAAAAAAAAAAAAACTCGTCCGGCAAAAAACTCGTCCGACAAAAAACTCGTCCGACAAAAAACTCGTCCGGCAAAAAACTCGTCCGACAAAAAACTCGTCCGACAAAAAACTCGTCCGACAAAAGACTCGTCCGACAAAAAACTCGTCCGACAAAAAACTCGTCCGAAACTTCTCCCGTGAGAATTTTGTGTGACGTGAGAATTTTGTGTGACGCTTTTGTAAAATTTCACTCTCATCATTTTTTCATAACGCGCCTAAAGAAGTATAACTTCAAAAAAAAAAGATAATTACAAAGACAAAGTTATTGGTTGTCTATAACCCTGATTTCTAGGCCCATTATTTTATTATTATTTCTATACCGATATTAATGAAGGTACTCAGAACCTTTATTAACATCAGTATAGTTTAAAACTGCCATAAAATTTACATTTGAAATAATTTAATGTGAAAGGGTACCGACGCTCTTTTCATACGACCGTAGTCGACTGTTTCCTCCCTGGATAATGACACTAGCAAAATTATTTTTGTGCCATCTAACCTATAACTGCCATGACTATCCCCCTATGTCTTGTTTTTTTTTTTCATTTTCTAATTATCATAGAAGTTGAGATTAAAAAATAAAAAATAGCTATACAGGAAAAGTATTTTTGTAGTGCACATTTTTTTTCTGCTGAATTTATGTCGGCAGTGGAGTACATTTACGCAAAAAATAAATAAAAAAAAACCAAAACTTAATGTGAAAAACTTCCTGCAATTTCTAAATTATTGGGTATCTCAGTATTGATACACTCAGTGACACGTAGGTACCTACCTTCATTTAGAGCGCGCTATTAAACTCGCTGGCGCTAGTATTGTGTCCATGGACTTCGTCGTTTTGTTAGAAACACTTAAATGGTTATAGCTCTGAGAGTTTTTGAGTTAGCTCCAAAATAAAAAAAACAGTATTTTTTATTTTATTGTGCTTAAAACATATCGAAATTTGTGCACTACAAAAATACTTTTCCTGTATATGCTATAGTGTCATTATCCGGAGGAAACAGTCGACTACGTTTGTATGGAGAGAGCGCCGGTACCCTTTCCTCTTAACACTTTTAATAAGCCGCAAGCAATGTAGTGATATAATGGCGACTTTGTTTTTATAAAGAAAAGTCAATTCAGCAACACTGTCACTTGCAATATACTACCACCAGATTGAATTGTTCTCATAAAGCCTTATTCGCAAAACGTTGATTAAATTTTTACTACCTCTTGTCGCATGGCGGGCGAACACTTGCCTGGGACGCAGATGGTTTCGTGTTCGATTCCCACCTCTAACTTTTTTTTTTTTGTTCAGATTTTATTTTTAGATCTGGGTGTTTCTGTAATAATAATAATAAATATTGCAGGACATTCCACACATCACCATTTAGCCCCAAGCTTAGTATCTAGACTTGTGTTATGGGTGCTAGTCCTAGACAACGGATATACTACTTACATTATTTTTCTCTTGTAAATATAAATTTATAATACATAGAAACAACCAGACCACAGACAAATAGCATAAATACATGTCTGAGGCGGGAATCGAACCAGCAACCCTGTGTTTTGCAGTCCAGTGACCATTGTGCTAATTGGGTCGTCATATTATGAATATATTATTTTCAAAAGAAAAGTATAAAAGTATTCTATCCGTTATTCAGCCACGATAACACAAGCTTAGTTGCTTAGCTTGAGGCTAGATGGCGTTTTATACAGTGACATACTTACGATATTGATTTATCATTAATTATCTTCCATGTAATATTTTTTACTTATTACCTAATCTTTAACCTTCTGAGATTTTGATATAAAATTTAATATTTTGCGAATGTTGCATTACTTGAAATTGTTTTATTTGATGTTTAGGAGGTGGATGCAGTTGCACGCCAGCGGTCCTTCCTATATTTAATTACTAGCTGCGCTCCGCGGTTTCACCCGCGTAACTCCCGATCCCGTGGGAATATCGGGATGTAAGCTATCCTATCTCTCAAGTTGGATCGAACTGCACATGGTGTGCGAATTTTATTATAATCGGTTAAGTGGTTTAGGAGTCCATTGAGGACAAACATTGTGACACGAGATTTATATATATTAACCTCTCCCAAAACCAAAATTTAACGGTTTTTTTTATTTTTTTCTTTCACCTGCATTCTGCTGCATTCTGCGCATCTAGATGCAATTTCGCGAACAATTCGCACGTCAGCGAAATACCTATCAAAATTGATTTAGACTACCTATCATAGTTCCGTAAACACCATTAGCTAGCTAGATAATTTACCTATCCGATAGTGTATTGTAAATAGATATTTACGACTACGCAGCATATTTTCAATTATATTTACCTAAATTTGTACGGAAATTGCATAAAAAATGCATGAAAATCGGAAAAACTTTCCATCATGAATGCAATAAAAATACAACGAAATTCACGTATCTGATTACGTAAATCGCTTGATCGTATCCCAAACACTACAAAACATATGATAAAACAATAAAATTACCTATAATTTCACAATTTTACACTTCCACAAACATAAACAATCAGCCATAAAAAATCACTTAGAAAAAATGGCGACCTGTCATTTATTTCTCATTTTTGTCAGTTTTTTGTTTCGACGTCAAGTCTTTTGAGTATTGTAAGCCATAGAGAATTTCAATGTGCTAATTCCGGTAATACATTGTTCATAGGATTAAAGACTCTATAATCATAGAAATAAAGGTTATAGTCGCGTGAAAACGCTGGTCCCCATATGGGGACTGCGCCATTTGACGGAAGTTTGACTTTTTTAAAGGCTGGTCCCCATATGGGGACTGCGCCTCTAAAAAGGTGATAAATTTTATTCTATTTATAGGTACCTAATTTTTATCATTTTAACTTTTTGTGACATTTCATTTTGATTTTATTTCTTCTATTTATTATTATTTTATTTGACATTTAATATTGACATTTTTCTTTTTACATTTTCATTTGTTTATTATTATAAATTTTGATTTGAAATTTTTACTTTTACTATAATTTGAATTTTTATTTTTAATTGTGATTTGGAATTGGTAAATTTTTAGTATTTTTGATTAAATTTATTTTTAATTATTTTAGTGTAATATATGAATTTTATTATATGAAATAAATGAATTGAATTGAATTATCATTTATTTTCCACTTTTTGTGAGATTTTGAGATAGAACTGATAATTTTGCGAATGTTACATTATTATAATTTCCCAAACATTCTGAGAAAAACCCGTCGAGATTTATTAAAGCTGAAATTGTGTTAAAAATGTGATTTTTAACCGTTAAAAACGTACAAAGAGAGTGTTTTAATTAATGAAATAAATAAACGGCTTCAGTTGAATGGTGTGAAAAGGTGTTTTTATTGTTTTCTTTTGTGTTTTTTATTAAAAGGTTGTACTTTTAATGAAAAACAGGATATTTAACGGTTTTTTATTGTTTATCTAAATTTTATCTGCTACTTTTCCGTGTAGGGATTGAATTTAGAAAATTATTCCATAGTTGGTTCTTACGTTATACTATCTTAAATTGAATTGAGTCAGTCAGTCAGTTTACCTGCCCCCCCGATCGCCGTAATTTATGACGAATTAGTCGAGTGTACGTACAGTTGACGCATACGTCACGTGCACGGAAACAATAATTATTGATCAAACGAACTTACCAAGTGAAGTTCGATCACAATTGTGTGAACGACTTCATTCAACGCGGTCTAACATATTGCATTAGTGTTTGCACTATGCGGCCTTCACAGACTTTTAAAGCTTCGCTTGTGTGGGTGTGTGGTATCCCTGTACCTACGGTTGGTACGCTTGATACCTTCACTAGCGCCACCTACCGATATCGACGTTATCGGATGGATGCGAGCTTCTTCATTGGTTTAGAGCTATACCTACCTATATGTAACTACATACCTACATTTCCTCATTTTATTTTAGGGATTAGGGTTATTTTTGTATGAACCTATTTACTGCTAAGTAAGTAGGTATTTGGGAGGGTTTGTAGTATAGACCGCGTTGAATGAAGTCGTTCACACAATTGTGATCGAACTTCACTTGGTAAGTTCGTTTGATCAATAATTGTGTTTCACGACGTTCATTCAACGCGGTCTAACATATTGCATGATGTTCAGAGAACTAGGTAAGTAAATAAAATAGGATTATGTAACAAAAATAAACATATTTATTTTGCGTAACGAATTACACTAACTGAAAGCAACTTAAGCTATACTTAAATCACTGATATATTTAATGAATTATATAAATAGGAACCTAATTATTACTGGATAAAATCGTTTATCCAAATTGTACACCATTATTAGCAACATTTCGATTATAAAATTTTAGAAATACAACTGATGTTTCACTCCAACCAGCGGTTTTCCTTAAAATTTCGATGTTAACACCGGCTCTATTGGCTGCAATGTCGAGTACTATGACCACCAAACACCTTAGTATCAATTCCATTGTTTTCAAGTGTATATCTTTAATCCAGTGACTTTAATCTCTGAGATGTTAACTTAGAATAAAGAAGCCTAAAACTTATAAACAATAATTCGTTTGTATTTGAACGTAATGAATAATTTTAACTAAATATGTTTCTAAACATCTAGCTGGGCAAATTTCAGGTCTTTGTTCAAAATACGGTAGTTTTAATTTAATATCGGTTGTGGACAATTCGGTCTTAGTAGTTTTATTGATATTTGGTATTTTAATAAATATATGTACAGTCACGGGAACTATGTACTAATTTGAATATTACTTCATCTAATAAATGAAAAGGTGCTATGTGCAGTCACTAGAGCCAATAAAGTCCGTGTCTTCTTCGATAGGGTTTCTAGATTAAGACTATTATTTGGGCATTTTTGCACCTAATAATTGAGTACTATACCGGGATCCCAGATTATTTCATACCTAGGTGCCGGAGGTCTTATTCTAAACACCCCTCACATAAAACGTTATATATCATCATGTTCTGACAGATTTTGTGTAATAAGAGACAAAACAGATTTATAAGAATTAATGGTGCATTACATAATATAGAACACATATCTAACATCACTATTGAATATAAGTTAAAAAATCGATAACATTTGAAACAGATGCGTTATTATAATCATATTGATGTTCTACACAATATGCAATCAAATTTTTGAAGTTATATTTCTTTATGCGCGTTATAAAAAAATGATGAGTGAAATTTTAATGCGCGCGCATCTGTTACACAAATGTCACATGTTGTTTATACAATTATTGTATTGAATACAGGTCTTATCTGATAGCGAATGCAAAATTATTTCTAAAAATGCAGGTGATAACTTTATAACTAGTAAGGTCTGTCGGATAATTTCGCGCCAACTAGCGTTAGAGTTCAGTACAGTTTGTGTGACGATCTGTTAGGTGAACATCAGGATCGTAGATTATCAAACTTGAAACAATTATTGCTTAAAAACGGGGAACCAAGGCTGGATTGGCCAGTATGGAACAACTACGATACCTTCTGCTTCGTCATTTATAATTGTATGTAATAATTTTAAATTTAGTGAGAAAGGCGGAAAGGCTAAAGTAATAGATTTTCCCATGAGTCGGGATCATTATTCCACGTTACATAGATAGGGCATTTTGCATTTCATCTGCTAGCGAACAAACCGACATTTGGCTGAGCTAAACTGTATGTAATTAAAATGCATAATATGCTAATTCTCAATCGTTATATTAAAAAAAATTACGAGCTAAAAATCAGTCTCGTGATTGTCTTTCTTCTTCTTCTTCTTTCTCCGGCCTTGCTCCCATCTCTATTTGGGGTCGGCTCTCCTAATCGTGTTTCTCCAGAGTTCACGGTTCTGGATCGTCATTGGGTCAATAGCGTTACTTTCTAGGTCGTTTCTTATTTTCGACATCCATGTAAGCCGGGGTCTCCCACGCTTTCTCGGTTTTTTGGCGATGTTCAAAACCTTGCGCGTCATGTGGTCCTCCGGTCTCCTCATAACGTGGCCGTACCATCGCAGTCGCGTTTCTGCTAGTTTGTCTTGTATGGGTGTCACTTTGAAAGTTCCCCTTATGTAATGGTTCGGCACCTTGTCCAAGAGTGTGACTCCTTCTGACCACCTAAGCATTCTCATTTCAGCTACGTGGAGTTTATCAGTTTGCTGTTTCTTTAGTGGCCAACATTCTGACCCATATGTAATCGCGGGTCGGACAGCAGTTTTGTAGATTTTGCCCTTGGTACGAATTGGCATTCTGGAATCACACAGAACTCCCGTAAGTTCTCTCCACTTTTGCCATCCAACGTTTCTGCGATGTAAAACATCAGCGTCGACGTTGCCATCGTCCGAGAGAACGCTGCCTAGGTATTTAAAGTTTGTGACAGTTTTTAGCGCAGTGGTTTGGAGATACATGGTGTGATGTGTAGAGGTTTCACCGAATTTGCAGTGCATGTATTCCGTCTTTTCTCTGCTGATCTTGAGTCCTGCAGTCTCCAGGGATGACCTCCAGTTCTCCAGTGTAGCTTGGAGAGCGCCAGGGTCCGTATCGGCAAGCACAACATCGTCCGCGTACAGGATGTTCCAGGGTGTGGGTTGTTGTACTTTGGATGTAAGATAATCCATCACGAGATTGAATAGAAGAGGGCTGAGTGCAGACCCCTGGTGAACACCCACCTCAACCTCAAATTCCTCACCAACTCCGGCTGGACACCGTACCCTCGTCGTGACACCGCCGTACATGTCTACAATTAGTTGAGTGTAACATTCGGGAACACACTGTGAACGCAGTGCCTGCCAAATCAGTGGTCTAGGAATGCGATCGAAGGCTTTTTCTAAGTCAATAAACACCATGTGTAGATCTTTTTTGTTATCTCTGTGGGACTCCATCAGGATACGTATGGTGTGAATGGCGTCTGTCGTCGACTTTCCCGCTACAAAGCCACACTGATTTTCTGTCACAGATGTTAATTGTCGCAGTCTTTCGTTCACAACCCTTTCCCATATCTTAAAGCTGTGCGATATAAGTTTTATAGCCCGATAATTGCCACACAGTCTTGTGTCACCTTTGTTTTTGTAGAACGGAACCAGAAAGCTTTTTCTCCAAGCATTTGGAATGCCCTCCTCAGGAATTTTATTGAACAGGTTGGTTAGGAAACATACTCCAGCGTCACCCAGTTTTTTCCAGATTTCAGCTGGAATGTTATCAGGGCCGGTGGCTTTGTTGTTGGCCATACTGCGAATTGCTACTTTGACTTCATCAGACTTGATGACAGGCCATGGGCCTTCTACTGTCGGTAGCGTTTCTATCGGTTCACAGGGGTAGGTCTCATTAAGCAACTCTGAGTAATATTCCCGCCATCTCCCATTAATGTCCCGATCCGATGTTAGGAGTGTTCCATGAGAATCCTTTATGTATTTGACCGCCTTCGTATCTTGGGAGTCTTGGTGTCTCTGCTTGGCAATTCTGAAAAGCTGTTTGTCGTTAGTGGCATTTTCCAGATTGTTATAAAATTCCTCTCTGTTTAAAGCTCTGGTCTGTGCCACCGCACGTTTAGCGTCTTTCTTTGCTTGCTGATATGCTACTTGGTCGCTTTCGCTTTTAGAATTTTGCCACGCTTTAAATAGTTCTTTTTTTGTCTTTATTTTCTCTTGGACATTTGGGTTCCAGAATGTTGGGTCCTTATTCTCCCTTGCATTTCCGCTTGTGACACCCAGATACAAAAAGGCCTTTTGAAGGGCTAAACGCTGGAAATCGTCCCACGCCACATTGATGCTCTTTTCATTTTCATCTCCCTGTATATAAGCAGTCAGGTCGGAGCAGAGTCGGTCACCTTCCTCCTTGTGTAGCATATACCATCGGACTCTCGCTTCTCTGGTTGTTTTCACTTTAGTTGCCTTCTTGGTCACAAAATCTGCAACCAGAAGCCTGTGCTGCGTTGTTAAAGGTTCGCCAGGTATCACTTTGCAGTTCTTGCAGGTCTTCACGAGGTTTCGGTCAGCCAAGATATAGTCCACCTGTGTGCATTTTCCTCCGCTCTTATAGGTTATTAGATGTTCCTGACGCTTTGAAAAGAAGGTGTTAATAATTGCCATATTGAACGTTATTGCAAAGCTCAAAATATCGTCGCCCTCAGGATTTAGATTTCCATATCCATAATTTCCATGCACGTCTCTGTACGTAGTCGTCGTCTCGCCCACATGGCCGTTGAAATCTGCCCCAATATATTTTGACTCCTCGCTGGGTATAGACTGCATCACTTCGCTTAAATCGTCCCAAAAAGCCTGTTTTTCGACTTGTGATAAACCCGATTGAGGTGCGTATGCTGATATGACATTCATGCAATGTTGGTTATCAAGAGCAAACTTAATTGCAATGATTCGATCACTGACTCTTTTTACGTCAACTATACGAGCCTGAAAGTTTTCGTCCACCACTATGCCTACTCCATTTCGGTTATTCGTTGTGCCATTGTATATGAGTTTATAGCCGTTTCCGATTTTACGCGCTTTGGACCCCTTCCACTTCGTCTCCTGTATGCAGCATATGCTGACACGTCTTCTGAGCAACGTTTCGCTTAATTCCGAGCCGCGTCCGGTCATGGAGCCCACGTTCCAACTGGCAATGCGGACCTTTGGTACGTCGGTTCCACGTTTCTTCACGTCGCTTTGGGGGTACGCCCTAACATTTGCTGCATTTTTATCGCCTTGTACGTCGCTTCCGGGGGACGCCCTAGTATTAGACCCTTTCTTACTTTTGTTTTTCTTGTTCATGATTAGGAGAAGTTGGATTGGCTGTTGTAGTTTTACGGCCGGCTGCCGCCTGACGCCAAGATAGTAACCCCTCTTGCTAACAAGAGCTTAGGATGCCACCGTTGGCTTGCGCTCATCCGCTGCCATCCTCTACGCGACATCCTACCCAATGCCGCTGTCCTTCGTCGGCCCGTTGTCAGAATATGTCCGAGCGGCCCGGCAAAGGAGTACCTGTTGGTCCGCGGGAGGTATTTTATTTCCCTCCTACCCTCCGGTGCTTCTCCCGAAGCACCGGCGAGCGTTCCCCGATCCGCCACCTGGGGACGCGTTCTCTAGGGGTGAGGCTCCCCCTGTCTCGTGATTGTCTTTAATATATTTTATTTGCGACGCAAAAAACCCAGATTTTACGCCTTTCACGCCACATCCACAGATCTTGAGGATGTAGCTAGGATGGGTAGTATTTAATGCCTATGCAAGAAATAGCCGTAGTATTATCTAAACGCAACAGTATTTCCGAATTTTTACGCTAGAAAATATGCTTTTAGTTCCAGTTCATTTATGTGTAAATTAAGTACGTTTTCTTTTCAATAGCCACAACTATTTTTATTATCTACTGAGGGACGTATCCGAAACAAAAACGATTTAAAATTGTTTGAATTTAGAGAAGTAAAAGTATGTTCATTGTAAAATTAGATTAGAAAACCACCAGCACATATCAGTTTTTAAACTAGTGGGTATTTTAATAATTTGTTCGTAACTAGGATCTTTTAATAAACACTTGTACGTACATAAGGTGCTCGAATTCTATTGTATACAATCAAGATTAACGATTTATAAGTTCAAAAATTTTAAGATTTGTTTTTTAATTCTGGTTTTGAATGTTAAAATCATGTTTTTGGAATCAAATTCTATAAAACTTCCACACAGTGGCTGGAACCAAAGCACATTTTTCGCAGTTTAATTTAAAACCGAGGCTTTCGATTAACATAACTGTTTTGTTTACGTTACGTTGACACTGCGAATAGGTTCTAAATAACTATCGTCCAAAAATATTACGGAAATAAAATAACTTGATCGTAGGTATTCCATAACCGGTTTCATCAACTTGGTGAAAACATAGGGTGCAGTGCACACTGCACAAGCCAAACGGTCAAATATTAATTTCGTACAGAATATTGTTATATTTACATCTGAGGTAGGTACTTTTTATTTGATTCATGTTTAAGTATGAAAAAATATGCGTCTTTAATATCTAAAGAGGCCATTGATAATAATAAGTTACAAATTTTGATGCAATACTATCGTACCCCATTTCAAAATGAGCTATATCAATAAACTTATTAAAATAAATCGTTTGTCGCCATTTGGCTTAGGTAGAAGAAAGATGCCAGACAAAAATTGATATAAAGGTTAATATGGCATAAATATCGCGCTATTTTATTTTTAGAGCTTTTGCAAATTCTACATTTACTTCAACTAATTTTGAAATTATTAACCCCCGACGCAAAAACGAAGGGGTGTTATATTAGATTCAAAATTTTGATAAGGTACTGGTCAGTACTAGACTAAAAGGGATTTTATAATCCTTTATCCATTGAAGTACAGTAAATCATCAGTGATTTGAGACCATTTATAAATAAAATATTTGAGTCGACTAGCGTATGGTACCTTATAGATCTCCGCGTCGCTGCTTGCCCGGTGAGCGGTAAGGGAGCGCGCCGAAGTGGTGGTGATGCTCGCGGAGGCCGTGCTCGGTCCTGCGGCCCGCGCGTGCTGCTGTTCCTGGTCGTGGGCGCCGTCCCTCCGCGCGCTCTGCCCCTGGATGTCGGCTTCCGACGCAGCTCGATTAAATGACCAATTTTTAAAATCTTCTCCCGATTTTTGAATCGATTTTGCTGATTTCAATTTTTCAGTGACATTGTCACCGAAAAGGAATTTTCCTCTATCATTCGAATTCACGGTTGCAAGAACTAGTTTTCTACTAGTTTTTGTCTCACAGAAGTGAGCGTCGCACAAAATTCGGCAGGCGACGCTAAGCGGCTTCAAAATTTCTTGCTCCTTACTGCTTAATAGTAGCAGCTTGTCCATTGTCACTGCTAAGCCTGACAAGGCTACTCCAATGGATTGAGTTCTGGTGCAAGGATAAACTCACAATTTGTGGGTGTGAAGTAGGTACTCCTCGTAGTAGTTATTCTTTGGCTACTATTTGGAGGCCCTTGGCAAGAATATTTTGCCAGCAGATGGCAACATCTTTGTGGATATACAGTCCTAAGATAGTTTCTGGTGTCGTTACGTCACCTAGTAACTCGAGGATTTCACATCCAACTTCCATCTCGGATTCAACGTCGAGATCATAGCCTGGCGTCGTTGTGACGTCAGCAGTTGGGCTGGTAGCGTCGTCGTCGATCGAAGTAATGGCGGCGGTCGCGGTGGCAGCTTCCGGTCGTCGGCCTCGTGGTTCGACGACCACGACCGGCGTGGGCCACGTCGTAGGACATTGCGTGGGCGTGGGCCATAGCGTGGCCGTGGGTCGGCTGTGTGGTGACGCGATGCGACGACGCGACGGTCCGTCGGTCGGGACGCAGAAGCCTCGCTGTCCATGTCCACCAGTGCTGTGGGACCAAATAATTGTGTTAGAACACAATTTTTATTGTGACGGTATCTATCTGCGCAGAGGCAGAAACTCGTCAGATTTTGGTCAAGATGGTGTCGTTTTGTCGACATTGCGTGTAAAACACAAAATGACGGTACTTTTTGCCAGTATAGGCAGTAACACGTCATATTTTGACACAAAAAACCGCAGGCACACCGCAGGTAGAAGGACTTCAGTTCTTGGACATGATGCGCATCTGAGAACATATTCATAAAATGGAGGGTATTTATGAAACTTACATTCGGATTCACTCTCTAATGAGGAATCGATGACGCGGATGCGACGATGATTAGTCTTGAATTCTTGTTGTAACTCGGCGATCCTTTTCTTTATTTTCTCCTCTTCTTGCTTCCTTTTGATTCCTCCCATCTTCAGAGACCAAATAGGTACTGCTTCAAACTTGAGGTGACTTGTGTGAAGACCGGCAGACAAACACAGAATGAAGAAGCTCGCATCCATCCGATAACGTCGATATCGGTAGGTGGCGCTAGTGAAGGTATCAAGCGTACCAACCGTAGGTACAGGGATGCCACACACAAAAAAAAAAAAAAATAAGCCCGCGAAGCTTTAAAAGTCTGTGAAGGCCGCATAGTGCAAACACTAATGCAATATGTTAGACCGCGTTGAATGAACGTCGTGAAACACAATCGGTATTGCCGTAAAATGAAGCTACGCGTAACCGTTACTTCAACTGCAAATCTACTTCACCTACGCGCATCCTACGCGTGAATCAAGCTGTTGCCGTACGAAATTTTTGATTAATGTTCCTATGTGACAATTATTATTAATTTGACATTTATGTCACGACAAAATTTTTGCGGAAATTTTTTGCAAAAAATACTATTTTTTGTGCGATACAAAACACCCGTAACTTCAATATTAGGACAATACGGCGAGCGCGCGACGTTTAGGTTTGCGTGACGTGTGTGCGTCTTAAGAAATTACGGTAATTCGAAATCTATAGTTATACATAAACGCAGTCAAGACGCGCTGCATAAGAATACGGCGATCAGCCTGCAAGAAAATTAAAAAAAAATACACCCAAACCAAGTGCATTTTAGTAATTAACTCTTACAATTATTGCGCTGCGTATTTTGTGATTTAGTTGGTAGTTGGTTGGATTGACGAGTCCTTTCTCTGGACAAGGTCGACTAAGCTTAAATTGAGATAGGTTATGGGCAAGCCTAGTCCATTTAATGCATGTTTCTGGCACTACGTTTGTTGTCGCTGTATAAATAATCTTTATTAAATGTAAGAATATTTGAGATTTATGTGGTCAGTTTCCGATGTTTTAAATGTTTAACTTTAATTAGGTACTTATATGTACTAAGTATCTTTTTGTTGAAGTGTTTTCCTGTCATACAATCAAACAATACTATCACTATCATCATATGTCCCAGTAAACCACCAAAAATCTTCTATCCATATAAAATTCTTTATCCTGACTGACTGACGGATCAACGCACAGCCTAAACTGCTCATTGTAGAGACCTGGAACTTGGACGGTGTACTCTTTGTATGACGTAGGCATCCATAAGAAAGGATTTTCCAAAATTCTACCCCTAAGGGGGTGAAAAAGGGGGGCAAAGTTTGTATGGGACAACGCGATTTCTTAGTCCATTTTCGACTTCTACGCGGACGAAGTCGCGGGCAGAAGCTAGTACATCTTACAATCATAACCTGGTCCCGGGCCTAACTACATTATGGTCCCAGTCTATCATTACCATTTTCTTTTTTCTAGGTATAACTTTAGATCCTAAGCTTCAGTGGGGCCCGCATGTGGAAGCATTGTCCAATAGACTTCGTTCTGCCGCTTACGCCGTTAAGAAAATTCGCGAATACACGGACATTGAGACTGCTCGCCTAGTCTATTTCGGCTACTTCCACAGTGTCATGTCGTACGGCATCCTACTGTGGGGGTGTGCTGCAGATATTGATGCTATTTTCATATTGAAAAAGAGAGCTGTCCGAGCTATCTACAAAATGGGCCCCAGGGAATCACTTAGAGAAAAATTTAAAGAGATAAATATATTAACGCTCTATTCACAATATATCTACGAAAACTTGCTCTACGTTCACAAAAATCCTGATATTTTCCGTAAAAACAGCGATATTCATAATTTCAATTTAAGAAATAAGGGTGAACTTACCGTGCCCGGTAGCAGGCTCCGGAAAATAAACAGGTCGTTTAATAGTACATGTGTGCTCTATTATAATAAATTACCTAAAGATGTATATGACATGTCCATTAACAGGTTCAAAACTTTTATAAAGCATAGATTGTGCAGTAAGGCATACTATGATACTTCGTCTTATCTTAATGATAAGAACCCATGGACATGACTTTAGTTGCTCCATTTCAAATAATACTTTCAAATACTGTAATATTGACCTTTGTGAGCGTGACCACATGAAAAAAAAAACCCCATGAGTTTCTTGTGCCTTCTTCTCATTGGTGGGCGCGTTCCGAAGGCACACATCCTAACTTAGTTTTTAAGACGATTTTACGTGGTCCTGTATACTTTTAAGTATTAAGCATCCAAAGAAATAAAGATTTTTTGATTTTGATTTTGATTTTACAATGGCAATCAGGGGCCTAAGTCTGCTAACACAATTGTGTTTCAATAGTGTGTCGATATAATCGTAATAGACATTTAATGTCAAAAATATGACATTACATGTCAAATTGGTATTCTCCTAACGTTAACTATTCTATCGAAACACCACTGACACACCACTGACTCACGTTTGTATTCTGCTCTACAATCGTGGCTTAATGGAATCTCGATAGTTGTCAAAACGGTATATTGCTTAGCAACATATACCATGTTGCATGTTGTAGGTAAATATTACCATACCATTGAGACTCCATAGTGATTATATTGCGATGTTATTAAAACTTTAGCAGAATACCAAATAAAGTCACAATCTCGATTTATTATCAATAGAGTCTCGATATAATGACAATGGTTAGCCAAATAGCAGAATAAGGCCCCTGGTCTCTGTGCCGAATTGGGCCACCTAACCCTGTTTTCGGACCGACAACGTTAGCGTTATAACTTTACAAATAAAACATCTGAATAGACGAATCACACTAAATTATTCCAGCAAAAGGCAGGGAAAAAATCTTAAAAATAATTCAATCGAAATTATTTCACCATCATAATTGGAAGTCCGGACGTTTCTCAATAAGGCACCGTCGGAGTTCAATTCAAAATATTCAGCGTTTTCAGCAGGAATTGAAGTCATTATAGCCTTTTTAAACGACCGTCGATAGAAGCCGCATCCCAATTAGGAGAACCTTGACATTTATGGTGAGTCACGTCTCTTTGGATATGGTATTATAATTTGAGAGTCTTCAAGGCGCGAATTTTATTTGAACAGGTTGTCAACGATAAAAATGAGGGCTTCATCCACCAAGATCCACCGACGAGGCTCCACCAGTGGATCTATGTATATTGAGCGTAGTATGTTCTAAGGTGCTCGCGACTTTAACTACATAGAGCCCTGCTAACAACATCTGCAAGACCTCGGAACACCGTTAGTCGATTCTGTCTACCAAGGAAACGTTTTGATTAATAAGTAGACGGTAATTAAACAATATTAAACAAAACATAAAACTAATTGCAACCTCAATCTACCACTATCACACCCGCCTGGGGCTCAATTTTTGAATCGCTCGTGTGACGTAGCTTCGTCGTATACGCCTACAAGTCATATTCGACTTCCAAGTCACAAGACACCAATTTTCTGTATTTTTAATCGTTCGTCGTCGGAATTTAAAATGTCAATTTTTTATTCGTTTTGTGCAGAAAATTGAAAACCGGTAATTACCTACCGACGAACATCCGAAATATTCCCAAAAGATACAAATATTTTTCAAAGATGGTTTCCGAATGTTTGACTATGATTGTTTGATGTTTATCCTACCACTTGCCTGTCGGCGACGAGTGGTGTAGACCACTTGTTTCGATCGAGCGATTCAAAAAACCGAATTCCCGATGTCGAACGGATATCAGTAGAAATCGAGCGCAAAATGATTCAAAAATAGAGCCCGAGATGGCAAGTGAGGATGCAGCCTTAGATGTAGCACGCTTTCCTAGAATATACCTATTCACTCTCGACTTGCAGACCCTCAAATTGTACATGTAATTTATGTAATTTTTATAGGATCCAAAAAATATATTATACTAGCTGTCCCGGCAAACGTTGTTTTGCTATTCACAAAAAAAAAAAAAACAAAAAAAAAAGATGTTGGCCGATTCTCAGACCTACTGAATATGCTCACAAAATTTCATGGGAATCGGTCGAGCCGTTTCGGAGGAGTTCAAGTTCGAACCCCGTGACACGAGAATTTTATATATATAGAGAAGATTGAGAAACGCAATCAATCGCCACATCAGAAAATTAAATTATAATACATTCACGGTGCAAAGTTCAATTTGTAAACGGTAAATTGGATGCGGTTTTATATTCCTGCATCTGATATATAGGTATATTTAGTGGATTGCACTTTAAAAATAGGCGAGTTAATTTAAAAATAGCTTTGCAATGATAACATTAAATGGACTACGGCTTAGTTGGCCCCAGAAGTATTGATTGACAAGTTCTCTCCTCTGGACATGGTTGACTAAGTAGTAGTAAGAGGGTAGTAGGTGCTGGGAAAGCCCACTGCATCCTCACGCAAAAAGGACCCAATTAAAAAGAGTCTAATTGCAGAAAACAGTCCATAATAAATACAAGTAAGAGGTGGGAATCGAACCGACAACTTTCTGCCGCCGCATCACAGAAAATGCATGCATAATTAACATCATAGAAAACTTTATTATTACAACACACGAAAGGAACAAAGAACACATTTTTTCAGTATATCGAAAGCTAACAAAGAAAATAACTATTTGACTACCAACGAGTTTCCATTTTAGTATAAATCAAAAGAATCAAAAGCCTTCAAGAAAGCTTTAAAGTTCATATTTCCGTTTCAAAACCGTATGACAAAGTCGGTAAAGTTTTGTTTTATAACAAAAGTTGAAGCTTTGTTCAGTTTCAGTTCAGGAATATCAAATTAAGTTCCTGAACCGGAAGACGTAACTGCATTTTGGGTTTGAAGCAAAACTAGAACAATAAAACTATAACAGATCATCTAGATCTTAATGTTGCCTGGAAGAAATCATTTTAGGCGATAAAGTTGGGGTATCCCCATTTATCCACCAAATCGGGGAAAGTGAAAATTTGGCCTGGCATCATCCCCCAAATTCATATCTGGGGGAAATTGGGGGATAAATTGAGTTAAATTTAAAAATTAGCATTTTCCTTAAAGTATTTCTTAACTTTGGTTCTACGACTTTCGTTTCGTTTGGGGAAACCAAACGAAAAGTCGTAAAACAAAAATTGATTTAAGGTGCATCACAGATGTATATATTGATCCGCTTTCTTATATAATTATCAGACCATAGTGGCTTGGAGAGTTATCAGGTAGCAAAGCCAAGAATCAAACCTGTTAATTTTGCAAAATAAAGGAACATTAAAAAAGGCCTAAGTATATACTTTTTTACCAATCGAAAATTGTATTATTCCTTTTTGCAAAATTACCAGGTTAGATTCTTGGCTTTGCTACCTGATAACTCTTCAAGCCACTATGGTCTGAACTTCATAATTGCACATCGTTCTTATAGACCAGGGCCGAAGCCTTCAAGAATGGTAAAATATGAAAAAAAAATCATAGTAGGATGAAACGGAGGGGAATATGATAAAAATGAAAGGAAAAATAAATTACGGTCGATCCGAGTTCGGGAAGTGGGAGGGGGTGAGTTTTTAAGGGTAAAAAATGGTTTATCTTGATTTTCGGCTAAACTACAAGTCCTATGGAAAAAAGTTAAATGACAAAGTTGTAGGTAATAAAAAGATCTACAACTTTTGTATGGACAATTTTTTCACATAACCTCAAAATTTAGGTGAAAAATTCAAAAAACCAAGGTTTTGGTTTTTTATTTTTATCTTTTTCAAAAATGTTTATTTTTCTACGAAATTTGGTGAAACCTTACCTTATTATGTCCCAAATACACTGTAATTTATTTGATTTAAAATATTTATTTTTTCGCCTTATTTTAACTTAATATCAAAAAGCACCCTAATTTTCAATCGAAAATTCTCGCGTCAAAATATCAGCTTTTTTCAAAAAGTTGGTATGCTTTCTGTTCGCTGAAATCTCTACTTTCCGATGGTGAAAAAAAAAAATGTTACTGTAGTAAATCTTCTCAGAAATTGCAAAAAACCGATCGAGAAAATCGAATAGTACAGTAAAATATTTGTGCTAGTGTCATTATCCAGGGAGGGAACAGTCGACTACGTTTGTATGGAGAGAGCGCAGGTACCCTTTCCTCTAAACCGATTTCAGCTATGTTCATCGTTTGTAAAACAAAACAAACGCGCTAATTATGCTAACGTAAACAATTACACAGAGAATTAAATTGCTATTGACTTGACTTGGTTTGAAGACTTTACGAGTGAGCGCAAATGAAATAATTTAGCAGTTTTCGCAGATTGCAGACTAAGGTGGAATCAGTGTTACGTTGTAAGTAGACTAGGGCCTAAAACGTTGGTCGATAGATCGCTTACATTTATAAAAACGGGAGACATTTACATTAAAAACCGGCCAAGTGCGTGTCGGCTAACGCGCATGTAGGGTTCCGTAGTTTTCCGTCACAATAGTTATATTAATTGCGAAGATTATTTAAATTTTAGATTATAAGTTAGTCGTCTATTACTCACTATCTTAGAAAAATAAATGATAAAATTCTCCTTTTTTCTAAATTACAATTAAATTAATAGTATCTTGTAAATTAGTTGTGCAAAAAACATGAATGCATTTAAAATCACGTATTTTTCATTTTTCATCAGCGTCTGACGCTATTACACGTCATATAGGAGCTTCAAGGACCTAACCTCCTTTCAAACAAGTAATATTTTTGTTCAAAGTTTTGCCATTTTTCTTTGAGTCTTTCTCCTATTAAAGTTCGGAAGAAGATAACACAATAATTATCATTATCAAATATTTTGGGAGACAATGCAATTTTCACCTACCATTATTCGCCAAATTGCCTTGATTATTCAATTATTCATTATATTAATTTGGGCGAAGATGCCACGAAGATTCCCATTAGGATACCATTTTAGGAATAGTGGTAATACACCATAATAATAATGCCTTTAACTAAACTATCGGGCGACTGAAAGATAAGTCTTCAATCGGCGGAGTCTATAGCGTTGTTTGACAAAGACTTAAAACGCTTTACGTATCAGAGTATTGTAAATAAAGAATTTTGGGACGTTTGTTCACGGCTTACGTTTGTTGATTTTTGGATTTCAATGTCAAAATGTTTATTGAGAGATGAAAATGTTTTTTTATTTCTAATAAATAATTTTACAATATTGTACACAGCGCCATCTAGCTCAAAACTTAACAATTAGACTTGTAAAATTGTGGCCCAAATACTTTTCTTTAGTAAATAAATACTATATAATATTATACTCAGGCTAGAAATAATCATATTTTTTTATGTTTGTTTGTAATAAACTAGCTTTTTATTTAGAGTTGTTATCCTGTCTAATCATAATATGCCTACCTCATAACTGCTATTGGTATGCCAATTTTTTGCCCGATAGTACATAGTTTGAGTTGTACGTGGATATAATAAGTCAGTTAGTCAGGGCAGAATTTTATGTTAATAGATAGGCTCTGAAACTACTAACCCGAGTTTCATGAAACTTTGTATAAAATACATTGAAACGTGTGGAGAAATTTTAATTCCGATGTTCTTACGAGAATCCAATTCACATAGGTTCCGGATGCTGCTGTACTAAGCTTGTTATGGGCAAGCCTAGTCCATTTAATGCATGTTTCTGGCACTACGTTTGTTGTCGCTGTATAAATAATCTTTATTAAATGTAAGAATATTTGAGATTTATGTGGTCAGTTTCCGATGTTTTAAATGTTTAACTTTAATTAGGTACTTATATGTACTAAGTATCTTTTTGTTGAAGTGTTTTCCTGTCATACAATCAAACAATACTATCACTATCATCATATGTCCCAGTAAACCACCAAAAATCTTCTATCCATATAAAATTCTTTATCCTGACTGACTGACGGATCAACGCACAGCCTAAACTGCTCATTGTAGAGACCTGGAACTTGGACGGTGTACTCTTTGTATGACGTAGGCATCCATAAGAAAGGATTTTCCAAAATTCTACCCCTAAGGGGGTGAAAAAGGGGGGCAAAGTTTGTATGGGACAACGCGATTTCTTAGTCCATTTTCGACTTCTACGCGGACGAAGTCGCGGGCAGAAGCTAGTACATCTTACAATCATAACCTGGTCCCGGGCCTAACTACATTATGGTCCCAGTCTATCATTACCATTTTCTTTTTTCTAGGTATAACTTTAGATCCTAAGCTTCAGTGGGGCCCGCATGTGGAAGCATTGTCCAATAGACTTCGTTCTGCCGCTTACGCCGTTAAGAAAATTCGCGAATACACGGACATTGAGACTGCTCGCCTAGTCTATTTCGGCTACTTCCACAGTGTCATGTCGTACGGCATCCTACTGTGGGGGTGTGCTGCAGATATTGATGCTATTTTCATATTGAAAAAGAGAGCTGTCCGAGCTATCTACAAAATGGGCCCCAGGGAATCACTTAGAGAAAAATTTAAAGAGATAAATATATTAACGCTCTATTCACAATATATCTACGAAAACTTGCTCTACGTTCACAAAAATCCTGATATTTTCCGTAAAAACAGCGATATTCATAATTTCAATTTAAGAAATAAGGGTGAACTTACCGTGCCCGGTAGCAGGCTCCGGAAAATAAACAGGTCGTTTAATAGTACATGTGTGCTCTATTATAATAAATTACCTAAAGATGTATATGACATGTCCATTAACAGGTTCAAAACTTTTATAAAGCATAGATTGTGCAGTAAGGCATACTATGATACTTCGTCTTATCTTAATGATAAGAACCCATGGACATGACTTTAGTTGCTCCATTTCAAATAATACTTTCAAATACTGTAATATTGACCTTTGTGAGCGTGACCACATGAAAAAAAAAACCCCATGAGTTTCTTGTGCCTTCTTCTCATTGGTGGGCGCGTTCCGAAGGCACACATCCTAACTTAGTTTTTAAGACGATTTTACGTGGTCCTGTATACTTTTAAGTATTAAGCATCCAAAGAAATAAAGATTTTTTGATTTTGATTTTGATTTTACAATGGCAATCAGGGGCCTAAGTCTGCTAACACAATTGTGTTTCAATAGTGTGTCGATATAATCGTAATAGACATTTAATGTCAAAAATATGACATTACATGTCAAATTGGTATTCTCCTAACGTTAACTATTCTATCGAAACACCACTGACACACCACTGACTCACGTTTGTATTCTGCTCTACAATCGTGGCTTAATGGAATCTCGATAGTTGTCAAAACGGTATATTGCTTAGCAACATATACCATGTTGCATGTTGTAGGTAAATATTACCATACCATTGAGACTCCATAGTGATTATATTGCGATGTTATTAAAACTTTAGCAGAATACCAAATAAAGTCACAATCTCGATTTATTATCAATAGAGTCTCGATATAATGACAATGGTTAGCCAAATAGCAGAATAAGGCCCCTGGTCTCTGTGCCGAATTGGGCCACCTAACCCTGTTTTCGGACCGACAACGTTAGCGTTATAACTTTACAAATAAAACATCTGAATAGACGAATCACACTAAATTATTCCAGCAAAAGGCAGGGAAAAAATCTTAAAAATAATTCAATCGAAATTATTTCACCATCATAATTGGAAGTCCGGACGTTTCTCAATAAGGCACCGTCGGAGTTCAATTCAAAATATTCAGCGTTTTCAGCAGGAATTGAAGTCATTATAGCCTTTTTAAACGACCGTCGATAGAAGCCGCATCCCAATTAGGAGAACCTTGACATTTATGGTGAGTCACGTCTCTTTGGATATGGTATTATAATTTGAGAGTCTTCAAGGCGCGAATTTTATTTGAACAGGTTGTCAACGATAAAAATGAGGGCTTCATCCACCAAGATCCACCGACGAGGCTCCACCAGTGGATCTATGTATATTGAGCGTAGTATGTTCTAAGGTGCTCGCGACTTTAACTACATAGAGCCCTGCTAACAACATCTGCAAGACCTCGGAACACCGTTAGTCGATTCTGTCTACCAAGGAAACGTTTTGATTAATAAGTAGACGGTAATTAAACAATATTAAACAAAACATAAAACTAATTGCAACCTCAATCTACCACTATCACACCCGCCTGGGGCTCAATTTTTGAATCGCTCGTGTGACGTAGCTTCGTCGTATACGCCTACAAGTCATATTCGACTTCCAAGTCACAAGACACCAATTTTCTGTATTTTTAATCGTTCGTCGTCGGAATTTAAAATGTCAATTTTTTATTCGTTTTGTGCAGAAAATTGAAAACCGGTAATTACCTACCGACGAACATCCGAAATATTCCCAAAAGATACAAATATTTTTCAAAGATGGTTTCCGAATGTTTGACTATGATTGTTTGATGTTTATCCTACCACTTGCCTGTCGGCGACGAGTGGTGTAGACCACTTGTTTCGATCGAGCGATTCAAAAAACCGAATTCCCGATGTCGAACGGATATCAGTAGAAATCGAGCGCAAAATGATTCAAAAATAGAGCCCGAGATGGCAAGTGAGGATGCAGCCTTAGATGTAGCACGCTTTCCTAGAATATACCTATTCACTCTCGACTTGCAGACCCTCAAATTGTACATGTAATTTATGTAATTTTTATAGGATCCAAAAAATATATTATACTAGCTGTCCCGGCAAACGTTGTTTTGCTATTCACAAAAAAAAAAAAAACAAAAAAAAAAGATGTTGGCCGATTCTCAGACCTACTGAATATGCTCACAAAATTTCATGGGAATCGGTCGAGCCGTTTCGGAGGAGTTCAAGTTCGAACCCCGTGACACGAGAATTTTATATATATAGAGAAGATTGAGAAACGCAATCAATCGCCACATCAGAAAATTAAATTATAATACATTCACGGTGCAAAGTTCAATTTGTAAACGGTAAATTGGATGCGGTTTTATATTCCTGCATCTGATATATAGGTATATTTAGTGGATTGCACTTTAAAAATAGGCGAGTTAATTTAAAAATAGCTTTGCAATGATAACATTAAATGGACTACGGCTTAGTTGGCCCCAGAAGTATTGATTGACAAGTTCTCTCCTCTGGACATGGTTGACTAAGTAGTAGTAAGAGGGTAGTAGGTGCTGGGAAAGCCCACTGCATCCTCACGCAAAAAGGACCCAATTAAAAAGAGTCTAATTGCAGAAAACAGTCCATAATAAATACAAGTAAGAGGTGGGAATCGAACCGACAACTTTCTGCCGCCGCATCACAGAAAATGCATGCATAATTAACATCATAGAAAACTTTATTATTACAACACACGAAAGGAACAAAGAACACATTTTTTCAGTATATCGAAAGCTAACAAAGAAAATAACTATTTGACTACCAACGAGTTTCCATTTTAGTATAAATCAAAAGAATCAAAAGCCTTCAAGAAAGCTTTAAAGTTCATATTTCCGTTTCAAAACCGTATGACAAAGTCGGTAAAGTTTTGTTTTATAACAAAAGTTGAAGCTTTGTTCAGTTTCAGTTCAGGAATATCAAATTAAGTTCCTGAACCGGAAGACGTAACTGCATTTTGGGTTTGAAGCAAAACTAGAACAATAAAACTATAACAGATCATCTAGATCTTAATGTTGCCTGGAAGAAATCATTTTAGGCGATAAAGTTGGGGTATCCCCATTTATCCACCAAATCGGGGAAAGTGAAAATTTGGCCTGGCATCATCCCCCAAATTCATATCTGGGGGAAATTGGGGGATAAATTGAGTTAAATTTAAAAATTAGCATTTTCCTTAAAGTATTTCTTAACTTTGGTTCTACGACTTTCGTTTCGTTTGGGGAAACCAAACGAAAAGTCGTAAAACAAAAATTGATTTAAGGTGCATCACAGATGTATATATTGATCCGCTTTCTTATATAATTATCAGACCATAGTGGCTTGGAGAGTTATCAGGTAGCAAAGCCAAGAATCAAACCTGTTAATTTTGCAAAATAAAGGAACATTAAAAAAGGCCTAAGTATATACTTTTTTACCAATCGAAAATTGTATTATTCCTTTTTGCAAAATTACCAGGTTAGATTCTTGGCTTTGCTACCTGATAACTCTTCAAGCCACTATGGTCTGAACTTCATAATTGCACATCGTTCTTATAGACCAGGGCCGAAGCCTTCAAGAATGGTAAAATATGAAAAAAAAATCATAGTAGGATGAAACGGAGGGGAATATGATAAAAATGAAAGGAAAAATAAATTACGGTCGATCCGAGTTCGGGAAGTGGGAGGGGGTGAGTTTTTAAGGGTAAAAAATGGTTTATCTTGATTTTCGGCTAAACTACAAGTCCTATGGAAAAAAGTTAAATGACAAAGTTGTAGGTAATAAAAAGATCTACAACTTTTGTATGGACAATTTTTTCACATAACCTCAAAATTTAGGTGAAAAATTCAAAAAACCAAGGTTTTGGTTTTTTATTTTTATCTTTTTCAAAAATGTTTATTTTTCTACGAAATTTGGTGAAACCTTACCTTATTATGTCCCAAATACACTGTAATTTATTTGATTTAAAATATTTATTTTTTCGCCTTATTTTAACTTAATATCAAAAAGCACCCTAATTTTCAATCGAAAATTCTCGCGTCAAAATATCAGCTTTTTTCAAAAAGTTGGTATGCTTTCTGTTCGCTGAAATCTCTACTTTCCGATGGTGAAAAAAAAAAATGTTACTGTAGTAAATCTTCTCAGAAATTGCAAAAAACCGATCGAGAAAATCGAATAGTACAGTAAAATATTTGTGCTAGTGTCATTATCCAGGGAGGGAACAGTCGACTACGTTTGTATGGAGAGAGCGCAGGTACCCTTTCCTCTAAACCGATTTCAGCTATGTTCATCGTTTGTAAAACAAAACAAACGCGCTAATTATGCTAACGTAAACAATTACACAGAGAATTAAATTGCTATTGACTTGACTTGGTTTGAAGACTTTACGAGTGAGCGCAAATGAAATAATTTAGCAGTTTTCGCAGATTGCAGACTAAGGTGGAATCAGTGTTACGTTGTAAGTAGACTAGGGCCTAAAACGTTGGTCGATAGATCGCTTACATTTATAAAAACGGGAGACATTTACATTAAAAACCGGCCAAGTGCGTGTCGGCTAACGCGCATGTAGGGTTCCGTAGTTTTCCGTCACAATAGTTATATTAATTGCGAAGATTATTTAAATTTTAGATTATAAGTTAGTCGTCTATTACTCACTATCTTAGAAAAATAAATGATAAAATTCTCCTTTTTTCTAAATTACAATTAAATTAATAGTATCTTGTAAATTAGTTGTGCAAAAAACATGAATGCATTTAAAATCACGTATTTTTCATTTTTCATCAGCGTCTGACGCTATTACACGTCATATAGGAGCTTCAAGGACCTAACCTCCTTTCAAACAAGTAATATTTTTGTTCAAAGTTTTGCCATTTTTCTTTGAGTCTTTCTCCTATTAAAGTTCGGAAGAAGATAACACAATAATTATCATTATCAAATATTTTGGGAGACAATGCAATTTTCACCTACCATTATTCGCCAAATTGCCTTGATTATTCAATTATTCATTATATTAATTTGGGCGAAGATGCCACGAAGATTCCCATTAGGATACCATTTTAGGAATAGTGGTAATACACCATAATAATAATGCCTTTAACTAAACTATCGGGCGACTGAAAGATAAGTCTTCAATCGGCGGAGTCTATAGCGTTGTTTGACAAAGACTTAAAACGCTTTACGTATCAGAGTATTGTAAATAAAGAATTTTGGGACGTTTGTTCACGGCTTACGTTTGTTGATTTTTGGATTTCAATGTCAAAATGTTTATTGAGAGATGAAAATGTTTTTTTATTTCTAATAAATAATTTTACAATATTGTACACAGCGCCATCTAGCTCAAAACTTAACAATTAGACTTGTAAAATTGTGGCCCAAATACTTTTCTTTAGTAAATAAATACTATATAATATTATACTCAGGCTAGAAATAATCATATTTTTTTATGTTTGTTTGTAATAAACTAGCTTTTTATTTAGAGTTGTTATCCTGTCTAATCATAATATGCCTACCTCATAACTGCTATTGGTATGCCAATTTTTTGCCCGATAGTACATAGTTTGAGTTGTACGTGGATATAATAAGTCAGTTAGTCAGGGCAGAATTTTATGTTAATAGATAGGCTCTGAAACTACTAACCCGAGTTTCATGAAACTTTGTATAAAATACATTGAAACGTGTGGAGAAATTTTAATTCCGATGTTCTTACGAGAATCCAATTCACATAGGTTCCGGATGCTGCTGTACTAAGAGTAAGTAATAAAAAGAAACAAATTTCTCCAACTTCGATCAAAAGAATTGATCAGTATTCAACGAAGCAAAGCAATTTTAACTTTGTACTCACTTACTTTCAATCCATACGAGTTAACTAGACGCCTTGCGTACGCCAAAAAATAATAATATAAAAAATCAAAGACACCATAAAGACACAGTCGTAATTGTTTTAAACAAAGAGTTTTCATTTCAATGCAATAAACTAAACAAACTAAAGAGGTTTGATAATGATAAATGAGAGATTAAAAGAAGGATAAGAGGCCACTTGTTATGTAAGTCCAAATGCTACGGATGTAAAGCCATCAGCTTGTTAAACCGGATATAAGTAGAGGAAGTAGCTTATCTCATTTTTGTGTCAAAAGTTAGGCAAACAGCAAAGCGAAGCTTATGTTTTTGGCCCGTATATGTGGATAGATATGTATGTGTCATATTCTTTTGTTTCTTATTGTTATACATTCTATGTTTTGTTTTGTCAACAACTATCAACTGTGCTAAATATGTTTTTGTCGTGTGCTTGTCCAAATAAATGTTTTTCTATTCTATTCTATTCTATGTATGTATGTATAGTTATCTGTTCCAGCATAGTTTTAAAGATTAAGTATTTATTCTCAAAAAAGACATGACTGTCACTTAAATGAGAAATTAACTAAAACAAAAATATTTAAAACGTTCGCCTATTCGCAGAATAAACAAAAATAATAGAAATCTAAGTACCCTACATAGTGTCTACGTACCTAATCCTATCCTATCTGACTAATATTATAAATGTGAAAGTTTGTGTGTATGTATATATGTTTGTTACTCCTTCACGCACAAACTACTAATCCGATTGAAATTCGGTATGTAGATAGCTGGAGACCTGAATTAACACATAGGCTACTTTTTATCCCGATATTCCCTCGGGATCGGAACTTACGCGGGTGAAACCGCGGGGCGCAGCTAGTAATACCTAATATCTACTCATTATTTTGCCAAACGCGAGTTACTTAGTTAGTACCCACAGGTTGGTACATACTAACTTCCAGCGCCTGAATCGTGTAACAATTTGGAAGGTTTGCGGGTTTATTTACTTTTTAATGGCCGGTGAAAGAGCCTTTTGAACTATAAACTAGGTAGCAGAGCTAAGGTTTTATTCCGTTTACTGTGTTTACACTACGGTACCCTACCTATATCCAACTTGTTCTGTTTCGAATTATTCATGGAAGAGGTATGTTAATGAGATGTAGAATTTATTAGGGTTTCTAGATTTTTAATTACATTCGTACTCTTAGATATTTTTTACAATTTCCTAATTGCCGGTTTTTAGGTACGGTTGGAGTCAGAATTGCAGACACATCGTAGAGCTCCAAAATTATTATTAGAATGTTTTAACCTAAAGAGAAGATTCCAAGGTCTTGCTCGAGTTCAAGTTTCAAGTGTTTCAACTCATGAGTTTATAATATAAAAAATATAAATATTATTAGAATAAAAACATTCGAATAAAAAAAATTACTATTAATTTTTTAACTCTACGGTGGGACTGCAATTCTGAGTCCGATCGTACATTTTTAAATTAATCAATGATCTTCTAACGGCGGCAGGGCACGGCTGCTTAATTTTATAAAAGCTTCTCAAATCAATACTTCTAAAATGGGGAAAAAATCAGTTTTACGTTCCATTTTGTAGTCCAAAGATCCTAACCAGATCTTCACCAAATTTTTATGGTGGTCCCATAAAAATTGGGTTTTCCCTCTTTCAACACAAAAATAATCATCTCAATCGGTTAATCCGTTTTCGAGTAATTGGTGAACATGCTAAAAAAGAAAGACATACGCGATTAATTGAGAACTTTCTCCATTTTAGGGTTCCGTACCTCAAAAGGTAAAAAATTAAACCCTTTAAATATCACTCTGTTAAGATCACATATGAAGTCGGCTAAAAAACTGAATCAATCGGTGTCTTCAGCATCTTCTAACAGGATAAAACTCAACTAAATCTTCAAACTACTCGATGCCACATGAGATAAATATAGTAATTTACAATCTGAGACAAAAACTTGGAGCAATCAGCAGCAGACACAAGGGATAGTTTATGGAGGAGAATAATATGATAGGAGTTGACCGTGAAATTGATCTTTTGTGAGCTGGGGCGGATCTAGTTATGGGCTATTTAGCTCAACCCGGGGCCCCGTGGTAACAAAAGGCACCCAGCTTCCATTGAAAAAAAAATATATATCATTGCATTCATATGGTAGGTAGGCTGCATAATTGCAGACCCATGGTAAAGCTCCAAAACGGCTGTTATAAGAATGTTTTCAACAAAAGCAAGATTCTATGCACCTGCTTTAGTTGAAGCTTAAAGTCTTCTAACTCATGTAATTATCAAACAAAAATTATTAGATTGAAAACATTCCAAATAGAGTAATTTTAGAACTCTACCGGGGGCTGCAATTATGCAACCGACCGTACAATAGATGTTACATTTAGGCACATAAGTTTACATATGAGCCGTCTGCTGGGCATTATAATAATATGCGATATTGTAAAGAAAAAAACACATTTTTTTTATCTAACACGATGGTAAGTGACGATACGGTCGAAGATGTTAACATGCTTAATAGATACCTATAAAATGAAAATGAAAAAAATAGATCCAAAATGAAAATAAATCTTTAATAATTTTGGCAACACTGAACGGCCTATTACACTTCGAGTTATACAAACTGTCTTACTAAGACAAGCTTAGTGTAATAAGGGTCAAACTGTAGACCTGTAATGAAAATACGTATTTTAAATCTTTAAAATATAAAAGAAAAAAGACTAATCAAGGCATCTCTAAATACTACAAGAGCGATGAGTCTGAATCTTCGCATGGGGTTCCTTTTAGGTCGTAGATGAACACTAAGAAAGAAAGAAAGAAACAATATTAAATAAATAAATATTGCAGGACATTCCACACATCGCCATCTAGCCACAAGCTAAGTAACTTATGGGTGTTAGACAACGGATATACTACTAACATACTTTTCTTTTGTAAATATATACTTATAATACATAGAAAGAACCAGACCACACACAAATATAGAATCTAAGCATAAATACTTGTCTGAGGCAGGAATCGAACCTGCAACCCTGTGTTTGATAATTCGGCATGGTGACCATTGTGCCAACTGAGTCGTATACTATAAAATAATATTACTAATATACTTTTAATATTACTTTTAAAGAGTAATATTACTTTTAAAGAGTAACTTTCGCGGGTTAAAACGCGCGGTGCATCTAGTCTATATCACTATCACTACATAGTATAAAACAAAGTCGCTTTCTCTGTCCCTATATCCCTTTGTATGCTTAAATCTTTAAAACTACGCAACGGATTTTGATGCGGTTTTTTTTATGGATAGAGTGATTCAAGAGGAAGGTTTATTTGTATGATACATGCATAATATAGCCGTGCGAAGCCGGGGCTTCGCTTATTATAAAGAGGAAAGGTTTTTTTGTTTGTAACGAATAGGCTCCGAAATTACAGGACCGATTTTGATAAAACTTAGCATGAGGATACATTGATTCATTAGGAGTACTTTTTATTCCGATATTCCTACGGGATCGGGAGTTACGCAGGTGAAACTGCGGAACGCTGCTAGTAATATATATATATAAACACCAGAAACCTACATCTAAAAATAAAAATGTAATTGAGGCGAGAATCGAACCGCAAACATGTATCGCAGCGTACCGGTGCTTTCTCCATACAAATTATTACAAACGTAGTCGACTGTTTTCTCCCTGGATAATGACACTAGAGCAAATATTTTTGGTGCATAAAACCTACAACTACCAAGACCATGCCCCTCTTTTTTATTTAAACAGTTTACTACGTTTGTATGGATAGAGCGCAGGTACCCTATCACCTTATGATCATCAAAAAGCTCGCTCGCTTCGCTCCTAGCCTGTCTATTAAAGTTGTGAAATAGATAGGTCATAAAAGACAGTCTTAAAAGTTCACAAACACCTTGTAAATTATTACTACAAAGTTGTACTAAGTTACCTAGACTGATACGCAAGTAAATCTAGTTAAGTTTGAAACTTTGACCGCTGCATCAAGTTGTAATTAAGTTAAAAACTTGATAACTTAATATTGGAAGGTATAGTGGTTTGTGTGGATTGAGCTAGTCTGATGAGTACACCGATGTAGCTTACAGTGTTTCAGTTCAAAGGTGTGGGACATTTCGTCTTTAAGGCTGCTTATGCTGCCAAACGCAACGCGCCAGAAATACCCGTCGCTTACAATTAATATTGTTGATTGTAACGAATTTGTTTTGTTTTTCTCAAAAGTGCTGGGATGGAATTGTAGGTGAAATTTTTACCGATATTTTGGGGTAATTTCGAGGCGAAAATTCTTTGTCATTTCAAAGCTAGACTAGTTTTAATTCTTAATTTTAGGATAGCTTCAAAATTATAAGAAATTTTTGACTTAAAATCACACCAAAATATCGGTAAAAATCTCACCTACAATTTGATCTCAGCACTTTTGAGAAAAACAAAACGCATTCGTAATAATCAACAATTTTCACCAACGAAGGCGACCGGTGCCAGTAGTAACTATTTAGTAGGCTGTGTACCAAGGTCGTTGGCGTATGGACCCCCCCCCCCCCCCCTTAAAGAGGGCAGATAAATAGTAACTATAATGTTCTGTGTTTGTTGCTACAAGAATTCGGCTACTAGTTATTTTCTAAGTGATCGACACTGACGCGGGTAAACCTGTGCGTGTGCGGCGCAGCTAGTAAAAATCTAGCACCAAGATAACTAACTAGACTTGTGTTGGGTGCTATTCAACGGATATACTACTTATATACTTTTTTTTTGTAAGTATATACTTATATAAAGAAACAATCAGACCTCAGACAAATATCTAAGCACAAATACTTGTCTGAGGCGGGAATCGAACCCGCATCCCTGTGTTTGGCAGTCCGGCATGGTGACCGTTGTGCCAACTGGGTCGTCAAAACTAGTATGTTAGTAGCAGATAGTATGTTTAAAGTACCTTTAATTAACCGACTTCAGAAAATGGAGGAGGCTCTCAATCCGTTGCGTATTTTTTTTCCACTAACATTACTGTTATGACTTCCAAATATTTCTTACATCCTCATACCAAGTTTTATCAACTCAGTCCAGTAGTTTCGGAGCCTATTCCTAACAAACAAAAAGTCAGTCATTTTTTTTTTCATTTGGAAGCATAGGTATATGTATTGTTTGTGCATAGATCACATAGAAACGTTTTAAAAAATCTTTCCTCTTTATAATATTTATTTCTTATAGCAATCCAAAGTACTTTCATACAACAAAGAAATAACTTAGAAACAAAGTTTCATACTTTACTTTGGAAGTAAGTAGGTACTTACACCGTACGTGTGCTGTTTTCTAAGTTAGAACGTAACTTAGGTAGGGTTAAGTTACCTCGTTCCACTTTTGTGCCTGTTTATTTTAAAATAATGTTCAAACAAAGGGCTTGTAGCATTCTGGCATAGTAAGCCGTCAGCTATTTTGTGATACCACCTTTCAAACTTAGGGCAATGTATTAGAGGACATTAATTTTAACAACAAATTTTAATACTATATGTAACAAAATCTCATAAGTTGTGACATCTAATGCCACCACCACTAATTCCGTCATTTCATCAACTCATTCTTTTATACATTTCTTTGTAATTTATCATTTATTTTATTGCGTAATCACATTTTTAAAATAACATAAAATAAAAAAACTAAAAATAAGAAAAATAATACAAAATAAAAAAATAAAAATAAAAAAATGCTTAAAACTTTTTTTACTGACCACTAAGAAATTTTCATAGTTTTAGATTTGAAGGTTGATATTGTCATTGAAGAAAATTTTGTTTAAAACTGAGACATGACTTTGGAAAAATAATTACAAAATAATCAATTGGTTCCTTGGATGAAGGAACTCTTTTCAAAGTTATATATTGGAAATCAATCAATGAATGTTTTAAAAAGGAAGAAATAATACGATTTTGGATTATCTTAGTAGGTAATTTTACCAAATTGCAATTTGGCCGTAGTGGGATTTATTAATTTGTGCTGAGTAAGTCGGTTTTGTCTGTGGTGCGAAGTATTATGACAGAATATTAGCTGAGTGCATTGGATGCAATTACAGAGTGTGTGTTCATACACCGACGACGACAAGACTAACGCACTTTCTTGCTAACAATAATTGATCTATTCCTACGTTATTACGCACAATACATCAACGCGTTGATTCACCCAGCTAACAAGGTTGGCGTATATATAAACTTGAAGGTCAAGGAGTAAGAAAAGGATGGAGTTCATTATAACTGGGTTATATTACCCACCATGATTGACCACTAAAACTGTAACGAAACGGAGGTTCCGTTACCAGTTTAAGAAAAAAGAGTCTAAAGAAGAAGAGAAGAGGGTCAGTCAGTCCGTCAGTCAAACTAAAAAGTCAGTCCTGCCTGATAGACCTCAACAAACAGAACCTTAACAATAAAAGTCTAGAAAAATGATTCAACTATAATTTACAAAGATAAAAAAAAAAAAATAGGAACTCAACTAGGTGTAAAGTCAGTGACAGTGGTATCCGATAGCTGCATACTGCGTTCTCTCTTAATATCTGCTTAAATCATGGTGGGTATAAGTTGTTTATGTCCTCTATATTATTAGATAACATAAGTTTAAAAAGGAGCCGCGGATAAAAAGCTAAAACAAATGTTGAGGCGACTACTAAAAGCCAGTCTCAGTACTTATATGTTACTACCCCTTTAATGTTTTTAAAATTATAGAGCTTGTAAACTGAAGAACATCAACTTATTGTCGACCGACTTTTAATAATAATAATACTTAAGTTTTTCTACCAGAGATGGTTTAAAATCCAGTTAGGCCTCTCCATCTTTTAGCCGCTTACGTTCTTGTTGCTTTGTTGCTGTAATTTACTCGGCTAATTAGGGTGTCCCAGTCTGAGAGTTGGCGACTCTCCGCCTGCCATTTTTACGTGTTTATTGGACATTGTTACGGCATGTGCTATAGTATCCATAGTTTCCCAGTAGCCACTCCACTACCATCCCATCGCAGTAGCCCAAGTAGTTTTCTCCTGTAGTTATTAATAGTTCTATCCAAACAGGAGGTTGTCCTTGGCTGTATTCTGTAGTGCTTAAAGGGATAATCGCCGGTTTGGTGTCCACATCATACTATGTAAAGGTTTCTACGTGTTGGTTTCGGCTCCACGCACGCCTTCCAAAGGTCCGGGGCTCCATACTTTGATTAAATTAAAAATAGCGGTAGATACGTGACACGCCTCTACGCATGGTCCTCATTCATTATGTCCCCGTCACCTAACTGACTCGGTCACAATCCTATGTATGTAGTATGTATCTGTCAAAGACTAGATCCATTGTTTGAGAACCTAATGTATGAACGTCACCATCTACGCTCTTTTTTTTAAATCAAAGGCTCCATAGCCCCGTGATATGGGACACATATTCATCATCATCAATGGCTAAACAGCCCTATATGGGCCTGAGCCTCCTTCAGCGCCTTCTTCCATCCTTCTCTGTCTAACGCCGCTCTCTTTCAATTTTTTAAGCCGATGGTTTTTAGGTCTTACACATCTTCGGGACACATATTACGTCTTTTAAAAATTTGAACCATGGAGTCCTAATGAGTACTACAGAAACACGAGGATGGACCTGTCGTACTCATTCAATGCCAAATGAATCGATCGATTAAAAAGTCTTAAATCTGCAACACCACATGTTAAATATGTGTAGCTTTTACAACTTTAATATTGATACAAGTTGAAAGCGTATATAAATTACAGCAGCAGGAAGCTTTGCAGCTTTTTAATAGGGTTTTTAAGCTTTCGCTGAAAGTCTAAAAGCGCTTGAGTGCGCTGTGATGGCATCTTAAAAATAAAATACCAAGTTCGTTTTAAAAGTTTCGTTTAATTTTAACGGGGTTTTTTAGAGTAACTTTGTATCTTTTTTACAACAGGAGGGATTGGATTGAATATTATTTCTTTGTTTAATTGGTAGCATTCTAGTCAACTAGAGTTTATTTTTGCGTAAGTCCCGATCCCGTGGGAATATCCAGTTTAAAAGTAGCTTATTTTTTATTGAAGTCTCACCGTTGCGGTTAATCGTAATTGGTTCAATAGTTTTATATGACAGAGTAAACGTTTCTCTTCTAATCATTTTTTTATAATTAGTTCACTCAGCTTGCGTGAAGCTGTTCTAAAATAATTCTTAACTAAATCCATTGTAATGCTTTACTTTATGTGCATTCTGGAGTTTCTAGAGGAAACGTTTATCTTTCAACTAATGAGATTCCTTAGCAGTTTGTTATTAAAAATATTTATATAATTTTATTAGAGACGTTTGCATTAAACAGCGATATTCATAATTTTAATTTAAGAAATAAGGATGATCTGACCGTGCCCGGTAGTAGATTCCGGAAATATTTTTTTTTGTGTTTTGTTTTTTAATTAGTTAACCAAAGTACCTTACCTCCGACCCCTCTCCTCTCCTCTCTTAACGACCTTTGTGGCGCGTCGGGCGAACACCCGACTGCGACGCAGAAGGTTGCGGGTTCGATTCCCGCCGGGAACAAGTATTTATGCTGACCATAAATTCTTGTTTCTGGTTCTGGGTGTTTCCTATATGTATAATATGTATATATTTACAAAAAAAAAAAGTATATAAGTAGTTTATCCGTTATCTGGCACCCATAACACAAGCATTAAGTTGCTTAGCTTGGGGCTGGATGGCGATGTGTAATATGTCCTGAAATATTTATTTATTTATTTATTTAAAGTTGTACTTATTGACATGTCCATTGGTAAGTTTAAAATTGATTTCCTATATCGAAACCGAGTTTCGTGTTAGGAAAAAGCCTCTTGTTAAGAAACTGGTTTTTTACGAAGAGGATATTATTTTCTTCTATAGTAACTGGTTAGGAGCCTCCGGTTTCGTATGCGACCGAAGGGAAAATGTTTTTACTAAGCATACATTATTTGAACTTACTGCATATTTATTAAATTAAATTGACTAAATCACTACATAGTATATCGCTTCCCGCTGTCTGTCTGTCCCTATGTATGCTTAGATCTTTAAGTGTAATGCGGTTTTTTTAATAGATAGAGTGATTCAAAAGAACGGTTTTAGTATAAAATACATATACCACGTATAAAAAGTCGCGGGCAATAGCTAGTGATAAATACCAGACCATGCCAGACGTTCGCGCTAAGCGCTTTGCTTCGTCATTCCTTAATTGTACTGCAAGAGAATGGAATAAGTTGCCTGCGTCTGTCTTTCCTGACGTGTAAAGTTTGGGGGTCTTCAAGTCGCGAATGAATAGGTATCTTCTAGGAAGGCGTGTTACATCTTTGGCCGCATCGTCACCTACCATCAGGCAGGTGTGATAGTGGTCAAACGCTGACCTATCATTATGTAAAAAAAAATAAAAGAAATAATTTAAAACTCTTAGGAAAATTATGAACTGTTAAAACGTGTCAGTTTGGTCCATTTGATTAATGAATGAATCATAGTATAGAAAACTATGCAAATTGTCCGAGCTCGGATTTGTTGGGTCGTACCCATCGCTCAAATAGGCAATGTAGTATTCAGATAATACCAATCCAAATGGATCCGTCTCGTCCCAGTGTCAGTGACATGGAGTGACGTAGGTTAAGTGACGTGCAATCATGCAGATGCCCTCAGAGGAAGGATATCCATCCATCTACATAAATATACCATCAATCTTTTGTAACTAAAACCGTTTTAGGTTTTATCCACGGTCAAAAGTATTGTAAACATAGAGAGCTTCCGTAACGTTTACAATCCTGTGCAGCACAATTTGAAAATTATAACAACGTAACCTGTGGATCAAAGCGGACCCCGGGCTCCCGAGCGGGATGCAACCGGGAACATCGCTCGGATGATGATGAACCTGTGGATCAAAGCCACATCGATTGATGTAGCGGGTGACGGCTTATACCACTCACACAACTAAACACATAACTAACATGTTGAAAATAATAATCACACTGGGTACTTTTAATTCAAGCAAGTAAGTGCTTATTCACATTTGTGTGTAACGTCTATTAAAAGAAGGTCGTAACTCCAATACTTGTTAATAGTATTATTGTAGCAAAGTGATCATTTACTTAGGACCCATACGTGCCCATACTGTACAGGGAGTAGGTCCGGTTCTATTTTCCCCCCAAAACATAAAGGATAATTTTTGATGTAAAACTTTTTCTGTTTTGACGTGATAACCTCGAATAAATTGATGGGAAACCAGCATTCACAAAAAAGTGTCACAGTAATATGGTGTGACGCAGGGACTTAAAACGTTATCCATAACATAATGTTTAACGTTATAAAAACGTTATAATAGTATCGGTATCTCAGCAAACATTTCGTTATCGATCTTTTGTATAACGTTTTACGAGTAACAGAACGAAATTTTAACTGCAAAAATAACGTTATTATAACGATAAATACGCGACGTTGCCAAACTTATTCATTTTACAAATCCGCGCCACGCGCGGCGGAATTTGCGCATTAGTTGGTAAAAGCGAAATGGGTCGAAAAAAAATCAACAAAGTTTACAGATATTTCAATCTTGAGGATAATAATAAGACCTCAAAATGTTTAGTTTGCGAAAAAGTTTTAAAGGTAAGTTAAGAAAGAAGTAGATAGTAAGTAGGTAGTAATGTGTAGCATTTTCTAAACGGGAGTGCAGGCAGAAGTGAAAACTGTATATCTGTGTAAAATCTCATATGTCGCGAGAACATACGCAAAAAGAGTTTTAGATGAAAAAAAAAAAAATAGTCGGACGACATTTGTCGTCCAACAAATAGTCGTCCGACATTTGTCGTCCGTCAATAGTCGTCCGACAAATAGTCGTCCGACATTTGTCGTCCGTCAATTGTCGTCCGACATTTGTCGTCCGTCAATAGTCGTCCGACAAATAGTCGTCCGACATTTGTCGTCCGTCAATAGTCGTCCGTTAAAAACTACCATATGTACGTCTTAATACACTCACAGCCAAATTAAAAACAGTAGGCCCAGGCATACATTTTCGCCGCGCCGTAGAGAGGGGATAGCTGTCTACTCTCCATCCGTCTTACGCTTTTTCGATCAGGCCACGTGTCCTGACGCGAGTTTAAGATTTTATACCCATTACAGAAAAAGTGCTCAACGCCGCTAAAGAAGTTTTCACTTCAAAAAAAAACTAATATTTTCTAAGAAAATCGGCTTATTAATATTTATTTTTTTACAATAATGCCGATTTCCTTAGAAAATATGAATGTTTTCAATTTTTTTATAGAATCTTTTATGTTTCTCCGAAGAGCCCTTGCGATAGGCAGCAATAAAAAAAAAATATTTAAGATTGCAAGTCGCAAATGGATCAAGCTGTTTGTGTGGTTTGTGGTGCCTTATTAAAGGTAAAGAGTTGAACTAACACGCCTCAGTGATGAAAGTTATCGACTTTGGTTTTGATGCTAAAGGCCAAAATTTCTAGTACTTTTTTAAATAATGCCGATTTTCTCGGAAAATATTAATGTTTTGAATGTTTTTATAAAATATTTTATGTTTTTATAAAGAAGCTCTAGCAATTAGTAAAAAAAACCACGATAGTTAAAGATTTGGTCATAAAAAATTCAATTGAAAATAGAGTATTTTCAATGGCTTCTATTTTCCAAAGTCATCGATATAGCAAGCTGTTTGTGGTGTCAAATGAGAGATATGAGTTGAACTAACATGCCTAAAAGTTAGAGTGCGTAAGCTGCTCTGGTTTGTAACCTAGAGACCAAAACATGTGACGTTTCATACATTTTTTTCATATTTTGACGGCTTACGATCTGCATCAAAAACAGCCCTATGTCCATCATTTGCCGTTTCGAGCCACTGTGCGGTAGCGCGCGCGTACAACGTTGCCGCCGTGTGCGCGCGAGCGGTGGTACCTGGTAGGTACTACCGCTCGCGCACGGTTTCGAACGCAGCGGCAACGTTGCTTGGCCGCAGAAGAGGTGGTTGGTAGGTATTAGGTATATACTAATTGCACTGTGAAAATTTATCGCTACATAAAAAAACACAAAATACATAAAATTTATCGTTTTGATTGGTTTATTTTACTTTTAATCGTAGATTCACTATGATAAAAAAATGTGTTTCGGAAATTTTACCTATTCCTACTAAACATATATCTAACACCAAAGTAATAGTAAATTTCAGGACGTTATGTAACCTGTAGCCTTCTTCGATATTTGAGATATCCAACACTAGAAGAATTATTCAGATCGGTCCAGTGGTTTTGAAGCAAATTCAATACAAACAAACAAAAATCTAATCTTTCCCATTTATACTATTACATAGTACGTACATGTACCTATAGATTACACCCTTACGTAGCCAGAGAGAGCACTGCGTTCGATAGTTCACACGAAGAAAAAGTAAACATTACTTTGAGTAAAAGAGATAGCATAAAAACAATAATTATAACATTATTATATGAATAACAATATTTTTAATAACGTTAAATTGACAATATAACGTAACGTTATTATAACGTTATACATATTCAAAGCTTTGAATAATATCGTTTTGTTATATCGTTTCTCTCACAAATAACGTTATCTTGCAATTCCACAGATAACGTTACTGTATTTTACCGGTATTTAAGTCCCTGGTGTGACGTCATGCGTCATGGTACTATGGTGTGAGACGTCATGCGTCATGGTAACATGACCGTGACGCACCCGTTTCCGTTAGGAAACAGACTATTTAATAATAATATCGCTCATCTGGGCTTGTGTTATGGTGACGAGTGACAAATAGAAGACTTATATAAATGAAATAAAAAACAAAAATATATTTGTTCAAATATAAATAACAAAAAAAACCTCAATTTTTCATCGTTTTCTTATGACGTCATCACGTAAATTTATCGTCCGTAAACCGACTTACAGGCAACATTTTTTTTAGTATTTGTTGTTATAGCGTTAACAGGAATACATAATCTGCGAAAATTTCAACTGTCTAGCTATCACGGTTCATGAGATACAGTCTGGTGACAGACAGACAGCGAAATCCTTTATACACTTTGGGTACGGAACCTTAAAAACTGTACTTGCAAAGGCTGCAAATATTCAGCCACCTGGTGACATAGATAGTATCAGAAAATGTAGCGTACATTAAAAATTCAAGAGACATAAAAATGTTCTGAAATTTCCAAAGACAGCTTTGATGTCAGAATGTAATGGAGGTCGCATTTTTATAAGATTTAACTTGTTTTTCCAGTTCAATGAGATTTTCCGAGCAATGTTTTAATATTACATTGCGATACAAGTGTGGAAAGTTGATCATTCCATAGAGGCGGTTTATGACGCGCGAGCGGAACGCGAGCGTGGCAAAAGCCGAGATGGAATGATCAATTCACACGTGTATCGTACGACGTTTTTTATCACAGTTGCGAATAAAAAAAAAGACTTGTTAAAATTTTAATAATAAAAAGTTTTTAAGAATTTTAGGTTATGTTTACTATTTTTTGTTAATTACACTCCCGAAAGGCTAGGCAAAAGACTTTTAACCTATACAGCGTCTGACATACAATATTTTTTTAGGGTTTTTTTCATTTGTTTTTGCGTCGGCGGTTAAAAACAGAATATATTAGTTCCGGGTTTCATTAAAAACAGAATATATAAAAAAAATATATTTATGTACCTAAAGAAAAAACAAAATAAAAACAAAACTCAATTTTTAATTATTTTCAAAGACGTCATCACGTAATATTATCGTTCGCAGACTTTAGAGACAACCTTTTGAAAAGAAGAAAAAAGGTACCAACAAAGAGTTTTAAGCCAGCAAGGCTTAAAAACTCTTTGGATGGTACCTTTTTCTATACATCAAACAGTATAACCCAGATAAAGGAGATCATTCATGTTTCTAACAAAAAATACCCACAAAAAAAAATGCCGGCCAGTAATAAAAATTATTTGTATCTTGTAGAGAATAACATTTTAAACAATGTTTACTAAGGCAACAAAGAGCTACGATCAAAAATCGTTGAGTTATTTTACATTGAAAACCCAAAAAATGCATTTTATAGGGATCCGTTTGACCACTTTTAAGATCCCACTATAACTTCTGAAAGGGTTATTGGATAAACCTATGTATATAAATATAATAAAAACAGACAAAACTTATCCATTTACTACTTATTTTTATATTTTTTCTGTAGTAATATCATAGAAGTGGTCAAACGGATCTCTACAAAATGCATTTTTTTGGGTTTTCAATGTAAAATAACTCAACGATGGTTCATCGTAGCTCTTTGTTGCCTTATTAAACATTATTTAAAATGTTATTCTCTACAAGATAGATACATTTTTTTTTGTGGCCGGCACGTTAATTTTTGGGTACGATTTGAACGATGTCCTTAAGAATGTTTCATCTACTATATGTCATTAGCAGTAAGATACGTATTTGACATATCGGGATGACGTATTATTTTCCAACACTAGTTGGATTTTTTTTTATCGCACGCGTGTATTACGTTGCATTATGAGCCTAAAAGCGGTTTAATAAGATCCACTTTATGAGCAACTGTGATAAAAAATGGAATTTCTCTTTGCTTTTCATGTGAAATTTTATAAAACAACTAGCTTTTGCTGCTTCATCTGCGTAGGTATATACCTAGATGTCGAAAATGGACTAAGGAATTTCGGTGTCCCATACAAACTTTGCCCCCCTTTTTCAAGGGGTAGAATTTCGGAAAATCCTTTCGTATCGGATGCCTTCGTCATACAAATTACATACCCTCCCAAGTTTCAGGTCTCTACGATCAGCGGTTTAGGCTGTGCGTTGATCCGTCAGTCAGTCAGGACAAAGGATTTTATATGAATATATTTGGGTTAGTCTCCGACCTACCCGTCTCCGAAGTTTACACTTTCTAAATTCTCTCCAAATGACGACTAAAAATAAAGAATAAAAATACCGTCAGCAAGAAAGTGCATTACCAAATTTTTAATTAAGTAATTATTATAATTGAAGCTTTTTGTTAAATAATTAACAAAAAGCTTCAATTATAATACCTACCTACTAGTTATTTAGCTATCATACAACACACAAAAAGAGCAAATTGTGAAGAATTAAAGTAAATTATATTTTGATCACTAAATGGTGTAATTTGAAAGTGTCAGGGTCTTTGTTCCCACGTCTATAGATTTCCAATACTACAGATTACTGTATTAAAAGATTTCCATGTCTACAGATTCTCATGCCTACAGTATCGTATTTGTACAGATTCCCATTTCTACAGATTCCCATGTCCACAGATGAGCATGGGCATTAGGAATGTTTTTAATTTCTTAAATTTTAAGGAGATAGTAACAATGTATTCTATCGCTTGTCTGGTTGAAATAGCACAAGTCTAGTTTAGCTTGGAGCTAAATGGCAATATGTGCAATGTCGTACAATATTTACTTTGTATTATTAACTGCATCAGCTAACACACTTATAATATGATTAAACAAATATCTTCTAGAAAGGCGGGCCATATTTCAGACCGCACCTACCATTAGGCTGAAAATAGTAGTCAAATTCTGACCTATCATTTGTAAAAAAAAATGGTTGTCTCTAAAGTCAATTTACGGACGATAATTTTACGTGATAACGTCATAAGAAAACATTGATGGTAACCATAGCAACGATAATACGTTGCTATGGTTACCTTATTAATAAGGCTCACGTTTCCGTTACGTGAGCGTGACGTCACACTTTTTCGTGAGTGCAGTAACGGTGTTCATCGATTTATAAGATGCTATCACGTCAAAAATGCTCTTGTTTTGCACACGCATGCAAATGACCGAGCATCGCACTTTTACCAATATTTTTTTGCCTTAACGCATCAATTTATTTTGTATATTCTTGTACTGAGCACACATTCAACCCTGAATTTTCTACCTTCGTGAAGCATTTTTTCTTTTGGATTAACATTTAGCTACATTCTGTTACGCACTGGTAATAAAAACGCAACACTAAAATATTATACATGTTTACAAATTGGCATCTTAGGGTGTAAGCTGCGGTTGGTTATCAAAGAAAACCAATCACAGCTTTTCGATCACGATTACAACCTGTCAACGATACGTATTTAATAGCTTTACTTTTTAGCCTCATGCAAACTTTATATTAGTAATTAGAAATGGTACTGCGAAGTCCACGATACTCCAGCGGCCAGCTAGCGAGCAGATGAAGAGCCACATTAGTATTATCTTATTGATTTTCTATATACTTACATCACCTATATATTTTGACGTTTCCAATTTGACACCACTTACCTTATTTATCTACAACATTCGAGTTTCAAGTGTAGAGTAATAAATAAGTACCTTCTAAACGAGCATGCTACATTCTCGATCTCATCTTTGCTGCCCAACAGGTGAGATGAGGTTAAATTCAAGTCTATTTTTAACCGACTTCAAAAAAGGAGGAGGTTCTCAATTCGTCGCGTATATATATATTTTTTTTTTTTTTATGTATGTTCGCCGATTACTCGAAAACGCCTGGACCGATTTGGAAAAATCTTTTTTTGTATGAAAGGGGATAACTCAGAGGTGGTCCCATAAAAATTGAATGAAGATCTGATGAGGATCTTCGGAGTGATGAACAGAATTGCACCTCGAGAGTGCAGCAAATTGCTCAGTTTTCGTTTTCCACCAGTAGTCGGACTGGGTGACACCATGTTTCCTATAATACCTCTCAACATTCAATCTAACCCAGTCCGACTTCCAAGTATATGTTTATGTTATCTGCTGTTTTAGTGACCCGAAATGGATTATTTTTCACTTTTTAGTTTTTTTTTTCAGTCTTTTTCTAGTTTTTGTTTTCAGGTTTCTTTTTCAAGTTTTTTTTAGTTTTTGTTTTCAGGTTTTTTGAAGTCGGTTTTTTAAATTTTAATTTATTTTTTTGTGTAAAAAAAAAGCAAATAAGCTGATAACTTTTTTTAAAGAATCACTCGACGTTTACCCCACCCAGTGAGTAAATGGCTACCTAAATAAACTTTTGACATCGCTACAAGCTTCATCTGCGAGTGTAACATGCAGGTTCCGAGCTAATTAAAAATTTCTCAACGGTTCTGTGATTTGAAAAAAAAGATCAGAATAATGCATTTTTTTTGGTCTATTTTAATCAGTTTAAAGAGGTACAAAGAGGGTTTCTCCAATTAGTGACAATTATATTATTCTCGTCAAAACAATTTTCCATACCTACTTTTTTGAATTCATTGAAATGAAATCATCCATTTATTTTATTATTTTTCTCACTATGAAGTTATCACTAGGCGTTTTTGAAAATTTTCGTAAATATAAAGCGAGTACCGAGTTCGAATTCCACCGCGGTGCTACATAAAATGCAGTTTTGCCTAAAAAATGTCTGAGAAATATTGTAGAAGCGTAAGTAGGCACATGTACTCAATCCCCGCTGGGGAAATAATTTTTTAAATAAATACTCACAATCTAATTTTACTGTTGGTTCTTTTTATGAACATTGAAAAAGTCAACTGTTGCCATTCAAAGTTAGAAATGTTGAAATGCTTTAACAAAATGTAAGCTCACACACACTTAAAAAATGAGATTCGTTGTAATTTTTTATCTGGCCAGTTGTTGTGGTGTGCGTATTCTTTTCTACATATAAAATGTTTCGTCCTGAATGACTAACTGACTGACTAGACGCTCAGCCTAAACTGCTGATCGTAGAGACCTAAAACTTGAAGGGTGTGTTCTCTGTATGACGTAGGCAATAGGCATCTGATAAGAATAGAATTTCCGAAACTCTACCCCTTAGGGGATGAAAAAGAGTATTTATTTAACAAATTTATAATGTAGCATATTATATACAATTAGAATTCTACCCATTGAAGTTAGAATTCTACCCATAAAGAGAAGAACTTAAAGTAGGGTAAAGGTAATCTAGGTTCTGCTCTCAGAAAAGACGCATAAAATAAACAATTTCTAGTTAGGTTCTGTTCTACATCAAAACTTCATGTTTGTTAATAAATCCTTACCTTATTTAATAACTAGCGACCCGCCCCGGCTTCGCACGGCTATATTATGCATGAATTATACATATAAACCTTCCTCTTGCATCACTCTATCTATTAAAAAAAACCGCATCAAAATCCGTTGCGTAGCTTTAAAGATTTAAGCATACAAAGGGAAATAGAGACAGAAAAAGCGACTTTGTTTTATATACTATGTAGTTTTATACTATGTAGTGATGATGTAAAGTTTTATCTAATTTCCATGTTTTATTTTAAAAAATCTGGGGTTGATTATTATATTGAAAACTACGTAATTGATACTACGTATACTGTCGTATACATATATAAGAATCGTATTCGAAGCCTCAAATCAAATCAAATCAAATCAAAAATTTTTATTTCTTTGGATGTATAATACCTTAAAAGTATAATAGACCACTTGAAAACGTCTTAAAAACTAAGTTAGGATGTGTGCCTTCGGAACGCGCCCACCAATGAGAAGAAGGCACAAGAAACTCATGGGGTATCCCATTTTTTACTCTGATTTTTTACTCTGATGTTCTCATGGAGAGGTATTCTCCATGTCCCCCAAAATGCTATCCCCTAAAATGGAGGATAGTGGGAATCTTCGTGGCATGAGATGGAAAAGAAAACCTTTTCTTAGTGGATTTCCCTTCTTAAAACACACTCTCAATTTTATATATATTAGCACGGTGTGTTGCTAAATTTTTGTTTTTGTAAAGACTTTATAAACACCTTCAAACATTGTAAAATTATAGGATTCCGCAAACCCTAAAAACAAACCGCCCTTCATAGCTTTGCGGTAATTTTATTCAGTGTCGTTTAATAATTCATAAGTAAGACCATTTGCTGGGTTCTGTAGCATTTATATTTACATTTTTATTCGTGAAAAGAGGGCAAAATAGAATTGCAGCATTCCAATTGTATTTGCATTAACATTTAGGTGGTTTTACACGAATTACATAGATTATTTATTAGATTTTGGTAACTAAGTACCACATCAATCCATACCTTTAATGTAAAACAAAACTGTTAACAAATAAAACTAAAATAAAAAATAAAAGCCGGCTAAGTGCGAGTCGGACTCACGCACGAAGGGTTCCGTATTATGTTGTATGGGAGCACCACTATTTTTTTTCTGCTTTTAGTATTTGTTGTTATAGCGGCAACAAAAATACATAATCTGCCTGACACAGCCTGGTGACGTACAGACGGATAAATGGACATTGAAATTTTAGTAACAGGTTCCGGTTACCCTTTAGGTAAGAGCGGTGTCGTGGGTTCGAATCCAGGCCGGCCGTGCATCAATCTATTTTTCTCAAAAAAAATGAGCGCTAATTTACATTGTTCTTAAGGTGGTACGTTTTCCCTACTAAATGTTTTAGAGATTCCTACGTTTTATACTGAGATATTTAACTTATTATGACTTAAAGTAGGCCTAATTTAAGCTATTGTAGGGGCAGACCAAAAATATCACTGTTTAACATCCAGGAAGTACTCTGTTTCAGCGTGAAAAAAGAGACCAATTTTACGTATGTGGTAGTACATGGTTATATTGACGTATGGTCATAGTGTGAGGTGACGCATAGATGTGTGGAAACACGCGACGTTGTCGCGTTGTGTGTGGAAGCAGGAACACGCAATTACGCTAGAGCAGAGCCGCAATACAGTTTGCTGGATAAGGGCGACGTTGCCTCTCCGTCTAATCTGTCTAATAAAAAATCAAAATAATTTCAATTGCATGATATTCAACTCAGTGCTGCCAGACCTACACCTGCAAGATTTTATGTAACTTTTGGCACTGTCGCGTCACTTTTGATACTTGAATTATACATTATTTTGATAGACTTATCAAATTATCACTTTACGTATATAATAAATAAATAAACATTTGTACTTGTTTGCATTTAATTAATAGTATAAAAATATAATAAAATATAAATGAAGTATAGTAATTCGTGAGAAACAAACCAAGCAGTCTTGTTGTTTTTTTGATACTGTTTGTTGTACACACTGGTAACATACACCCAGTCGATACTTTGCCTCGCACTAGATGCGCGCTTGTTACCTAGGCAACGGAGAGTCAACAGAGATGTCAAGTAGTCAGTAAATAGAAAAACCAAAAATAAAATATTATAATCATTTAATATATTCCTACTATTGTGTTTAAAGTATCATCCATCTGAGCACCTACTGAAAATAAACCTTGAGGGAATTTTAGTGTCTTGTAAGTGATTGAATTATTTCACAAGTATACCCCTCAAGGTGGGTAACCTATCCACACAAGTTGGGCCGTAGGAACAAACTACGACTACTCTGGGTCCCAGGCCATGAAGGAATAGCAGGAAATGAGAAGACTGATGAGCTGCAAGAACAGGATCGGCAAGTGCTATGCTTGGACCAGAACCATGTACGGGCCTGCCAGCATGCACAATCACAAAGGCCGTAAAGGATTACGTTGATAAGAAACACACGCAAGAGTGGAAAATCAGTGAAGGGCTACTACATTCGAAGAAATTCATAGGTAGCAGGCCCAGAGGGGCTTCTAAATTTATATTGAATAACGGAAAAAGCAAAGCACGAGCTGTGATTGGTGCCTTGACATGGCTTTACAAAACCATGCTTTTAAAAATGAAGATAACTTCTAATATTGACTGCAGAACCTGCGGTGATGTCAGAGAAACTATATCCCAAACCGAAAAACATAGGATTTTTCCTCTTAGTGGGATCACTGCGTTAATCGATCCCAAGGGGTCGAAGTGTTGCTGGCTATGTCAGTCACCGATATAAGATGATAAGATAGAACTAATTTTAAATAAATAAACCTTTTTGTACATTACTTTGTCTTTATTTTTCTCTTTCCATTCAGACCTAGTACAATTTGCATCGTTCAGAATTCGTCCTAGTTAAAAAAAAAAGATTACTAACAGTACCTACCATAAAATTGATCCTGTTTTAGAAAATTTATTTAAAAATATATTTTCAAAAAAAAATTCTATTTGTATCGAGATTTGAACCGGGGCTCTTCAGAACACTACCCCGCCGCTCTAAATGACTACACCAATCGGTATCTGTAGGACTACGTCAAATATAGTCTATAGTTGCTACAGTTTATTGTTTTGTATGTGTGCGTGTCATTTATATCGTGACAAGAGTTAAAAATTGTACTTTGGAAATACATTAAAATGTGACTTCCAAAAAATTAAATTATGTTTGAAATATGTTCAGAGCAAACTAGAAAACAGGCAATATATATACAAATACTTTAATTCCACGTCAATTATAGCAAAATAAAATAAAACAATACTTTCGGGGAAAACAAGCGCCATCTAGCGGAATACTTTGCTTAGCGATACGAAACATTCAACCTTAAGGTGAAGGAAAACATCGTGATCAAACTCGCGGCTTAGTTGGCTCCAGAAGCATTGATGACCTCTGTGGCGCGTCGGGCGAACACCCGACTGCGACGCAGAAGGTTGCGGGTTCGATTCCCGCCGGGAACAAGTATTTATGCTGACCATAAATTCTTGTTTCTGGTTCTGGGTGTTTCCTATATGTATAATATGTATATATTTACAAAAAAAAAGTATATAAGTAGTTTATCCGTTATCTGGCACCCATAACACAAGCATTAAGTTGCTTAGCTTGGGGCTGGATGGCGATGTGTAATATGTCCTGAAATATTTATTTATTTATTGACAAGTTCTTTCCTCTGGACATGGTCGACTAAGCTGAGAAGGTAGTAGGTGCTGGGCACGCCTACTCCATCTTCACGCAAAAAGGACCCAATTAAAAAGGGTCTAATCGCGGAAAAACCCGTATACAAGTAGAACCTTTAGGAACCCTGAAAAATGCAATAATTTTCCGAAGACCCAGTTGGCACAATCGTTGCGGGTTCGATTCCCGCCACAGACAAGTATTTATGCTTAGATATTTGTCTGTGGTCTGGTTGTTTCTATGTATTATAATATTTACAAAAGAAAAGTATTTAAGTAGTATATCCGTTGTCTAGCACCCATAACACAAGTCTAGTTACTTAGCTTGGGGCTAGATGACGATGTGTGGAATGTCCTGCAATATTTATTTATTTCATTCGAAAAACAACATCACTTTTCTAAAATAGCTGCATTTTCTAAACGTATGTGCCGTTCAAAATTTCGTCAAAATCAACAGGTGAATGTAAAACAAATTTGAATTTTCAAATAGAACTGTACAAAGTGGGTACCTTACGTATAATGTTGGCTTGGCTGAAGCTGCATTGGGTACTTGGATAGACAGAAGTTTTTTTTGACCTTTCAAAGAATTTTTTTTTGCATTTCGATCACAAATAATACCCTCAAAGTAGCTCAAAACACCCTTAAAGTCACCTTTTTGTAAAAAATAACTGACTTTGAGGGTATTTTTCGCAATCGAAATGCATTTCGATCACAAATAATACCCTCAAAGTAGCTCAAATATTCAAAGTTAGGTTTTTGTAAGAAAAAGGCTGAAAGGTATCTTTTGCAATCGAAATGCAATCGGAATGATATTGAAATGTAATTTAAACAATGTTATTTACGAGAATTGGCCTTCTGATAACGTGTTATAAATCGATGAAAACCTGCGCTCACAAAAAAATGGTTGTCTGTAAAGTCTGTTTCCGGACGATAATTTTACGTGATAACGTCATAAGAAAACATTGATGGTAACCATGGCAACGATAAAACGTTGCTATAGTTACCTTGTCAATAACATGAGGCGTTCCAGTAACGACGCGTGACGTCACACTTTGAGATTGCAGGTGTTCACCAATTTATAAAACGTTATCACGTCAAAAATGTGACGTCAAGTCACGTTACCGTTATTGACAAGATAGCAACGTATTAAAGTATGCAAAATGGTAATAAAACGATACAAAGGAGTTCGTCCGTCGTAGATCGACTTTACAGACAACCATATTTATTATTTTTAGAAGATTTCTTACAAATCAAATCGAATCAAAATTCTTTATTCATTTGGAATCATACAATTGGCTATCGACAATTTCTTATTTTTTTAAATCGAGGTTAGCGACGAATTAATTACTTAACAAAACTTGTGCACAGTAATTAATGTAGATGTTGCTAATCCAACCTCTATGGGTCATCAAGATTAAAGTGAGAACTCTTTGGTTAGTTAGTACAATTTAGTACTTATTCTTGAGATTTTCTTGATTTCTCAATTGAAATTTTGGAATTTTATCTAAGTTTAAACAGCGACCGACTAATTAAATAAACGTTGTGCACATTAATGAATGTAGATGTTGCTAATTCAACCTTTTTTGGCTGTTTCCGAAATCGGCCGAAGGCTTTTTAGGTCGGCAATTTTCCCTAGACAAATGCCCTACAGGTCTATTGTGGTATATTTTTATTTTTCATCTCCCATTTCTGAAGGCGTCGACTACTTTGCTCGAGGCCATTCAGTTGGAGATAGAGTCGAGATGTGCAGCATTGAAAGATGCTCTATTTTATTTTATTTAGCTCTTTAGTAAAGTCACCTTAAGAGCAGCTTATCCTATGGGGTGAGTTTACTGAGACGAATTTTAGATCGGTAGACTCATCCTACGGACTAGTTTTAATAATATCACTACATAGTATCAAATAAAGTCGCTTCCCGCTGTCTTTTTGTTCTATTGTACCTATGCTTAGATCTTTTAAACTACGCAACAAATTTTGATGCGTGTTTTTTGATAGAGTGATTAAAGAGGAAGGTTTATATGTATAATACATGCATAATATAGCCGTGCAAAGCCGGGGCGGGTCGTTATATTATATTCTATTCTATTTAAATAGATGTTAAATATAAAATACCTGCCACTTAAAGGTTTTTAAAAACTTTGATATTAGTGACAAAATAACAATTTCGAACAAATAAAAAAATTGTTTTTCAAATTCTAGTAAACTGTTGCTCAGTTACCACATTATAAGTCTAGTGGACTAGTTTGGAGTCGGTTGATACTACGTGCATAATAAAACATAAAATATGAATAGCGTATTTATTTTGCAAAAAGCTAACATTTGCCAAACTTTATAGTTTCTATGAGGCAGATTTAAGGTGACATTAGTCTTACAAATCATTTGAATTGTTACTCAAATTTAAAAGAAAATTATTATAACGTTTTTCGCTAGTAAGTACCCAAAATAATAATTGGCTGACCGATGATGGTGTCCTGGGGCCTAAGTCTGCTAATACAATCGTGTTTGAATAGTGTGTTGATATAATCGTAATAGAAATGTCAAAAATATGACATTACATGTCAAATTGGTATTCTCCTAACGTTGACTATTCTATCGAAACACCACTGACACACCACTGACTCACGTTTGTATTCTGCTCTACAATCGTGGCTTAATGGAATCTCGATAGTTGTCAAAACGGTATATTGCTTAGCAACGTATACCATGTTGCTAGACAACACCTGCAAGGTAAATATTACCATACCATTGAGGCTCCATAGTGATTATATTGCGATGTTATTAAAACTTTAGCAGAATACCAAATAAAGTCACAATCTCGATATAATATCAATAGAGTCTCGATATAATGACAATGGTTGGTCAAATAGCAGAATAAGGCCCCTGAGGTCTTGCAGGTGTTGTTAGCTAGACTTGAGACATAAATGTTCTAGGATATATATTTTTCTGTTAGGTATATGAGTTTTTTTTTACATATTATGATAGGTCAGCGTTTGACCACTATCACACCTGCCTGATGGTATAGGTGACGATGTGGCCTAAGATGTAACACGCCTTCCTAGAAGATACCTATTCACTCGCGACTTGAAGACCCACAACAACAAAACAAATAAACTGATTGACGTCCTTGCTTTCAGGGTCCCAAACTCTAATACTTTTTGTAGTTGCTTCCTTTTTCCATTATTATGAATTTCATAAACCAACTAGCCCCGATATCACCCACGTAAGAGTTAAATTTTTCAAAATTGTTTCTTATCCTTTCAGCGGTAGAGCTTGGCGCCCCTTATCGGATGTCTACGTCAAATACGTCTCCAAGTTTATCAGGTCTCTATGATCAGCGGTTTAGGCTGTGCGTTGATCCGTCAGTCAGTCAGTTAGGACAAAGCAAAATGTATAAAAAAATATACTAAGTAGAGCATCATTCCAACAAAGAATCTACGTTCTTGACTGTAAATCCGTCTCACGGAATATATTCAGGCGCTCAGCTTTACCTCGCTAGGTCAAAGTTAACGTATGATAGTTTGCATATTGACTATCGGCTGATTTAAAGTTCCCGCATGACTAAGCAAACGTCGTTAACGAGGAGATTCAAACGATATCAATTGGATTGAGAGTTCGGTCTCGGGGTGAAATCTATACTAATATTATAAAAAGGAAATATTTTTTTGTCTGTTTGTTTGTAACGATTACGCTCCTAAACTACAGGGCTGATTTCAAAAATTCTTTCACCTATAAAGGGAAAATAACTTGCGATACTTTTGATCCAAAAAATTGGCGTATATAGGATCGGGATTTTAATCTAAGGGGGCAAGAGATTTTATATTATAATTGCGACTTTTTAAAAACTTACTGGAAAGCTGCCAAGAAGTCATTTTATGTTTATTTTATAAATAAATAAAAATATTGCAGGACATTCTACACACCGCCATCTATCGCCAATCTAAGTAACTAGACTTGTTTTATGGGTGCTAGACAACGGATATACTACTTAGATACTTTTATTTTGTAAATATGTACCACAGACAAATATCTAAGCGATAAAATTTGTCTGAGGCGGGAATCGAATCCGCAACCCTGTGTTTCGCAGTCCGGCATAGTGACCATTGCGCCAACTTGGTCGTCAAATATCTCAAACATCTATTTATTTTTATTTAAGCACGGACCTATCACTATATAGTATAAAATAAAGTCACTTTTCGCCGTCCCTATTTCCCTTTGTATGCTTAGATCTTTAAAACTACGCAACGGATTTTGATGCGGTTTTTTTTAATGGATAGAGTGATTCAAGAGGAAGCTTTATATGTATAATAAATGCATAATATAGCCGTGCGAAGCCGGGGCGGGTCGCTAGTTAAAACGAACCGCAACACAGTGGGGAATATAAATAGTCGTCCGATTTCAAACGCATAGTTATTATTTTTAGTTACATATTCTACGTTAGATGTCGCTACACAGAAAATTGAATCGCGCTATCGATGCGTTCTGAGCTTTTACTAATACTTGATCTAGTGTACATCGCTATAACAGGCTACGAAACTTTTTAATGTTCACATAATTTTCACAATTGCAATTTTTGGGAGATGCTGAATAAAATGCATCTTAATTACCTACTCAGATATTTATATTTTTTTTGTATTTACTTTTCTCTGTAACTACCTCTAATAGTTTCTTATTTGTTTGTATACTATGTCATGTGTTCGTTCGATTAAATCACTACCATAGTATAAAACAAAGTTGCTTTCTCTGTCCCTATATCCCTTTGTATGCTTAAATCTTTAAAACTACGCAACGGATTTTGATGCGGTTTTTTTTAATAGATAGAGTGATTCAAGAGGAAGGTTTATATGTATAATACATGCATAATATAGCCGTGCAAAGCCGGGGCGGGTCGTTATATTATATTCTATTCTATTTAAATAGATGTTAAATATAAAATACCTGCCACTTAAAGGTTTTTAAAAACTTTGATATTAGTGACAAAATAACAATACAAATGAATTAGTTGTTAATCGGATTGATAAAGCAAGTATAATTATTTATCTCATGACCTGTTTTTAAGCAGTTTTCCCTATTTTTGAAATCATAATTTATAGTTTTTAATCAAAGTGGCAGTTGGCCATTACCCGCAAGATCTTTTAATAAATATTGCAGAATCCACCGCTAAGCCCCAAGTAAAGAATTGTTTTTTATTTTTATTATACTTAAATACAAATACGCATATTAGTTCGATGGCGGGAATCGAATCAGAAAAAAAATAATGTAATGAAAACCGCCCAGAAATATTTTAATTTATGTTTTAACAATAACATTTAAATATCTACCCAACGTGCAAGTAGCAACGGATTTTGCAAGTTTATGAATTTATGCATTCATGAATATTTAAATTACCTATACTGGTATTTTGTGTTTTTATTAAAAATAACCTGCTGCGTTTTGCGGTTTTATTCGCATAAGACTCAACTTTGTTTAAATATATCAAGTTGTCTAGTATTCAGGGTCTCGGCTAGCAGCTATTAATCAATATCACTACATAATATAAAATAAAGTCACTTTTCGCCGTCCCTATGTCCCTATGTATGCTTAGATCTTTAAAACTACGCAACGGATTTTGATGCGGTTTTTTTAATAGATAGAGTGATTCAAGAGAAAGGTTTATATGTATATGTATAATATATGTATAATACATGCATAATAAAGCCGTGCGAAGCCGGAGTGGGTCGCTAGTACTAAATAAACAAGTTTAATTTGCAATCGGTTTAGTAACACACAAACTTTTTTATTCATGAATGTGGTATTAGAATGAGAATTTATTTTGCCTTATAACTATGCGGTGATAGATAAAAAGTATGAGACAAGTCCAGTCAAGTTATCGGCATACGTACATCGTCTATAATAATATAATTGTTTCTGTTTCGAACGTCTTTTGTTTATGTTTCGCTCGTCTTATGATTCAGTTTCGATAGTTATTTGTTTATGCTTCGCTCGTCTTATGATTCAGTTTCGATCGTCTTTTGTTTATGTTTCGCTCGTCTTATGATTCAGTTTCGATAGTTATTTGTTTATGCTTCGCTCGTCTTATGATTCAGTTTCGATCGTCTTTTGTTTATGTTTCGCTCGTCTTATGATTCAGTTTCGATAGTTATTTGTTTATGTTTCGCTCGTCTTATGATTCAGTTTCGATAGTTATTTGTTTATGTTTCGCTCGTCTTATGATTCAGTTTCGATCGTCTTTTGTTTATGTTTCGCTCGTCCTATGATTCAGTTTCGATACTTATTTGTTTATGTTTCGCTCGTCTTATGATTCAGTTTCGATCGTCTTTTGTTTATGTTTCGCTCGTCTTATGATTCAGTTTCGATAGTTATTTGTTTATGTTTCGCTCGTCTTATGATTCAGTTTCGATAGTTATTTGTTTATGCTTCGCTCGTCTTATGATTCAGTTTCGATCGTCTTTTGTTTATGTTTCGCTCGTCTTATGATTCAGTTTCGATAGCTATTTGTTTATGCTTCGCTCGTCTTATGATTCAGTTTCGAACGTCTTTTGTTTATGTTTCGCTCGTCTTATGATTCAGTTTCGATAGTTATTTGTTTATGTTTCGCTCGTCTTATGATTCAGTTTCGATAGTTATTTGTTTATGCTTCGCTCGTCTTATGATTCAGTTTCGAACGTCTTTTGTTTATGTTTCGCTCGTCTTATGATTCAGTTTCGATAGTTATTTGTTTATGCTTCGCTCGTCTTATGATTCAGTTTCGAACGTCTTTTGTTTATGTTTCGCTCGTCTTATGATTCAGTTTCGATTGTTATTTGTTTATGTTTCGCTCGTCTTATGATTCAGTTTCGATCGTCTTTTGTTTATGTTTCGCTCGTCTTATGATTCAGTTTCGATAGTTATTTGTTTATGCTTCGCTCGTCTTATGATTCAGTTTCGATCGTCTTTTGTTTATGTTTCGCTCGTCTTATGATTCAGTTTCGATAGTTATTTGTTTATGCTTCGCTCGTCTTATGATTCAGTTTCGATCGTCTTTTGTTTATGTTTCGCTCGTCTTATGATTCAGTTTCGATAGTTATTTGTTTATGCTTCGCTCGTCTTATGATTCAGTTTCGATCGTCTTTTGTTTATGTTTCGCTCGTCTTATGATTCAGTTTCGATAGTTATTTGTTTATGTTTCGCTCGTCTTATGATTCAGTTTCGATAGTTATTTGTTTATGTTTCGCTCGTCTTATGATTCAGTTTCGATCGTCTTTTGTTTATGTTTCGCTCGTCCTATGATTCAGTTTCGATACTTATTTGTTTATGTTTCGCTCGTCTTATGATTCAGTTTCGATCGTCTTTTGTTTATGTTTCGCTCGTCTTATGATTCAGTTTCGATAGTTATTTGTTTATGTTTCGCTCGTCTTATGATTCAGTTTCGATAGTTATTTGTTTATGCTTCGCTCGTCTTATGATTCAGTTTCGATCGTCTTTTGTTTATGTTTCGCTCGTCTTATGATTCAGTTTCGATAGCTATTTGTTTATGCTTCGCTCGTCTTATGATTCAGTTTCGAACGTCTTTTGTTTATGTTTCGCTCGTCTTATGATTCAGTTTCGATAGTTATTTGTTTATGTTTCGCTCGTCTTATGATTCAGTTTCGATAGTTATTTGTTTATGCTTCGCTCGTCTTATGATTCAGTTTCGAACGTCTTTTGTTTATGTTTCGCTCGTCTTATGATTCAGTTTCGATAGTTATTTGTTTATGCTTCGCTCGTCTTATGATTCAGTTTCGAACGTCTTTTGTTTATGTTTCGCTCGTCTTATGATTCAGTTTCGATTGTTATTTGTTTATGTTTCGCTCGTCTTATGATTCAGTTTCGATCGTCTTTTGTTTATGTTTCGCTCGTCTTATGATTCAGTTTCGATAGTTATTTGTTTATGCTTCGCTCGTCTTATGATTCAGTTTCGATCGTCTTTTGTTTATGTTTCGCTCGTCTTATGATTCAGTTTCGATAGTTATTTGTTTATGCTTCGCTCGTCTTATGATTCAGTTTCGATCGTCTTTTGTTTATGTTTCGCTCGTCTTATGATTCAGTTTCGATAGATATTTGTTTATGCTTCGCTTGTCTTATGATTCAGTTTCGATCGTCTTTTGTTTATGTTTCGCTCGTCTTATGATTCAGCTTCGGTCATCTTTTGTATCAGTTTCGGTCTACTTTTTCGTCATTTTTGTTTTGGTGCTCTTTTAAATGTTTTTCGTCCGTCTTTTGTTTTAGTACTAGTTATTGGGATCAACAAACTCCCAGATGAAATTCAGAAGTGTAATAGTAAGTATCTTTATCTAAACAGATTTGGGCCCAGTAAATTATTAAAAATGAAAAACGTAGATTTGGTCCCAGTTTTAGAAAGGGACGGTTACTAAGCAGTACGAACTTTATAGAACTTTTTAAAACTTTTCACAAAGTGTCAAACAGAATATTTCTTTGGCAGTTTTGCTAATACAAAAGTGTCAAATACAAAACCGTTAGTTGAATAAAGGTATATCGGTCCGGAAAAATCGGCTTAATTTTTATCCCATAATTTAAGTTCAAGTTAATTTTTTTAGTTTTTAATACCAGCCAAATTCAAATAAAAAAAAATGTTTTCTAAAATAACTCTAGAATTATCATTGAAACTAAAAACTTAATTATAATTATATAATTATAACCTCTCGCAGACAAACACCTATCAGCAATGCAGAAGGGCTTAAGTTCGATTTCTGGCTCAAACAAATATTTTCGTACAGATATTTGTTTATTGTTAGGTTGTTTCTTATGTTTAATATGGATGTTTTTACAAGAAAAAATATCTGAGTATCCTATCAGTTTTCAGGTTACCATAACACAAGCCTAGTTGCTTAGCTTTGGGCTAGATGGCGTTGTGTGCAATGTTCGGCAAAAATTATCCATACCATTTAAAACAGAAACGATTTTTTTTTATTCATACAAAAAAAAAATATCGCAACAATGTACCATTTTACGCCGATCCCGGATTAATACTATTTCCGAACTGAACACCGGATTTTTCCGATAATCCATTGATAGATATTTCCGTTAGATCTCTAAATGGAATGGATAAAAATATTTCATTGTTGTAGTGAGTAAATATTTCTTTAGCATAAAATATTTTCGTTATTTTTCCGGCTCTAAGTGTTACTGCTAGTAGTTTTTGAAGTGATAAAGTCTTATAAATCGATGAACACCTGCACTCACAGAAAAGTGTAACGTCATGTAACGTTACCGTTATTAACAAGGTAAGCATAGCAACGTACTAAAGTCGTATTAAAGTTATCTCTAAAGTCTGATAACGAACGATAATTTTACGTGATAATGTCTTTGAAAACAATAAAAAATTGAGTTTTGTTTTTATTTTGTTTTTTCTTTTGGTACTTACCATTATATTCTGCTTTTTAACCACCGCGACTGACGCAAAAACAAATGGAAAAACCCTAAAAAATAATATATGTCAGACGAGGCTGTATAGGTTAAAAGTCTTTTGTCTGGCCTTTCGAGCGTGTAATTCACAAAAAAAGATTGCCTAAAAAAATTTTAAACACAGACATTATCACAAATATGTTGTTATTTATTATTTTCTTTTCTTTGTCAAGTATTTTCTTTTAAAAAAACGTCGTACGATACGCGTGTTGAATTGATCTTTGCATCTCGGCTTTGTAAACGCCCTCGCGTACCGCTCGCGCGTGTTAAACCACCTCTATGCAAAGATCAATTTTCTACACTTGTATCGCAATGGACTATTTTCCACATCTACAAGAAATATCATTAATTTAATTGTTGTTTTCTGGAAAAATAGAGATTTTTTATATTTGTGTATAAGCTGAAATATTGCCGGGCCATCATTATTTAACTATATACTTATACTAAATATACTCTATTTGTAAAACTTAGATCAAAAATGTAAACAAAGAAAATGTCAAATATTGACAGAAACGCCATTTCGTAAAGGTTGAAAGCCGAAATTGTTGCCAGTGTGTTAAAAAAAACTACCATTCCAATTTGAATATTGTAATAACTTTGTTAAAAAAAATATTTTATATAAAATAAACAATCATATTTCATATTGATTTTATTTGCACTCGTTTTTTTAGAAATTGAGGTCATAGGTAGTTGTTTTTTTACCTAATTTCCACGGCCCTAAAAAAACTACCAAAGGTTGATGTATTTTTTACTCTGATAACACCATTGTTTACATTTTTGATCTAAGATTTACCAATAGAGTATAGGTAAGTACTTACTAAAACTTTTTCGTCGGTCGTACCCACTCCACCTCTCCAATTCTCTCCATGCAGTTAGTAATCCCATCTGATGGTAGGGACTGCCTTTCTGATCTTCACCCTTCACTTCGCGTTTTCTTGTGCATCATCTACGGAAACTTCGCAGTCTTTTTAAGGATCCGTACCCAAGAGATAAAAACGGGACCTGTTTACTAAGACTCCACTCGTTCGTCTGTATGTTTGTCACCAGGCTACAGCCTGGTACAGCCTGGTGCTATCACGGTTCATGAGATACATCTCATGAACCGTGATAGCTAGACAATTAAATTTTTTACAGATGATGATATTTCTATTGCCGCTATAATATAACAATAAAAATACACAATACAGAATCTAAATCACTACATAGTATAAAATAAAGTCACTTCTCGCCGTCCCTATGTCTCTTTGTTCCTATGTATGCCTAGATCTTTAAAACTACGCAACGGATTTTGATGCGGTTTTTTTAAATAGATAAAGTGATTAAAAAGGAAGGTTTTTAGATATAATACATGCAAAATACAGCCGTGCGAAGCCGGGGCGGGTCGCCAGTACAGAATATAATGGAAACAGAAACCCTTCGTGTGCGAGTCCAACTCGCACTTGGCCGGTTTTTTACCAAGTTTTTTCAACTGCTGAATTTTCACACTTATTTCTAGCACTAGGACACACCCTTTACATAATAAATTGTCTAAGTAGAAAGAAATCAAACGAATCTTAAGAAATATTATGATAAAAAGCTCCTGTCAGCGGAATATAAACTAGAACGTTAATTACGAAGGCTTTGACATCGAGAAGCCGCCCGCGTTATAAAAGCTTCAGTGATTCAGGTAGACCATAGAGCTAAGATGGATAAGATCTTAAACGGATTATTTACCATATTAAACAAAATAATAAAACATGGTAAATATCCAGTTTTAAATTACTTTAGTAGTTAAAATAACTATATTACTTATAAACCGACACAATATGTTTCGACAAGGTGAGTGTAATACAAAAGGGGTTGGTCGAGATGCATAATTTTTGTTCGACAACTTTTGAATTTTTTTGTCAAAACCAAAAAACATGGCAAATATCCCTTATTAAATAACTTTAGACATAACTAACAGATTTTGAACTATCACGTTTGTTTTTAAATTTATTGTCTGTGTTTGCCTGTTAATTAATTTTGTTTTGGATTGACGAATGGGTGCCGAGTTTCAATCTATATTTATCACTAGCGACCCGCTCCGGCTTCGCACGGCTATATTATGCATGTATTATACATATAAACCTTTCTCTTGAATCACTCTATCTATTTAAAAAAACCGCATCAAAATCCGTTGCGTAGTTTTAAAGATCTAAGCATACAAAGGAAAATAGGGATATAGAGACATAGGGACGGCGAAAAGTAACTTTATTTTATACTATGTAGTGATAGTAATGTAGTTTCAATCTATATGTTTGAACTTTACGTGGTATTGGTGATTACCTATACCTGCTTTCTTAACTTAAGAATAAAAAAGCGAACTTATAAAGACAAGCAAGGCTTAACTCGCTTCAGCTCCAATCCCGTGAAAAAGCTGGCAAAAGCAGTCTTTTCAATGTAACCTCGAGCCAAGTTTCATCAAATGGGTTTTAGATCATTATTTCGAACAAAAATTAAAGTAAAATAACAAATTTTAAAAATTGATTCTTATAATTGACATGTCTATAAGTTAATGGTCTATTAGTTAGACCGACTCTAATGAGGCGTTTCACTAGATTTTTTGTTGATGGTTCGGTATTCTTTGACATGAAGATCGTGGTGGCAGTGACATTGGAAAAAGAAGAAATGGAGAAATTTAATTTATACAACAGAAAAGTATAATTAATGAGTACAAGTTAGTTATTAGTTGATAGTTAGGTGGAGTTAAAGAGAAAACGACTCTTCACCAAAGTTCCAAAACTACAAGAGCTTCGAGTATGAAACTTTGCATGGGGGTTCCTTTTCGAACGTAAGCGACCAATGAATTTGGGGAATTATGCCACGTAAAATTTCTACCACCCTATTTGGGGGATAGTGGGAATAACTTAAAGCTGCTTCTTATGCTGCAAAACGCAACGCGCCAGAAATACCCGTCGCTTAAAACTAATATTGTTGATTGTTACGAATGTGTTTTGTTTTTCTCAAAAGGTGAAATGTTTACCGATATTTTGGGGTAATTTCGAGGCGAAAATTCTTTGCCATTTTAAAGCTAGACTAGTTTTAATTCTTAATTTTAGAATAGCTTCAAAACTATAGGAAATGTTTGGTTCAAAATTACACCAAAATGTCGGTAAAAATCTCACCTACAATTCCACTTCAGCACTTTTGAGAAAAACAAAACACACTCGTAACAATCAACAATTTTCACCAACGAAGGCGACCGGTGCTAGTAGTAACTTTTTAGTAGGCCGTGTACCAAGGTCGTTGGCGTATGGACCCCCCTTAATAATAAAATGGGTCGATAAAAAAAAATACATACAAGCGAATTGAGAACCTACTCCTTTTTTTCCGGATTTTAATCGCGTATTTATTTTTATTTCTCTTACCTCGAAGTTTCGACTAAGTTACAATAGTCATGGTTGCGAGGTGACATGACTATTCTAACATGGAGTCATGTTTCTAACTTGTTTGTTTGTCGTGTGCATTTACTGAATAAATATGATCTATCCATCTTTTATGTACGGTCGGCTGCATAATTGCAGACCCACCGTAGAGCTCTAAAACGGCTGTTATAAGAATGTTTTCAACACAAGCAAGATTCTAGGCACCTGCTTTAGTTGAAATTTAAAGTCTTCTAACTTATGAATTTTTCAAACAAAAATATTAGAATGAAAACATGCCAATAGTAGTCATTTTTGAACTCTACCGAGGGGCTGCAATTATGCAGCCGACTGTATTCTGTCTTTGTAAGAAATAAATGTCACTTTTAAAGACACCCGAGTAAAAGCACAAGGCACAGCCAGTATAATATACTGTTATAAGTCTTAAGAGTTTTAAACGACTAGTGACGTTACGTCTGTTATCAAAGCTGCTGTTGGCATCGCCGATCCCCACCACCGCCTATAAAAGCGAGCGCTTTAGTAGAGCGGGTTCATTCTCTGCTTGATCGTCAGTTGGTAAGGTGTTTGGGTTCGACGCTGCATACAGTAAGACCATTCCTTATTATGTCATAGGGTTCTCCTGTATTCTAAGGGTAACAATGTTCACTTAATAATAAAAAGTGAAATGTGGTTCAGTTCGCCATCCGCGTCAGTGGTTTATGTTGGAACCGTTTTATAATAACAATCATCATTTGTGTTCCTAACAACTTATTACTTTTATACTTAATTAGGTACCTAGACATTTAGTAGGTGTTGTTTCTATTCCTAAAAAGGCCTAAAAACTCCTGTTTTACAATAATACTTAAATTTCAATCTCAACCTAAAGTAGAACTCAGTAAATGGTTATGGCGATTCAGAACACAATAGCCCCTTTAAGCCTCTAAGATAACCGTCCAGATGTGACAACGAGCCGCATGTGCTCTACCCACGAGCTATTAATTCTTGAAATACAGGATGTTTTATAAAACACAACTAAAGCAGAACTTTTAAAGCTGGTATTATTCAAATAAATTTGCCTATTTGTTGGGATTGTTTTCAAAATAAACTTTTGTATTCAGAACATGATTTGCGATTGATAAAAACACATAGAAATGTTGAAATCTGGTTCTTAGATGTTCTCAAAGAGATAAACTTTAGATTATTATTGGAAAATAATGTAAGAATAATGGAATTTATTTAATTCCTATTACTTAAATCTAGATCTAGTATGCTTTTATTATGGTAGAAGCAGTGCCCCGGAGTTTTATCCGCGTTATTGTATCTTTAAGAGGAAAGGGTACCGGCGCTCTCTCCATACAAACGTAGTCAACTGTTTCCTCGCTGCAACAAAAATATTTGCTCTAGCGTCATTTTCCAGGGAGGAAACAGTCGACTACGTTTGTATGGAGAGAACGCAGGTACCCTTTCACCTTAAAAGCGATATTGATTTCCTGCAAACACTTAATAAATAATATTAATTACTACGAACTTTTTTGAAATCTCTTTTTACCCATTTAGAGGTTTAATTTCCAAAAATCTTTTCCTTATTTCCAAAAATCCTACGTTCTCAAAGAAACACCCATGCGAACTTTGAGACTCGAAAGCTCTTGTAGTTTCAGATATTTTTTTATGAGTTCTTTTTGCTTTTATATTATACATATTGAATAACAGTACTCTTTTTGCGTCGAGGTTTGAAACGTAACTCAAACACGCTGTATACAGTTTTCATTCAGAAATTAGGTCACATGACGGGTCGGATTAATGTTGGCAGGTGCTTCACTCTAAATGCCTATACCTGAACTACACTTAAATATAAATGTGTTTTAGTTTAGTTCAGACAATGGGTTTAGTTTTTAGTTTTGGATCAACCTGTATTTCATCAGAGATTTTACTTTCTGGCACTATATTTTTCGAAAGTACTATTTTTTTAATTAAAAATAATTTCTGTAGCGAAATCTCTGAGCGATCGCGCGATTAATCGCTACATATCCCACGAAGTACAATAAATCGCTATTTATGTTGAAACTAGCTGCGCTCCGCGGTTTCACCCGCGTAACTCCCGATCCCGTGGGAATATCGGGATAAAAAGTAGCCTATAACCTTCCTCGATAAATGGACTATCCAACTCAAAAATAATTTTTCAATTCGAACCAGCAGTTCCTGAGATTAGCGCGTTCAAACAAACAAACAAACAAACTCTTCAGCTTTATAATATTAGTATAGATTAGTATACAGGGTTATTGGAAATTAATTGACACGGCGTTAAGGGCTTCTTCTGTGCACCTTAACGATCAACTTTTGTTCTACGACTTTTGAAAATTCGAAAAAAAAAATGAAAATTTTGAGGTTATGTAAATTCGAAAAATAGCTGATTTTTTAAAACAAAGGTCATTCACACCAAGAACAGTAGATGAAACTTAAAAAATAAGTAAAATTTTAAGGTTACTGACCTCTCCGTGTAAGGAACAGCTGATTTTCAGGTAAACCTAACCTCAAAATTTTCAAAAAAATGTTCGAATTTCCAAAAGTCGTAGAACAAAAGTTGTTTGTTAAGGTGCACAGAAGAAGCCCTTAACGCCGTGTCAATTAATTTCCAATAACCCTGTAGATAAATCGCTACAATGTGGCAAAGTTTCTATTACACACGGTTAATTAAAAGTTGTGTAAGTTTTTGCGAAAATGTTAAGAACATTCACCGATAAAACAAAAAGTCACCATTGCGTTCGCAAGTACGATATTTCGCGCGATAAATCGCTACATTGTGGCATAGTTTTTATCTCCACACTGTCAAACAAAATACGTTGTAAAAGTTTTTTTTAATGTTAAGAAAATTCACCGATAAAACAAAATCATTGTATGGTGGTCACGATCTTCAGACATAAAGGATCGAAGGATACGTAAAAAATATTCCAAAAACATCATACCGCTATCCTTTATACCTACCTACTTCAAAAATAAGGAAACTAATAAAATTTCCGCCCAACAGAGGGTACTTTCATAAATCATGTTCTACACCTTTTTGCTTCGTAGTTGTTTGAATAATCACAAGTTATAACTTTTTAAGTAAAAATCTGTAAAACAATATTTTTTAAACTACAAATTAATTGGATTTTAAACTAACATAGTTATATAGGAAGACAAACGACTGGGACACCGTAACACTAGACAGAAGGGAATGGAAAGAAGGGAGAAAATTGCCCTGCAGTGGGCCAAAATAGGCAATAATAATAATAATAAGCCCGCAGGGCACCTTGAGGCGAGGTGACGGGGAGTAACGACCCCGCGGTCCCGAGTTCTCCAGGGGGAAGTCACCGTTCCTCATCTCCGGCTTGCCTTGGTTGGCTGGTCGGCATGGGCGTACCCACAGTGGGGCAAGGTGGGGCATTTGCCCCACCCTGACTCGGAGCTTATAATATAAAAAATGGTTTTTAATATAAGTAACAAATATAAATATTCATTATGTTACTTTCAAAAGTCGAGTGATTTTTGAACGAATACCGAAGTTTATACGCCCGCGTTCCCTACCCTCTTCCACCACTTGCACGCTCGCGACAAATTCAATTGCCCCTCTTCATGATGGCCATCATGCTGGGCCACGGTGTCAGTTTTTCGGTCACACATCAAAAGAAGTGGGCCAGTGATGCGATGGCGGTATGCATCTGCACGTGGCCCATTCCTCAGTGAGCCCTCGAAAATTGGTACGTGGTGCATAGATATTATATTGCGGCAACGGCTGCTTCCAAGTCCTTCTCCAATTTACAACTGAACGTTGCCATCGTGTAGTTGCGTTTTAACCATCGCATTGCCATCACGCTGGTTTAGTGCTGGGCCATCATGTAGAGATTAATTAGCCAAAAACCCCAACGATATTATTAAAATAAATACAGTAAGTAAATAAAAACATTTATAATTTTCTACGAGTTTTTTACTTTTATTTGCTTCCGCCCCACCCTTTACAAAACTCTGGGCACGCCCATGCTGGTCGGAGTGAACACTGACGAGGAAGCGGTCCCCCGCCTCTAGCTTGCCTTCACCGGCCGTCCAGAGTGGAGTCGCAAGGGTAGAAATATTCGAAAGACGTCAGTGATGAGTTGGCCCGCTCGCTCGGACTACCAGCGATGACTTAAAATCCAGTGAGGCCTCTCTATTCTTCAAGTCACTCACGTTCCTGTTGCCCCCTTGCTGTAATTTACTCGGCTAATTAGGGTGGCCCAGTCTGAGAGTTGGCGAGTCTCCGCCTGCCACTTTTACGTGTTTATTGGACATTGTTACGGCAGGTGCCATAGTATCCATAGTTCCGAGTGCTTCCTGTTTGCCCCACCAAGCTGCCCCACAGTGGGGCAAAGTGGAATCGTTTAATTTTGTAGTCTCGTTTGCCCCACTATTATGATTCTGCCCATCAGGGTTGGCACCTTGTTGAGAGTTTGAGAGTTTTCGTGTCATCTCCAAAGTTATGAACCATCACGGTATGTTACAAATTACACTAAAACATGCAGACTTAAGTTACTTGTGGTGCCATAATCTCGAAATACGAGCTATGTATAATACGAGACATTAAATAATATTGACAAGATCTCCATTTCAAATGTCAGTTGTGATAAATGTAACTGGGTTGGTAACCTATGGAGTGTGTTTAAATAAAAGTACAAAATGAAAGAAAGAAAAGAAATAAAGAAAATGATTATTTGAAACGTTAACTTCTGAAAGAATCTGGTTATAAATCACAAAATAAATTACAGGACTCGTTACAAATAAAATCTTTGCCAATCTCAACACACAATAATTAGTCACTACTAACTGTAAAATAAAAAAATCTCAGATTGATTAACACTTGACTAAGTTAAATACAGTTTTACTGATTAAATAATAAAAAAACATCATGCAGAACATACAAACAGTCACGAAAAATATGAAAATTTTTAGAAAGACCAAACCAGTTTTATTTGGTAAGCATATTCGTAGGTAACGGTCTCGCCGATTTTGTTGTTATGTGACGGTACGTTTTTAAAGTTGCCCACATCCGTTTTTGCAAGTGTCTACATAACATGGTGATTTAGGTAGCTTTCAAGAAACAACAAATATTAGTGTACGCTATTATGAGTTAAATGTCAACCAAAGCTTTCATAGCTCGCTGTCTTCAAATATTATTGAAACAAGTTAAATAAATAAAAGTTTAAAATACGTGGTTCCCATTCCGGAATCTGTCATTTTACTACAGAGAAAAGAGCGATGTAAGCTTTGGTAGCAGTAAAAATGTAGTTAGCTGAGTCAAATGTTAATCAATCTCCAAATATGCTGCTATGAGCTCATATACATAATTGAAATATGATTCAAATATGACTGAAAAATACGTGGTTCCCATTCCGGTAGCAGTAAAAACAATATCAATTAATCTGATATTTTATTTTTCACAGTTAGTAGTAAAAGTGACTAATTATTGTGTGTTGAGTTTGGCAAAGATTTTATTTGTAATGAGTCGTGTAATTTATTTTGTGATTTATAACCAGATTCCTTCAGAAGTAAACGTTTCAAATAATCATTTTGTACTTTTATTTAAACACACTACATAGGTTACCAACCCAGTTACCTACATTTATCACAACTGAAATTTGAATTGTGTATTTGTATACCGTGATGGTTCATAACTTTGGAGATGACACGAAAATTCTCAAACTCTAAACAAGGTGCCAACCCTGATGGGCAGAATCATATTAGTGGGGCAAACGAGACTACAAAATTTTAACGATTCCACTTTGCCCCACTGTGGGGCAGCTTGGTGGGGCAAACGGGAAGCACTCATAGTTCCCTAGTATCTAGTCCACTACCATCCTATCACAATAGCTCAAGTAGTTTTGTCCTGTAGATTATCCATAGTTTTATCCAAACCGGAGGTTGTCCTTGGTTGCACTTTATAGTGTAGATAGGGATAATCGCCGGTTTAGAATCCACCCCATTGTTTGCTATTATACTTGTTATTGTAAAGGGCCTCTACGTGTTGGCTTCGGCTCCACGCACGCCACGCACGCACGGCTCCATAGCCCTGTGATACAGGACGTATAACAGACAAAATAATAAATAAAGTTTCACGTTAGCAAAAGACCTATACTCGTAACTTTTGCTAACGTGAAACGTATCTTATAGGAAAGCGTTCTAGCTTCATCTTAGATCCCATCGTCACTTACCATCGTGTGAGATAGTGGTCGCTAAAGTATTTACTTCCATCTTTTCACGTCACTAAATATATGGGTACTTCTGTTTATACTTACGCTGTAGCTTTTACGTGCTTTTACGTCATCAAATGCAGTTTTCTACGACATTTGAGTCGCTTTTATGACTCTGTGGTCGTGGAGAGATGAAAAATGAATCAGAAGAGCAAATAAAACGAATGTAGGTGAGGTTTGAAGTTTGTGGCCATATTTCTTATGAAACACCGTTAAAAAGTCCCGGAGGAATCAGTGTTTGGTATTATTAATTTGAAAGGGGTCCTCATATTTACTATGGGAGCTTGGCATAGTGATTTTTTGTGCACTTTGAGACCCTATGCCTAGAGAGGATATTACGACGAACAAATAATGCCTTCACTGCAAACCTCTAAAGTGTCTCGGAAACAAGATATTTAACAAAAAGTGGTGTCCTATGATTGTCCAAAAGACTGCGGTGCATTTTAAGACCCATACAAATAGGTAGAGGCCATTCCAGCGAACAAATAATGCCTTAACACCTTTCTAAAGCATCTCGGAAATATTATATTTATTGAGTCATGGAACGCATCACGTTTCTTTGAATATCCCGTAATTATCACTTTTCTGAGACGCTTTAGAAGTTTGACGCTCGATGCTTTGTTTGTATTTGACTTTATAGTATCATTCAAGAACGTTACAATTACATTACATTAAAATGCTCTAGTCCAAAGTCAAATTAACGTAGATATCACCACCAATATAGGTGAGATAGAGATTCCGGTAGAATTTTAGTGGGTATACCCTTGACTGCCTTAACTGCCTACCACCTTAAGCCAAAGGAAGCCCCACACACCCCCAGGGTGGCAGGACAGCGCATAAGGCTGCATTTCTCCACATTAAAAAAAACAAATAGTTGTCTGTAAAGTCGATTTACGGACGATAAATTTTCGTGATAACGTCATAAGAAAACAATGAAAAATTTAGATTTATTTTTATTATTCCTTTATTTATTTTTTTCATTATGTTTTCCCCTTTATATAAGTATAACGTCCTATGAAAACAATAAAAAATTAGATATTTTTTTTATTCCTTTATTACTTTTTCTTTTATTTCCTTTATATTTATTTCTCTTTATTTAAGTCTTCTATTCGTCACTCGTCACACCATAACACAAGCCCAGATGAGCGATATTATTATAAAATACCCTGTTTCCTAAGTTACCATGATGCGTCTAGTTATATTACCATGACGCATGACGTCACACAATATTACCGTGACACTTTTTTGTGAATGCAGGTGTTCCAAGAATTAAGATTTTTTTATTGTCCAATTATTGATGTACATTGAGACCTTAATTAATAAAAATAATAGTTAGGAAACAATCACTTACCCATTACAGGCATACAATATTTATATTCCGTCAATTTATTAGACGTTATCACGTCAAAAAAGGTATCCGATGAGAGAGGATTTTGAAAAATACAAACTCTTAGCGAACTAAATCGCGGACTAAAGCTAGTCTTTTAATATGTAGAGTAACTGTAATGAAATAACAACATTCTATCGAATATAACATCGTTTTACAATATTAACAAAGTTTCCGACCTATGGGTTTCATAGTTGGCCACTTAGCGGTACAAAGTGATAAGTTTAATGTATCTAATGTTATTCCATAGTTTGTGAATGTTACGTTGATTAAATCATGTGCGGTCTGTTTGTTGTTACCTTATACAGTGGGTAACATAAACCATATATTTACTCGTATCTATCTATATAAATAAAAGTCATTTGCTGTTCTGTTAGTCTCGCAAAAATCGAGAATGTCTGAACTGATTTAGATGATTTTGGTTTTGAAATGTTTTTGGTAGTCCAGGGAAGGTTTAAGCGGTGAGAAAGATCGGATTTACGCGGGTGAAACCGCGAGGCGCAGCTAGTAAATAAATAAATATTGCAGGACATTCCATACATCGTCATCTAGACCAAAGCTAAGTAACTAGACAGGTGTTATGAGTGCTAGACAATGGATATACTTTTCTTTCTTAAATATATACTTAGAATACATAGAAACAACCAGACCACAGACAAATATTTAAGCATAAATACTTGTCTGAGGCGAGAATCGAACCCGCAACCCTGTGTTTGACAGTCCGGCATGGTGACCATTATGCCAAGTGGGTCGTCAAACTCTTAGGTTCTTTAAGGTATTACCAAAACACAGATCCTGCTTAGCTTTGTGGCTCGAAAAGTGTGGCCCTTTTAGACGGTGGAACACAGATCCTGCTTAGCTTTGTGGCTCGAAAAGTGTGGCCCTTTTGGACGGTGGAACACAGATCCTGCTTAGCTTTGTGGCTCGAAAAGTGTGGCCCTTTTAGACGGTGGAACACAGATCTTGCTTAGCTTTGTGGCTCGAAAAGTGTGGCCCTTTTGGACGGTGGAACACAGATCCTGCTTAGCTTTGTGGCTCGAAAAGTGTGGCCCTTTTAGACGGTGGAACACAGATCCTGCTTAGCTTTGTGGCTTGAAAAGTGTGGCCCTTTTAGACGGTGGAACACAGACTAATTTTATAAGTATTGAATAGAAAACATTTATTTGGACACGATACAAGACATTTAAGAAAAGTAGAGAGACAAACAAGGTTGACATGTACAGAGCATAAGAACAAACGTATAAACACACAGACAGACACGTCAAAGTTATAACACCCCGTCGTTTTTGCGTCGGGGTAAAAAAATGATCAAAAATAAGAGATAGAAAAAATAGAAACATCTCTATATATATAAAATTCTCGTGTCACGGGGTTCGAACTTGAACTCCTCCGAAACGGCTCGACCGATTCTCATGAAATTTTGTGAGCATATTCAGTAGGTCAACATCTATTTTTTTTTTTTTTGTAAATAACAAAACAACGTTTGCCGGGACAGCTAGTACTTATATAAAAATAAGATCTACGGAGCCGTGTGCTTCCAAAAAGGCTTTGCCTTAGCAAAAAATAGCTGTAACAACCTGTGTTGAGCTGAGGAGCAAGCAACGTTGAGCTGGAGAGTGTCGTTGAGTTGAAGAGCGTCGTAAAAACGGAAGTTGGACAAATATGATGTAACCGTCCTAAATTCAGATCCTATCGACAGACTTAAATTCTTCCGTCTGCATTCCCCTTTTGCAAAACCAATTCATTAAAGTCTTTCACACAATCCCTTTGAACTATAAACAAACAAACAGACAACAAACATAATCTAATGATATTGTTTTAACAGAACTCATGTTACACGAATCTTTGCCATCTACGGCCCGGGGGAAAACTTACTGATTGCCACAAGGACTATGGTGCTCACGTGGTGTTACTACTGGATCTCGATTCAAACTCAACTGTTGAACAGTAGAATCAGATGCCTACTTCTTTTTTTTATTTTCATGTCAGGATTATAGCGTTTTATTTCTGTCTGACCAATACTGCGTCTCAGCTAAAGCAGCATTATTGGCCCCATTTAAGTCTTCCAACGTGCAGGTGTTGGGGCACAATGGAGAAGGTGATTCATCGATTGTGCTGATGCCCACAGTCACAGCGCTCCTTTGAAGTTAAATCCCACCCGCTCATATTTGTCTGTCATAGAAATATATTGGAGGCAGCGGCCGACTTGGGTCTGGAGATGGTTGAGTGACTTCCACGTAGGGCACTGGAGATGCCTACTACTAGGTCTCGATCTATTTAATATTAGAATTAGTTACCTGACTATGTCTTTCCTGATAATTTATTTTTATTTATTTTATTTATTTATTTATCAGAAAAACTACATCTATCATTACAGGATTCCCCAATGCAATAGCGTAGTTAAAATAAATTTAAATAAATTATAACAAATAATCCATAAAGATACTTTTTGGAATTCACTCTTCCCGCATGTAAATACGTCAATTTGCTCGGCAACTAAATTTAGTGTGTGTAAAACCCGCTTGATTGGTGATTTTTAGGTTCGTCCTACCACGGGGCACCGCGAATAGTGCCGGTTTTCGTGTATGGCGCCGCTTTAGGTACTGATTCGGAACATATAGTTTGACCGATTCCAGTATGGTTGGATTACATATGTTACCTCTTAACACCTCCAAAATATAACTTGCCAGCGCCAAGTCCCTTCTTGTTTCCAACTTGGTGTACCCAACCATGCCCAGTACGAACAGAGTTGGATACATCAAGGGATAAAAAGGGTCTTTAAGGGGTAATTTAAGGGTCTTCAAATAACTAGTAAAAAGTTAGCTTAAGATACGCGTGCTACATCTTATACCGCATCGTCAATTGCTATTAGTTAGTGATCAAACGCTTGACCTATGACATACCTATAAACTTTTATGAAACTTGATTCAGTACAATATTTAATGTAACAACATTTCTAAATTCAATAATTTTAACTAAGCCTTACTTGTTAGACATACAGTCACGATATTATTTTAACACAGTCATAATTATATTTAATAACACAACGTTTTGACGTGACAACGTTTTATAAATTGGTTTGCCGGGTGACACTTCAAGAAACTGCGTTACGCTCCGCTGACGTTATGCGCTCACAATGAGAGCGAGTGAGAGGCACGCGGGCGTGGTTAGCCCGCCTAAGAGCGAGAGAGACAGACATAAAAAGTGAAAGGCACGCGTCCCTTCCACTCGAGCACAGTTGTTGTCACGTAAAACTTTCGCCCGTATACCGACTTTACAGGCAACCAGTTTTTTTAGTATCTGTACGTTACGTCGCGTAGGTTCATTAGTAGTTCGTTTTTAACTGAAATTAATGCAGACAATGGTATACATTTTAGAGCAAAACTCGGATTTTAACCAAAATAATACACAAACGTTACAGAAAATACGTTTAAGTAAATAAAAAATAAAAAATGGCATAAAACACTTCCTTGTGGAACTCCAAATAGTTTGCATTTATATTGAAATCATTGGCTACTCAACTATAACGTCACGTTTTTGTTATATTTTCGGAATACTTTGATTCATCTTAAATTATAGGAAGACAAATTACATGAGCTATTCGAATCATCAACTGATTTTCAGTTAAGAATGTCGCTCTTTTAGGGCTTTGACAAATCTATTGCTAATTACACATAAGTATCTATGCTGTGAAAATAAATATGGAAATTGAAACAAAATCAACTTCATTTAGAAACAAAAGGGGACTGATATTTTCGATGTTTACAACTTCGAGTGGAATAACGAATAATATTAATATGTTTGAGACTGAGACATTCCCTTCTTCCGCAGATTGCCTAGCTTAGGAGGCATGTCGGAAATATTGTATAACCATTTTTTCACGTTCATAGCAATAAGACAATTTTAATGTTTCACCTCAAGTACAATCTTCAATAATTATAAGTTTCCCATTTTTTAACTCGAATCGTAGACTCAAGTCGAACAGAATTACCTTAGTAGCAACAAACAACAAATATTGCAAAGTAAACGCTTGTTATGCTCAGCTTTGTCTCAAAGGCAAGAATAGAATGCAAATTGGTTAAACAAGACAAGTGTTCTACTATATAAATTCCCACGTGAATAGTAAATCTTTAGTAAATTCATCTGTTAGTTTATTCAGTAGAATTATTGAATACTAGCCGAACTCTACGGATTCACCCGCATAAGTTCCGTGGATCTCGTGGAAGTATCGAAATAAAAATTTGTTAGTTTACGTTATTCCAGGATTCCAGTTATTTGTATACCTACCAATTTTATCGTCGATAAATAATGATTCTCAATTATAGTAAAGATTTTTAAGCTATTGCATAGCTTTTATCGCGGACTTTGAGCGCGGCGACCAAATCAAGAAATTCCGTAACGAAAATAAAACCTAACACCCTCCACTCCGCCTACCATGTAGCTCGGCCGAGCGTTCGCTTAACGTGTATGTATATGGTACGACTGTACCACACGTTTTTTTTGTTTTTTTTTGGTTTGTTTGTAACGTATAGGCTCCGAAACTACTAAACCGATTTTGATGAAACTTAGTATCAGGATACATTAATTAATTGAAAGTAACATAAGCTACTTTTTAACCCGATACTCCCACGGGATTGGGAGTTACGCGGGTGAAACCGCAAAGTGCTAGTAGGTTTGAATAAACATAAAATTATTAATACTGTAAGTTTGTTCAAGCAAGCTAGTGGTAAGACCTCTGCCCTCATCTTAAAACCTTATAAATATGTTAAACTATGTCTTATTGAGTTTCCTGTTAGCTGACGAGCCTTTAACAAGGGTCAACGTTAAGGGTCAGACAATGATAATTCATAATGAGAAGGGTCGAAACCTTAATTAAACAAGGTGTCTCTCATTAATCAATTTAAGTAGGTAATTTTAGGGTCCATTTTGTTTGGAAGTTAGTTTTTGACTTTTGAATACCGTCAAAACTTTTGAATATAATATAAAAGGCTAACCAGCGCTGTGAAAAATACCACGCGGTTTTTATACCTGGAATTTTCTTCTCTACAGTTTTCCAGTGGGTTTAATTCCGAGCTTGGTGTTCGTTAACCAATGAGTTTTTCTTTTCTTTCTATTTTAATTTTTCGCTTATTAAAATATAGTTCTCACAGTGACAGAAAATCGTGATGAAATCGTGATCGGGCTTAGTTGGCTTCAGACGTATTGGCGAGTTCTTCCTTCTGGACTCGGTCAACTAAGTTGGTTAAACCTACTTTGTCTTATACATGTCCAAGCTACTACAGCGCCCTGAACAGCATAGAATTAATTTGCTGGTGCTGTAAAATGATCTAGACTGGATTAGATGTGGTTGTAGACCGAGAGGATGGTCAAAGAAGAGCCAGAAGAGGTGCAAAGAGAGGATGGCCAAGGAAGAAGAGGTGAGGGGGGTGTTAGTCCAAAAGTCAGAATGTCTGGGTGTCAAAATGTCTGAGACATATCCTTCCTTATGGTAACTTGATGTTTCAAGTTACCATAAGGAAGGATATGGAGGAAAGTGAAGTGAACGCGAGTTTCACGAGGAATAGACTAGAGTGGAGAAAGAAGACATTTTGTTTCAACCCCACATAGTAGGAAAAAGGAAGGAAAAATAAGACCTGGTTAGATGTAAAGCCAAAATATAATAAAGTACAAGTTCTCAAACCGAAATCTTTTTAACTTCCATCATAATATCATTACAATCTTAACTCACATTATGTATTATGACAAACAGTTGTATGAAACTTCTTTACAACGTTCATAAAATAATTAAATTTAAATTAATGGTTTCAGTAACATGTAATACTTTATGCTGTTTCCAAAATTACGAAAGTTCTCTGAATTAATCAGCTTAAATTACAATGCTTCCTCGGAGAACCGCGAGCGGAGAAAATTACGCATAAGTTATATTTATCCAACTTTGTGTTTGACTAGCTACGTCCCGTGGAAGTCTCGGTTCCCTGGGAATATTGGCTTAAAAAATTAAAAGACTCAATTGCTGATACAAATGCTTGAAAATTCTTAATAACTAAGTTAAGACATTAAAGTGTCGCGTGTAAGTTTAGAGGCCACTGATTTTAGACCTTTTCTACTAGCCTCTGCAGAGGCCAAGTTGTGTCTCATTCAAAATTTGCAATGGTCTGAACATTGATTATAGGATTTAAAAAGATAGTTAGAAAGGTGCATTAAAACTTACAACTACATCTTTGTCTATCAGAAGTGTACGGGAGTTACGGTTTTGTACCACTGACCTTTGCTCTCGAGGGTGTTCTGGCCGGTGGAGACGTGTCCGTGGACGATCCGTGAGCATCTAGTCCATAGGGTGCTGGCTATTCGATTTCCACCACAGAAGATGTGTCGTAGGTAGGAAGGGGGAGAAGAAACGAATCAAAGGTCCACACTTGATGCGCGGCGCGGACCGGTAGGTACTCCAAAAGATCGAGATGTGCTCACTCGAAGGTAGCGAGACGAAGACTGGTGGTCGTGGTACGTTCGTAATTTAAACAGGAAAAAACTAATGAAATCTACTCACAAGTTGTGTTTTCTTTCGAGACCTACCCTCAATCATTGATTATAAAGCTAACAAATAAAATCTGTTCCTCTACGGAACAAGAAGAATGAAAGTAAAACTTTAAAATCAGATATACGCCGCAGTGCGCGGCGACGCAGTTTTTGCGTTTCAATTTTAGTACATCCCTTTCTCAAGGTCTTTCAACTTGAGTATTTAAAGTGGGAATAGACCTTTAATGAAGTACCAACAATAATTTTCATATACTTAAACATAATAATCATGCAATTTTACCCGCTCATCTTAAGTAATCTCAAGTTGTAATAAGTAAGCTAAGCTTAAGTGTCAATTATGCTTTCTAAGTGAGAAAACCGGCAGTTAATTCGTACTTCAACTCCGGTTAACTGAGTTAAGTACAGTTTAAAGTTATAAATGGTTTTTCTCTAGTGGGTCTTGGAATATGAAGATTGTATGCAAACTTGTACAATAAAAGGCCAGGTATATTTTATACATAATCATTTTTACCAGGATAATTACGAGTGCCTCTATTTATACCCCAATTTTCCCCGATTATAATTTTGGGGGAAGATGTCACGAACATTACTATTTTCCTCCAATTTTGGGGATTCCGTAATGGAGACTAAGATCGCTGCATACGTCACGGTATAAAACCTTAGGGACGGAGATGTGACATGCATCGTTCATAAAGTGTCCGTGGTCTACATACATAACGTGATTTTTCTCGTGCTGGACGGAACGTGACGATTTCTATATTACGTTCCGTCCGGCACGAGAAAAATCACGTTACGTATGCAGCGACCTTTACATTAAACTATAAAAAACACAGCATTTTTTTATATTTCAGTCAATATGTAAATACACACAGAAACAGTTAGACCAAACAAATATTCGTTTACAGAAACAAAAATCTAAACACAAATATTTTTTCGTTAATGGGAATCGAAGATAAGATGCTACCTTCTGCGGTGATACAGAGGTCGCCACAAAACAAGTAGAATTTCATTATATAGATCATCTCTTCACTTCACTATCACTATCATCACTATCACTACATAGTATAAAATAAAGTCACTTTTCGCCGTCCCTATGTATGCTTAGATCTTTAAAACTATATATAATATATACTATATATGGTACTATATATGTGGTTCTATATATGGTATCCTTGTTTCTGGTTCTGGGTGTTTCCTATATGTATAATATGTATATATTTACAAAAAAAAAAAAGTATATAAGTAGTTTATCCGTTATCTGGCACCCATAACACAAGCATTAAGTTGCTTAGCTTGGGGCTGGATGGCGATGTGTAATATGTCCTGAAATATTTATTTTTATTTTATTTTTTTATTTTAAAACTACGCAACGGATTTTGATGCGGGTTTTTTTAATAGATAGAGTGATTAAAGAGGAAGGTTTTTAGTTATAAAACATGCATAATACAGTCGTGCAAAGCCGGGGCGGGTCGCTAGTATAAAATAAAGTCACTTTTCGCCGTCCCTATGTATGCTTAGATCTTTAAAACTTCGCAACGGATTTTGATGCGGTTTTTTTTAATAGATGGATTGATTCAAGAGGAAGGTTTTTAGTTATAATACATGCATAATACAGTCGTACGAAGCCGGGGCAGGTCGCTAGTAAAAATTAAACAGAATTTCGTAGGTATAGGTAGTCCATTTGAATCTTATTTGAAGTCTCAATTTCCCTTGCCTAAATGATATCCTTAGCAGACTTCAATAGAATCTCAGATAACAGGATTCGTTTACTTAACATTTGGAGCAAATTATCTAAGCTTGTTCCTACCTGAAGTGCGCAATCGGAATTTAGTAGGTAAGAAATGCAATTTAATTTAATTGTGTAGGTAAATAAAATCAGTACCTACACTTTTTACTATCAAAATATTTATTTTGAAAACTTGATTTATTTTTATAACTAGCGACCTGCCCCGGCTTCGCACAGCTATATTATGTATGTATTATACACATAAACCTTCCTCGTTAATCACTCTATCTATTTAAAAAAAACCGCATCAAAATCCGTTGCGTAGTTTTAAAGATCTAAGCATACAAAGGGACAGAGGGACGGCGAAAAGTGACTTTATTTTATACTAGCGACCTGTCTTGGCTTCACACGGCTATATTATGCATGTATTATACATATAAACCTTCCTCTTGAATCACTCTATCTATTAAAAAAACCGCATCAAAATCCGTTAAAGATCTAAGCATACAAAGGGACATAGGGACATAGGGACGGCGAAAAGTCACTTTATTTTATACTATGTAGTGATAGCGATAGTGATGAACAGGTCAGCGATTGGCCACCATCTCATTCGATAGTAAGTAACGATGCGGTTTAAGATGTAGCACGCGTCTCAAGAAGATCTATACGCTGGTTACTCAAAGACACCCAAATGAACGGAGGCTTTCGAGGCAGTGAAGATAGGAAGACGGCGCAGTGGAATAAAAACTTTTTCAATCCGACCTCCTTTTGGGCTGCACCGGCCCACTACGTATTGGAACACGGACGCGTCCGCTTGGCGATACGACTTAGGCCGGAACTTCTTTTTCTAATGATGCTAATCAGTAACAAGTATTAAGAACTAGCGACCCGCTCCGGCTTCGCACGGCTATATTATGCATATGTTATACATATACCTGAACCTTCCACTTGAATCACTCTATCTATTATAAAAAACCGCATTAAATCCGTTGCGTAGTTTTAAAGATTTAAGCATACATAGGGATATAGAGACAGAGAAAGCCACTTTGTACTATGTAGTGATGCTCACTATTATCCCCTTAACGGTTTATCAACCTTCAAACTATAGGTACAAGTAGGAATAAAATAATTTAGACCATACATATAAAATTCAAACTGCTGACTGACTGGGTGATCAACGCAAAGCTGAAGCCAATAGTCGAATCGGGCTTTTTAATCTGGCACACAGAAATTTTATGGCATCAATACCCCTACGTTAACGAAGTCACGGGCAAAAGCTAGTAATTAAACACTAAACTGAAAAATGTAGGTTTTTTTTTCAAATTAAAATTAATTAAAAGTCACCCTAATCTGTCCAAGCATGTCCTGGCTATGTTTAGCCAGTCTTCATCGAATGCCCATATCATAAAGCCATCTTTAACTATTATTATAGGGGGGGGGGGTACTTAATTTTAACGATATCAATAAGTAAATAATAAAGAATACTCATAAAATGTAACGTCCATTATTATTACATTTCTTTTGTATCATATTATAGAGTGTTTATCTCAAAACTTTGGCCACCCTTCATCGATCGATAAGCTAAATCTTAAAGGCAGGACGCGTAAAAAGCGCCCAGGAACTTTAATGAGTAGAAGTCTAATTGTACTTGGGTTAATACGCTCCTTCGTCAAAATGTACAATGTGCTGGGGTCATAATGTACTCGCGAACTGAATGATCCTATGACAGATTACGACAATGCAAAAATGTGCAATCGAATTAACGCGTACTGGTCATATTGTTTCACGGCTTAAACGATCCTATGACAGAATATGCACAAGACTCACGGTTTACACATTGCCACAACGAAGTACCGTTTTTATTTTTGTGTCTCCAGTTGAATCGATGCAATCCGTACAGTACTGTTGCTTTTCCTTTTTGATTTTTGCTATAAATTAATGTTTTTCCCTCCATTTTAATAAATGAAAGGAAATGACATACTTAAAGAAAATAGTAATTAACATTTTATCAGTGACAAGTATGATTTCTAAACTGCCAAGTGGAATTTCAAGGAGTTCTTTTATCAATAAAGAGTTCCTATACATATTATGAACTTATCGATTTTCTTTATTGTACATTTTGTCGTAGATACATTATGGCAAAGATACGTTTTGCACCTTGCGAATTTTGTCACGTGGATAATTTGACATTTCTACTTTATAACAATTGTTGATTAATGAACTTTTTAACCATTGTACATTTTGACGATGGAGCGTATTAACCTAAGTACAATTAGACTTCTACTCATTAAAGTTCCTGGGCGATGGGATGTGTTGAACAATGTCATTTGAAATTATCTGGACTGTTATTCACAGAATACATCTACTTACCAAGTTTCAACAGTATGGTTCTTATAGTTTCGGAAAAAAGTGGCTGTGACACACGGCAGACAAACAGACATGAAGAATATATATATATTCCGTTTTTTGCCAATTTTCAACGGAACCCTAAAAACACCGAAACCGAATACCGAATTGAGAATCTCCTCTGTTTTTGAAGTCGGTTAAACAAATATAATCTAACTAAATCTCATACCGTTTAAGCAATACTTTTTGGTAAATCAAGGGTTAAAATCGATTTACAAAAAAAATCTTATAAAAATTTCATTATAATAAACGCAAAAATGTATTTATTTTCGGAAGCAAAAGTTATAAAAATGTAAATCTCTCAGTTGAGTCTAGAGGTAGCTGGCTACAGGTTTAATATAAGTACTTATTGAGGCCATTAGAGTAGCGAGTCTAAAACTCATATAGCCCTTGGTATATCATATGGCATATACTGGGTTAATTTATCTATACTTAATATTATAAAGCTGAAGAGTTTGTTTGTTTGAACGCGCTAATCTCAGGAACTACTTGTTCGAATTGAAAAATTATTTTTGTATTAGATAGTTCATTTATCGAGGAAGGCTATAGGCTATTTTTTATTTTGATATTCCCTCGGAATCGGGACTTACGCAGGGCAAACCGCGGGGCGCAACTAGTTTTAAATAAATTTTGCAGGACATTCCACACATCGCCATCTAGCCCCAAGCTAAGTAACTAGACTTGTGTTATGGGTGCTAGACAACAGATATACTACTTATATACTTTTCTTTTGTAAATATATACCTATAATACATAGAAACAACCAGACCACAGACAAATATCTAAGCATAACAACTTGTCTGAGGCGAAAATCGAACCCGCGACCCTGTGTTTGGCAGTCCGGCATGGTGACCATTGTGCCAACTGGGTCGTCAAATGGGTATTTAAGGCCATTTCCTTTACTAGAAATTGCGAAAATGCTAAAGTTGCGTCTCTGATTTTGAAAATTAAGACTGCATTATTAGATTTTTGCAAAAGTCAATACCCTAGCCAAGAATCAAATCTATTTAATTTCCAAAAAAAAATTCTCGTATCAATCGATAGTGTTGCTACTATGGAAATTGATTCCTAGAAACAAATATAGTATGGAAAACTAGCCAAGGAAATAGCTTGCAAAATCAAGGCAATTTTCTTCACCATAAAGTGATTGCGAAAAATGCCAAAAGGCGTTTAAAAGGTTTCCTCTTTTGATAAAAAACGATGACTGTATCAATAGATTTTTTGGAAAAGTCATAGTAATTTTCCAAAAAAAAAAACATCCTATTCGGTTTGAGGAAGAAACTGCAGCAGCGATCGCCTGATGAAAGCTAATGCTACCGTTCTGCAGGAATGATTTGACTGGTCGTTACGGCCTGGAAAAGATGAAGAAGTTAGAGTTGATCTGAAAGTATTTTTATTACTTATCCGCCGTTATCATAACCACAGCTACGGTTCAGTAACAAGAAAAACTTCGTTCAAAATTGGGTATCAAAGTTCTATAAGGCTCGACTCTGAAGCGATCGCGTTCAGCACTTCTGGTGACGTAGCACTTGATAATCCTTGCTTACGAAGAGAAAAACTTTTGAATAAGGAAAAAGTATTGTTTGGGATTTAGCTGTTGGATTGTTTATAAAGGACAAACTTCGTTTTTTTTATTCCGATTCTAGGTTTTTCCGTTACCGCCTTTAATCCGATATTTAAATTTAAACCGATGAAGAATTGTTTTTTTTTTCCCTTATTTTTCGTTTCTTTTTTTTCTTTTTTTTATAGATTTTTTCCTTTATATATGTCTTCCATTTGTCACTCGTTACAATAACACAAGCCCAGATCAGCGATATTATTATTAAACAATATAAAACTATATTATCATCGTTTTAAATTGCTGCGTGCTGTGTACGTCACAAAGCACGTCGACATGACGTCACCGGAGCGTAACAATGACGTTACTCAATAGGAACGTGACAATTCTTCTTCTTCACGTATCGATTCCGAGTGTTAATATATTTATATATTTATTTTTTATTTTTTAAGTAAGTATTTTATATTTTTGTATTTAGTTTTTGTACATTTTATAATTTTGTATTTTTTATTTTTTATTACTATAATTATTTACATTCCAAATCCAGTCCAGTAGGTTGCCACAGCTACGGCATCGTCACTTGCTTTGTAACGTGACAATGATGTCACAATATTACCATGACATTTTTTTGTATTCCATGTTCCATCAATCCCTATATATATAAAATTCTCGTGTCACGGGGTTCGAACTTGAACTCCTCCGAAACGGCTCGACCGATTCTCATGAAATTTTGTGAGCATATTCAGTAGGTCTGAGAATCGGCCATCATCTATTTTTTATTTTGTTTCCTTTAGTTTTTTTTTTTAAATGGCAAAACAACGTTTGCCTGGACAGCTAGTATATACTATAACGTCAAATACGATAACTAATAGATTTTTTTCCCGTCGCTTAAATCAGTCGCGCGACTAAATTGTCGCATTATACTAAACAGATCTAAAACCGACTAAATAACCACCCAATTCTGCTTTTCCTTATAATAAAACCAATAAATATAAGGTAAAATCTATCCCAGACCAAACAATTTCTCCTATCCACCGTAACCATAAACTCCGGTCCCAAAACGCCAATAAATTCAGCATTAACTGTAGCACCGAAAATCCTATTATATTCCCGCCAAAAAATATTTGATTAAAGCCAATACATTTGTTGTAATAGCCTCTAATTCATTTCCCGAACGTATCGGAGAGGTACAAACGGGAAATCTACGAAACGGGTTTTTCTTAGAGGTTAATCTTTAGGTACATTACTAACCTTAGAGGCAATATCCCCCGCTGGGAGAATTAATAATTTGAGGGATTTTTAAATTTTACTAGCTGCGCTCTGCGGGTTCACCCGCGTAACTCCCGAGCCTGTGGGAATTTCGGGATAAATTAAGATGTAAGCTATTCTATCTTTCAAGTTGGATCAAACTGCACACGGTGTGCAAATTTGATTAAAATCGGTTTAGTAGTTTAGCACGTAATTTATACAGGGTTATTGGAAATTATACTAGCAAGCCGTTGAGGGCTACTTCTGTGCACCTTAACAAACAACTTTTGTTCTACGACTTTTGGAAATTCGAAAAAAAAAAATGAAAATTTTGAAGTTATGTAAATTCAAAAAACAGCTGATTTTTTAAAACAAAGGTCTTCAGACTAAGAAAAGTAGATAAAAATTAAAAAATACGTAAAATTTGAAGGTTAATGACCTTTCCGTGTAAGGAACAGCTGATTTTTAGATAAACCTATCCTCAAATTTTTCGAAAAAATGTTCAAATTTCCAAAAGTCGTAGAACAAAAGTTGTTTGTTAAGGTGCACAGAAGTAGCCCTCAACGGCTTGCTATGGTTGCGTGTACTTATGTATACGGACGTGAGAAGTTATACTTCTTGAAATTATCCGTCCGTCTGTCTGTCTGTCCGTCAGTCCGATATTTATTTTGCGGGCAGCTTCAACCTCTTACTTTACAGTTACAGTGATGCGCGCGCATCTTAAAATTTCACTCTTATCATTTTTTCATAACGCGCCTAAAGAAGTATAACTTGTAACCAATTCCCTAATAAGAGAAAAGGGTACCGGAGGCTCTCTCCATAGGTACAGAATGCGCGCGCATCTTAAAATTTCACTCTTATCATTTTTTCATAACGCGCCTAAAGAAGTATAACTTGTAACCAATTCCCTAATAAGAGAAAAGGGTACCGGAGGCTCTCTCCATACAGAATGCGCGCGCATCTTAAAATTTCACTCTTATCATTTTTTCATAACGCGCCTAAAGAAGTATAACTTGTAACCAATTCCCTAATAAGAGAAAAGGGTACCGGAGGCTCTCTCCATACAGAATGCGCGCGCATCTTAAAATTTCACTCTTATCATTTTTTCATAACGCGCCTAAAGAAGTATAACTTGTAACCAATTCCCTAATAAGAGAAAAGGGTACCGGAGGCTCTCTCCATACAGAATGCGCGCGCATCTTAAAATTTCACTCTTATCATTTTTTCATAACGCGCCTAAAGAAGTATAACTTGTAACCAATTCCCTAATAAGAGAAAAGGGTACCGGAGGCTCTCTCCATACAGAATGCGCGCGCATCTTAAAATTTCACTCTTATCATTTTTTCAAAACGCGCCTTAAGAAGTAAGTATAACTTCAAAAACCGGCCAAGTGCGAGTCGGACTACCGCACCAAGGGTTTCGTTTTGTTTTTATTATTTGTTGTTATAGCGGCAACCGAATCATTTATATAAGTCTATCTATAATATTCTATCTTTAGGTACTAATATTATAAAGGGGAAAGATTTGATTGTTTTTGTTTACATTGAATGAATAGGCTCCGAAACTACTGAACGGGTTTAGATAAAACTTGGTAGGAGGATACATTAATTCATTGACATTAACATAGGCTACTTTTTATCCCAATATTTCCACGAGATCAGTAGTCACGCGGGCGAAACTGAGGAACGCTGCTAGTCATCATCACTACATAGTATAAAACAAAGTCATAGTGAGTATATGTATGTTAGTCTATAAGGTATGTATCTATGGGCCTTCGTAGCCTGAAATAAATGATTTATTTATTTATTTATTTATTAAAGTCGCTTTTTCTGTCCCTATTTCCCTTTGACTGCTTAAATCTTTAAAACTACGCAACGGATTTTGATGGGGTTTTTTTAATAGATAGAGTGATTCAAGAGGAAGGTTTATATGTATGTATAATACATGTATAATATAGCCGTGCGAAGCCGGGGCGGGTCGCTAGTCTATTATAAATAGAAGATACTCGTAAAAGCAAATTGTTCATATCTTTAAAACATTTATAAACACACCCCAACTGACGGTTACGAGGTCGAGAAGTGTATCATTCCGATCTGATAATTTCCCTCAAGCCGTCGAGTAAGGGTGTGTTATAAGCATCCACTTACAAGACACCCCTTTCACATTGCTTGAAACGTCATTTAATCTGACACCAAAGGGAGTTACCATACGTTCATGTTATTATATTTTAAGCTACTTAAAGAGAAATTGTTGTTAAGATGAAGTAAGTTTCAAATTGAACGATTTTAAACGATTCAACCTAAGCTTTAGCTGGGCCCCGCGTTTTCAATCGCATTAAGAATCAATTTTATTTAGTTTTACTCAAAGATATTGACACAATATTAAAAAAAAAACTACTAGCAGCAATGATATTTTCTATCCTTTCTTGAAACTATTGTGTAAAATTCTGAAATTATTTTTTTAATAAACCACAAAAACAATATTTTTTAGCTATTTAGCCTAAAGATTGTACCTAAAGCTTTGGACAGCTCACTTAAGGCACATGAGCTTAAGGTTCATGTCACACTGGAACATAGAATTTTGCTGTGCTCTGTGAGTGTCGTTTTAAAGTTACGTTCCCACAGGGTAATCTTACGGTAAAACGAGACCTTATTTCTAAGACTATTCTGTCTGTCTGTCACCAGGCTGTATCTCATGAACCGTGATAACAATCAGTTGCCGCTATAACAACAAATACTAAAAAATAATATAAAATAAAATAAATAAATAAATAAATATTTCAGGACATATTACACATCGCCATCCAGCCCCAAGCTAAGCAACTTAATGCTTGTGTTATGGGTGCCAGATAACGGATAAACTACTTATATACTTTTTTTTTTTGTTAATATATACATATTATACATATAGGAAACACCCAGAACCAGAAACAAGAATTTATGGTCAGCATAAATACTTGTTCCCGGCGGGAATCGAACCCGCAACCTTCTGCGTCACAGTCGGGTGTTCGCCCGACGCGCCACAGAGGTCGTCGATATAATCGTACGACACCCACCGTGCGCGAGAACGACTCTCACTTGACCGGTTATTAAACTTTGCTATTGCGCAGCATTGTGCGCCAAAATTCGCCAAAAGAACACACTCTGTTATAAGGCTTAAAATCATTATTTTTTACCACCATCTCTGTAATAAAATGGTATAAATGTAAGTAATATAAACAGAGTGTTTCAGAAACGACTGTTAATTCACAAAGGCATTTGCAAATATTATTATTAAGAGGTCCCTTCACGATTTTCAACACTTTTGACACAAATATTATGCGTTTAGGTTCAAAATGTCCCAATCCCAAAATGTCCATAGGGTGCGAATTGTCCATATCCCAGAATGTCCATATCCCAAAATGTCCAAATCCCAGAATGTCCATATCCCAAAACGTCCATGTCTCAGAATGTCCATATCCCAAAATGTCCAAATTCCAGAATGTCCATGTCCCAGATTGTCCATATCCCAGAATGTCCATATTCATACCAGAGTTTCTATTTTATTTTATTAAACCAAAATTATTAGTGGATTAAAAAAACAACAGTTGCCAATCATAGCATTTTAAGCGATGGTCTTTGGGTTTTATTTTATTGTTGAGTTTGGACTATTTTAAACATTATTGGTGTTCTATAAAATGCGTTTCGACGACCATATACCTAATACGTGTAATACGAAAGGGAGTTGTTCTAAACATCTAACAACTTTTGTTCTATGACTTATGATAAGTATTTTGTAATTTTTCGAAAATTGTAAGGCTATGTTTATCAGTTTCTTAAAGTTAATGCCATAACAATTTTTTATCTTTATTTTTATGCTACATTAATTTTTATTTCTAAAAATAGGTGATTTTCCTGTGAACATGGGTCTGGCCGGAAGACCAGCGCTGCAGTTAAGCATGCTTGGCTGCAGTTTTTAGCTGAGGTCGACCCATTTGGGTCAGCACACGACTCCTCATATATTTTGTTTTTTTTCTTTACCACTTTTTTTTTTGTTTTGTAATTAATTTTCATTGTCATGTTCATTTCTTCATTCTTGTGTTTGTCGTGTGTTTGTACTCAATAAATGCTTTTCTTTCTTTCTTTCTAACATAGTCTGGATTAGCATGAACTCAGAACTTTCGCATCTTTTTACGAAATTGCAAAAGTCGTGTTAATCAATATCCCTGTACTATGAATAAATAATTTTGTTTTATAAATGCTATATCTACACCAATATAAAAAGAGGTAGGATTTTTTAAATTTTGCTTTATTTTTAACGAATAGGTAAGCTCCGAAACTACTGAAATTATTTTAATGATAATTGATTTATTGGGAATAGTGCTACATTTCTATCTCGATCATCATCATCCGAGCGATGTTCCCGGTTGCATCCCTCTCGGGAGCCCGGGGTCCGCTTTCCTACTTTTACGCCTCCACTTCGCACGATCTTCGGCATCCTGGTTAGTAAGGCCATTTGCACGCATATCACCCTTTACGACGTCAAGCCAGCACTTCTTGGGTCTACCCAGTCTGCCACGGCCCGGCGGAGGCGCCATGGCAAGACATTTGTTCCCCACGTAACTAGCCGGTTTTCGCAGGACGTGACCGTACCAGCGTAGGCGACATTCTTGCAATTTATCTGCAATGTCTCGGACATGAAGGCTGCCCGGATGCGGGAGTTCCTGACGCGATCCTTTCGCGTCACTCCACACATCCAGCGCAACATCTTCATCTCCGTGACACGTCTTCATTTTTATCTCGATATTTGCACAATATCGGAACATACGCGATGAAACCACGGAATCTTGCTAAGTATTTGATATCAAAAGTGTCAAGATTGGTGAAGGTGCATCTTAAAGAAGATTCTTTGTTTTTACAGCCAGAGATTTCGGTTTAAAGATTCTGACTCGGGAAATGGATTTTGCCTTATCAAGCCGGTTTGTATTGTTTCCTTGCTTATTGAATTTGCAAGATTTTAGCTGGATTTTCGTTTAGCCTACTTTGTAGGAATAGAAATTGTGTTTTTGTGATAGATGAAATTGTGTTTTTGTTTTTGGAAATGGAGCTGAGAAAGTGTAACTAGGCAGCTAGGCACCCCCTAGGAGAGCATAGGGGAACTGCGAGACTTTAGCCGATAGAAATGAGCCATTATCGACTCCCTTGGAATATGTGAACTTTTTGGTCTCCGTACTACAAATTTTTAAGCATACTCCCCATCCTTTATTTGTGTTGCAAGCCGTCATTTCAGCCTGGTCGTACTAGGAAGTATACTTACCAGCATGACCGTATAATATCTCCAAAATGGCAAGGGTACAAAATTTCAAATTAGTGGTACTAAATAGTACAAATCTAAAACAATTTTGTACCACATAAAGTTTAAAAAAAATCTATTTCGTCGTGCCAGGAAGTAAAACACCTCTTGTCGATCTCAATACGATCGGAGTTAGAACAAAAGACGATTCAAACGGAAACAAAATCAAAGAAAAGGAGGACCTTAGCTACTTATATCCCGACCAAGATCCCGGACTCTGCGGGTGAAACCACAGGATTAAGCTAGTTGAAGATAAAATCTTTAATTCAGACAATGCGTGATACAAGATAATTTTCACGTAAGAAAAGAATAGAAATAACTCACAAAAGATAACCCCTAACGTGTAACCAAAAAAAGATTAGGTTCTTCTAATATCATGCTGAGAACGGAGACCACCGACTTTCTCATCGGTCTATGTTTTATCTATCTAAACTAATATTAAAAAAAAACTTAAATTTAGAATTTAAAAACATCTGAATTTTATCCCCCATAACTTTCAGACTGCAAAACTGATTTCGATCAATTATAGCTAAGAACACTCCCAATTAATTTCACCTTTCAAACAAAAGAAACAAAATCGGTGAGTTTTAAAAAATAGTAAGTTTTATGAAACGCATTTGTCGTTAGGGATGAAATATTTGTTTAGTAAAAAACTACCAAGTTTGTGTAAGAACGAGGCTGAATGGCAGCAGTCTTTGCCTTCCTGATCGGGTAAAATTAAAAAAATTAAGTCATTCTCTTAACCAAAGACAAGTTATAAAGTCCGCCATTTATCAAACATTTCGGTATTAGCTTAGAAAAAAATAATAAGAGTAGGTAAATCATTTAAAAACCTGTTAGAGGTGTCTGCTTTCAAATTATTATTCACGTACTCTCGCTTTGCCGATCTAAAAATCTGTAGTCTGCATACTGCCCTAAGTAGTTTACGATTAGCACTTTCAGAGTGATTTAAGAATAAATATACCTACCTACATAATATTATGGCGTAAGAATAAAGGGAACGTGAAAAACAAGGCACAGATAATCTTGTTGCCCCAAAACTCATAGACTCAGTGTAATGTAGTTCCACAACATCCTTTCCTACTAATATGTTTGTTACTCCTTCACACAAAAACTACTAAAGCGATTGCATAAAAACTCGGTATGTAGATAGCGGGAGACCTGGATTAACACATAGGCTAATTTTTATCTCGATTCCCCCGACTCTGACTTGCGCGGGTGAAACCGCAGGGTGCTTCGAAACAACAAGGTTTTTTCTTTCTTAAAATATATAAAAACTAGCTGCGCCCCGCGGTTTCACCCGCGTAAGTCCCGATCCCGTGGGAATTTCGGGATGAAAAGTAGCCTATGTGTTAATCCAGGTTTCCAGCTATCTACGTACCGAGTTTCATCGCAATCGGTCCAGTAGTTTTTGCGTGAAGGAGTAACAAACATACATACACACACACACACACAAACTTTCACATTTATAATATTAGTAGGATATCGGTAAAAATCTTACTTTTTACAAATTGAATTAAATCATTGATAAACGCAACTTTTTTTTGCAATAATAAAATATTTCAGACTATCCGACGACGGGAATAAAAAAACCCCGGTCACAAATTTATTAATAAAACAACTATAAAACGTCGCAAATAATTATTTAACTGAAAAAAAAGGAGGAAGTTTTCAATTCGTCGCATATTTTTTTGTATGTTCACCGATTATTCGAAGTCGGCTTAATCGATTGACATGATTCTTTTTTTATAGATCACAATTACCAATTAGATTTTCCGAAAAAATCGTTGCTTGATATAAAAAAAAAGAATTGTTTCTTCATTCAATTGGTTGCTTGGTCACATTTTTAACGCTAGGTGACGCTGACCATAAGTAGGTACAAACAAGTAGGTAAGATTAACTTTGTAACTAAAATAGCAAAAATTCAAATCACAGGATAGGCAAAAGTTGATACGCCATTACGACATGATGGTTTAGTATTTTTCCGGTTAAATGTACTGCAGATTTAAAACATACCCTTGCGAAAATGGAAAATTTTGCGATAGGAATGCAAAAAATATTGATCATCTACTATTTTCAACATATTTCATATTTTATTTTCCGTTACAAATGGAAACAATTGAATTTTCCAAGATAGTTATAAATAAGAACTATCTGCAACAATCAACAACAAAAGACTCGTACAAATTCGGCCCTTTGCTTGCTTCCTCGGAAACTTATAATGAGTTTCTTGGACATACTCAAAGGATACTCCAAAGGCATAGTAAGATTGAACTCTATTCACAAGAAAACAAACTATTATTTTTACTTTGAATGTTCTTTGTTGTGCTTGTTCATTTTTCTACTAATAAAAATGTTAGTGGCTGTAACTGGTGGGAGTTCTTTATGTATGAACTAGCGACCCGCCCCGGCTTCGCAAGTCTATATTATGCATGTATAAACCTTCCTCTTGAATCACTCTATGTATTTAAAAAAACCGCATCAAAATCTGTTGCGTAGTTTTAAAGATTTAAGCATCAAAAGGGATATAGGGACAGAGAAACCGACTTTGTTTTATACTATGTAGTGATGACTAGCAGAGCTTTGCGGTTTTACCTACAAGCTTCTATCCTGGGAAATATCAGAATAAAAGGTAGCCATTATTACTGTTCAAATTTCAATGTATCTTCATTCCAAGTTTCATCAAAATCGAAGCTGTAGTTTCATAACCTTATTTATTAAAAACAACATACCAAAAACAGTTCACTACACTATCACTACATAGAATAAAACAAAGTCGCTTTCTCTGTCCCTATGTACCTATATCCCTATGTATGCTTAGATCTTTAAAACTACGCAACGGATTTTGATGCGGTTTTTTTTAATAGATAGAATGATTCAAGAGAAAGGTTTATATGTATAATACATGCAGAATATAGCCGTGCGAAGCAGGGGCGGGTCGCTAGTATCTTTATAAAATGACTAGGTTGCCACGTCTTTTCGTCCGCGTAATACCCGATCATTTTTTTTTTTGCTTTTCATCACCATTTAAACTTTCCCTGGACAAATATGTCAAACTAAATATTTTATTGGTATGTCTATTAAATCTGTGCCTATGTCTATAATAAAAAAACTAAATCAAAATCGGTTCATCCGTTCGGGAGCTACGATGCCACAGACAGACACACACACAGATACACACACAGACATGTCAAACTTATAACACCCCGTCGTTTTTGCGTCGGGGGTTAAAAAGGACGGATTTGATTGTTTATTTGCATTGAATATGCTCCGAAACTACTGGATCGATTTTGATAAAACTTGGTATGGGGATACATTGATACATATAAAATAAATAAATAAATAAATATTTCAGGACATATTACACATCGCCATCCAGCCCCAAGCTAAGCAACTTAATGCTTGTGTTATGGGTGCCAGATAACGGATAAACTACTTATATACTTTTTTTTTTGTAAATATATACATATTATACATATAGGAAACACCCAGAACCAGAAACAAGAATTTATGGTCAGCATAAATACTTGTTCCCGGCGGGAATCGAACCCGCAACCTTCTGCGTCGCAGTCGGGTGTTCGCCCGACGCGCCACAGTGGTCGTCGTTTGACATATGAAGTGTTATTGGTTACTTTTATTCCGATATTCCCACGGGATCGAGAGATACGAGTGTAAAACCGCGGAGAGCGGCTTGTAGTCTATAAAAGTTTTGAAGAAATTAGACTAAAACGACCACTTTCCTTAAATTTGCATTATAAATAACGAGAGAATTATCTCAGAGGAAATTGATCACAAGTCCCATGATAATCTCTTCGAGGTGTGAAATTTCGTGCGTACTTGCGTAGCTACTAAATGAACACAATTTAATCATTACCTCTACCCTAAGGGCTAATGCAGACTAGAGACTTAACGGTTGGCCGACCGACAGTTCGCCGATCGTCACATTTGGGTCGCATCTTGTTAAATTGTAATAAAAATGTTTTTAAGCTATTACATAGATTTTATCGCGGGCCTTGGGCGCGGCGACCGAATCAAGAAATTCCGTAACGAAAATAAAACCTAACACCCCCGACAAATGACGGACGATTATTTACGGACGACTATTGACGGACGATTATTTGTATTTTTCTGGGCAATTTGCTGTATAATTTTAATTTTTCGTTGTCGTTTTGAAACCTTTCCAAAATTTAGTTAAAAATTTGGGATGGGCCGAAATTCGTTTCACATTCGGTTTAACCGAACTTCGGCAGTTTAAACAGAACTTCGGCATTCGGCCGAAATTCTGCTAAAATGCCAAACATTCGGTAGTTGATCATATCCAGAAAAAAATGAACAACTTAGCTGTTTTAAATCCGACTAATATTATAAAGCTAAAAGTTTGTGAGTATGTATGTATGTTTGTTACTCAAACACGTAAAAATCGCTAAAACGATTACCATAAACCTTGGTACGTATGTAGATAACTGGAGACCTGGAATAACACATAGACTACTTTTTGTCCCGATTTTTTTTATTTTTTGTCACTTATTTAACAAATAAATCTAAATTCCAATTTCTTAATAAATATCTTAATTTTGATCTCGAAACATTTAAATAATTATCGCCATAAATCACTACATAGGAGGAGATAAAAATATTCGTGCCAATAAACTCATGCAAGGGAAGTTATGATTATTCTTGGCTCACCAGCCATATAGACATTGATCTGTAGGCAGCAAAGCCTCATTCAGATATCTATCTAGTTCTGTTGCTATCGTACTTCTGGTTTCCTCTATATTGGGAAGCTTGGCTGCTATCAGTTCCTCGTAGCAGCTCCAAAACGATTTATGTATGTCTTCGTTAGATTGTGAAAATGACTGTGTGGTCTGGACAACTTCTACGTCACTACTTGAGCTTTCATTCTCTACGCTTCTTCTTACATATTCTAAACAAGATTCGACCTGTCATTCTCAAGAAACTGCAGTAAAAATAACCGAAGTTCGGCCGAAATTCGGCCGAACTTTTTATTTTCACCGAACATTCGGCCGAAGTTCGTATTCGGTTCAAATCACATTCGGCCCATCCTTATTAAAAATCCAATATTTTTGATTTTATTATTTAAAATCTTTAAGCAAAGTTCGTGACGAAACCCACAGTTTGGTTGGCTATAGCCCATAGACGTGTTGATGAGTTCTTTCTTCTGACATGTTCGACTAAGTTGGGAGGGTTGTAAAGATTCTAAGCAAAAGCACGGAATAAAGTTCTTGTGCTGTATTAATTACCTGGATTATATTTAAAAGCCAATGCAAATAATAATTTCAGTTAAATTATACCCATTGTAAGCGAGTTTAGCAGAAAACTTCGAACAGGTGATTTTAGGAAGAAAAATTATACGAGCTGATAAATTGTAAGGCTGGTGGCCATATTTATTTTCGTAAAAGTTGAAAAGTAACAAAAAAAGAGTGTTGCTATTAATATAAAAAACAAAAGTTACAACCAAACGGGTGTTGCTAGCTTATAATATAAAAAAAAATAAACAATATAAAGCGAGTCGTCTACAACCCACCCCCTTTAGTGCTGATCTGACCTTTTCTCGTCTATGTCCGTTCCCCTGCCAACCCATTAGAATTAACAAAGGAAAAGGCACAAACGAAAACTTACACACGTACAGAGCAGCACTAACATTCCGCTGGTTCAAGTAGGACGACGCGCGTCACAGGACGTCGCATCACTCCGGTGCGTGTACGCACATCTACCATACGGACTCTTCCATCAGTACCCGGCTGGCAAGCACTCACCACACCATGTCTCCAACACCCACGATCTAAATTAGGTTCCATCAATAAGACGAAGTCCCCAACTCGTAACGCTCTCTGCTCCTGAGTCCACTTTTGCCTAGGTATCAAAGTTGGTAAGTATTCTTTCACCCACCTCCCCTAGAACATATCAGTCAATCTCTGAGCTACTCTAAATTGTTTACGTGAACAAAGATCATCACGATCGGTTATACTAAATGTTGGACCGTTGGACGATGTGCCAATCAAAAAATGATTAGGAGTTAAGGCTTCCGGATAATTGGGGTCGTTAGACACGTACGTTATAGGACGACTATTAACTAGTTTTGCCGTTTTGACCGTGCGGATCTGGCGCTCCCAGGCCCCGCCCATTTCTGGTGCCCCTGGGGGTATAAATCTCCACTCGATGCCCCTAACAGTACCGTCTTCAATCAGTTTACTCTGATTGAGTTCCATCAGACATCGTTTAAGTTCATTATCGGCACCCCGAAAGTTTGTGCCGTTGTCAGAGTAGACAACGCTGGGTGTACCACGACGAGCTATCATCCGCCTTAGTGCCATTATGGTGGAGTCCGTCGACAAGCTCTCACTCAGTTCTAAATGAATAGCGCGTATCGTGAGGCAAGTGAACAGGACACCATACCGTTTGGATCTTTTTCGACCTATGGTAACCTCCATAGGACCGAAAAAATCCACCCCTGTGAAGGTAAACGGTCGGCGATGGTGCTGTAGCCGTGCTGATGGCAAATCCGCCATGCGTTGCGCCTGCGGCGCAGCGCGACGGTGCCGGCAGATTGTACAGCGCGCGGCTACAGTGCGGACTGTCGGACGTAGCTTCAATATCCAGTAACGTTGACGCAATTCGTTGACTACGAGTTCATTGGCACCGTGAAAAGCTTTGCGGTGATAATGTTCGGCTATGAGTCGTGTCGTGTGGTGACGACCATCTAATATAGCAGGCGTTAAAGTCGATTGAGGAATACCTACGACTTTTCCTATGCGACCTGCGACACGTAAGATACCATGTTCGTCTAGAAGAGGTGTTAAAGTTAATAAGCGACTATTACGCGGTAAGATTTTAGTCAATTTAAGAGCGTCAATATCCGCTGCGAACGAATCGCGTTGACACTTTTTAAGAAGTAGCAACTCTGCTTCTTTCATAAGTCCTACATCTAAAAAACACTTAATTTTTTTACATCGTCTTACAAATAATAAAATTCGAGCGGTGGTACGTACTAATCGCATCCACGAAGAAAATTTATTTTCATCAGGTACCGGATATTCAAAGACTATCTGTGACGTCACAGTATGTAGGAGTTTCTCTTCACACACTGCGTCCTCGGCTAACTTAGTCGTCACGCAATCCTTAGGCCAATGATCGTCCGGTTGACGTAAGAAGGATGGACCTTGGAACCATACACAATCATACGTCAAAGGCGGTGTGTCGGTTTTAGTAGCTAAGTCGGCTACATTTAACTTAGTGGGAACGTATCGCCACTCAGAGATGTCAGTCAGTTCGTCTATCTCGCCTAAACGATGAGCTACGTACGCCTTAAAAGACCTAGGGTCACCACGTATCCACTGCAATACAGTCTGTGAGTCTGTCCAGAAAATACGAACGTCTGGCTTTATGTCTCTGTGTTCGCGTTGAAGTGAGTCAGCGAGCCGCGCGGCTAGGAGCGCGCCTTGTAACTCAAGTCTAGGTACCGATATAGGACGTAGCGGGGTCACCCTACTTTTGCTGCCGACAAAACAGACAATCACTTTACCGTCAGCGCGTGTGATCCGCCAATATGCAACCGCTGCATACGCTTTCGTTGAAGCATCGCAAAATATGTGCAATTGTCTATTAACAATCGAGTCGGCTTTGTCACTATCGATAAAACTTGTATAACACTGAGTCCAGTCACTTGAATTAAAATACCACCTTGGTATTCGTAAGTTACTTAATAATTTTAATTCATTGAGCCATTTTACCCAGCTTTCTTGCTCTGTGGAATGGATGTGGCATTTCCAATCAACATTAGATCTATGGACGTTTTGTAAAATTATCTTACTTTTAATTAAAAATGGTGATAAAAAACCATGTAAATCGTAAACTGACATAATAATGCTAAGCATTTGCGACTTAGTAGGTGGGAAACCATCTAAAATATCTTTAGGTATACGATCGCAATTAATCTGAAAACCAAATGAATCATCGGCCGGATGCCATATCAAACCTAAAGTGCGCTCACTCGCATTCGTAGCTCCATGTTTAAACTGTACAGCTGTTTGAGCTAACGCATCGGTAGGTATAGATTCTAATACTTGCCTACTATTACTTAACCACATTCTTATCTCAAAACCACCTGACCTATGAATTTCGGTAAAATCGTGAACTAACTTTATAGCCGTACTTTCCTTGTTTGTGGAATATAAACAATTATCCATATAGTGATTATTAATTATTACATCTACAGCTTCTCTGTTTAAATGTTCATATTTAAGAGCGTTTTTATTTTTTATGTATTGCGCTATAAAAGGTGAGCATGTAGCTCCAAAAATTAGGCTTTGCATTACACATACCTTTACGGTATCATCCGGTGACGTTTGCCATAAAAATCTCTACATATAATAAATTCGAAGTTTTGGAAGAGAGCGTTCTACGTCCATAATGATCTTAGCACTATAGAATTCGCTAACCTTATATAGCTCCGGTAGAAAAAAATCTTGCATGCGCGATTCAGGTTTTCTTAAATTTAGAAAATCACAAATTAGTTGATTATTCTTTTTGTTCTGCTTAAAAATTTTGTACACTTATGTATTTTAAGAATACATAGCAATATACACATTTTTTAACTAGAAAATAAAGTAATTAATTTAATAAGATATTTTTTTTAATTTCAAGTAACTAGCGCCATCTCTTCGTTTTCGCGAAACTACCATTTATCTCAGAAAATATTGATTTTATTTGTTTACCTTTGTTTGTGCAGTCTAATTTAGGAAACAGATTTTAACATAATCTTCACGAATGTGTTCAGAAAATATCAGAAGAGGTTTAGGTATTTCAAGTAGATTTATGTTACTAATTAAAATTTGATATTTCTTGGCGTAAAAAATAAACCATAATATTTTTGCATGAAAACGTACAGAACGTAGGGATGATGTCAAAATTGTCAGTTTGACATACGGAAAGAAGCATCTAGCGCCATCTCTTTTTTATTTATATTTTATTATGGCTTCGCATTATTACTATCGTGCATATAGCCAGTGTCGCGGTCAAAGAAAATTAAATCCAATGCAGGAGCGTTTTTTGAATTTGGAACATTACAACGCTCCAGCAATTTTGTATGAACATGTGTATGAAGCGGCGTGCTGGGGTTATTAAAAACTTAAATACTCTTTGATTGGATCTCTTTTATCAAAGTACTAGCGACCCGCCCCGGCTTTGCACGGCTATATTATGCATGTATTATCTTCTTATCTATATCTATACATATAAAATCCTTTGTCCTGACTGACTGACGGATCATCGCACAGCCTAAACCGCTGATCGTAGAGACTTGAAACTTGGAGGGTGTGTTCTTTGTATGACGTAGGCATCCGATAAGAAAGAATTTTCCGAAATTCTACCCCTAAAGGGGTGAAAAAGGGGGGCAAAGTTTGTATTGGACAACGTGATTCCTTAGTCCAATCTATTTCAAATTTTGCGTAAACATTCTTTAACAGAATTAATGGAACACGTGTTTCGTATTTTATTGAAATTCATCCCCTAACGGGGTTAAAAAGGGGAAGAAAGTTATTTTGGGAGTGATTTGCTTCGAAGTTGATATCGTATTGATATCAACTTCGAAGCAAATCATTCGTGCTTTTGATTAGATTGGTAACATACTCATTAATCTATGATTGGTAAGACGTCACTTCAAGCTGACAGCGTTAACGTAAAACCTAAGAGGTTGAAAACTTCGAACATTGAACTGAAAAAAGGTGTCTTGCCATTTAGTACTGGGAACTTGACATAGTATTTTTTTTTTGCGCGATACGTTTGCTAATACCTGTCGATAGAGGACATTACGGCAAATGAATACGGTATTTGACCAAACGTTATGACTAAGATTTTATCAAAAGTGCGCTGAGCACAAATAATGCTTTCTAACCAAACTTCTAAACCATCTCGGAGACGGGATATTTGTTAAAACATAGAACTATTATAGGATAGCCACTGAATCACTTAAAACTCTATATTTTTATTAGGATACGCCAAAATTACTCTCTGCGCAACTGTTCAGCCCTACCTAATAATAAAATTTTGAACAATTTGCCAAAAGTCACAGTTCCCAAAGTTAGTAGATACTAATTATTAAGTAATTTAAAAGAAATATCTTTTGTTATGAATACGAAAATACCTAAACAAATGAATAGGACTTTTACACCTTTTTCATTTTTAAAATGGACAGGAAAGTGATCTTATAAGGGTTCCTTTTTTACCTTTTAAGGTACGGAACCCTAAAAACACAAAAGATGACTATGATAGATAGGTAATTACTAATTAGCACGATATGATTAAAGATTTACTCATGTGGTAATCGTAGAGTTTTGTGCATTATTTGCTCTGTGTTAGAAAGACAGAAATAGAATAATTCATTTTTTTGGTTTAGAACTTTAGGTACTTAGACGTATAGCCCATTTTGGATCCCATCCCAAGAGAATTGGGGGCACCCGAGGTTTTCGTGTTCCAAGTTAAAATACATCTCATTCAAAATCTATCTTCTCTATACATATAAAATTCTTTGTCCTGACTGACTGACGGATCAACGCACAGCCTAAATCGTAGAAACCTGAAACTTGTAGGGTGTGTTCTTCGTATGACGTAGGCATCCGATAAGAAAGGATTTTACGAAATTAATTACCTACCGGGTTTAAAAAAGAGTAGAAAGTTATTTTAGGCGATTTGCTTCGACTCGAACTCCTTAGTTCTTTTGATTAAATTAGAATAAAAAGTACATTTTATTTTGACACACATGTTTCAAACTCAATCTAATTTGAAATCAACAAAAAATAATCCTATTTTAACTATTTTCGACTCCTGCGCGGACGAAGTCGCGGGCAAAAGCTAGTCTTAAATAATTTTGATCTTCAATACGTATTTTAATTCTTAAAAACATATCACGAATGTCGCCTATTATAGCTATCTTATTCTCGCGGAACCTTAACATCATACCATACAATGAATTATATAAATCCGGTCCTGTAAGTAAATAATCATTAAGACATAGACCGTTAACTTTAGATGCGGCATCAAACACTAAACGTAGCTTTTCAGGTTTGTTGGGATTTTGTACTCCGAAGTGTGGTAAATACCATACTTTATCAGCTGAGAGTTCACTATCACTAAGTAATCTCGCGTAGCCACTATCAAATAACTTATTCATTTCTAATTTATACCTACTAGCATAGTTAGAATCTTTTTGAAATTTACGTAACAACAATTGCTGCCGTGACAATGCAATGTCATAAGTGTCAGGCATTATAAAATCATCTTTTTTAAAAGGGAGACCGACTTCCCACTGACTCTCTACTTGACGTGATGTACTCTCTAATATTTTTGTAGCTCTTTGATCGTCTTTGTTCTCACGAGATATGGGTGAAATACCTATCAAATCGAAATTAAATGAATGTTTAACTAGGTCATTCAATTTACAGAAGTTATCATCAGGAGAGTGAGCGAGATGGAAAACATTATGTTCGCTTACCTTGGAGGAGTGAGAGGAGTGCTTGCCTTTATGGTACCCATGGACTGTCCAGCCCAGTTTACATCTAGATGCATACAATGCGTTTCTTTCTCCATGAATGACTTCTAGTGGAGCTATAAGAAAATAGTTATCTTCACCTATAAGTAACCGAGGTTTTACATTTTCAGTACACACCATATTTTTGATACGTGATAAATGCTCATTTTTTAAAGAATTTAAGATTGAAAAGTTTTGTTTACATAGGTTTAACCTGTTACATTTACGCATTTTAACGGAGTAGAATCTATTGTCTTGTCCGGCTATTTGAAAACTAACACTAGGTACTTCATTTGAGTACACTTGGATACCAAATGCGTCGGTAAACTTTATGGCGCGCGCACTTTCACTTTTTAGTCCTAGGGTGTCGGCGAGTTCGGCGTCGATGACCGACAATTCAGCTCCGTCGTCCAGCAGGGCGTGGGTGTTTACCACACCCCTGGGTCCCCGTAGTTGAACAGCGACTACCTTCAATAGTGCGAACTCCTCCGTCCCGCATGAGCTCGTGCCGTCATCGTTGTTAGCGACGTGAGTAATCGACGTGTTAGACGATAGCATGGGTAGGTCCGGCGCGGTAGGGGCCGCCGCCGCCGCCGTTATAGACGGGTCAAGTGCAGGTTGCGCAGTTCTAGTCCAGTGCAGTAGGCAGTGGTGAGCCATACCGCAGTCATTAACATTGCACATAGGTGCGGGACACATATCTTTGTTGAGTTTAGGTGATAAACAACAATAGCATAATTTGTGAGTTTTGACAAACCTCCAGCGATCACGACGCAGTGCTCTTCTAAACCCACGGCAGTCTTGTAGTGTGTGGGCACCTTTATTGCAGAACTTGCATTGTTTTTTGTCTATCTCAGTGACACTCGACATGTAGATTGGTCGGTAACGATTCTTATCTTCATTTCTTCGTATTATAGGTTGCTCTGAAGGCTTGTCTCTCTGTTGAGTGCATCCTGCAACTGTCAACATTTCAGCTTCCAGCTTCAGAAAGGTAGCTAACATTTCAAGTTTTGGTGTGCCACTATTAAGTCGGCTGTAGGCAAAATCAGACCATTTTCCAATTAATGTACTTGGTAACTTGGAAAGAACAGCTGTAGTGAGCTCAGGGCTGCGTAGGTAATCGAATTGATTTAATGCACAAATTACCGCTACACTGTTGTTTACTTTAATCGAGAAATTGACTATATCTTGTAAATAGTTTGATGATAATGTTGGTAACTTCTTTAACTGTGTACTTATATTGTTAACAATAATATCGGCTCGACCAAACCTTAGCTCGAGGGCCTCCATCACTGCTGACGGTGGTGTGTTACCAATCAGTAGGTCGGTCACGGCTTCTTTAGCAGCACCTCTTAAGGCCTTCCGCAGTCTCCATAAGTTCTCAGTTTGGCTGTAATTACACACGTTGGTCGATTCATCATAAGCACTTTTAAAATGAAGCCATTCTATACTATCACCACTGAAAATTGGTAGTTCACGTGGTGTTGAGAGTCGACTAAGCAGTCTGTCTTCGTTACGTGACTTTGTCATCATGTTTTTCAATGTCTCTGCTAACTGTTGAATACTGTCATCGGGGTGGCGGACAGGTGCCGGTGAAGCGTGGTTAGTTTCCAGCCACCTCTCGACATAACGCGATGAATGTTCACTTTTGGTGGACTCACGAGCCTCGTTTGGTGCCTCCTCAGTCCTCAGTACCGACGTGGTTGGATTTTGAATCCCCTTCAGCGTCGATTGTGGCAAGTTCAGCCTCCTCGGTACCGACGTAGTTGGATCTCGCATCCGCTTCAGCGTCGATTTTGGCTAGTTCAGCTTGTAATTTCTTATCTATTAGTTCCACCTGGATCTTAGCCTTTGCCTCCGCGGCTTCTAGCTCGAGCTGTTTACGACGTGCCAATGACGATGTCGTCGACTTTTTTGTGTGATGTGTTTCAGGAAATATAGCCATTTTGAGTATGACGATTACTTCCGCCATAAATATAAACTTTTTAAACGACTTCAAAAAAAGGGGAGGTTCTTAACAGCTTACTTTCGAGTCTGTAGTCAAAGATCCCTTGTAGGTAGGTTAGTATACAAATACATATAACAAGGCGAGTACGAGTTACAAAATGATGAGCCATTTGTTAAATGTAAATGTTACTGGGGCTAGATTATGATTGTGTAGAATGAAAAATAGCTTCCTTCCTTACTTCTCTTCATATACCTACGTACTTGATATTATAAAGAGAAATGATTTTGCTTTTTGACAACAGAACTCACAATGATTTTTTTCTTTTTTAAAGTGCTTGGCCTGCACTGGGTTATCTGAAAATATTTATTAAAAAAAAATGCTTCTTCAAAAATTGCGACTGAGACGAGATTCGAACTCGCATCCCTTGAATATCGTTCAAGTGCGCTTACCAATTACGCCACTCCGACAAAAACCGTCAGTCGCAATTTTTGAAGACGCATTTTTCCTTAAAAAATATTAACATTTTGATTTTACATGCAAAAAAAAGTAATAGACGTAACGCCTTGTAATTGGCTGTCCAATTACAATATTTAAGTAAAATGTTGTTGGTTTTATAATATTAGGTACTACTATTATTATATTATACTAGCGACCCGCTCCGGCTTCGCATGCGAACATGAAAAAGTTCAGACATCATGAAGCTACTGCGACAGAATGAACCACTTTCTGTCATTTTATTCCTATTTATAGACACAAAACAGTAGTCTAGATGGCAGCGCCATCAGCCCACTGACGTATACATCAAATGAAGCACGTGTAGTTTCAGAGATTTCTTAACAATAGGTACACTCAGAAAGACTTTGATAATAAAAGAAAAAATAAAGGCTTTTAAAACAACCTATTCAACTATTTGCACTAGTAAATCCTGCAACAAACAAAGCTTAAAGAAGCTTAGCTCAGAAGTTTCTGGGAGCTTTTGTTTGTAAAGAAAACCAACCAAAGAAACTTGTAACGAATTAGTGTTTAACACGTCGTCTTCAGCTGTGTTGTAATATTATCTCGATATAATATCTACCCGCATTCATTTTGGGGGCACAGTGTTTACTTGTATGGAAATACAGAAGGACAATTTATTACACACGATTTGTATTCATGGTATTTTATTTTTTGTTTTTTATTTATTTTATTTTTTGCCGTGATAAAATCTTATTAATTGATGAACACCTGCGCTCTCAAAAAGTGTAAAGTCATGCGTCATGATATTGAAAAGTAAGTAACCATAGCAATGTATTGAAATATTTAAATGGTAACGTCAACGATACAGTAAGTATTCGTTGCACCCATCTATTATTTAATATGAGGCAACTTAGGGAGTAATCTAAAAACTTGACAAGTGCGAGTCGGACTCACGCACGAAGGGTTCCGTATCATTATATTCTGTTTTCTAGTATTTGTTGTTAAAGCGGCAATAAGAATATATCATCTGTGAAAATTTCAACTGTCTAGCTATCACGGTTTAAAGATACAGCCTGGTGACAGACAGAGCGGCCGCGGACAAAAAACCAAGACATAGGGAATGATGGCAGTTATAAGTTTCATGCAAAAAATATATTTGCTCTAGTGTCATTATCCAGGGAGGAAACAGTCGATTACGTTTGTATGACCTCACCTTAGCCTTTGGGTCGGATTTGAAACCGACATACTTACAAAGCTACTGACTCTAGTAGTTTCCTTTCTCATTCCGTTCCACTGTGGCATAACATTTATACCCGAGAACAGTGTGTATTTTCGTATGAAATTGTGCTTTTCTTTGTTCATTGTGTCTATATGTCTACATAATTCTGTATCCTATATTTCTATTGTGAAATTTTGAAGGTATTTGCCTGCAAATGTGAAATTTCCTTTTTCATATTCGTAACAAAACCTTTTAAAAGCCTTGTTCTGTAAAAAAACATTGTGTATAAAAGATCATATCAACGTAAAATAAATGCGGGTCTCATACTGCAGTGAGCGAAGTCACTTCAAATTGACCGAGCGAGAGAAGCGAATGATTTGTCTCTGCTTTAATTCTAGCAAAATTTGCTTTTACCAATGAGTGTGCATCGGACGAACTTGATGCCTATTTTATATTAAAATTGTGTAAAAAAATTTGACGTCTGTGAAATGCCGACCCTAAAACTTGAAGTAACAACCTTTCAAATAAGAAAAGAATCATCAAAACTTTCTAGTTTTTATTACTTCCCCAACAAAAAAGGGGCAACTGGATATCTCCAGCTTATGAGATCCGATTTTGATGATTCTTTTCTTATTTGAAAGGTTGTTACTTCAAGTTTTAGGGTCGGCATTGTCTTCTTTAGAAACTTAATTTTATCATTTTCATAAAAGTGTTACCGGTCCAAAACGGTCATAATAGGCGAAGAAATTTAGAAACACAAAGTATTATTCTGTAATTTATAGGCTCCTTTACAATATCGACGGAAGAAAACGAGAACGCTGTAAGTAGACAAAACACAATTGTTCACTAGTGCCGAAAAACTAAAAAAAAAATAGAAATAATGTATAACTCAAATATATCGTACCTAACAAAATTATTTTTGGAAGACAATATTGTTTTACAATTGTCAACAAAAGTTATTAAAAATAGGGTTTTCGCTACTTACAGCAATCGATACTTAATTTCCGTAACAGAAAAATGTCGTACGTTGTTTAGTTCCATAATTTACCTGAAGTCTAAAATGTGGTACCTGCATTTTTTTTTGTAGATTAAGTACTTTAAAATGATATAAGTGTCATCTAAAAAAATCTTAACTATCTCGCAAGTGACGTCGTGATATGAGATTTGCGTAAGCTGCTTAAAATTTAAGTCAATTATCATCAAAAACACCGGTTTTTAGCATATTACAATGTTATGATGCTGTTACTTTTCGAAACACTTACGGCGCTTTTTTTTTCATCGTAGAACTATGAGAGTCAGACCAAATTGATGCTGTATTTTTATTCCTCATTCAATGATATTTTAAACGTACTTACGCCATTTTTGCTATTTACAGCGTTCTCGTTTTCTTCCGTCGATATCATAACAAAAATAGTGCATTTAAGATAATTTACATGACCATTTTTGTTCATAAATCTCACCGAATGTGACTTACTTTACTGAACGATAAAGCTAATGGTCAATTACCGGTGTCATTTCAAATGTATATTTAGTGGATAACAGACTCATAAATATCAAGGTATATATTTATATATTTCAGTTGCATTTTGTGATTTTTCTTTCACTATTTATGTATATTTAAAAGAGAAAAAGACTAATTCTGAAATCTTTGAAACTACGAGAGCTACAAGTCTGAAACTTAACAGGGACGGCTTCGTCCCCACTGTACCCGATCTCATCTCAACCCGATTTAAAATAGCTAACAAAAAGTCCCAACTCTACCCGATATGATAAAAAGTATAATCAAAATTAAAAAAATGTAAACGCTAGGTATAAAAATGCTCTAATCATCAGCATATTTATCACCAATCACAACAATCAACATTCATCTCAATCCTAGCGATGCTGATATCTTTTGTTAGAAAGCTCATCGTCACGTATAATAAAGAAAGAAAGAAAGCATTTATTTGGGGACAAGCATACGACATACGACATACGAAATAAGCCTCCTTAATCTTCTAAAAAGCACAAATTATTTCAAGTAAACTAGCAGTGTCCACGGTTTATCCGCGTTAGAGCGTCTCTATAAGTGACTAGCATCCGCTCGCGGTTGGACCCGCATAACTCCTGATCCCGTAAGACTATCGGGATCAAAAGAAACCTATGACACTTTCAATGAATCAAATTGAATTGATTTATCTACTGATTAAATTTAGGGCGCGTTCAGACGATACGCGTTGACCACGCGTTGAACACGCGTTGAAATTTGTTCCATATGTAATTTGAGTCTTATGACACATCAATAGATCTGAAATTGCATTTATCAAGTCCACCCGCTCACGCCACGCGCCTGCTTGCAGAAATGCAATTTGAGATCTATTGATGTGTCATAAGACTCAAATTACATATGGAACAAATTTCAACGCGTGTTCAACGCGTGGTTAACGCGTGTGATGAGCGTGGCGGGCACGTGGTCAACGCGTGTCATCTGAACACGCCCTTACTTGGATTTAATTTATAATACATTGATTTTAATTTTATTTTTGACATTACTAAAAGTTGACATTTAAGTATAATGACATTGAATTTTATTATTTTGTTATTTAATTTGATTTTTGATTATTTTTTATTTTATTGATTTTATTCGTGTGATTTATGTGTTTTTTTTTATGGATTTTATCTGAAATAAATGTATTCAATTTGAATTTGAATGTGTCGTCATACTAAATTCGATCAAAATCGGACCAGTGGTTTCGGAGCCTATTCAATGCAAATAAACAATCAAATCTGTCCTCTTTATAACTTACTAGCTCCGCCCATCAAAATATAATGCACTTCCTCGATAAATAATTGTCTATCCAACACAAAAATAATTTTTCAATTTGAACCAGTAGTTCCTAAGTTTCAAACAAACAACGGAAGCCCTCAAAGATGAATAATGTTCCCCGTTTTTTCTACATTTCCCACTGATTCTTCGCTCCTATTGGTCGCAGCGTGATGTTATATAGCCTAAAGCCTTCCTCGATAGATGGACTATCCAATACAAAAATATTTTTTCAATTCAAACCAGTAGTTCCTGAGATTAGCTCGTTCAAATAAACAAACTCTTCAGCTTTATAATATACTAGCAACCCGTCCCGGCTTCGCACGGCTATATTATGCATGTATTATACATATAAACCTTCCTCTTGAATCACTATATCTATTAAAGAAAATTGCATCAAAATCCGTTGCGTAGTTTTAAAGATTTAAGCATACAAAGGGATATAGAGACAGAGAAAGCTACTTTGTTTTATACTATGTAGTGATAGTGAAGTATAGATATATACTTATACAAGCTGTCCCAAAAAAAAAATTGATGTTGCCCGATTCTCAGACCTACTGAATATGCTCACAAAATTTCATGAGAATCGGTCGAGCCGTTTCGGAGGAGTTCAAGTTCGAACCCTGTGACACGAGAATTTTATATATATAGAGAAGATTGATTTCCTATAAACACAGAATACATAATAGTTACTGTGAACTACAGACTTTAAAAACCATCTTTTCCCCTACAAAGGCCGATATTCCAAAGTTGTAGAACAAAAGGTAATACCTACTTACTAGAATAAAAATGTTTAAACTATATTTATTTTGTACAGAGAAGCAGAAGCTTTATTTTAACATTTCATATCATGCTTAGTCGAGTTCCTATCTATTACTATCAATATTTGCTACTCCGTTCAGCAAATATTTCGATCAACTACCGAGCGGGCTTCCTTTTTAGACAAAATTGATTTTTTGTTTGCAGTTTTTGTTGACGAAGTTCCTCCGTCGTATTTTTATTTTATAGATATCTAGAATTGTGTTATTGCGAGTTCTTGTATGTTCAGTTCAGTTTTGATTGAAAATTTTAAAAGGATTCCATAGTAAATATCAAAGTTTTTTTGCGCGGTTTCAATGTGTGAATGTAAGTGGACATAGCATACAGCGCAAGCTAGCCCCAAGTTAAGGAACTTGGCTTGTATTATGACCAGATGATAGGTAGAACACTTACCCCCGAATACTGAAAGGCTACTTAATCTTAAGTGGCGTTTAAATTGACGTTAAGTGTATGCTTTCTATTGAAGCCTACACTTAAATTTCAATTTCGGGGGTTAGGCTGTCTGTCTACTGGAGCAAAGCGAGTTAACGGATGGGTGAGCGAGGTAAAAATTCACTAATATAAAAAAATCAATTGGTGGATTTTACCTCGCTCACCGCAGGCAGCCATTTAATCGTTTGATATTTCTTTCAACAAATTTTGGCTCTTTTACCATCTTCTTTTATAAATCCATAGGTACACATAGGTACTTATTGCATTTGGCTAAGATGATTTATACAGAGGCCAATAACTTTCATGCTATTTAGGGACTTCTAGATACAGTATTCTTGCCCAGAATATCACTCTCTCAGCTTAGTTAACCATGTCCATTGAAAAAAACTCGTCAATACGTCTGAAGTCAACTAAGCCGAAAGTTTCAACACGTTGGTTGTTACTCCTTCACGCAAAAAATAACGAACCGATTGCGTTGAAACTCGGTAGATAGCTCGAGACTGGGATAAACACAGACTACTTTTTATCCCGATATTCCCACGGGATCGAGACTTACTAGTCACTATAAGTAGGTACATAGTATAAAACAAAGTCGCTTTCTCTGTCCCTATGTCCCTATATCCCTATGTATGCTTAAATCTTTAAAACTACGGATTTTGATGCGGTTTTTTTTAATAGATAGAGTGATTCAAGAGGAAGGTTTATATGTATAATACATGCATAATATAGCCGTGCGAAGCCGGGGCAGGTCGCTAGTATACTATACATAAATACCACACCAGAAAAAAAGTGTAAACAATAAATATTATTTCGAAGGCAGGAATCGAACCCACAAGAGATCGTCAAGTGTTCTCATGTTACAGAAAATATCTTTTATACAAAGTAAAAATTCAAATTAAATTGAAACGTAGAATAAAACTTTACAAAGATATCGCTGTCTCGTCGTTCTGATTTGAAAATCGTAACAATAGAGGAACCTTTTGTGAGATTTCGTATTTCGCGAACTATTGAGGATATAAGGAAACATATTTCGTCGACTTTAGAGTACGATTGTGCCTTTTGTGTTGCAAAACGTTTGGCAAATGGTTTTGGTTAAATATGTTTTATTTAGAGAATACAGGGGCTCATTCGCAAAATGCCCACTTCGCAAAATGTCGCCTAGTCGCAAAATGTCTCTTTCTCATAATGTCACTTTCGCATAATATCTCTTTCTCATAATGTCGCTTTACCTCGTTTCGGAGGCCAAGATCCACTTTGGGTCGCTGAGCCAGCGGAGTAAGTAAGTACTTTCTTAAAGGGAAGAGCGAGTCAAAAAAACACATCCTACTCAGATTTTAGGAGGTAAGTAATCTTTTTTACCCTATGTGACCACTTGAGATTCAAACCTACGACCTACGGAATGAAAGTCGAAGCATCTACCATTAGACCAAAACTGTCTCCCCACTATACCTATTCGTATCGCCAAATAGGTACCTACATAATAAACCAAGCTCCTAATCCAAAATGAAAGCAAAACAGTTTGAAATGCACAAGCGAACGAATGAACGAACAATACCGCATACTTCCCTATGATATCTGGAAATTAGGTTAATCTACGTTTAACACGAGTCCGTGTGCCGAGTTGTGCAGACTTGAGCCGACTCAGTGACTGGACTGAGTGACACAGCTTGTTCCGAGAGTTTTGTACTTGATGACTTTGAATTTTCAGCTGGAACATGATCATTTACTACTGAAACTTTTGACTTTTGCGACGGATACCTACTCTGGGACCGTGGGGAAAACTATCAATATTATTAGTATTAGCTTTACTTGTGTCAAAGAAACACGACGGAAGCTGGTCAATAATAATTATGATAGTGCTTACCTAATCGATGTAGACGTCAGAACGCCATCTTGTTTACTATAACAATAATTAATGTGTCCATTTTCGGATCCTATTCGAAAAAAAAACAAATAAATATTTCCTCTTTTTAATATCAAATTTAGGTGGTTCATTCTGTCATTATATTTGACAAGTGACCAAAATCCCTATTAAGACTTTGGTCAACAGATTGGCATTGCTAAAGAGGCAATGTAGCCATCCTTTTGAGCACCCAACATAGGGAAACATATTTGTATACTAGCAGCGCTCCGTGGTTTCACCCGCGAAAATCGAAATATAAAATAGCCTTCCTCGACAAATGGACTATCCAACACAAAATGTTTTTTTCAATTCGAACCAGTAGTTCCTGAGATTAGCGAGTTTAAACAAACAAACGAACAAACAAACTCTTCAGCTTTATAATATTAAAACTAGCTGACCCGTGCCCACTTCGTTGGGCATAATGTTAATAAATTAAATGATCTAATACTAATATTAAAAAAAAATACTTTTTGTAACTTAAATATAAAAGTTAGATATATGCTGTCGTTGACTTTTTTGTATGCATTTTCAAGCTCCACATCTTTTCTCTAGAACTCAAAAATATATCTTTCATAGTTAAGGCAGCGTTCGTAAGAAACGCTTTCATTCGACCGTTTTTTCTCCGATTCACTTTGCAAAACGGACTACCACGTAGAAGCCTTTTTATTTTTCGGTTTTTTATATAACCTATGACACTCAGCAATAATGTGGCTTTCTATTGGTGAAAGAATTTTTAAAATCGGTTCAGTAGATCCCGAGATTACCCCTTACAATTTAACAAATATACAAACACACAAACTTTACTTCTTTATAATATTAGTATAGATAGTATAAATTATTTATTGTACTGGAAGTTATAATTTGGTAACTAAATAGAGTAAATGATTTAATTTTTAGTTCCTATAGCATATTATAGGAATCTTCTTTGACATAAACTCTTTTATGTCAAAGAAGATTCCTATAATATGACTAGCTGCCCTCCGCGGTTTCACCCGCGTAACTCCCGATCCCGTGGGAATATCGGAATGTAAGCTATCCTATCTCTCAAGTTGGATCGAACTGCACATGGTGTGCGAATTTTATTATAATCGGTTAAGTGGTTTAGGAGTCCATTGAGGACAAACATTGTGACACGAGATTTATATATATTAAGATTATGTGGAACTAATGTACTCGCTACAGATGGAATGGATTAGAGTTTACTCAAAAGCGAAATGTAATCCATTTACGGACAATGTATTAGAGTGGACAAAAGCACAGCTGCAACGCACGTCTGCGCTACCATAGAATATACTCTTTCATGGTGCGTCATCGATGCTTGCTGGTTTGACGCTAAATTGCTAAAAAATAATGAATCCTGTGTTACACTTCTGCCTTTAGAATTTGACACTATTGGGGTCTAAATGCAAGAGCCTTATTAAAGTGCTGTCTTCTTCGCGTCTTTGCGAGGTCACTGGGGACCATAGGGCCGGTAGCTTACTTTCCCAGCGTATTAGCCTGACGATCCAGAGAGGAGACGCAGCCAAGGTTAAAAAAAAAAAAAAAAAAAAAGTCATGTTAAGTCATGTCGTGTTAAGTCATGGAATACGGAGTTTTTCGTTTTAAATTTAGTTAGTTGTAACAGGGTTATTGGTAGCTATATCAGAAAGCAGTTGAGGGCCACTTTGCACCTAAACAAACAACATTTGTTCGCAAACACAAATTCGAAAATCAGCTGATTTTATAAAACAAATGTCATTCAGACTTAGAACAGTAGATAAAATTGAAATAAAATAAAATTATAATCCTAAGGTAAAAACGTCTCCGTGTGAAGAACAGTTGATTTTCAGAAACTTAACTTTAAAATTTCCAAAAAAAAATTGTTCGAATTTCCAAAAGTCGTGGAACAATAATTGTTGGTATAGGTGCTCAGAAGGTGCCCTAATATGATTATTAATAACCCTGTATTGTGTTAAAACTAATTGCGTACCATCTCGCATCTCACTCATTTTTATACAGTCCCCTACATTAGGTCCTATAAGCCTCTTAAGTACCTCAAAACTCCGCCTCACAAATTCAACCTAAACATCCATTCAACTAATGTTACCACTCACTCTTAATGCACGGCCATTGGTTTAGATTACTGGCTGTAAATCTAACACAACGTTTTGATATTGAACCTGTCTCTTGGACTATAAATGGCTTTCTTGTAGTCTAAGAGCTTGATTTATTGATATTGCTTTTAGCTCGGGTTGCTGTTGCAGTATTGATTTTAAATTTAATTAGGTTTTGGAGCACTGATGCGGTTAAGTGGAGGTCTTAGGTTCAAATCCCGCTGGGGCATTGGATTTTTGGAAAGTGTTAGTTTTAAAACCTTTAAAAACTCTAGGTAATCTAGATTAATTCTAATTTAATTAATAATAGCTTGTCTCTGGTAAAGGACAGATTTTCTTCGATCCTATGCTCTAGACCAGTAAACATTTTGCAAGTCTTACGAAAAACTTTATGCACACCGCGCCGTCTTGGCTTCTGTAATGGTAGCCAAACGACATATAGGACACTGATATTTTGTTTGTAAAGGCGGGAATTGAAGCCACAACCATCGCAAGATCGTAAAATGATGTCAGATGAGAAATGGACCAACTATGAATGCGTAATTAACCACCTATGAATGAGACATTCGTCACACCCTTCATACATATTAGTATCATCATTCGAGCGATATCATACATATTAGTATATTAAATATTAATAAGAACAAGTCTAAGCACTCCTTTTGAAACCTAGACTAACAAATAATATCCTAGCTAGGTTTCAAAATTTGCTACTATTAAAAAAAAACAATAATTTTAAATATTAAACTTGGAATGTATAAAATGGCAAACCTACTGTTTAATATGGAAATAAACTATGATTTATTATTAATCTTTATTATTCCGTTAGTTAACTCCGACCCGGACGACCTCTGTGGCGCGTCGGGCGAACACCCGACTGCGACGCAGAAGGTTGCGGGTTCGATTCCCGCCGGGAACAAGGATTTATGCTGACCATAAATTCTTGTTTCTGGTTCTGGGTGTTTCCTATATGTATAATATGTATATATTTACAAAAAAAAAAAAAAAAAGTATATTAGTAGTTTATCCGTTATCTGGCACCCATAACACAAGCATTAAGTTGCTTAGCTTGGGGCTGGATGGCGATGTGTAATATGTCCTGAAATATTTATTTATTTATTTATTTATAACTCTACCTTCGTAACCCCATGTTTTAAACCTAAAAGTATTACCTCTTTTTACTTCGAGATTCATAAAACAACCCTTGACAACCCAGTTAGAAACTTTACAATTTAATACAATTTCTTTTTATAACTTTTTACTTTGCTTTAACCTTTTACTTCGAGTTAATGAATATTCTACAACGAAAACGATGTTGGGGTACCTACAATTAAGGGCGGACACAGAACAAAAATTTAAAATCGACTGATACTAAATAGTTTGTATAAAATCTATGTAGTATAAATGGCAAAAGCCTTTCACAATTTTTTGTATAACATACTTTGTGGTATGTTCGTATTATATAGGTTGAGGACTCCAATTTCCGCACGTAGGCAATCATTTTGCCAAGAAATCACAAAAAATTATGGAAGAGTGGCTGGTTCTCTGTTTAATAGGTGTAATCTTCTCAAAAACTAACTGCAGGCCTATAGTTACAAAAAACGCAAAATAATGTAAAATACCTACTATTGCATAACACTAAACTGAACATTTTTGTACATAGCAAAGAATTCACGAATGTTATCGACTGAATAAAATCATAAAACTTTAGAATTATTAAATGGCACATTATTTTGATTAAATAAAGGCCGATTCTACTGGTAGATTTCGAAAACTGAGCCACTTACTGCATGCTCTTGGTGCAATTCTGTTCAGTATTTCGAAGATCCTAATTAAATTCTTACCAAATTTTGGTATTAGGTATTATGGTATGGTATCAAATTATGGGACAACCCCCTAGGACGTTTTTAAGACAAAAATAATCTCAATTAGCTGAGCCATTTTTGAGTAATAGGTGAATATAGGGTAAACCGGGCAAACGCGCCCCAGTCGAATACGTGCCCCACTCGCAAAACACAGAGATGCGTTTTAAATTTGGCGCTAATTTGATCGCAAGAGGTCAGTGTATCAAGCATGGCAGCGAGCGGTGTAAACAACACGGTGCCGGGTTTTATTCAGTTTTAGTGAGAAAAAGTGAATAAAAGGTTTGTACGACCATGTGAATTTGTTTTGGATCTATTATCACGTTAAGTTAAAGTATTTTCAAGGTAAAATATTGTTTATTTAAAAGTGAGAGGCTTTGCTGGGACACATAGGACTGATGTATCAGTGTAATGTGCCCTACCCTACATTTAATAAAATACCTGTTCTTAGTTAGTTTTTATGATAGTTTAGAAGATTTTTTTAGTTTTTGTTTTGTCAATTGAATCAGAGGTTAAGACTGATTACTTTAATAAATACGTTCTTAGTAAAAAAAATCTTTTATTTCAGTTTTTCGAATTGTGGGGCACATTTGCCTGGTTTACCCTATATAAAAAATATATACGCGTCAAATTCAGAACCTCCTCTTATTTTGTAGGCGCTAAAAACGATTGTTTACCTTTTTCCTGTCTTCAAATTGAACGATCAGTGAGCAATCGGCTGATTAAAGTCTGTAATCTATCTCCACCCTTAACCAACATCGTGAACTATGAATATGTATTTAATCAAATTGAATACTATGAAGAGAGAAATATCATTAAATTATTTGATTTACGTTTTTAGAGTTTTGTTTGTATTTGTATTGCGGTGAACTAATTTTTGTTATGTGTAAAATAGTAAAGGGACTAGCTGACTGTCGTATACGCGATGCATACTAGAAAAAACCCGACGATTAAGTACAATTAGATACATCCTATCCTAACTTCTTATCCTAACATTTGAATTTTCAAAATCCTTTCTTAGCGGATGCCTAAGTTATAACAGCTAGGTAAAAAAAACATACAGACGAATTGAGAACCTCCTCCTTTTTTGAAGTCGGTTAAAAATACAGATGTATTTTAACCCAATCCGTCCATTGATTCGAACTGTGTTTCGATATATCCAGTCAGTCAGGACTTTGAATCTTAGGTTTATAGATAGCAACACTGAACGATCTCTTGGCTGGTGGTTATTATTGAACTTTATTGAAAATGCTGTTATTGGTTGATTGATATTTTAATGATTAATTTTAAAGTGCTAAATAATGCTAAGTGCTTATGAGTACGCGACACGGCGGTCAATTACGAACTAACTGAAAATATAATTTATTGGAAATAATTCAATAGTGCAAATTGATGACTTAAGTTAAAAATAAGTGCAAAGGTGAATAAACTTAGGTACGAGGCATGGCTCGTACAAACACAAACTGAAAAACAAAATAGAAGTAAATTAAAAATTTAGGTGAAATGTCTCAACTTTTACATTTTAAAATTCAAAATGCGTCATCCATATCTAATTCCAGCTGCCACACAATAAATATAATTACTAAAATGATCAACAATCTATTCTAAACACTTGGTAGGTGTAACACCTACCATGACACAACAAAATTGCGTTCTTAGGATGATGTTCAAGTGATGGCCGGCCTCCATTTTATACTTTTATACTGTTTTTCGTAAAAATGACCCATTAAAATAATTTTATTATGAGGTCAAGTCGTGAAAACCTTAGAAAATTAATAATTTTTGACGTGATAACGCCTAATAAATTGGATTCACAAAAAAGTGTGACGTCATGCGTCATGTTCCGGTACCATGACAGCGTCATGGTAAACGTCACGCGTCTAGTGTTTGTTTTATATTGTTTGATAATAATAGCGCTCATCTGGGCTTGTGTTATGGTGACGAGTGACGAATAGAAGACTTATATACTTAAAGGTAAAATAAAGGAAAACAAAAAAAAAACAATTGATTTTTTCATCGTTTTCCTAAGACGTTATCACGTAAAATTATCGTCCGTAAGCCGACTTTACAGACAACCATTTTTTTTTTGTTTTGTTTTTATGGTATGTAACTAGGTGCTCTCACGGTTTCACCTGCGTAAGTCTGTGTCGCGAATATCGGGGTAAAAGTAAGTAATCTATGTTATGTTAATTCAGGTTTTGATCTACCTACATACTGAGTTTCAACGCAATCGGTTCAGTAGTTTTTGCGTGAAGAAGTAACAAACATACAGACAATCAAACTTTCTTTATCACTACATAGTATAAAATAAAGTCACTTTTCGCCGTCCCTATGTCCCTTTGTATGCTTAGATCTTTAAAACTACGTGACGGATTTTGATGCGGTTTTTTTAAGAGATAGAGTGATTCAAGAGGAAGGTTTATATGTATAATACATGCATAATATAGCCGTGCGAAGCCGGGGCGGGTCGCTAGTTTATGATATTAGTAGGAAGTAGGATAGGATAAAAGTATATATCTATTTATATATCTATCTATCTATCTATATAGTACAACAAAACAACAAATTTTGTTTATAATTTGACGGGCAAGTACGTAGGTTGAAATACCTAAAATAATATTTTTTTAATGCAATATTAACGTTTTACAAGAATTTTGAGTCACTCACTGTCATTTTCCGAGCCCTTTACCAATTAGCATTAGCGAAAGAGCAATCTCAAAAATTTATCGACTTTGTTTTGGCGGTGGTTGGGTCTATTTTCCATTGACTGAAAGTCCTGGCGCCAATTCCCTTAGAATAAAATTATGGTGACAGGTGTATCGTAAACTCCACGTGGCGTTTATTTTTAGATGGTTCGAATTTTAAAACATTTTGATAAGCGTTGTAAGCTAGGTTTATCTGATGATAAGACTTTCAACTAACTTATGAGCGCCTGGTAGCTACTTCAACATTTCAGATTAGTAGATAACAAAAATTTCGTTGGCAGAGTTATGTCTTTTTTTGAAATTTCCATCATTATTCTTTCCTTTTTATTCCTTGTGTTTCTAATGGTTTCTCTATATATCTATCTAAAATAATTACGGTGGTATTCATTTTAGTTTTAATTTTGATAAGCCTGGAAAGCTAGATCGCCTTTGTTTTTCTGATGATAAGACATTCTACCAAATTATGAGCGCCTGGTAGCTACTTCAGCATTTCAGTCTAGTAGATAACTAAAAATTTCTTTAAGGCAGAGTCATATTCCTTTTTAAATTTTCTTCATTTTCATTTCCTTAATTATCCCTTAAGTATTTCTTTGTGGTTTCTATCTATCTATCGAAAATAATTACGGTAGTATTAATTTTACTTTTAATTTTGATAAGATTGCCTGTGTTTTTCTGATGATAAGACTTTCTTCCAAATTATGAGCGCCTGGTAACTACTTTAGCATTTTAGCCTAGGAGATAACTAATTCCTTATATTCCTAAATGTTTATATCTATCTAAAATAATTATGATAGTATCTAATAAAAATAGTTTTAATTTTACTAAGCCTTGACATAGAGCGCCTGTGTTTTTCTAATGATTAGACTTTCTACCAAATTTTGAGCGTAGCATCAGCATTTCAACCCAGTAAAATTTAAAATTCCCTAAAGCAGTTGTTTCTTTTTGAGAATTCCTTATTCCTTCTTGATTTGGCGCTCATTCATCTTTAATTAAACGGTCGCCCGATCGGTAAATTATCAGGCAACTGATCAATCTATTGTCTATGTTTACCCTTAATCTCGTAATTTAGGACTACCCTCTTCAAATGACGTAAATTCGAGTACAGAATTGAATTTACTTGCTTAGTCTTACTTTACATCTGGTGTCTGGTTTCTCGAACGATATTTTGGAAATGTTTTTACATAATTTAATGTTCATAATAAAGTTTATGTTTGGGATAATAAGACGATCGCTGGGGAGGTGGTTCGATTCCCGCTGTGGATTATTTTAACCTATTTACTTATAATTTATTTTGTATTTATAGATAGTAAGAAAAATACAGTTGGTACAGCGTTACTTGATACTTGACGATTGATAGTCGACTCACGTCTTGATTATTAGATCTGCTTACGTTTCCTCCTTTTCTAATAAATCTTACGTAATATAGTAAATTCTGCAGGCTTCAGCCAAATAAAGAGACCATTAATTTCAGTGAGAGAAACTTTCGGGAGGCTTATTCTGTATTTACTGTGGTTTCGTTTTGCGTCTTACATTTGATACGAAGGAAAATAACATTATTATTACATTAAAAGGGTCCATCACGGAGCCGCAACACAATCGATATCGATGGATCACTTTTTCCAATGTCCACTATGCCCCAACACTTACACGTTGGACGACCTAAACGAGGCCAATAATGCTGCTGTAGCTGTGGTGCAATATTGGTCAGATAGAATTGTAAAAAGTAAAATTCACGCCCGGTAAAGGCCGTATTTGATTGGTTTTTTGACATTCCCGCTACCTGAATTAAGCATTTAGGTAATTGGTCTACAAAAGTCGAGAAGGCTACATCATATTTTTTTCACACATATATATTTTTTTCATTTTTAATAGGTTTAAGAACTTTTGCCATACAGCCAAAGTGTCGAGTTTGATGATTGGTTTTGCGAATCACTTAGAAATAGATTAATAAATACAAGAAAAACAGGTCATGAAAAAAGCTCTATTAGTTAGATACTGATAATCTCAAAATCAAACATAATAATATACCTAGACAAAGTCAAAATTGTTAATTCATTTGGAATTTACATTTAAACGTCTTAAAGACTAAGTTAGGTGTGCCTTTGGTACGCGCCCAATGAGAAAAAAGCACAAGAAACTCATTGGTTTTTTGTCAAGAATGAATTAATAAGTCCACATCTCATTACTCATTAAAAAGACAAAATTAAACCATATCCATCCGCGTTTTCCGCAAGAAATTGAATCAATTACTAAACCTACAAAATAAAGGACCCGAGAAAGAAATCCCTTGGAAAAATATAATGAAATAGTCCGCCCCAAATCTCACGCTTGTGTTGGGCAGATAATGATGTCGCCAGACTTGAGATCTTTGGGACAATGTACGAGATACAGACGGTAATGGACTTGGATTATAAATAGGTAGTTCTTTATCACCGGAACTGGCTCTCTAGGGCTCTGGAGAATATAACTTTAGGAGTTTAGTTGGTAAGACAATAGGTTTGTTTGTAGGTATTTAATTAAGGAAAGTTAAATTTATTATCCTTTTGTATATTATGAATTCTTCTTTTTATTGGGGCGTGTTCAGATGACACGCGTCGAATACGCGCCCGCCACGCGCATCACACGCGTAGAACACGCGTTGAACACGCTTTTTGTTCTATATATAATTTGAGTCATAAGACACATCAATATTTATCAAGTCAACCCGCTCACGCCACGCGCACGCCCCGCGCCCGCCCCGCGCTTTCTTGCAGAAATGCAATTTGAGATCTATTGATGTGTCATAAGACTCAAATTATGTATAGAACAAATTTCAGAGCGTGTTCAAGGCGTGGTCAACGCGTGTGATGAGCGTGGAGGGCGCGTGGTCAACGCGTGTCATCTGAACACGCCCACGGAACCAGGAACTTACGTAGCGCGGTAGTCGTGTTTAATCGTAATCGACACGTAAAATAAGCTTACCCCAAAACATTTACCACCCTCTCAGCGAAGTCAACCAAATATAGAGCAAAGAACTCGTCAATACGCCTGCAGCCAATTAGGATATCTTCCTTCACCAAGCACGATTTCGAACCCACGATCTTTGGAATAAATATCTAGGTATTTACTACTACGCCAACAGCAACACCGCTATTATTTCCGCGGAATCAGGACTTATGCGCCGTCAGCAATAAATCAATATTACAAATTGTACGTGGCCAGCGATTTTGTTCATTGGCAAAATAATGGTTAATCAGCGGTTATGTGGTTTGATTTTGACATAAAAACTCCTAAATAACACAGTTTGCTGGCAGCACAGCTACCGGCAGTAATATGACATACTCATCAATCCATATCTAACTACACAAAACCCGCCCACCGGCGCTCTCTCCGCACAAACGTAGTCGACTGTTTTCTCCCTGGATAATGACACTAGCACAAATATTTTTGTTGCATTAAAGCTATAACTGCCATGACTATGCCCATATGTCTTATTTATTATTATTAAGAGCCTAAACTGTCCCACTGCAGGGCAAAGGCCTCTCTACCTTTCGTTTATATGTCTTGGTTTTTTTTTTCATTTTCTAATTATCATAGAAATTAAGATTTAAAAAACAAAAAAAAGAAACTGAACATAGGGAAATGGTCATGGCAGTTATAAGTTATATGCAACAAAAATATTTGCATTAGTTTCATTATTGAATTTTTTGCTAAGTCGTCATTATGTCGAGAATTTAGAAAGTGTGAACCTAAAAGACGGGTCGATCGGAGATCTGCGGGCCGATCGCCGTATTCTTATGCAGCGCGTCTTGATTGCGTTTTTGCGTCTTGACTATACATTTCGATTTGCCGTAATTTCTTAAGACGCACACGTCACGCAAACCTAAACATCCCGCGCTCGCTGTTACGCGCTAAATTTTGACGCATGTCAAATTAATTGTCACCTAGGAATGGTGTTTACAGTAAAGAATTTATATATCTATCTATCTAGAAAGATTAGTCAAAATCGTACGGCAACACAGCTTGTAGCGATAAGGCCTCCCGTTGTGCCATAATGTACTTAATATAGGTATCACTACATAGTATAAAACAAAGTCGCTTTCTCTGTCCCTATATCCCTATGTATGCTTAAATCTTTAAAACTACACAACGGATTTTGATGCGGTTTTTTTTTTATAGATAGAGTGATTCAAGAGGAAGGTTTATATGTATAATACATGCATAATATAGCCGTGCGAAGCCGGAGCGGGTCACTAGATAAATATAAGTTTTTCTTTTAGCAGATACTTATGTTAGAATTTATTTAAATTCATTTATTTTTGTGTAATAATTTTGCGTTTTCTTTTTATGGTGCAATAAAGTCTTCTATCTAAAGTCTATCTATCTATCTTATTTCACGCGTAGGTGAAGTATACATGCAGTTAAAGTATCAACCGTACTTTAACTTTACGTCAAGTACACCTACGCGTGAAACAAGCTTCCTAGGTGACAATTAATTTGACATTTATGTCACGTTGGAATTTAGCGCGATACGGCGAGCGCGTGACGTTTAGGTTTGCGTGACGTGTGCGTCTTAAGAACTTACGGCAATACTAAATCTATATATATAGTTATAAAATGAATAAAATGCATTTATTTCAGATAACTAACATCCATATTTTTTATAGTATAGTGTGTAGTAATGACGCAAACGCAGTCAAGATACGCTGCATAAGAATACGGAAATCGGCCCGCGCTCGCTGGTAGCTCGGTTGGGATTCGAACCCTTGACCTTGAATTAAAAATGGAGGTATCTCCACTATGCCTATACCGCTCTTTCCCCAATATTACCGTCGTGAAATCTTATAATTTGCGCCACACTTCGATAGCTTCGCAAGTCGTTTTGGGAAGACTCCGTCGTGGTAATATCATTTGCTTGATTATGACCTTTTCCCGGATTTGTTAGAAGTAAAGAGCCGCATTCACTCATTTTGCATTTGGGAATTTCAAGTGAGAACGCTTTCGAATGATAATAAATTAAACTTATTGTATGTTTGTTAGTGTCGTCACTTTACGTGCTCGTTTTTGGTCATCTGACCACCATAACACAAGCATAATTGCTTTTGTAATTGTTCAGGGGCTAAAGACGCTATAATAATAGATTTGCTTTGTGAGCTCTATCTTTTGTTTTTTATTTAAGATGGTATTCTTCTGAAATTTTAATTGAGTACTTACTTTTAATAAGTAGATACTTATTGCATGCTGCAATGGGTGAATTGTTGTAACCAAATTTTAAAAACTACCTGCCATTAATTTATTCACTTTTTATGCAATAAACATTCTTGTTATTGTGCAAAGTCCTGAAAAATTTCAGAGCTTAACGTCTCCCTGGGCGAGCATAGGGGGTTCGCGAGACCTTCCGATCTTATTTTAAATTAACGCTTATCGTCGCCCCTAGTCCAGGGGGGACGATTAGCGTAATATAGTTCTTGACAGGGTGTCCGATGAGAGTAGGAAATCCTATAGGGGAGCCGTTAAACGTCAACCAAAAAAAAACAAATCAGTGATGGGAAAAATAATGAAAATCCAAAATGAAACATCAAACAGAATACACACCCCTTAATTTCAGTATCCTTGTATTTTTACCTGAAAAGTTTAATTAGAATGCATTTGGAACATCAAAGTTGCCTTTTCTTGACAAGAGACCCAACGAACCGTTGTTAACATTTCTTTCGGGACTATTTTATGTTGATTCCTCTTTCTTTCTTTCTTTCTTAATGAGTGCGATGCGGGAAGGTATTTGTCGTAAAAAAATAGACTTTGAACTTGATTGACATAGATAGGTTACTTTGAAGATTTTTTTAGCGCATCTCGGTTTTTCTTTTCTTTTTAATTGTGTCTTTGCATGGATTCATATTCCCAATAAATATAGAGCCAGTCAAGATATTTGAACCAACAATGTATAAAAATAAATTTTGAATGAAATTACGGCCCCCTGCAAAGTGTTTAAAAACATAGTTCGTCAAGTCAGGACTTTGAATTCTATATTTATAGACCAAATGAGAACTAATGGGCTTAAACAAGATGTTTTCCCATCTCTACTATGGCTGGTCCATGGTTACAGCCTACCCGATTTTTTAGGGTTCCGTACCCAAAAGGTAAAAACGGGACCTTATTAGTACTAAGAATTTGCTGTCTGTCACCAGCGGCCCGATCGCCGTAATTCTATGACGCATTAGTCGAGTGCACGTTCAGTTGACGCATACACATCGTCGGTATTGCCGTAAAATAAAACTACGCTAGTAACGGTTACTACTTTAATTGAAGAAATTTAGTAAGAAATTAAGAAAAGTAAGTAATTTTTGACTTATCTGCCTAGGTGACAATGAATTTGATTCACCTCAAAATTTAGTGCGATACCGTTTTTGTGCGATACAAAAGACGTGTAGCTCACGTTCTATTAGGGCAATACGGCGAGCGCACGAGACGTTTGGGTTTGCGTGACGTGTGCGTCTTAAGAAATTACGGCAATACGAAATCTATACCTAGTTATGACGCAAACGCAGTCATTAGGCGCTGCATAAGAATACAGCGATTGGCGATTATGTTTTTCTATTGGTGCTATAACAACAAATACTAAAAACGGAAAAAAAAAATTAAGTGAGGCTCCCATACTAGGTACATGGTACAGAACCCATTATGCGCGAGTCAAACTCGCACTTGGCCGGTTTTATTAAAAAGTCAAGAAATAAACTTATAATCATATTGCCACGTGTTTTTAACCAAAGTTGGTCTGGAGGTTTTAAGACATGGGCTTTTAATCCGAGATAAATCTATTAATTCGCTATCCAATCTAGAATCAACTAACTACCTTGAAAAGTTAGGAACTTTGTTTTTGTTTTCGCCTCCGATTGAGTAAACAAAATAAGGGCTGTTTATCTTTATCCCTAGAATAACAGTTCATGGTGTTAATTATGCGACTACGACCTAAATAAGTTACCAACATTACGACAACGATTCAAATGATCTTTCCATAAAAATAAAATAAATATAAATATTACAGGACATTCCACACCTCGCTATCTAGCCCCAATATAAGTAATTAGACTTGTGTTATGGATGCTAGACAACGGGTATACTACTTATATACTTTTCCTTTTGTAAATATATACTTTTTATACATAGAAACAACCAGACCCCAGACTAATATCTAAGCATAAATACTTGTCTGAGACGGGAATCGAACCCGCAACTCTGTGTTTGTCGGTCCGGTATGATGCGGCTTTATTTTTGACTTGTACGGGAGCTACTGCCGATTGACAACCAAACCAAAGGGAGGAAAAGTCAGCGCCAGAGCCTCGTTCGTTCCCCAGCATGTGCCCCAGTTTGCAGATGAGGTTGACTTTGGTCGAAGGATCTTAGCGGGACCCATACACACCGCTACGATTACAAGTCAAATGTTCGGGATTAAATCAATGTCCATAGCTGCCTGTGACCAAAGCAACTCGTACGCAGGAAGAAAGGTAAAATTGAAATTGAAAATATTTATTTCAGACATACGTCCATTGAAATAAAACATATGTTAGTATGAAAATATAAATAAATCAAACTTAAAAAATTGTGTCTAGAACTTCACCAAGTGTAATGTGTATGTCTTCCAAAGACGAAACGACTATCGGAGAACGCTGACACTTTCACCTTAGTCTTGGATATGAACTGCCACTGTGCGCTGTTAACAACTGTTTAGACGTTGCTAAAAGTGTTATAAGGAAAATGGAATCAATCTAAAAGTACCAAAATGTTCCTCCCACTTACGTAGACGGTACACCTACTCATTATTGCTCGTTTTGGAAACCTACGCATTGCTATTAAGTCGAATTTAATATCGGATTTCATTTGGATTGTCGAGATAAATTATTATTTTGCTAACGAAATAAGAACATTTTTTTTATCATTAATAGCGACTTGGGTTTTCAATTTCCCGGCATATTATTAATTTGAGATATCTTGCTAGGAATTCTAGTTTTTGTAACATTTATGAATATAATCTAAGTTTATTTCTAATTTCAAAAATATTAATTCTTGGTAGTATTAGATTCAGATGACCAAAGAGCGGTACGCTTCTTAGGCCAAAGAAGTGTACGCTTCTTTGGCCAAAGAAGGGTACGCTTCTATGGGTCGGCATTGCCTCTTTGGCCATCCAAAAGAGATTATAAGAAGAGCCAGCCATTTGGGCGCCTATTCTTTCTGGGACTTTTAATTTATTTTTATTATATAAGTAGGTATGTATTTATATACATAAGGTATTTAGTAGGTAATTAACATTTTTGTAATTAAATCAAATTAGAAAAAAGTATGTTTATTTTAGATTTGTCTACACATTTTTAACACAAATTAAAGCTTCTTTTTATCTTTCTGTCGACATAAACATAATATTATGAACTAAATCTAGACGTTGACGCGTTGTGCAGCAAGATGTTACTAGCTATAAAAAAACAAACTAATCGAATTTCAAGGAGTGATATAATCTGTTTTGTTCTTAAGGAGTCCTTACCTCCTCGGTATCTTTTAATTAAGGAACCGTATCTAACATAATTGCGACAAACATCTAATTGGATGGGAATTCTCAGAAACACAATTTAGCTAAATTAATATTTAGAATAGAGGTGCCGAAACGTTTGATAACAACCTACCTACTTAAGTTAACGTTATACACTTGAACAACAAAATTAAGGACTAGCAGCGCTCCGGGATTTTACCGTATAACTCCCGATCCCGTAAGAATATCGGGATAAAAAGTAGCCTATGTTACTGTCAATGAATTAATATAATCCTCATTTTAAGTTTCATCAAAATCGGTCCAGTTGTTTAGGAGCCTATTCGTTACAAACAAAAAAAACCGGCTTCGCACGGCTATATTATGCATGTATTATACATATAAACCATTCTCTTAAAAAAACCGCATCAAAATCCGTTGCGTAGTTTTAAAGATCTAAGGATACAAAGGGAAATAGGGACAGTGAAAAGTGACTTCATTTTATACTATGTAGTGATAGTGAAGTAGATAAATTGCGGCTTCACCCGTGGGAATATCAAAATAAAAAGTAGCATAAAGCCTTTCTCGATAAATGGACTATCCAACACAAAAATAATTTATCAATTCAAACAAGTAGTTCCTGATATTACTGCGTTCGAAGAAACAAACAAACTCTGTAGCTTTATAATATTAAAATATCAAGAGGTCAACAACCAGGCTCACTGATTATAGAAATAGTAAAAATCCCAGACACATGCACTAAACTGTTTGCTTCATCTTTTCTTATTGGAATCAGTTGCCATCCTCTGTTGGTATATATTTCAAAAAGCCTAATTGCACTGTTTATAATGGTATTAAATTGAGACATTGTCATATCGCTAAATGCCCATTACGAGACATAGATTTATTAAAACATAGTAGTATCGCTAAATAGGCAATACGAGGAGTGGATCGTTTGCGACAAAGACGAAAACGCACTTAGTCCAAACGCTTATTTTAAATGTAATTTTGGTATAACGCGAAATAGGCAGGATTTAGCGAAATTGGCAGGCTGACTAAAGGATTAACATCGCTGCCTATAGAATATCACGCTTTACTTCGTCGATCAAACAATGCTTGATGAAAGAAAACATCATCATGAAACGACTTAAGTACCTACCCTTCTAGAACTCAACCCAAATCCGAAAGTATGGGATATTCGTCAATGGCGTAAATAAAGAACGAACATAAGAGGAAGCCTGAAAGTAGCATCAGTTACTGAAAAAGTTAAAGGAAAACGTTTGAGTTGGTCCATACCAACTTTTTCCTTTTACTTTTTGACATAAAATGATGAGGAGAGAGGAATAGGAATGTAGAGGCATGAAGAAAAAGAGGATGACCTGAGAAAAAATGGAGGGAATGCGTGAGACAAAACATGAATGAGATGACGACTAATAGAAGTGAATAGAAGAAGAAGACATACAGAAGAAGAGCAGAAGGCAGAAGAAGAGTTTGCACTAATATGAATTCTGAAAACATAAAAAATATTTTTTAAACGCCTCGAACATACTCGTACACCCACGTGATTTAATTTAAGTTATGAAAACGTAACGTCCCATGTGAACTGTAATACATTAATAATAACATAGGTATTGATAATCGAAACTTTGTTAATTAAATAACTTCTATCTAACATTTGAGATACCTAAATTAATTTTTAAGAGTATTTCGTACCAGAGGCCCACCAAATTCAAAAAATGTACTTACTTAGTTTATTGTAAAAATATTCAGGTTGTACGAACGTTAAAATTATTTTGTAAACCGCGCACCAAGAGCAAAATTTACAGACTTCAATTTTTTTTATTAGACTTTGAAAACATTCAAAATTTTATGATTAGTGTATTCTCAGTGCCACTTTCCCTAATTAATGAAAATATTATTATAAACTAGCGGCGCTCCTTGGTTTCACCCACGTAAGAATAGCAGGCTAAAAAATCTATAAGGGTTCCGTTTTTTGCCATTCGAATCAATGTATCATACCAAGTTTCAACTAAATCGATTCAGAAGTTTTGGGGCCTATTCAATGCAAACAAACAATTAAATCTTATATTGTTTACGGTGTTTATGGCGCTACGAACAAACACCTTTCTACAACATAGCAGATTTCGGGTTCGATTCCCTCCTTTGTGGTCTGGATACATATTTGACGACCCAGTTGGCACAATGGTCACCATGCCGGACTGCCAAACACAGGGTTTCGGGTTCGATTCCCGCCTCAGACAAGTATTTATGCTTAGATATTTGTCTGTGGTCTGGTTGTTTCTATGTATTACAAGTATATATTTACAAAAAAAAGAGTATTTATGTAGTAGGTGTATCTGTTGTCTAGCACCCATAACACAAGTCTAGTTACTTAGCTTGGGGCTAGATGGCAATGTGTGGAATGTCCTGCAATATTTATATTTATTTATTTTATTATATTTTTATTAAGTTTTTTACAAAAGAAAAGTATTTAAGTATTCTGTTAGTTATCTAGCTACTAAAACACAAGCCTTGTTGCGTAGCTTGGGGCTTAATGGGACTGTATGGGCTGTCCTGCAATATTCATTTATTTATTAAATTCTGCGGGTAGTCAGTACGACATCACCTATACCTACCTGCTTGAATTGAAATTAATTTTATTTTATTTAAGCACATAAAGTATGATAACTTTGTTTTTTGAATAAAAGTTATTGTTTTGGCAAGGGACCACCCACAAATGGCCAGGAGCAAAACATAGTTTCTATGACAAAGTCACAGATTACCTAATTTAACTATCTCTTCTCTACCGTTAGACAACCTGCCCCCCGATTGCCGTAAAATGAAGCTACGCGTAACCGTTACTTTAACTGCACGTCTACTTCACCTACGCGCATCCTACGCGTGAAACAAGTTGCCGTACGAAATTTTCACACCAATCATTCCTATAGGAGTCAAAAACATCTCGCCATCGTCGCCTTGGTCTGCCGCGTGGTCGTACTCGTATCCCTATGGGGGACCATTATGTTGTTATTTTAGCCCATACAGACCCATTAGCCTTATATCTTTACACAGTGTTTATCAAGATAATTGAGAGCAGGATTTACAAAGAACTTGAGTCCCAACAACCAGCAGAACAAGCAGGATTTTGCAGAGGCCTCTCTACCACCGACCATTTACAGGCAGACAATCAAAATATTGAGAAACACGTAGAATTTAATATACCGCTTCACATAGCATTCGTTGATTATTCGAAAACCTTCGACAACTTATAGGTATCATCAATCTATATTCAAATCCTTGCAAAATCAAAACATCCATTCCACATACATTCAACTTTTACAACGTATTTACAAAATTAGTACAGCTGCCATCCAACCTAATTCCGTAGGACCTTCATTTCAAATACAACAAAATTATGCTACAAAACCCGAATACACACGGATAGGCTAAGGTCTGACTAACCTGAAGGGATCCAAGCTCCCACGTGGGAAATGACCGGCGCTGGTCTCTGCTAATCCAGGTGTATTTCACTAGACACTCACACTTTTGCTTATAAACGTTGGAGCACACGTTTAACTCATCGTCCAAATAAGTCACTGCTTTAAATTTTGAATTTTTCACCGATAATTACCAAAAACGAAAATGTTTTGTCCGTGTTACGATAAAGGCGCGGAACAAGAAGAGAAAAAATCACACTGGCTGGCGCCAACAATTGTCAATTTGACAGACACTTGTCAATTGTCAAATTACGGCTTCGCGCGACTTATGCATTATGCCGCTTTGTTTAAAGGTTGACTCAAAACACGGGTATTCTAACTCATTTAAAATAAATTGTATTTCATTTTTATGATCCAAACAGATAAAAAAAAAGTTTCTTTCTTTCAAAATTTATCCGTAAACGTTGAATAAGGGACATTATAGATTTTGACTGTAAGACTCGAAGATAAAATATCTACAGATGCCCTAATTCGACACATGCTATAAAATTCCCTTTTACGACTTCAAATTAATCGATTCCCCTTTGGGAATTAGTGAGAAACTTCCACATGTACAGTTAACAACCCAACTAATTCACTAAGACGTTCCAATTCCTTTGAGCGCACTGTCAATGTTTGTAGTTGACTGTACGAGTTAGTTTCACTTAGATCTAACTTGATAGGTATACTTAATTAAACAGGATAAGAACAAAGTTCATTGGTAAAGGTAGGTATAGTCTGTTTCAAGTTCAGAGAGAATAAAATTATGCCTGTGTATAAAAATGTGTATCACACAAAAATCTATCGCTCTTCTGTCGTTTCAAAGTCAGACTGTTTCAAAACATGCTTTACCTTAAATTGAACTAAATTATTACTTAACAAATATCACCTTTAACATAGTATTATTAAGAATATTATGGAAATAATCATAAATTACATTGAATTATATTTTCGACATAAGTTTGGATTACAATTTACCATGCAAAACAACAATTTTACCCGCCATTTCTGCAAGTTTTTGTTTTAATTCGCCGAAATTCTAAAACCTTTTGAATTTCGAATGTGCTATAATAAAAATGACGATGCATGAGAGAGGACGCAACTTGGCCGTGTTCAAGTTGCGACGTAGAGCGGGGGTGTGTCAGTGTGCTAGTTTAGACGTGTACTTAGTTACAAACTGATGCGATTTTTAGATTTAATCGGGTGAAACTGAGAGTCTACGAGATCGTGGACTATTAATTTTATTGGAACTCTCTACTCGCATTGCTGCTCTTACTAAACGCGGAGTCTTTAAGTCTGGGTACCTTTTAGGCGAGCATGCTCCATCCTCAATCTTATCGTCTCACTATTAGGGTGAGATGAGGTCTTAAAGCCTATTTTGCTTGCCAATCGCTGCGTTTGGTAATTAAAAAATATTGGGATCGGTTTTATACATACTACCGCAAGCGCAGGGTCGTCTCGAAGACCCATTCCTTCGTCTTCGTTTGCAATGGCTTTTGGTCATGTAGTTCTGTTGTACACTCCTTGTCAAAGTTTTGGAAACAAATTTTTGTTCATTTGAAATCATACAATCTGCATGACATTAAAATGTGGGAGTTTCTTGTGCCTTCTTCTCATTGGTAAGCGCGTTCTTAAGGCACACATTCTTACTTAGTTTTTAAGGTGTTTCTGTGTGATCCTGTACAAACTGTATTGGCGGCTCCACATACACGCCGTGAATTGACGCGCGAGTTCATGCCGTGAAGCAGAGTACATATCCGACTATAAACGGGAAACAGGCGCAAACGCGCGTAAACCCCGCGAAAACCATCCACATTTACGTTCGCGCCTCTTCGCGGAGCTTCACGGCGTGTATGTGGAGCCGCCAAATAAAAAAAAATGTTTTGACTTTTGACAAAATTAAATATGCAAAGGTATTATTTGAAATTGAGTAATTAGTCAAGTAAGTCACGTCCATTGGTTCTTAGAAGTTTCATAGTACGCCTCACCGCACAATTTATGCTCTCTCATGACTTGTACCACCCCTCTAGCTCTACCCCCGTTCTAGTTTTCACTCGATCTCACGATGACAACGTTCTCAGGCAGTACCTATTTGTTCCAACAATGTATAAGTATCCACATTTTACCTGTAACTTAGTTTCACGTCGGTTTATACCGGTGTGTCTAGAAATGTTCAGGGAATTTCCGTGAGGTATTTCGGTCAGAGTTTTGTAAAGATATTGAGGCTGTTTCTCTGTGACTGGACGACCCATGGGTTCTTTAGAACATAGTCAGTAGGTAAAAGATTTTTTTAGGGTTACGTACAAAACAGGTAAAAACGGGTAAATAAATATGGATCGGAATGCTAGGCCGTGAAGAAAAAGGATGAGGAATGAGTATATTAGAGGAAGCCTGAAAGTAGTACCGGTTACTGAAAAAGTAAAAGAGAACCGTTTAAGTTGGTATGGACATGTGATGAGAAGAGAGGAGACGCATGTGATTAGAAGAGTGATGAGTATGAATGAAGAGGGATGGAGAGGAGGAGGATGACCGAAGAAAAGATGGATGGACCTCATAAGACAAGACATGAGAGAGATGAATGTGGACGATAAGATGACGACTAATAGGAGTGAATGGAAGAAAAAGACATACTGCACCGTCCCTAAATAAATTGGGATAAGGGCAGGAAGATAATGTACTCAAATGGTAAAAACGCGACCTTATTACTAAGATTCCACTGTCCGTCTGTCCATCTGTTTGCACCAGGCTGCCATGTATTTCATGAACCGTGATAGCTAGACGGTTGAAATTTTCACAGATGATGTATTTCTTTTGCCGCTATAACAATTACTAAAAACAGAATATTATATACGGAACTCTTCGTACGCGAGTCCTGTATATGGCTTCGAAGGCTGTAATTAGAGTGATTTAATTTAAGTTGACATCTTAATTAATTAAGGAAGACGTTAACGTAATTGACATTGCTTAAAATCTTCGTCACTTAACTCCATACATAAATATCTACACTAATATTATAAAGATTGTGGTTGTTTGTTTATAACGTAACTTCTGGACCGATTTTAATAAAACTTGGTATAAGGATACGTTGATTCACAGAGTGTAACATAGGCTACTTTTTATTCCGATATTCCCATGGGATCGTATATTATGCGGGTGAAAACACAGGGCTCTGCTAGTAATTTATTAAAAAAAAGTTTTTTTTTTAGTTTGTCTAGACTCTGAAACGAAGCGATTTTAATTGATCTTAGTTCGAGTATACATTGGAACTTTAGAAGTAACATAAAATTGATTTTTATGTACCAATATTCCCACGGGATCGTTATGAAACCACGGGATGCTGCTAGCCTCTAATATATAAAATACGCTAACGATATTAAGAGAAACGGCTGTGACAGACAGATGGACGTCTGAGTGATTCATTAGTTGGTTTCTACTTGCTCTCGACTCGTTCTTTCCCATTTTCCTTCTAAGTAGTATATCAATCAAGGTTTCTTTTTAAAGGTCTTTAATTGCTGCTATTGTAACTGTACTTTTTTTTCACTGATAGCTCCGATTGATTTGTGTACCTTTTGAATAAAGACTTTAAGTATAAAATAATAGAATTAAACCTATTATTCATGGCCTGTACTATGTCCAGTAGCTAACCTGTCCAGTTGCAATTCTGTCCAGTTGCTAGTGAGCCTATTAATTATTACTCACTAGCGACCCGCCTGGCTTCGTACGGCTGTATTATGCATGTATTATATCTAAAAACCTTTCTCTTTAATCACTCTATCTATTAAAAAAAACCGCATCAAAATCCGGTGTGCAGTTTTAAAGATCTAAGCATACACATAGGGACGGCGAAAAGTGACTTTATTTTATACTATGTAGTGATAGTGACTGTGTAGTGATAATCATTTGGGTTTGCAATATTTTACAATATTTACATTTATTTATTTAAATCAGTTTTATTTATTTGTCGCAAACTAACAAATTTCCTTAAATAGGTCTTTAAGTGTATTCCTAAGACTTCCGCATTACGATTCTACATTTATTCAACCTCATTTAAATAGCTGTGAATAGACAATTGTAAAATAAGAGCCCCTTATCCGAGGGACTGAATAATGGTAACTAGAATCGGAAAACAGCAGCAGAAGCAAAAAACAAATTGAGATTTTTTGCGTTTAGTTTGAGGTCAGATTGGGAACGGAATTTTTACATAGTAAGCAACAGTGCTAATGTAAACCTAAAACATGCAAATACAATATGAAAAAGAAATAACCACAGTCCCACAGATGCTATAATAATTTGGCCTTTGTATAAATACAGAACACTTAGTGTTCAGAACGTCAGAAAATTCCCATTTTTTATTCTATACAATTAATATCAGTATTTTTATACAAAATAGTTTGACTTAACGATACAAAAAAAATAATTAACTTTTTAAACATCAGGGCTATCAATATCCTAAACTACAAGTGATAGCGAAAACTACTGATTTTGACAAAAACTAAAATTACATCGTTATATTTTTGGAAAAGTCAGTACTCTAGACTGTGATTCCTGACTGTGATCAATATTCAAAAACAAATATTCACACCAAAATTCACACCAAAAAATAGTGTTGTTGAATGAGATCAATTTCTAGAAACAAACATAGGATGGCAAATGAAAGGAAATAGCTGATTTTTGCAGACATAATTTCTTTATTCATTTGGACTAATTTACTTGACATCACATTGAAATGTTTCAAAACTAAATTAGGATATTACTAGCTGCCCTACGCGGTTTCACCCGCGTAACTCCCGATCCCGTGGGAATATCGGGATGTAAGCTATCCTATCTCTCAAGTTGGATCGAACTGCACATGGTGTGCGAATTTTATTATAATCGGTTAAGTGGTTTAGGAGTCCATTGAGGACAAACATTGTGACACGAGATTTATATATGTGCCTTTGGAACGCAAACGCAAACAAATGAGAAGAAGGCACAAGAAACTCAGTCGAATACCTACTTACCATTCGCACTTCTGTAAGTTTGTATGCCATAGTTACATAATATCGAGTGCGAGCAGGCATCCCGCTAAGAAATCATAAATATTGTAACACATTAGAATTTAAGACAGCGCCATCTAACCCCAAGCTCAGCAACTAATTTTGTATTATAAGCGCTAGATAACGAATAGGATACGTAAATAAAATAAATAAATAAATAATAGTTTATTTAACAAAATGATACAAAAACAGTACTTAGCATTAACAATGGACCTCGAACTAGGACCACGTCCTGTATCTCGAGGGTCCAGGAAAGATTACAAAAGAAAGGAGTAATTACAGTGAAACCGTGGAGATTAGACAATAAACTATTACTTACGTAATATTCAATCTTTTTTTATATACATACACCCAGATCAGAAACAAATAATAATATCTATAGCATAAATACTTGTTTGAGGCGGGAATCGAACCCGCTAATTTCTGCAAACGAGTGTTCGCCCGACGCGCCAAAGAGGTCGTCACAAAACATATATCTTTTAGAAACGCCCCGGATAACCCAAACGCCTTGCAAAGGTCAAGGGAAATCACCGTTTTCCCCTTGTTTATACCCTGAAGAATTGCTGAAAACTTGTGAAAATAACAGTTTTTCATCTACCATTTTATTAGATATATTATTACAGAGTGAAACGTTTATGTATACCATTTATCTTTAAAATTGTGTTGTGTATTACTTTTATATGTGGAATATTTTGACGACCTCTGTGGCGCGTCGGGCCAACACCCGACTGCGACGCAGGAGGTTGCGGGTTCGATTCCCGCCGGGAACAAGTATTTATGCTGACCATAAATTCTTGTTTCTGGTTCTGGGTGTTTCCTATATGTATATATTTACAAAAAGTATATAAGTAGTTTATCCGTTATCTGGCACCCAAAACACAAGCATTAAGTTGCTTAGCTTGGGGCTGGATGGCAATGTGTAATATGTCCTGAAATATTTATTTATTTATTTATTTATTTATTTACTACTATTACTATCTTTTTACTATTATATTTATTTGCATTTATATCGTAGGTACAATTAATGTATGACATGACAATAAATAAACAAATATTGCAGGACATTCCACACATCGCCATCTAGCCCCAAGCTAAGTAACTAGACTTGTGTTATAAATGACGGATAATATACTACATAAATATTTTTGTAAATATATACTTATACATAGGAACAACTAGATCAAATACAAATATCTAAGCATAAATACAAGTCTGAGGCGGGAATCGAATCCGCTAATATACTACATAAATATTTTTGTAAATATATACTTATACATAGGAACAACTAGATCAAATACAAATATCTAAGCATAAATACATGTCTGAGGCGGGAATCGAATCCGCAAATCTGTGTTTGACAGTCCAGCATGGTGACCATTGTGTCAACTAGATCGTCAATAACAAAAGGCATACCTACAAATTCACGTAATAATATAAGCCTTTCGAGCAAGAGCATTGCAATTGCGTGGTCTAAGATCGAACTTTTTGCTAATCTTTCTTACGAAAAAATTATATCAGTGAAAAAACGAAATCTTGACGACTGTTTTGTGTTTATAAATAGGAATAAAATGACCGAACGTGGTTCATTCTGTCGCAGTGGCAGTTTCCCAGTAGCCAGTCCACTACGATCCCATCACAGCTATAGTCCAAGTAGTTTTCTCCTGTATAGTTTATCATATTTCTATCCAAACCGGAGGTTGTCCTTGGCTGCATTTTATAGAGCAGACAGGGATAATCGCCGGTTTGGTGTCCACATCATACTTTGCCATTAAACGTTGTTATTGTAAAGGACCTTTTCGTGTTGGCTTCGGCTCCACGCACGGCTTCCAAAGGTCCGGGTTCCATAGCCCCTTGATATGGTACACCAATAAATAAGCAAATCAACAGGGCTAAGCCAGTAAACCAACTTAAAGCTCATTAATATTAAACTTGTTAAGTTGTATAGAAGTTAAAACAATTGTTACAAGTTTCGAAAAAAAAAACAAAGCCTTGCAACGAAGCTTTTAGCAAGTTAATTTCTCATACATCAAGAGAAGTAAATTTGTAAGTAAAGCTGGACATTCAAGGTGCGACTTTACAAGAAACTGCTCTCAAAGTTTATGTTACGTTTTATTTAAAATTCAAACGTTATTTTCATTGGATTAGAGATGGTAAAAACTATTGATCACTCGAATACCTCTTTAAGATTAAGTAAGGATATTATGTTGCTTTGAAACGTCTCATGGGTTTTATTAACTTTACTAGCGACGCGCCCCGGCTTCGCACGGCTATATTATGCATGTATTATACATATAAACCTTCCTCTTGAATCACTCTATCTATTAATCTTGAATCACTCTATCTATTAAAAAAAACCGCATCGAAATCCGTTGCGTATGCATACATAGGGAAATAGGGACAGAAAAAGCGACTTTGTTTTATACTATGTAGTGGTAGTGATATCGCGGTAGCTTTTGCACTCATAACTGCTGCCCTAAGACTTACTCATGCTAAAAAAACCAATGAGGAGAAACCATATGATTTTTTAAAGTGATTGGTCAGTGAACCAATAAAAATTTCCTTAATTAACAATTTATTAACAGTTATTTCAAAATCTTTTTTTTGTTGATTTATAGTGTTAATATTAAAAGGAGGATTAATTATTAATGTAGTAGTTGTTGTTATGTCAGAGTTGCGAGTTACAAAATCACATTACATTTGCGATTGTGTTAGATCATGATCACATTTACACTTTCTAATTATTTCTGACTCCATTTGCAAAAAAATTGAACTTTATTTAAATTTTTTACCTCACTTAGACTTATTCTAAACAATTCTGACAGATTTAATTACGTTTGAATTTTAAATGAAAATTAATTTATTCCTGCAAGTCGTTTTTTATGTAAAATATTAAAGACTAAAGTCTTACTCGACCTCATCGTTATTTCATATCAGGTGAGAAGAGGGAAAAGCCTATTTAGTGTAGAAAAAAACGCCCTACTTAAAGTAAAATATTAAAGATAAAAGTAGGCACGTGAACAGCCCGCTTTACCCAACAACACGAGCTTTTAAGATGATTTCGTAAAGTGCTCTCTAAAGTCACCTGGCGACGTTTAATGACTTGACTACTTAAATGCATTCGGTTTCACTTGGAATTTTTGTATATATTTTAAGAGCTTTGGGGAGCTTTCGCACAGTTAAGACGGATGGATTGGGAATAAGTATCTCAGAGTAATAATGCCTAATAATTTTTTTGAGAGCTCATGTTACTTTTCGTCCATTAAACCGATCGTAAGCAGCTGATAAACATTTGAAGTCAGATGGCGCTAACTGTAATGTCGCACAATATCCAAATATGTTTTATTTAATACCTCCGTCCTAACACAAGTCCGCCATAACAATAAAAATCAAGCACCTTTCCCAAGACTGATGAAACCTTTTCCATATTAACATTTGTTCGCACTTGGTCGGAATCGCAAAAGGACGAATTCATATATCCATTTCATGTTATGAAGAAAATCATTTGCTATTATATAAATAAACTAGCGATATATTATGCATGTATTATACATATAAACCTTCCTCTTGAATCACTCTATCTATTAAAAAAACCGCATCAAAATCCGTTGCGTAGTTTTAAAGATTTAAGCATACAAAGGGAAATAGGGACAGAAAAAGCGACTTTATTTAAACTATGTAGTGATAAATGTTGCAGGACATTCCACACTTCGCCATCTAGCCCCAAGCTAAGTAACTCAACTTGTGTTAAGGGTGCTAGACAACGGATATACTTCTTACATACTTTTTTTGTAAATATATACTTATAATACATAGAAACAACCTGACCACAAACAAATATCTAGGCATAAATACTTGTCTGAGCCGGGAATCGAACCCGCAACCCTGTGTTTGGCAGTCCGGCATGGTGACCATTCTGCCATTCACCCATAACACAAGTCTAGTTACTTAACTTGGGGCTAGATGGCGATGTAAGTATGGAATGTCCTGCAATATTTATTTAATAAATGTAAGAAATGGATATCAATTTAAAAGAGGCATTAACGCGTACGAAGTATTGGTTAAAAGACAGTATTATTATAAATATTCAGATCATGTAAGCAGATTCCCCATATAGCTATAAGCCTCGTTTCTCCGTTACTTTTAATGTAGGTAAGTAGGTATTATACCTATCGTTATTTTTTAAGTCTTTGGAGGATGAGATTGGGAATTTATTGTTATTTTCTGCGCAAAAAACGAAACATAAAATAATAATACGGAATAGAACATTTTATGGATTTGTCTTAGCGATTTTAACTTAAGTATTTTACGTAATCGGATTCATAATCATCATTATATCAGCTACAACATGTCCACTGCTAAACATAGGCCTCCCCCACTTCCAAGACTTCCAGAGCGATCGGAAGCATGCCGTCTGCGTCCAATGACTTCCCGCGACCTTATGTCCGTATGTTATTATTATTGTTTGGTATTTATTATGTCCCATATAAATAAATATAAAGAAATAAATATTTCAGGACATTCCACACATCGCCATCTAGCCCCAAGCTATGTAACTAGACTTGTGTTATATGGGTGCTAGACAACAGATATACTACTTATATACTTTTCTTTGTAAATATTATATACTTATAATACATAGAAACAACCAGACTATAGACAAATATATACTTAAGCATAAACTCTTGTCCGAGGCGGGAATCGAACCCGCAACCCTATCACGGGGTTATGGAGCCCTGGGTAAGTTTTTGTTTCACTGCCATTTGTCCATTTTTCTTCCTACCCTCATTCGTGTCTTTTGAAGGCCCAAGTTGTTTAGGAGTCTGTGAGTCACCAGCCTTTTGCCTTTTGCGGATACCTACCTTGAACCGCTCACCGCACGAACGTCTTCATTCTGGAGGAGCTGCAGCTAGCACGAGCTCCGAGGCTATCCACAATATGCTTACAGCGTGTGCCACAATACATTGGCCATATTGCACGCAGGGGCTCTGATAATCTCGAGTGCTTAATAGTGACGGGGAAGGTTGAGGGCTGAAGACCACGAGGGCGAAGCCCCAAACAGTGGACCGACCAAGTATTCGAACAGCTGGATATACCGCTCAGCACGGCTCTACACCGGGTGTCGGACAAAGTCCATTGGAGGAAGACAGTAAATCGACTGCACCAACAGAGCCACGATCCTCAGCATTGAGGGAACGACGGAGAAGGAGGTGAGTCACCAGCGTATTGGTATCTTCTAAGGGTGCATCGTCCTTACCATTGTGTGAGATAATGGTCAGACGCTGACCTATCTATACTTATCTGTAGTCATAAAGAAAGTTGTTTTTTTTGTAACGAGTTGGCTCCGAAACTTCTGATTTATTTTGATGAAACTTGGTAAAAGGATACATTGATTAATTGGAAGTAACATAAATTATTTTTTTATCCCGATTTTTTTATTCCCACGGGATCGGGAGTTACGCGGATGAAACCGCGGAGCGCGTTATTGTAAAACACTTTAGTTTATTAGGCTAGTTTATTATAAAACATTTTATCATTTACATTTTATATATATTTTTTTTTACATTTTTTTTTTATTTTATTTTTTTAATATTTTTTCTATAATCATGTTATATGTTCCTTACTGTGTTGTAAAATAAAGTTATCTATCTATCTATGCTCAAAATACGTCCTATGTCAAAATATTAACAAACTTTCTGTATCCATCCTCGAGCAACGTTCAAAGTTTCAAAACATTACGGTGCGCGATGCTTCGAAATATTTGTTCAATACAGAATGACAAAGTTGAATTCAAAAGAGATGTGCAACAAAATATTTTATTCTGTTTTATAAACTATATAGGGAATAGGGTTATCACTACATAGTATAAAACAAAGTCGCTTTCTCTGTCCCTATTTCCCTTTGTACGCTTAAATCTTTAAAACTACGCAACGGATTTTGATGCGGTTTTTTTTAATAGATAGAGTGATTCAAGAGGAATCAACGATAAAAAATAAATTGAATAATGCTTGCTTAAAAATATGTACAGGGACATTACCAATTAGCTGAACCCCACGTGACCCTGAGCTCATTAGCTGTAAAATATATAGTATTTTCATAGGTATTTTGTTATTTTTTATATTGTATTGTTTAGTATATTGTTAAAAAAAAACAGAATCAGTTACATTACTTTACAACCTTACAGATTTGCGAGTGAGCTCACGTTGGGTTCAGCTAATTGATAATGTGACTGTACCTACCTACCTAAGGAAACGAAAAGTTTTCTTTGCGAGTAATGTTATTGTTTGTATACAGGGTTATTGGAAATTAATTGACACGGCGTTAAGGGCTTCTTCTGTGCACCTTAACAAACAACTTTTGTTCTACGACTTTTGTCGAAACTTAATACATATCCCAAAAAAAAAATTTAAGTGTTTCTCGTACTGTCTGGTAATTTTCTACGTCTATGCGGCAAGTGCGCGCGCGATCCGGTTGTACCATACCTACTATGATTGATTCTGTGACGTAGACGTAGAGTTGAGTATTATTTGAACTGTTGGATTTAATTTTTTATTTTTTATGGAATTTTTTTATAATGAATTTCCAAAAGTCGTAGAACAAAAGTTGATCGTTAAGGTGCACAGAAGAAGCCCTTAACGCCGTGTCAATTAATTTCCAATAACCCTGTATACTGTATATCACGTTCTCACCGGTAAACGTCCGGGATCGGGCTAAAAAGTAATCTATGTCACTTCCAATGAATCAAAGTATCCTCATAGCAAGTTTAATCAAAATCGGTTCAGTAGTCATATAATTATTATGTGCCTTAAAATAGCGTAGTGACAACCATGTTATTTTCAGTGTTTTACGAACTGTTGGCAAATAAAAAATACTGTTACGTTACGTGTTGATGCTTGTTCAAAACGTATGCGTTTACATTTTTTAAATATGCGACGGGTTTTTTTATTTATCATGCTCTAGATACCTATACCTAGCGACCTACCTTGCCAAGTTAAGTGATTTGTTTAAAGTTTATACTGTAAAAAGAACTTTCCAAATATGTCCAGATGTTTTCGAATGACCGGCAAACATACATCCTTTTTTGAAATCGAAAATTTTCGCATTTTTTTTTTTTTTTTTTTTTTTTTTTTTTTTTTTTTTTTTTTTTTTTCGCTTTCAGGGTCATTTTCTAAACCATAAGAAAAACTGAAACTGAAAGGAATTGCGTACCCGATTTTGACAAAAACTAAAACTGCATCATTAGATTTGGAATTGCGTGCCCGAGTTTGACAAAACTGCATCATCCGAAATTTTGAAAAATTTGATCAAAATCGACCTTGCTTATTTTCCACAAAAAATAATCGTCCTATATTAAGCTATTGCATAGCTTTTATCGCGGGCTGTGAGCGCGGCGACCGAATCAAGAAATTCCGTAACGAAAATAAAACCTAACACCCCCCACTCCGCCTACCATGTTTTTATACCAATCGATAGTATTGCTAATAGACATCAATTCCTGGAAACAAACATAGTATGACAAATTAAAGGAAGCAGCAAACTTTTGTAGTTTTCTGCAAAACGTTACGCAATTTGTGCGCTCTAAAAACCTTTACCCGTATAACCCTCACCCGGTATTCGTAGCTCGTATAGCCGCCGTGTGCACATTTCCACCAACCTTCAGCACATCACCTATAATTCTCGTTTAACTGTGCAACCGTCCCCGTTCGAAGCTGAACCGGAAAAGATAAAGTTTGAACATAAATCTAGCTGTCAGAACGATAAGCTCGTTTGCTTAGACCACCCACTATTCGACTGTAGTGTATCAAAGTACAATATTATGTGAATATGTAGGAAAAGTTTAGAATTTTTACGACTTCAAAATAAAGTTGATAACAGAGGTAGCCAAATAAACTTGACCACACGAAGTAAGGCAATTGCCTCTTGTAATCCCTCTAGTGTTTTCACATATTGCATGAAGACACGTCAAATATTGTTTCACAATAAAGGAACGCAAATTTCGGAGATAACCACTCTGTTTAATTGCTACACTACAACTCACTGCAAAAATTCCAAAAAAAAAACGAATTTTCCAAAAGTCATAGAATAAAAGTTATTTGTTTAGGTGCACAAATTATTAGCTAGCCTTCAACCGCTTGCAAATATGAATACCAATAACCCTCTATATTTTTTTGTATGTTCGCATGAAACTAGTATTTTAGGGTTAGAGTAATTAAGTAGATAAACGTGTCTGAACACCAAAAATTTAGTCGATTAGATAGATAGATAGATAGATAGATAAATTCTTTATTTAAACACCAATTTCAAATAACATTAATAGTAAAAATTAAAAGCTTAAGTCTAAGTGTTACAAAGTGTATTAGGTTAGTAACTAAAAGCCAAGTCGATCCATTTTATTTTATTTTTATTTGGCGAGGAACACCTCTCAACACGCGTCCATGCCCACTAGTTAACCGGCTAAATACATTTTGACGACCCAGTTGGCACAATGGTCACCATGCCGGACTGCCAAACACAGGTTTGCGGGTTCGATTCCCGCCTCAGACAAGTATTTATGTTTAGGTATTTGTCTGTGGTCTGATTGTTTCCATGTATTATAAGCATATATTTACAAAAGAAAAGTATATAAGTAGTATATCCGTTATCTAGCACCCATAACACAAATCTAGTTACTTAGCTTGGGGCTAGATGGCGATGTGTGGAATGTCCTGCAAAATATATAAAAAAAAACGGAAACTGTCTTATTAGTCGAGTTTATAGTTATCGCCACATCGTTGCATTGTTTTTTTAGGCAGTTCATCTTGCAATACACCATTCACTTGTAAACTGTACTCGCTCAAAGTGCAAACTATTTTTGGTCAAAATACAAGCTTAATGCTATAAGTTCGTAACAGTGTAAATTCATCCAGTAGCAGTAGGTAAAGTAACATCGCAACCATGTTACTAATGAATATAACTATGACGCTTTACCCTACTGTCTTGGGAGACGTATATACACTGTGTAATTGTCACAGTATAGGATATTTATTACATTTATAAATGATATTAATGTTGTTTAGAGTTAAGATTATTAATTGGAGTTTGTTATACTTTAATTTAAATATAAACTTATTATATAGAGCTAACTTTTGTACGCGACTTCGTCTGCGTAGAAGTCAAAAATTCCTAAACCAAGAAATCACGTTGTCCCATACAAATTTTGCCCCCCATTTTCAGCCCCTAAGGGGTAGAATGCCGTAAAATGCTTTCTAAACGGATGCCGACGCCATACAAAGAACACACCCTCCAAGTCTCAAGTCTCTGCAATCAGCGGTTTAGGCTGTGCGTCGATCAGTCAGTCACTCAGTCAGGACAAAGCATTTAATATGTACAGAGATAAGTAATTAAACTTATTTTAATGGTTTTGAAAACAATTTTTTTATTAAACTTATTTATGTATGTCACACCACGAGTGTATGCCCGCCACATCACAGAGGTCGTAAAAGTGAAGGGTGTTACTTGTAAAAATCCAATGTAACGGATGTTGCCTGACATTATAAACACGTCGTAAAGGGTCATAACGGTTGACGCTTAACGGCTCTCCTAACAGATTCCCTACTCTCAACGAAGCCTTGTCGGCCGGACGGAGTATCGGAGTATCGTCCCCCCTGGACCATAGGGCAGTCGATAAACGGAACGCGTAAGGTTTTTTCTAAAAAAAACACTATAGGTAGGTCGGTACCTTAAAGTGTCCTTAATTAAGCCGCGACAAAACACTATAGGTAGGTCGGTACCTTAAAGTGTCCTTAATTAAGCCGCGACAAAACACTATAGGTAGGTCGGTACCTTAAAGTGTCCTTAATTAAGCCGCGACAAAACACTATAGGTAGGTCGGTACATTAAAGTGTCCTTAATTAAGCCGCGACAAAACACTATAGGTAGGTCGGTACCTTAAAGTGTCCTTAATTAAGCCGCGACAAAACACTATAGGTAGGTCGGTACCTTAAAGTGTCCTTAATTAAGCCGCGACAAAACACTATAGGTAGGTCGGTACCTTAAAGTGTCCTTCATTAAGCCGCGACAAAACACTATAGGTAGGTCGGTACCTTAAAGTGTCCTTCATTAAGCCGCGACAAAACACTATAGGTAGGTCGGTACCTTAAAGTGTCCTTCATTAAGCCGCGACAAAACACTATAGGTAGGTCGGTACCTTAAAGTGTCCTTAATTAAGCCGCGACAAAACACTATAGGTAGGTCGGTACCTTAAAGTGTCCTTCATTAAGCCGCGACAAAACACTATAGGTAGGTCGGTACCTTAAAGTGTCCTTCATTAAGCCGCGACAAAACACTATAGGTAGGTCGGTACCTTAAAGTGTCCTTCATTAAGCCGCGACAAAACACTATAGGTAGGTCGGTACCTTAAAGTGTCCTTAATTAAGCCGCGACAAAAACACTATAGGTAGGTCGGTACCTTAAAGTGTCCTTAATTAAGCCGCGACAAAAAGCTGGAAAAGGCTGGAAAGTACCAATTTAATCTCTGACTTAATTAAGAAAACTTTTAATACTCATTTAAGAGTAACCTTAATACCTAAATGCTGCTATTACAAATTTTCAACCACCGCTTTACCACAAAGACATTTAGACGGTTAATTTTTAAGACGGTAATCAACTGGGTTTGGTTTAAACGTTGGATGTTAGAACATCGATGACAGACTATAGACAAACAGTTGGTCGATAGAGGGGATATTTGCTCTGCTAACTGTTAAGCTATTGCATAGCTTTGAGCGCGGCGACTGAATCAAGAAATTCCGTAACGAAAATATAACATAACACCCCCCACTCCGCCTACCATGTATAGCTCGGCCGAGCGTTCGCTTAACGTATACACGTTAAGCGACCGTACCATATACGTATACATACGTATATGGTACGATTGTACGAAGCTCGCACGATGCAATAGCTTTACCGTGGCAGTCCCCGAGTGCCACACGTTTTCTTTAAAAGTTTATGGAGGCATAAGATCTAAAATAATATTAATTAATTTTTTTTAAATAACTTTTAGAGGCAAGAGGGGCAATTTATACTAATATTATATAGCTGAAGAGTTTGTTTGTTTTTTAACGCGCTAATCTCAAGAACTACTGGTTCGAATCAAAAATTATTTTTGTGTTGGATAGTCCATTTGTCGAGGCTATAGGCTTTTTTGTATTTTGATATTCCACCGGGATCGGGAGTTACGCGGGTGAAATGTATGATAAAAAAATGATTAAGTTTGGAAGCATAAGATCAACCCTTTGAAGGAAATAAATGGGAACATTTGAATGCACAAAGTAACAAACAACACCACCTAATGAATGGGAGTACCTACCATATTTCGCATAAACTTGAATGTCGTAAAGTCCTAGGAAATAACGGTTTTAGCATAATTTCATTAGGCATAACTACATTTTGACATAAACTACTTTGTCAAGTTTAACACTACTGTAATATTCAATACTAATTTATACTTATAAGTTTAACACGTGTTGCTTCGACGGAAAGTAAAACGCCAATGATCCAAAATGGTGTACTTTTTTGTTTTCGTTTTAGCAACTGCGCGCTAAAACGAAAACAAAAAAGTACACCGGAAGTCTGCCAGGTGGCGCCACTAGTAGGTAAAAACTAGTAAAAAGTACGAAAACTGGTAGAAAAATAGACGGAAGCGGAAATGCTATCTCATAATAAAGCTTTCAGTTACGGTCAAGTAGTTTAATAACTTTTGGCATATTTTAATTTTTCATAATTCTTTTTGGCGTTAAATCTCTTGACGTAATGTTATTAAATATTAGGCATAACTACATTTCACGTAAACTCCTAAGACATAACAACTTTTGTCATAATTTCATATTGCAAAAATTAAGTGTTTAGCTGTTTTACGTTAATATCTATTCTGGATGATTTATACAGAGCTAGAAATGTTCATAGATGCTACTTAAGGCACTGTAGTGCCTGGGACATAATTATATTGGATGGAGTGAACTTACCCAGAACCTATACCATCTCCTCAGCTTTATCAACTGTATCCAGGGAAAGAAAAGGTATCTTCTAGGAAACCGCGCTACATCTTAAACGTCATCGTTAGGCAGGCATTAGGCTAAAGTGTGATAGTCGTCAAACGCGATTAAGTATTTCCGTAAAAGTTACTACCAATAACTTCGACAATTTCACAATCACAAAATTCATACCAGTGCAAACGGTTCAGAATCCATCTCAAGAAGCCTTTTACTACGGCTGTTTCCTAAAAACTGTCACTTTGATTAAAATAATATCTAAGCTACTATCTGTATGCTATTGTGCAATATTATATTAAGATACTAAGTTAATTTTAATTATGTTAAAATAACTATTAATTATTGAACTTCTGGTGCAGACATGTCTGTTGATACCTATTTTTTTCTATATTTCATAACATCTGTAAGCCTAACATCCTAAAAACACAGTCAATCAATAAATGATTTCTGATTTCTTAAACCAATATATTTTAAAGTTGAATTTAAGAAAAAATAGAAATCTTTCAGAGGGATACGTTAATATAAATATATTAAAAAGTCATATCCTTAGCTTTTTATATCAGAAAAAGCTCCGGATATTATGTTCGTTCAAGCTACACTGATGTATGCAGAATTTTATTTAAATGAAGACGACATTAAATGGGTTGAGATTAAATCTAGAACTCCATAAAAAAGTTATTCAACACGATATATTTAATATGTTTACTTTAATAGTGAAAATAACCATGTTAGTTTAAAATAACAAATAAATGAAATAACAAAAAAGGGTAGTTTTATTAAAGGCAAACAACCCATATAACAAAGAAATAATAGATACCTACATAATTAAATAAAAACAAAATGAAATAATAACTTTAACTTTTAAATTGAAAAATGTAAATTATCTATAACTAATCATTTTTTGTTTGTCTACGTATGTGCAAATCGTTTCAATGCCCAAGTAAGGGACAGGACAGATCATAAAATATAGACATTTTCCAAATTTGTAGCAAGTTACTCTTAATGAAACATGTAGTTAAAGAATTGGTGACAAAAATCTCTATTACAACACGAATCTTGGGTTCCGTGTTCGATTCCTACTTCATCATCTTGCCATATATTCTTCGTAGAAATCCCACTATCTTAGTCTAAGTAGCAATCAGAGACCCAAAGGTCTCATGAATATTGATGGGTGACCGCGGGTAGAGCGTTTGCTTAGTCAAAAATAAAAACCACCAGTTTGGGATTTACTACATTTGATGAAGCATCAAGCCCGGCCAACGGCAATTGCTTAAAAAACTATCAGCCATTTCTGCGAATATAGAGAACGTTATGATTAAAATGTACTGATATGTCAAGCGGCCTCCAGAAGGTCGATGCCAAAATATGCGCATCTGTCAGATGCTTCCTGAAGTTTTGGAAGCCCTACCTATTTGGTGAGATCAATATGAGAAAGTGATTTATAAGATCAAATTAAGCCCATATCGCGTAAGAAAAATATTCTCAATGAATCGGTTAAAAAAATCTTTTATATTTAATAACTAAGGACTTATTTTACGGTAACGTAATTCGAAAAGAAAAATGAATCATTTTAGGATCACATATTTATCTGGGATCCTACCTGGCCCGAACTTCGACGACCTCTGTGGCGCGTCGGGCGAACACCCGACTGCGACGCAGAAGGTTGCGGGTTCGATTCCCGCCGGGAACAAGTATTTATGTTGACCATAAATTCTTGTTTCTGGTTCTGGGTGTTTCCTATATGTATAATATGTATATATTTACAAAAAAAAAAAGTATATAAGTAGTTTATCCGTTATCTGGCACCCATAACACAAGCATTAAGTTGCTTAGCTTGGGGCTGGATGGCGATGTGTAATATGTCCTGAAATATTTATTTATTTTATTTAACTTCCATCAATTTCTTTTGTTTTGTAGAGTTTTCACTTGTGGTGTATACGGAACCTTCAGTGCCCGAACATGTCCAGTTTATCGCTATACAAGTACCCTTAGTCATTAAAACTTAAACAATATATGGGACCCGGTTTGCATAATCTAGCTATTAGTGATTCATACTGGTATTTTAGTAGTTTATGTGTTTGGTTACATATAAATTAATGGGCTTTAATTAACGACTGAAATAGGTGTGATAGGTTAGATAATATTATGAGCCAAGCGAGCAGTGTGAGCGAAACGTTTAAGTTGTATTACAAAAAAATAATGGTTGTCTAATATGTAAGTTTACGGACGATAATTTTACGTGAGAATGTCATAAGAAAACGATGGAATATTGTTTTTCTTTGTGTATCTGTTATATATTTTTTTCCTTTATTTATCCTTCACTACATAGTCACTATCACTACATAGTATAAACAAAGTCGCTTTCTCTGTTCCTATATCCCTTTGTATGTTTAAATCTTTAAAACTACGCAACGGATTTTGATGCGGTTTTTTTAATAGATAGAGTGTTTCAAGAGGAAGGTTTATATGTATAATACATGCATAATATAGCCGTGCGAAGCCGGAGCGGGTCGTAGTTATAAATTACTCTTCGATTCGTCACTTGTCACCATAACACAAGCCTAGTCACGCACACACGCGCGTCAAGCCTGTAGTAGTGTAACTTATCACAGAGCGTTGTATAAAACCTTACAATCCTGTTTAATCATGTGGCAACAGCAACGATAATACGTTGCCATGGTCACCTTGTCAATAACATGACGCGTTCCCGGAACATGACGCATGACGTCTTCTTTTTTTGTGAATGCAGGTGTTCCATCAATTTATAATAATAACAAGTAACCTATGTTACTTCCAAGGATCCAATGTACCTTCATACAAGTTTCATCAATATCGGTCCAGTAGTTTCAGAACCTATTCGTTACAAACAAATAAATATTTTCTTTTAATAATATTATTAGTGAGGTATATTTTACTTAACAATTCTTATTAAGAGTAAAATCGTGTTATTATTATTTTCTCAGAAAATTTTCTTTGGTGGGTTTTGTAAGTATAAAAGTATAAATTAGCTGCGCCCCGCGGTTTCACCCCCGTAAGTCCCGATCCCGGTGACATAATACGATAAAAAGTAATCTATAATGTTTTCAGATAATTAAATATCGAGTTTCATCCTAAACAATTTAGAACCTTTATGTAAAGGGTAACAAAATACAGTCAAACTTTAAATTTTTTAATATTAACAGAATTTCAATCCTACGGCGTTGCTTGAAAATTATTAATTAATTTTAATAGTATAATAAAATACCTACTTACCTACCTAGTTTGTGCAAAATATTAAACATGTATTTTATACTCTTTATTATTTTTAAAACAGTCAATAATAGATTTTTGTCATCATTTTTTTTTATTTAGTTTATAATTATCTCGTAGCTGCTACGAATTTCGTAGCACGTATGAGAGTATAATACGCAAATGTTATTTTCAACGCACAAACAAAACTACATCCTAAAATTATTACAAACTAATAAATACTCATTCGGTATCATTGTTCGGGTTACCGTAGCCCACCGTTTCCGGTGGCTCATTTCCGCCGGAACCGGAAACCCGATCCACTTCCGGTGTCGGGATTTCTTGGAATACCTGTGATGAAGCCTTTTAAATGAAAATATACTTCAAATAAATTTCCTTTTTTACAGATTTATGAGGAAATATTATGGTTGAAAAGGTGTTGATTAAGATTGAAGACTATCTGTGTTCTGCGGTTCAACTTGTGATTTTCAACGATAGTAGGTAAATAATAGTGTAAATAATACCAATAGTGTTTTGTATTAATTTTCGAGCTTTGTTAATGAATTTTGATAAGTGTGTCTACCTACATAATAAAGATATTACTGATCATTATTATTTGTTTAGTAAAAACCTGACGTATCGAGAACTTTGCAGATCTTGTGGTCACAGACAGACTGAGAAATTAATATTGGAAATTGGAAGGAACCTAGGAAATAACATTAAAAAATACTATAAAGATAAATGGGAAATAACTTATTTTATTTATCTATGCTTAATTTTAATTTAACATTACTCCTTATAAAAAAGAGCTTTTCCAAAAAATAAATATCTCGGCTTCCAAAACCTAACCTTCCAAACAAAGTCCTATAATAATTTTCAATATAAACGGATTTAGAGAAACTAAACAAAATAAAGCCCTTCACACACTAACTGACTAGTCTGCGCCCAATAAGTTTATCGACAGGTCACATTTCTTAAAATTTCATTTATTTTATTAATAGAAAGATAGCTAAAACCCTTTTACGAAATTAAATTTACAAAAATAAAAGCTTTTAAAAATGGTGATTTGCAAAATAATGGTTTTATTTTGAGATACGAATACTTAAACCCAAATGAAATGCAATTACGCATTTTACAGAATAAAGTTATTGGGTTTGGTTTACCAAATTATTTCAATTCACCAGCGATATTCCCAAGGCCGGATCTGCTCAAAAGTTTTTTGGGCTGCAGCTCAGGGCCCTGTGGATACAAAATACTCCTAGCTTCCATTGAAAACAATAGACGATATTATAAAGAATTAAAATCTAAAATCACTACATACTCGTAGTATAAAATAAAGTCACTTTTCGCCGTCCCTATTTCCTTTTGTACGCTTTGATCTTTAAAACTACGCAACGGATTTTAATGCGTTTTTTTTTAATAGATAGAGTGATTCAAGAGGAAGGTTTATATGTATAATACATGCATAATATAGCCGTGCGAAGCCGGAGCGGGTCGGTAGTAGACAATATTATAAAGAATTAAAATCTAAAATTACAATATATTCATAAGGTTAGCAACACTGAAAGGCATAGGCCTTGTGTGATAGCACACTAGGTGTTATTCAGACTGTCTAACTAAGACTAGCTTAGTGTAATAAGGGTCAAACTGAGGTCCACTCAGACTTGATACAGTCAATTCAAGTTTCAGTTATTCAATTTTTGACATGATAACGTCTAGTAAATTGATGGAACACCTGCATTCACAAAAAAGATGACATCATTGTCACGTTTCCATTGTGTGACGTCATTGTCATGTTCCGTTTTACGTCATGTCAACAATGACGTCACACAGCACGCAATGTGTTATGGTGACGAGTGACGAATAGAAGACTTCACTATCATCACTATCACTACATAGTATAAAATAAAGTCACTTTTCGCCGTCCCTATATCCCTATGTCCCTTTGTATGCTTAGATCTTTAAAACTACGCAACGTATTTTGGTCTTTTTTAATAGATAGAGTGATTCAAGAGGAAGGTCTATAATGTATAATACATGCATAATATAGCCGTGCGAAGCCGGAGCGGGTCGCTAGTATTATATAACAGAAAAATATATATAAATGAAAAAAAAAAATTAGATGTAAAAAAATGAAAATTGAAAAAAATATTTTTATCGGTTTCATAAGAAGTTATCACGTAAAATTATCGTTAAAGTCAAAGTCAAAATCAATTATTTTTATTCATTTGGATGCTTAAGACATTTGTACACAGATAACATAGAAACGTCTTAAAAAAAATAGGTACCTAGGTCCTAGGTTTGTGGGGGCCCAGGGTACATTGGCCCGGGGGCCCCACAAATTCAAGATTCACCCCTAGATAGTCCCGATCCTGTGGGAAATTCGGGACAAATTGACCACAGAACCCATTCCCAAACAAAATAAAAAGCATACTATTCTTGCCAACAAGTAGTAAGTATGCGAAGGGGACTTAGAAGTAAAATTAACGAGGTCAGAAATATAACATTTTCACGGTAGGATAATAATTTTTCCTCGTCACACACTGTTTCAGCTTTAGTTAGTGAAATATTGTTAGTATTGTCCTTGACTATTGTTCTTTTCTTTTTACCGCTGTGTGAAAGAGACGATGAATCGGATAAGACTTGTTAGGACAGACGCAGACTAACAATTGGTGGCTAGCCTGCGATTATAGTAACTGCAATTTCTAAGTGAGCAATTATATAGATTTAGGCGGTAGTTAGATGTTAGAAACTAAGAATTTTAGGCCAAATCTGAAAAAGTCTGTTCCTTTTGTTCGGTTTCTGGGTAGATCAGATACTTAGATTGTCCAAATTTTATCAGCCCAAAATTTGTCATACTATCAAGTTGATTGGTCGGTTGAAATCTCACCAGAAATAATGTTTTTACTAATTTTAAGTTATAAATCGATTAGGTATTGCTTCTTCTGCCTGCCCTTATCCAAAATTTAGAAAAGGTGCAATATGTCTTCTTCTTCATTCACCTCCATTAGTCATCATCTTATCGTTCTCATCCCATCCATTTCTCTCATATCTTGTCTCACACAGTTCATCCATCTTTTACTAGGTCTTGCCCTTCCTCTTCATCCTTCAACGTTAATGGAATCTTCTTTATCGACCTCTGTGGCGCGTCGGGCGAACACCCGACTGTGACGCAGAAGGTTGCGGGTTCGATTCCCGCCGGGAACAAGTATTTATGCTGACCATAAATTCTTGTTTCTGGTTCTGGGTGTTTCTTATATCTATCTATATATATAAAAATCAATTGCTGTTCGTTAGTCTCGCTAAAACTCGAGAACGGCTGAACGGATTTATCTTATCTTGGTCTTGAATTATTCGTGGAGGTCTAGGGAAGGTTTAAACGGTGAGAAACATCGGACTTACGCGGGTGAAACCGCGGGGCGCAGCTAGTGTATAATATGTATGTATATATTTAAAAAAAAAAATGTATATAAGTAGTTTATCCGTTATCTGGCACCCATAACACAAGCATTAAGTTGCTTAGCTTGGGGCTGGATGGCGATTTGTAATATGTCCTGAAATATTTATTTTTTATTTATTTTATTTTTATTCTTTTATCCTTCTTTTTCACGGTCTAGTATTCCGATACATACGATCGATGAGCTGTCTCTATCGGCCGATTTAAAGTCTATTGTTTGTATTCGCCTATAAGGATGTAATCGGCCGCGGTAATCTACTGGGATTCGTATGACAACTTGATTTTTTGTGGCTCGTGAGCAAAGTTTCACGCGGTTTGGTTCAGGATTGAACTGTCATGTCCGTCTGTTTTTATTACATTACATAAGTTTAGTGTGACATGTGTTTTCATAGAGATTTGTTATTGTGTTAGAATGCGCATTACATTTTACGTCTATTCTATGCTGTCCAGTTGGCTTTAGACGAGTTCTTTCCTCTAAACATGGTCGACTAAGCTGAGACGGTATAGGATCTGGGCAAGTCTATTTCATTTAATATGTGTGTTAGGTATTACACTGCATCATGGCATGGATTTAATTTACTTACTAGATCTAGATGTAAAATACAAAAATGTTAGCAATATATGTTTGTTATACTCGTATCAACAACTACCCTGTCAGAAATATCGGTAGCTTTTGTCTTTGAATAACAGATAACTTTTTTTTAACTAAGAAAGAGATTCTCAATTCGACGCGAATATATAATATTTTTTAGGTAGGTACTTATCCTGATATTTCCACTGCATCGGAACTGGGCACTTCCGAGGGCAGAGTTATTAATGTCATTATTTTCCAGAATTTTAAATCAATCAGTTTTTCAAAAACGATACGGTCGGCGTTTACTATTACATAAAGTTATTTCCAAAGGCAGCACTCAATTCTGATTTTAATCACTGAAACAGTCAAGAAATCACAATCTTTCGTCGAAAGGTTCCCATGGGTGTCGAAACGGAAGGTTTAAATCTATTGATCTATTGTGAAACTGAGAGCCTTCCGTGGATTTTTAGGAGCATTTTCTATAGCATATTTATTCGTGCCCATACATTTTTTGGGAAACATCCATGGTTGCATGGCCGGGTGGGATTTCACGACCTTTTGAATGAAAGTCGAGTTATCTTCCACTAGGCCAACACAGCTTTAGAGCTGTGTTGGTCTAGTGAAGGTAAACATCGTGATAAAATTTGCGGTTTAGTTCTTTCCTCTGGATATGCACTACTGAGCTGAAAGGAAGGTGTAGGTTCTAGGCAAGCTTACTCTATCTAATAGGTACATGTCTTAGCATCCCAAATAGCATGGATTAAATTAAATATAGTCTATACAGCGCCAGATACTAAGGCAAATTATTATATAATATTTGCAAGTTGAAGAATGAGAATAAATGTCATCTTCGAGAAATACCGACATTTCCATAACGTTTGCTTGCCGTTCATTTGAAAACGGCAAGCAAACGCTATTGGCAATTTAACAGATACAAAATCACAGTAATCTCGTTTTCACCGAACCACTTTGGTTCGTTATGGATTAAATCGGCCTATTCCAGTTCGGACAGAATACTGTTGTGTAGTTTATAACATGGCTAACTGGAAAATACATCAAATAAATTAAATGCGTTAGGAAGGATTTGGAAGAGAGGGGAGTGAAGGCGGACTTGATAGAGAATAGAGTGGAGTTTAGATTGATGATATGTTGTGCTGATGAAGATGACACAAAATTTTAAAGAAGGTATATTGCACCGCGGTAGAATCGCACCACGTTCTGTAGCGTATAGTAAACCTCGTTCCCGCAGCCCCGACTTCATGGCGAGAGAGGAACCGGTGGAGTTTTAGTGGGTAAACCTCTGACCGTCCACCATCTTCAGGCCAGTAGGGAGCCCCACATTATATTACCCTTGCAGCTCCCCCCACCCCGGGGAGTGGAGAGATGATGGATAAGGCTCATTTCTATTGCACCGACAGAGGCACATTGTGATCGTTGAGCTCCATCGCAATCAATGATGCACCTATTCCAATGTCAACAGTGCCTACCTGCATAATGGAGGCTCTAATGGAGGTCATCGTTGCTGTAGTTGCAGTGGAGAATTATTGTGCACCGACAGAGAAACAATGTAATAGTGGTGGCACAGTGCCCTAATATCAGCATAACGTAGGATGAAACACTGTGATTGTGGAGCCCCAACGCAACACGTGTTCCAATTTCCATTATAAGACCTGCATAAATGAAGAATTAATTAAGGGCATCGCTGCTAAGCAGTGCAGTGGAGAATTATTGTGCACCGACAGAGGAACAATTTATGGAGCCCCATCGCAATCCGTGGTGCACCTGCTCCATCCTGCTGCTGCTCCTCCAAGGTCCGCTGTGTCCTAATATCTGCTTAATGGAGGCTATCGCTGTTGCAGTTGCAGTGACCTACTATTGGACAGAAAAGTTATAACTGATAGAACATTTACCGACTCTAAAATAAGAAGAATAAAGACGGTTACTGACGTTTCGTTTGAAATCTCCCTTTCAGTGTTGACGTTCCTATTTCAGTTGTATTGAAACAAATCGATATAAACCGGATTTCAACTACGATGACTACTCGATCGACTGTCTTTTTTCAATCTACCGTCGAAATGCGTTTTTCATGTTTTCGCGTCACTTTGAAAACTTTGTATGAAATTGGAGATAGTTTTAAAGTGTCTGTTTTGCTATAGATTGTTTGTGTTTTAAAAACTTTTATCGTTTGTGTTGGGGAATTTAGTTGACTTTTAGGTTCATATTTCAGCGATGCCTATTTTTTTTTTGTTTACGGTAACTTTTGGTCAGTGTAGCTACACTTAGTCTTCTATACAGTATTTTAGGAGAACAATTAAGGGAAAAATCGAATTATCGAGGGGAAAATTGGTTGAGCCGTCTTTGAGTAATTGGTGAACATAAATTCTAACTAAAAAGTTTGTTTATTTTTGTTTGTGATCAAAAGGATTGAAATAATTTGGATGAAAATCGACATAGTGTTAGGTTTAGGGGATGGAAAAGTACATTCTTTTGACTCCAAAATTCTCGCGGGATCGGGACTTACGCGGATGAAATCGCGAGGCGCATTTAGTAAATATATTTTTACCTATAGGTTTACGCTAACCTCCTCTTTTTTTTAAATCGGTTAAAGACATATTGGACTCCATTATCTTATATTTTCTCTTTATCTTTGTTATATCAGCTAGAATTTGAAAGTAAACCTTTACAAATTGTTGAATCAATCAACTCCAATCAGAATGTTTGTTTAGAAATTATGTATATAGACTGAAGGGGGAGTTTAAAAGTTTTATTATTAAAGCTGAAAGCAGGTTGCAGACTTTTAAATCGGCAGATAACTTTACGATCTTGCCATCAAAACTTTGTAAGATGGGTCGCCATCCAACGTGGTAACACTGCCAGCCTTTTGGGCACACTTCTTAGGGACCCCCATTTGGACTTTTAATTTAGTATAAGTAAAGTAGGTAGTTTATTTAATTAATTTAAGTTTTCGTTATTTAATTGTCATTCAGTATAGTATAGTTACTTGTTCATTTATAATAAAATTTATCGCTCTATTAGATGGGACTTATTACTAAAAGTTGTCCAAATTTATCACTTACTGTATGAAAAATGAAAATATTAACAAAATGAAACTAGTAATTATTTTCCCGGGTCTTAATCGCGTACTTTTTAGTTGAAGATCTAAAAGTCTTTGGTTCTATGTTCGCCCTAAACCTTTGTAACTTATTGAAAGTTCTTTGTTTTATTAATCGATTTGTCCAAGTTTCAACCATTTTCAAGAACAATTATTAAAACCTATATTCTATACCTAAACTAAGTTTAATTGAACATTTTCCCTTAGTTTCAAATCCGCACAGTTGATCAAGCAATCACCCGACAAACGTGGACTAATCACTATTTGTATACAGGCTATTTTTACCACTTTAATTGTGTCCTTTTTACGTGACAATCTCGCATTGCCTTTATTAATCATTTATTACAATTTAATTAAAAGAAATTTTTTAATATTTATTACAAAAAACTAAAATTTGAAAAAATACAAATAAAAACAAAAGCAAATAAAACTAAAAGAAAATCACAATCATTAAAAAAATAAAAATAAACAAATACTTAAATCGATACAAAAAAAAATAAAAATAAAAAATAAAAAAACATCCTAAAATTTAAAAAAATAATTTAAAATTATTAGTATTTGCTTTGCTTTAGGGAGTCACCACAGTGCGATTGCGGAGCACCTGACCAAACCCTTTCCCATGTGGTAAACACTTCGCCGTTTTCCCGGTGGAATGTCGGAAGTTCATAAACTTACAACTGCCGCTGCAAGTTGGCTGAAAAACTTGGATATAGAGGTTTGATCCACGCAGGATGAATGCCATACGCCATGATGATGAGTATTAGCTTCAAGTGACCAAAGGCATTGCTAGCCAAAGAGGCAATGCAGCCAACCACAGAACAAAAAAAGTTTAGTGCAGCCAACCTTTTGGGCAATTTATTCGCTAGCTAGGGAAACTTATTTAGATTTTTAATATTATAAATAATATTTTAAACTTGTAGGTAAATAAACATCTTAACTTTTAATACTTATATTGTTAATTCCCTTGATAATACGCTTGAATTTTTCTAACTGTCTGTACCAACTTCGAAATTTGTGGGCCGATTAGCAAAAACAATAGTTATAGTAGGTATGAGCACATTTTACGAGTTTTCAATCACTATCTGTGAACACTGAACACCTTACTCTGGTGTCATTTTACCTTTATTTATTGAGATACCAAAATGACACGCGGAAGTGTTAACAGATGGTAGCAGGTAAAACACAGACAGACAGAAACGATTTTTTCTTTAAATTTTTTTTTTTGTTTTAATTTTTATTTTTATTTTCTTAAAAAGATTTTCTTGTTTATTTGTTGTAACGAATAGGCTCCAAACCTACTGCCGAATTTGATGAAACTTGGTATGAGGATACATTGATTCATCAAAAGTAACTTAAGGGGGTCATACGCCAACGACCTTGGTACACAGCCTACTAAATAGTTACTACTGGCACCGGTCACCTTTGTTGGTAAAAATGGTTGATTGTTACGAATGTGTTTTGTTTTTCTCAAAAGTGCTGAGATAGAATTGTAGGTGAGATTTTTACCGACATTTTGGTGCGATTTTGAGCCAAAAATTTCTTATAGCTTTGAAGCTATCCTAGAACTAAGAATTAAAACTAGTCTAGCTTTGAAATGACAAAGAATTTTCGCCTCGAAATTACCCCAAAATATCGGTAAAAATAGCCGGTTTTCTTTTTTTTTAAAACAACTTGGACGATTTTTATAAAATAGCATGAATTGACATTAGGTTTCCGAAAAATCGCCAAAGTAAAATTAAAAAAAAGTAGTAAAAAAAAAAAGTAAAATTATACCACTTTTTGTCTCAATATTCCTGCTATCGGAACTTTATTAAACCGTGGGACATCGCTTGTGTATTTTATTACATTCCCAATCTCCTTCTAGAACTACGTTTATTTTATCACCGGATTATCCGTACGTAGATCGAAGCCTCTCCGTACTCAAGTACTAACTCGGTTAGTAAAGGAAACTTGCTGAAAGCTTGCCAAACTATCGATTTCAACACGAAAATTAGATTCGTAAATTTAATCATTGGAAAACGGATCGTAGTTAAATTTAATCTTCGGTTATTGAAATCATTTTAGGGAACAATTGTGTTGATTTGAATTTTGAATTATTCTAAAATGGCGACACGACATAGAGATTAAAGTTATTTTAACGAGATATTTACCATGTTTGTAATTTTTTTGGGTTCCGTAAGGTCCGTCCTCAAATGGTAAAAAAGGGAACCCTTACAAGATCACTATCTTGTCCGTGTGTCAGACTGTCCCAATGCCCAAATAGGGGACAGGTCACATTGCTAGAGACAGCCAGATTTTGATTTTGTTTCTTTTTAGCTAGAGATAATAAAACGAATTAACGTTGAAACGCCGAAGGCTCTATTCTCCTTTCCCCTTTAGTTACTTACGTCACCTCAAAGCACTCAATCGTATAAAGAGATTCACAAGACATCATGATTCGATTTAGTTCGTTATTTAGTGAAGTGCCGCGGTATCTTGTTAACGTAATTCGATCTATCGAAGTACCTATCAAAATATATCACGGAAATTTAATTGGAGCGTTGACGAGCATTCGTAAATTTAGTGAAACTTAGTTTATATCTTACTAGCAGTGCTCCGCGGCTTCAACTGCTTAACTCCCGATTCTGGTACAGTATGCGTCTTAAGTCCACTATCAATTTGCTATCATAATACTATATACAAGTATTGGACTTATGACTTTCTTCTAATAGACGTTACACACAAAACATCATCATCATCATCATATCAGCCGCAGGACGTCCACTGCTGAACATAGGCCTCCCCCAAAGACTTCCAGAGCGATCGGTCGCATGCTCTCTGCACCCAACGACTTCCCGCGACCTTAATTAAGTCGTCCTTCCATCTAGTCGGAGGTCATCCCGCGTTGCGCTTTACGGTACGTGGTCTCCAATCTAGGACCTTTCGGCCCCAACGGCCATCAGCACAAACATAAATACTTCAATTAAAAGTAGGTACTCAGTGTGATAATTATTTTCAACTTGTTAGCTATGTATTTAGTTGTGTGAGTGTTATAAGCCGCCACCCGCTACACTAACCGACTTGGGTTCGATCCACAAGTTACGTTGTTATAATGTTCAAATAGTGCTGCACAGGATTGTAAATGTTACGGTGCCGGTGTACTTTTGAACGTTGATTGTACTTTTATTGTAATAAAAATTTTAAAATAAAAGAATAAAAAACACTATAATTTAAATGTTATTATTCTTATAATTTAAATGTTATTCTTCTAAAATTTTATTTTAGTACTTTTAATAAGTACTTATTGCATGCCCGCTATAGGTAAATTGTTGTTATTTAATTTTAAAACTACCTACCATCCATTCTACACAATGAATGCAATAAACATTCATATTCTGATTCTGTGGAAATATAGAGATAAAAAGCATGTTACTCTGTATCAATGTATCCTTAGAGCAAGTTTCATCTAAATCGGTCTAGTAGAGCATTAACAGCCCTTTTTTTAGCCCTTTAGAGGTAAAATTTCCAAAAAATCTTTCATAATGTACACCTACATACTAAAAAAAATCCCCGTGAGAATTTTGAAACTCATAGCTTTTGTAGTTTTAAAACTTTCTTGATGAGTATTTTTCTCTTTTATTTTATGTAGATTTACTTGATTGCTTTATACCTTTTAAGAGGATAGGGTACCGGCTGTCTCTCCATACAAACGTAGTCGACTGTTTCCTCCCTGGATAATGACACTAGAGCAAATATTTTTGTTGCATAAAACTTATAACTGCCATGACCATGTTGACCATTTTAAACTCTTGCTTTCTATGATACATAAGACATAGTCATGGCAGTTATAGGTTTTATGCAACAAAAATATTTGTGCTAGTGTGGGAATAAACAGTCGATTAAGACAGTTTGTATGGAGAGGGAGTCGGTACCCTTTCCTCTTAAGGTTGCCTGGAAGAGATCGCTTTAAGCGATAAGGCCGTCCTTTCTAACACTTAGATTTAAGCTTAGTTTTTTTATATTTAAACTAATTAATAAAAAATGGTTTTGCCCACAGTAAAAATAATTTGGCTTAATCTGTCTAACTAAGAGGTAGGTTTTTGAGTTGAAACTCAATCATTTTTAATATTTTGATCTTAAGCGGGTGAAACCGCAGTTGTATAATCCGATGTTTAATTATAGCCAAAGCCTACTGTGGCCATGAACTTGATAAAAAAATGGCAATTTTCTTTTATTATTTAAACACTGCGATCCTGTCATCCTTTTTCAATTAAAGAAAACCTTGTCTACCAAAATACCGAAATAAAAATAAACGTTAAATGAGTAGGTATGTATACTTACTTACTTACTGAATACTTTTTTTTAAGTTTTTATTTTCGTTCGCATATAAAATTGTCAATAACTTAGCTTTTAAATTTATTCATAATATTATTATTTTTTTTAAAACTTGATCTCATGCCTCCACAAAAATATAATAATAAATATTTAATATTTGATTAAAAATGTCTCTTGCCTCCGAAAGGCAAAATGAAAGTATCGTAGGCAAATAATCGCATTAAAGAAGCTTTATTATTTTACATTTTAACCATTTTATTGTCGCTAACTAATATTATAAATCCGAAAGTAAGTTTGAAAATGAGCACATTGGGATTGGAAAAGGACATAGGATACTTTTGATCCCGAAATTCCCGCGGGAATTTGTTGTGTTGGATAGTCCATTTATCGAAGAAGGCTATAGGTTACTTTTAATTTTGATATTTCCACGGGATCGGGACTTACGCAGGTGAAACCGCGGAGCGCAGCTAGTTGACTCATATTTGCTTCATCCAGCTTCATTCATTCACTCATTCATTCATACTCTACCATCTATATTATCACATATCCATCCGTATTAATACACCTATCATGTTCTTATGCGAATTATCTTCGAATACCCCGTTCAACGCACAGACAGACATTAAGGCACCAATACAACTATCAATAGAATTATACAGCAGTGCCCGAACAATGAAACCCAGGTGGGTTAGGTAGGTGTTCTTGTAGGTATAACTTGTAAGAAACAACTAGATATCTTGGTGACAAATAATTTGAAGTGATAACGTCATACTCTAACGCTGAGGCCGATCGTGCCTCTCTATCGCGTGTTCCGCGCTCTCGTTTACACCGTAACGTGACACTTTTTTGTGAGTGCAGTACGGTGTTCATTGATTTTTAAGATGTTATCACGTCAAAATGAAACAGAATCTTTAAAGGTATAATGCGTCACAGTCGAACCTAATAACCGCGTCAAATTTTTATTTTATGTTGTCATGTTGAAGTAATCACTTCACTACATAGTATAAAACAAAGTCGCTTCCTCTGTCCCTATATCCCTTTGTATGCTTAAATCTTTAAAACTACGAAACGGATTTTGATGCGGTTTTTTTTAATAGATAGAGTGATTCAAGACGAAGGTTTATATGTATAATACATGCATAATATAGCCGTGCGATGCCGGGGCGGGTCGCTAGTTACTACATAGTATGAAATAAAGTCAATTTTCGCCGTCCCTATGTCCCTATGTATGCTTAGATCTTTAAAACTACGCAACGGATTTTTATGCGGTTTTTTTTTAATAGATAGAGTGATTAAAGAGGAAGGTTTTTAGATATGATACAGCCGTGTGAAGCCGGGGCGGGTCGCTAGTATTATATAATTCGAAACTATCTGCGCCCCTCGGTTTCATGCGCGTTCGATGTTATATAAACGTTTTTTAGACAAACCTTGTCCTGACAATTATTATGAAAACGAAAATAAAATAATAATCCAATTTCTCGCAATCATTTAAAAGTTTTACGCGTATATACATTTCAGCGATAAATTTTATTCCGGTTCCGGGTTCCGTACCCAAAAGATAAAAATACATAGGTACATTTGAATTGAGAACCTCCTCCTTTTTTGAAGTCGGTTAAAAACAGCACCCTATTACTAAGACTCCATTGTCCGTCTGTCTGTCACTAGGGTATATTTAGTGAACCGTGATAGCTAGACTGTTGTAATGTTTACAGATGATGTATTTCTGTGGCCGCTACAACAATAAATAATACAAACAGAATATAACAGAAAACGACTCGCACTTTGCCGGTTTTTATTTACATAGATTGAGTGAGGAGCGCCTTATATCTAGTAAATTCACTCGGAAGGTAGGTATTCTATAGGTGCCCCTAGCCCATTGTTGAGAATTTGTGGTTGGGTTACTGCAGTGTTTGCTTATGTTGTGGTTCTCTCTGTGATAACGCTTTCAAGGGGTGACGTGGAAAAGATTTATTTACAAAATTTTAGGGCTGAAGTGTTCTTTGGCGCTGTCCCGTCACGCCAACGATGCGGCTCAAATGCTAGGAAACTGCTGTCAAAATGATCATACGATCGCGATTTTCATACCAGTTAGGCTGCATCTTTGGTGCGATGCGGAACAGTGCCTTTGACTTCTAATAATTTACATATTATCAGACTAGCGACCCGCCCCGGCTTCACACGGCTATATTATGCATGTATTATAATAATACATATAAACCTTTCTCTTGAATCACTCTATCTATTAAAAAAAACCGCATCAAAATCCGTTGCGTAGTTTTAAAGATTTATGCATACATAGGGATATAGGGACATATGGACAGAGAAAGCGACTTTGTTTTATACTATGTAGTGATAGTGATAGTGATGTGACGTGGCAGGCAAACACCCGAAGCAGAAGGCGGGTTCGATTCCCGCCTAGAACAAATATTTATGCACAGATATATTTTGGTCTGGGTGTTTCTGTATTTATTTAAAAAAAAAAATTATAATATTATGGTATTCTAATAGTTGTCTGGCCATAATACAAGCCTAGTTACTTAGCTTGGGGCTAGATGGCGCTGCTGTGTGCATTGTCCTGTAATTATAGGTCGGCTGACTATAGCAAAGAGTAATTAAATATTTTGCAGAAACTTTACCACATCGTGACATAGCTCGTAAAGTTAAATGCACTCGACTTATTCGGCACAAGGTATGTGGGCAACGAGGCTGCAAACTTCAACTTGCGGTTGACATTACCTTGGTTAACTATTGCTGGCAACAAGCAATTATGTTGAACAAGAGTATTTGGCACGCTGAGTTCTTTTTTTTTCAAATTATAGGTCAGCAATTGACCATTATCACACCTACCTGACGGTAGGTGACGATGCTACCTAAGATGTAAGACGCCTTCCTAGAAGATACCAATGTTCTATGTCCCTCTTATGTGTCAATGGAGGATATGCACCATCCCCGCATTTCCTGGACCTTGTAGACTCTTCTCACTGGTCATGACTTGCCTTGGTCAGTGTTTAAGCACTTAACATACTAAGGACTCAGGTTGTTTGCTGCTGGGTGAACCTGAGAAGATAGGGCATGATCGCTCCATGCCGCGACTATGAGAATCCCGAGCAAACTATGCTACTAAATCTTGATCTGCTCCTCCAGCCCTAATAGCTGTTCATTGGCTGACATAATGTCAGATTTCGCCATAGAGACGTTAAAGACCTGGGAGCACACTGGAGTAGGCGGATCTGACCCTATCTAATAAACTTTTCTTTAATTTGTGCTACCGATACCAAGAAGAGTGGAGGTAGCTTGTCAAACAAAAAGTATGCAACAATTTTGAACCGCAAAATCAATCTAATTTTTTTTATATGTTTCGGTCTTCTTTTGTTACAGTATCGTCTTGTACTTGCTATACTTTACTGTACTTTTTTCTGCAACTTACGAGACTTTGCACAAGAGTTTCTTTTAGAATGTAGGCGACCACTAAGAAAGGATTTATGAAAATTGGTCCCCTAGGAGTAAGGGCTGGTAAAGTTTGTAGTTTGTTGTAACTATTATGTATATCGGCGCAATTATGATTATTGACCTAAACTTTGATTGGTAAAACTAACTTTCATCTAGAATTCATGAAATTATTGATTATTCAAAACAATATTGTTGTTTTGCAATAACATGTTTTCATTTCGTTGTAATAATTCTTGAAACTAACGGTTAATTTAAACTACAATAATAAACAGTTAAGAATTTAATTGATAGATCGATTTACATTGAATTTAACTATTAAAAACAAGATTCTAGTGTTTGAAAAACATTCAATTGACTTAAACACAAAATCACTATAAATACAGCCGCAAAACAGTAGGAAAGCCATTCCAGCGCCAGACTTCAGACCGAGCGGACCTCCCTACAACCTGCGGTTTCTACTCAGCACCATCGAAGCTACTATTTGAAGACGAAGCTCCTAATTGAAGATTGGTCTACCTGATGACGTCGGCTTCACTGACGTCATTAATATTTCTAACCAAAAACCACTTACAAAAACTACGAACCGAAGAGTCGTCAAGTGGACGATGAGATTGGTGACGTCAGCTTTGCTGATGTCACTGATATTCTTTAAGTCCATGGAACACATCCTCCGTCATGTATATTCTGTGTTTGTAGGAAATCAATATTACTTTTAAAGAGACAGGTAAAGCCTCGTGGTGCAGCTAGTATACTATACAATCGAATTGAGAACCTCCTTCTTTTTGAAGACCGTTAAAGTTCTACACTAATTTAATAAAGAGGTTTTTTTTGTTTTTTGTTTGCAACAAATAGGCTCCGAAGCTTCTGAACCAATTTTGATGAAACTTGGTATGAGGACACATTGATTCATTGGGAGTACCATAGGCTACTTTTTGTTCCAATATTTTTTCTGGATCGGGAGTTACGCGGATGAAACCTTGAAGTGCAGCTAGTATTTGATAAGATTCTAGAATCATTACAAAAGCAAACTAAACACTGCATATTCGTATAATTGGTGTTGCCACAGACTATAAATCTCAGATACTGTCATGTTCCTTGTCCCTAACCATTTCCTTATATTTCTCGAGTTCATCCTAACCCTTATCACCAAGGCATAAAGCTCGTTTTAGCGCAACATCTGCCTGATTGATACCCAGTCGAACATCAATAATTGTCAGGCTTGCTGAAGCATGGTCCGAGACACAGTGCAAAGTGAAATATGTTTAAAATACAGTGGCATAGAGTGAAAAATTGAAAATTCTGGGAGACATAATAATACATAATACCTAATACTGGCTGGTGGATAATAATATATTTTGTAATGATTTAAGTATATAGGCATAATTTTAAGTTAGCACTCTAGTTTTCATATTATTCCTCTGGCCCGCACTCTCGTGACCAGAAGGCCAATTCTCGAGATATCAAAATGTAATGATATAATATGTAGGTATAATTTTAAGTTAGCACTCTAGTTTTCATAATTATTATTCCTCTAATCCGCACTCTCGTGACCAGAAGGCCAATTCTCGAGATATCAAAATGTAATGATATAATATGTAGGTATAATTTTAAGTTAGCACTCTAGTTTTCATAATTATTATTCCTTTAACCCGCACTCTCGTGACCAGAAGGCCAATTCTCGAGATATCAAAATGTAATTTGAACAATGTTATTTATAAGAATTGGAATTCTATTCTCGTAAATATGTAGCATTATTCAAATTACCTTGAATAATTCCAATTAAAATTCAATTGCATTCCGATTACAAAACGCACTCTCAAAGTAGCTCAAAATGTATAAAAAGTCAGCTATTGATGTTCACAAGAATATTTTTTGTAATCGAATGAATGATATTGCAATGTTTGAACAATTATTTTTAGGAGAATTGACCTTTAGAGATCATGGTGATCATGGAGCACGCCATCTATCGAGAAATTTCGAACTAATTTAAAATAAAAGCTAATCTATTCGGAATTACAATTCTTATTTAGATGATTTATACATAGTGCCAACAACTTTTGATCTAGTTGCAGTGACTGTAGTGCCTGGGACATAATATATTATATGGAATATACTTGCCTAGCACCTATACCCCAGCTTCAAGACCACCCATTCAGAATCAAAGTTTTACTAAAAGAAGATTTTCTTATTAAAATCTCTCTATTTCCCTGTAATTGAAATTTCTTTGGCATTTCCTTTGTGTTCATTTAGATGTGAAATTAGATACTTTTTATATTTTCCGCGGGTTAATTTTAGAAATTGGATTGGACCTGAGTATTTTTTGACCGAGCGAGCTAAGCGTCTCTGCTTCAAGTCTAGCATTTGCTTTCGTTTGGCAGTATATATTATAAGTAACTAGCGACCCGCCCCGGCTTCGCACGGCTATATTATGCATGTATTATACATATAAACCTTCCTCTTGAATCATTCTATCTATTAAAAAAAACCGCATCAAAATCCGCTGCGTAGTTTTAAAGATCTAAGCATACAAAGGGACATAGGGACGGCGAAAAGTGACTTTATTTTATACTATGTAGTGAGTGATAATGAAAGTGAAGTGATGATGATAGTGATAATTATGTTTATTTGCATTCGTCTACAAGCCATATTTTACAACCGATCTGGACGAAACCTTAAACAGGTTTTACAATATTATAGAATTTTTTATTAGATGGGGGTGATCCCCCCATACCCACACTTCCAGCAAAAACAGACAAAAAGGGGTTTCTATAAATATATCCGCCTTATAAAAAACTGGTTGCCTGTAAAGTCGGTATACGGGCGAAAGTTTTACGTGACAACAACTGTGCTCGAGTGGAAGGGACGCGTGCCTTTCACTTTTTATGTCTGTCTCTCTCGCTCTTAGGCGGGCTAACCATGCCCGCGTGCCTCTCACTCGCTCTCATTGTGAGCGCATAACGTCAGCGGAGCGTAACGCAGTTTCTTGAAGTGTCACCCGGCAAACCAATTTATAAGACGTTGTCACGTCAAAATCAATCTCGACAATTCTTTTTTTATTCGAATCGCTATCACTATCACTTCATCATCACTAGGTACATAGTATAAAACAAAGTCGCTTTTTCTGTCCCTATTTCCCTTTGTATGCTTAAATCTTTAAAACTACGCAACGGATTTTGATGCGGTTTTTTTAAATAGATAGAGTGATTCAAGAGGAAGGTTTATATGTATAATACATGCATAATATAGCCGTGCGAAGCCGGGGCGGGTCGCTAGTGTAGTATAATTTCAAGTTAGTTTCATTAAATTTTCACACATACTTACTGCATTTCGAGGAGCTATTCTTCTCATAACTACAAAGATCAGTCTATATTAAATTACGTTAAGGTTTTTTATTAACCTCTCTGACACTACTTGACATAATATTTTAATGAAACTTAGATACATTGGAAAACCTTAGGAGTAACAGACTATTCGAGACTTAAGCAGTTGAATTCCCATGGCGCTGCTAGACTTGATAAATAAGTTGATCTACTGTATTTTCACTGTGGTCTAGATAGATTACGGTCAGGTCATTTAACTCTGTGCGTTCAATTAGCACTTCTACTTAATTAAGGATTTACTGGCACGGATTCTGATGGTAGTGTCTAGGGTAATCAAGGAATATTTGTTACTTCAAAGCTAGGTCTACTGGGTTTGGTCAAACGTTCTGCTTCTTCTTCTCGTATAGTGGTGTGGCTCACCTATTGTTAGAGTTTTCAGATCGCCTTAAGGCCTCTAACTTGACCTAACGACTGCTACTAGAGGTAGCAACCGGGACCAACGGCTTAACGTGCCTTCCAAAGCACGGAGGGGCTCACGTAAACACATTTTTGCCACACTACTAATTGGCCACCCATTGAAGTTATGCCCGCGCCAGGCGTCGCATAACCGTAAACGATCAGCGAGTGAGTTACGTTCTGCTTATCGCTACAGATTGCTATCTTAGCTTGCAAAATGTATTTATAAGCAAACTGCCCAAGAAGCATAATGTCTATTAGATACAAGGGTGCTGAGGAGACGACGCCAAAAAATTAGTTAAAGACTTGGGTGATAGGCTTAGGGGGAATGGGAGTGACTCCCGCTCTGGCTCGTTTCTAGCGCAGAGGTTAGCCTTCGCCATTCAGCGTGGCAATGCATTCCTACTCATGTGGCAATGCTTCTAGCATTATGGGATCCTTTACGCCGGGAACAATAAGGGGCAGGTTATTTGACTAATAGATGACTTCTTTCATTTGTATTTTTAATAACAGTATGTCTTTTCTATGTATAATGATGTATTCGTTTGAAGGGTGATATAATATTAAAAGGTTTAGATACAAATAGCAAAATGTCTACAACAGATTTAAGTAGAAATTTAAAAGTTAAAAAGACACGTACCCAAACAAAGTTTTTCAAACGCAAAGGTTTCATCAGCATTATTATTCAGTATTCAATGGTACCTCCGATTCAATAATCTGAGGTACAAAATGGTATTTTAATGAGTCCGGCGTCATTAACCTCGCCAAGGGTGAAACGCAAACGGAACCAACTCGATTGTTTGAACAACATATCCATTTCGAATGAAAAACTCATAGCTTTACGCTTTTAAATGCTGCGGATTTTACCATTATTGGTTTCCTCGTTTTTGTGGTTTTTGTTTATGCCTTTATTACGAAAAAAGTGTGCGTTATTTGTTAATTTTGAGTTTTACTATTTTGAGTTTGACCTACTGCGAGTTTACAAGTGTAGGTTCTGATCAAAAATATAATTCTCCCCTTTCTTTCATCACCCAGGTAGGTATTAGGTATTGAAATTTATTTTTCTTTAAATAGGTATAAAATTCAAATTCTGATTGACTGACTGATATGACAACATGGCTATGGATATGGACAAATGGACGTGACGGATTGGGCTAAAAAGCACACAGATAGTTATTTTATGACGTAGGCATCCACTAAAAAAGAAATTAGGAAAACATTAACAAAAGGTAAAAGGTAAAACGAATGAAAGACAGTTTATGAAGGAAGCAAATTATCACCAATTGCTTCGTTAATAAACACCTGTAAGAAAACACTACGATTTTGTTATTTTATGCTAGAAATTTTATCCGAGCTATTTCCTACATCAAATCTAAATAAGCGCCGTCGTTTTTCTATTACCTATTAGGTACCGTAATAAAAAATGTAAATGGTACAAATACTTACCTATCTTGGACACATTTTAATTTTAACATGGCCTGGGTTGTTTCGTTCACCGTTTTTCTAACCCTCACATTACAAAGAAGTTGTGATATGTGACTTTTAAACCACAGCATAATAAATAAATAAATAATAAATAAGTATAAATATTGCAGGACATTCCATACATCGCCATCTAGCCCCAAGCTAAGTTACTAGACTTGTGTTATGGGTGCTAAACAACGGATTACTACATAAATACTTTTTCTTTTGTAAAGTATATACTTATAATACACAGAAACAACCAGACTACAGACAAATATCTAAGCATAAATACTTGTCTGAGGTGGGAATCGAACCCGCAACCCTGTGTTTGGTAGTCTGGGATGGTGACCATTGTGCCAACTGGGTCGTCATAATCCGAGTTCTATGCTTCTAGAAAGCGCCTAATTTTAACATTTTGTAAAAACCTGTCACGATCGATTCGTCATTTCATAGACCCAATTTTTGTGCTGTCAATGGCTGTCAAACGTTAAAAACATAAAAGCACACTATCAAAAAGTCGCCATTTTATTGACAGAATTTTTTAAGTTTTTCTTGAAGTTTTAAGGTTTTCTAGGTATTTTTCCTTATTAATCGACTCTCAGTTCAGTTCAGTAATGGCATCGCACGACTCGATAATGTAGCCAGTGTCAAGTAAGAATATTTGCATCAAATTGTAGCCTAAATTATGGCTGAAATGTCTTAAATATTTCTTGGTCCATTTTCATGTAAAAACAATGAGGATGGTTTATATTATCTGAAGTACCTGGAAGCTTTAGGATAACATGATTGTTTTGAATTTTATCTTCCCTACACTCGACTTTAATTCCGAAGGTCATAACTTCGAATCCCGGCTGGCTATGCATCAATATATCATTTTTCTTGCAATAAAATTTCTTTAACGGTAAAGGTAAATTCAAATTCAATTCAAATTCAAAACTGTTTATTTATTTGGATGCTTAATACACATTGAAACGTCTTAAAAACTAAGTTAGGATGTGTGTCTTCGGAACGCGCCCACCAATGAGAAGAAGGCACAAGAAACTCATGGGGTTTTTTTTTCATGTGATCACGCTCACAAAGGTCAATATTACAAATATTTGAAAGTATTATTCGAAATGGAGCAACTAAAGTCACGTTCATGCTTCTTTCCAATAAGGTAAGACGAAGTATCATAGTACGCCTTACTGCACAATCTATGCTTTATAAAAGTTTTGAACCTTTTAATGAACATGTTATATACATCTTTAGGTAATTTATTGTAATAGAACACACATCACTATCTAAGACAAAACATTATAATAGCACCACATCATTTCACGAGTCCTCTAAAAATTATATAAACATACTTACCTATGTAAATGTCAACAAACAACAATAGGTAAGCAAGCAGTAGGCACTTATTGAAAGTAAACCTGAGGGTTATCGAGAATCTCAATAACCATACCCTTATCCCGAAGCGTGGGTCCAATGTTATTTGGCACCACATTTGTACCAATCTCCTTTGTTCCTTTACGTAAATTAGGTACCGTGTCAAATGTTATGGGTGTATGGGTTTGTGAATTGCTGGACTGATTTTAATCAAAATTAATAATGGGTGTACAGTGTGTTTTGACTAGGGTAGGTATTGTTACGTGGAAGGTGTCCAGGCACCTTTGGATATTTTTTTGTTGTTGAATATTTGAGGTTATGTTTAATTAAAAATGGGTAATTTTTGCTCGAAAAACAAAAAAAAAACATAGATAACAGTTCTTAATAATTAGTCTAAACTCAGTAATATTCTTATCCAAAAGCTTGGGTTCAATGTTATTTGGCACCACATTTATACCAATCTCCTTTGTTCCGTTACGTAAATTACTTAGGTACCGCGTCAAATATTATGAATTAAAATCAGTCCAGCAATATTGTGAATTGCTGGACTGATTTTAATCAAAATTAATAATGTACAATGTTTTTTTGAGTTTAAAGTGTGCTCGAAAAGAATCAGTTTTGAAAGTAATTAAAAATGGAATCTTTGGGGGTAGTTGGTGGTATGTACCTCCAAAGGGAAGATCTTCCACCGGGCAGGTGTTATACCCGGTAGGCCGCGACCCAACGATGTTTCGTTGGAACTTGTATATCAGCTTATCTTCAGAAAAACTTCGCTTACGCGATCTAGGATCTACGATCTTATCAGTGGCGCCATCTGTTGGTGGCGATGTGAAGCGTCGCCACAAATCAATAGTCAAAATAGTAATCCAAACACAATTATCAAATAAAACCCCACGGTCAATATGCTGGAGGATCCCGATCCCCAAGGCACTCGTCCCCTAGTCTCCCAATAACTAAAATCGATAGTGACGATTAAAAGTATTTTTTTCTTCTTTTATTCTCAATAGTACCGTCAAAAAAAAGCTTTTGACCAAGTTTTTAATTTACAATTATTATTCTTTGTAGTTGTTAATTATTACTAAACTAACTAGCTAGCTAATTAAAGCTCTTAGTTTTTTTTATTTATTTTCAATTTTTCGTGTGTTTTACAAATAAAGTGTTTTGCTATCACATATCGTAGTACTTCAACCAAAGATATTTGCACTACAAAAATTATGTGCCTTTAACTAATCAAAGGCACAGGCATTTAAAAGAGAAGTTAAAAGCTGAACTGTTAAGATTTTTTCAATCTCATTGTATCCCCTAGTCAAAAAAAACAAAAACAAAAGACGCAAAAGATCATCAAAATGAAACAAAATAAATAAATAAAATAAAATGCATTTATTTCAGATAACACAGATCCATAATGTGAATTAAAATTAAAATCTAAACAACTCATACATAAAATAAAATGACAAGTATAAATAAAATTAAAATTAAAATAAAATAAGGGCAATAAAAATCATTAGGGACGGACTTACAAACGACGCAAGTCATTAGAGCAACGGTCAATTTATAGGAAACGTTATCTTGTTGACCGCCACTCCCCTGAAATGCACCATAAATGGGGAGTTGACCCTCTCCGCAACCGTCTTCAGGATACTGCTGTGACTCCCCCGCACCCTGCCCACCAATGAAATGAGATTTTTACGCGTGATGGCATGGAAGCCATCAGTATGTGTCCGCGCAAACATTTCAGAGGCGCTACAGAAGCGGGGAAGACCCAACAGCCTCATAAAGATATTATTGTAGGCGTCCTCTACAATAATATCTTTAGGGCGTCCAGCGATCTCTTGGTGTGCTTGACCCATAGACTGCTCGTGTAGAAGACCTGGCAATATGCCTTGAATAATGTAATTTAAAACAACAACCAACAACAAAAACAAAATACGATCGAAAAAAATTAACAAAATTTGTCGGAGCTTATCGACTGACCAAAAGTTTTGTATCTACGTTCGCACAAACAGAACTGCGTGAAAATTTTCCGTAAAAGAAATTATTATTTTCATTTTATCCGAGTGCTCATGTAAATTATTGTAAATCGATAAAATTAACTTAACACAAGTTATACGAACGTGTATTTACACAGAAAATAACATTTACATCTGACATTCGATTTAACTTAAGCGATTTTCGGAAACACTCCCTTAAATATTTTATTTCGGAAGATTTTGTGCGACATTTACAGGTGATGTACCCCTACCATGGGTTGTTAACTCACTCGATCAAACGTACTGTATTGAAGACGGCCAAGTGCGAGTCGGACTCACGCACGAAGGGTTCCATTTCATATCATGTTGTATAGGAGCCCCAATTAAATATTTAAGCTATTGCATAGCTTTAATTGCGGGCTTTGACGTCAAAAATGAAAAATGACGTCAAAAATGAAAAAATGTATTCCATTTATTTAATACACTCGTACCTATGTACTCTTTTATATACATCTGTGAATACTTATTGGTGCATGCATATTTCGTAGAGATACAGCCACGCTGTGATCCCATTTTTTACCGATATCGGTGAAAGGTTCCGGAGATAAATCATTGATCTGAGTGCGGTACGAATATTGGATAGGTTAACGCAGACTCTGGATTATGCGTTCCGATTCAACTATAATAAATATTGCAGGACATTCCACACATCGCCATCTAGCCCAAAGCTAAGGTAACTACACTTGTTAAGGGTGCTAGACAATGGACAATATGGACATACTACTTATTATATATATATATACTACTTATTATATATATATTGTGGGGTTTTTTGTAGATCGATAGGTCGTTGGAATTTTTAAGATATTAAGAAGGACCACTGGCTTCTGCCAGAATAAGATTTTGAGTAACTGAAGTACGCACTGAAGGAACATTTACACACTTTATGAGGGAGAAACAAAACGATGGCCACTTACCTAGTTCAGTCGGCACCGCCTTTCCTGTGGATGGTACTTTCAGGATCCTCTGCACGTATTATTTAAGATGAACGGTGATATGAATTGTCACTAGCTGTATGCACACTATAAGTCCTAATGCGTCACACGCTTCCGGGTAAGTAGTCCGGTGGAAACACAGCACATACGATGCGCTGCCCTCCGAAGTAAACAATCAACACTCCTTGAGATGACACGGATTCTACGACGTATATCGCGATAATATTCACAAATATCCGGTGAGACTCCCGGCGACAAGACACGTAAGCGTATGTCTCATCTGACGTCGATGAAGCGAGTGCTCGACCAATTCTATGCAATTGACCAAGCGTAATATTTCTACCCTCAAGTAAAAAAAAAAAGTGTATAAGGTTCGAACATACCCCCCACCGAAATCAATTATGATGATTTCCAGTAAAATTTAAGGATGCTCTACATAAGGTAGAGACGGTAGAGTCTCATAGAGTCTTTTAGAAAGGGTAGAGTCTTACAAGAGAAGGTAGAGTTTTATAAGAATTAATAAATTTTAAGCTAACTAAAATGGAATATAAGATATTATAAGATATAGTTAACTAATTAAGGATTACTTAAGTATAATGTAGATATATAAGATTTGTCTAATTAGAGTAAGGTAAAGGGCAGATTTTATTGAAAGGTCTCTTAAGTATGCCATTCCGCGTCCTCAGAGATACGACACGCACAACATTATCTGGACCCGGGTAGAGACGCTCTACTCGAGCCAAAGGCCATTGAAGCGGTCGACTAAGTTCAGTTTTAATCATGACTAGATCGCCTTCTTTCAAGTTAGAGGACGAAGAAGTAAACCATTTTGCTCTCTGCTGCAAGGTGTGCAGATAGTCTTGTGACCAAAGTTTCCAGAACGTCTGATAAACCTTTTGCAAGAATTGCCAACGTGACAACCTACCTACAGGCACATCACCGAGGTCATACTCAGGAACAGCTAGCAGACTTCGACCAATTAAAAAATGTCCTGCCGTTAAAACTTCATTATCATTCGGATTGTTCGAAAGAGGACATAGCGGACGCGAATTAAGAATAGCCTCTATTTTACAAAACACAGTCGCAAGTTCTTCAAAAGTTAGCGCCTTTTCACCTACAGCTCGAAGCAAAAGTCGCTTAGATTGCTTTATTCCCGCTTCCCATAGGCCGCCCATATTCGCTGCACTAGCTGCGTTAAATCGCCAATTAATGTTTCTATTAGCACAACCGTCTGCAATAGATGTATTGTTATCATTAAAAAACTTACAAACTTCCTTTAAGTGTTTTGCAGCAGCAATAAAATTAGTTCCGCAATCAGAATATAAAACAGAACATAAGCCGCGTCGAGCTACGAACCTGTCTAAGGTAGCTAAAAAACAATCCGAAGATAAACTACTAAGAATTTCTATGTGAACCGCTTTAGTTGAAAAACATATGAATAGGCACATATAACATTTCTTAATTTTTGCATTTCTCAACAAACTGTCTTTTATGTAAAACGGTCCGCCCAAATCACAGCCGACGTGATCGAACACCTTGTTAGGTAATAATCGCGGTGCAGGTAACGTACCCATAATAGGCTGTGACGTAACAGGGTTGCATTTGAAACATGTAACGCATTTAGATAAGACGGATCTAATGATGCCACGGGCATTAACTATCCAATAAGTTTTACATAAAATTCCTTGTAAGGTACGCGGTCCTACATGTAGGTATAATTTATGATAATATTCTATAAGTATATTTGTCACATGACATTTTTTAGGTAATAACAACGGATGTTTTGTATCGTAGGGTAGATTTGTCTGTGTAAGTCTACCCCCCACCTTGAGGAATCCTTGTGAATCCACAAAGGGTGTTAATTTACGAAGTGACAAAACTAATTTATTATTTTTTATAAGAATTATTTCATTTATGAAGTATTTTTGTTGGTAATATTTAATTATCACGTCATGCTACTTTTTAAGCTCGTTAGTCGTAAGTGAGCCGACTAAACGAGTGTTTTTAGGTTGTTTACAGTTAGTTATGAAACGTAAACACCAAGCGATAGTTCGCTGCAATTTACGAAATGATGAAAATTGCGAAAGTATAATTTCAAAATCATTTAACTCAACACTTTGAGTATGATAAGCATAAGTATCTATATTAGATTTTAATTCTAAGATTTCTTTGTCATTTTTGACATAAAAGGTACTAATTGGCCATTGATGAACGTCATCATTTAGCCAATCGGGGCCACAGAACCAGCGTTCTGATTCAGCTAAAAGCTGAGTGGGCATCACGCCGCGCGAGCAGATGTCGGCGGCGTTATCTTCGCTCCTCACGTGATACCAACAGTTTGGTGGGACTATCTCGACTATTTGTGCAACGCGACTCGACACGTACGTTTTAAGTTTATAAGGTGATGTTTGTAACCATGCGAGTACGACACTCGAATCAGTTAAAGCAATTAATTTGAAATTTATATTTTCTAAGTTTTGTTTTATGAAAATAATAATCTTAGATAACAACACAGCAGCCATAAGTTCTAGCCTAGGAATAGATAATGGTTTAATTGGCGCGACTTTAGTCTTACTAGCGAGCAGTCTCGTCTTCACCTGCCCGTCCGAACTCACACTACGCAAGTAGACACTCGATGCGTAACCACGGGTTGACGCGTCACAAAATGCAATTACGTGAACGTCACGAAAATGCGAAATAAGTATATGTCTATCTATATGAAGTGAAGACAAACAAGACAAGGAAGAAATAAAAGATACCCACCTATCACGCAACTCGCTAGGAAGTTGTTCATCCCAGCCTAGGTTTAATTTCCATAAGTCTTGCATAATACATTTAGCTAGGAATGTACAGGGAGATAAAAAGCCAATCGGATCGTAAATACTAGCTAATAATTTTAAAACAGATCGCTTTGTGAGTGTGTCATCTTTAAAACTGTATTTAAAATAAAAATAGTCGTTAGTAGGTAAAAAATGTAAACCTAAGACCTTTAGTGAGGATGAAGATTCATCATTATTATTAAAATCAATGTCAATAGCTTGACCGGGTTCGACATTACGAAGCAACTCGGGTGAGTTGCTTGCCCACTTTCGTAGGTCGAAACCACCTAGTTTTAGCAGAGCTACGAGCTCCTCCTGCAACGTGCAGGCTTCTGTTATGTCTGGAATTGACCATAACAGGTCATCGACCCAGAATCCGTTAAGTAAAACATGTGCAGCGCGCGGGTATTTCTCGCGTTCGTCCATCGCGAGTTGATGCAAGGTACGAACAGCAATAAATGGTGCACTACGTAAACCGTAGGTATTTGTAAGTAATTCATAAACTTTAATGGGCTCATTTTCAGACTTTCTCCATAAGATATGTTGATAACCACATTCGGAAGGGTTAATGACCGTCTGACGATACATTTTGGCAATGTCGGCAGTAAAACAAACATCATAAAGTCTGAAATTTAAAAGTATTTTTAAAATGTCAGGATGTAATTTTTGTCCCGTTAGAAGAATGTCATTTAATGATTTACCATTAGATGTAGCACAACTCCCGTCAAAAACAACACGTACTGGGGTAGTTGAAGAATTACGTACTACAATTTGATGTGGTATTATATACCTACTTTGTTCTGAACCAGTATAAGGACACATGTGACCTAACTGTTCGTATTCAAGCATAAAATTATGGTATGCATCTTTTAAATCAGGTGATTGCGATAAGCGTCGCTCTAAGTATAAGTACCTACGCAATGCTGTATTATAAGATTCACCCAGGGCTGCACCGTTCGGGTCTAATAAGATAGGCGAAACATACCTACCGCTAGAAGTGCGATAGTGACGTTTAGAAAATATCTCCTCAGCAAGTTTGTCCTTTGGGCTAATAGGGTTGGCACACGGTGTCTCCTCTATTTCCCAAAAGGATCTAAGTTGAGTGCTGAGGGGATCATTATCAATGGTGTACGACACCAGGTTGCAACACGATGCCATATTATTATTTGAATGATTTATGGAAGTACACGGTACTTCAATTTTACCACATAAAATGTACCCAAAGACACTATTCAGTGCAGTGGGCCATGTGGGACCAAAATTAAGTTTATCGCCATCGAAAACGTGAGGGAAAACATCCCCAGCTAAGATAATATCTACAGGAGATTTTTTGTAAAAGTAAGGATCCGCTAGTACTAAGTTTTTATATTTTTTAGAAACGCTTTCAGGTATTTCCGTTGTAGGTAAATCAGAAGTTATTTTGGAAAGAACAATCGCATCAATTTCGAAGGTAGGATTATCACAATGTCTCGGTTTGACAGTGCATGACGTCATCCCTAATGTTTTAACATTATTTCCTGACAAACCAAAAATCTCAAAAGAACATTTTCTTCGTGACAACCCTAGCCGTTGTAAACATGCTGACGTGATAAAATTCGACTGCGCCCCGCTATCTATCAATACGCGGCACTGTTGTTGATTACCGAACGAATCCGTAATGTTTACAATTGCAGTACTTAATAAAACTACCTGCGCTTTATCACCTACATCATTTGTATGAGACGAGTTATTATGAGTGTCTTGGCGAGCAGATCGAGCAATCGGTGTGGGTGAGCTCGGTATGTCATTGGAGGTGACATGCAATAAGGCATGGTGTCGCTCGTCACAAACAAAACATTTAAAATCACTTTTACAGTCAGCTGTCGAGTGATTAGCTTTGAGGCAATTATGACACAATTTCAATTGGTCAGCACGGCTGACTCGCTGCTTTTGGTTCAATTCACGGAATTGATTACAACGATATATCAAATGATCTCGGCCACAATGCACACATTTAACTTTAAAAGAATCTTGTTTTGTTTGAGATGTATGGGAATAGTAAGATTTACGTGGGTAGTTTTCATTCGATTTTTTATTATTGTTAGAATTAGTTTTATTTTGTATATTAGATGTAATCGAATGTTTATTAGTGTAAGACTGCGAATGATTTAATATTTTTATCTGATTTTGAATGTGTGTAATTAATTCTTCGTAAGTAGGTATGTTATTCTGATTAATGCTTTGTTCAAACGATTTTCGAGTGTTAGGATCGAGGGTCCGTAATGCAATGTGACAAAAGACAAAACTCGATAGGTTTTCAAGTTTTAACATTGAAATTGCCTTATAAGAATGATTAAATGTTTCGATAAACATATTTAAGTTAGTAGGCGACTCGGATTTCAAAGCGGGAAAATCAAGCATTTTATCTAAGTAGTTGCCTACAAGCGTTCTGTTGTCATGATATTTTTCTAATAATGCTTGCCATACTACGTCATAATTACTTGCCGTAATTGGCACACTTTTTACAATATTTAGCGCGGAACCTTTAGTACAAGATAATAAGTAATGAAATTTGTCTATTTTAGGTATACTAGATTGGTCGTGTACCAAAGAGCAAAATGTCTCATAAAAAGTATTGAAATTCTCGATGTTTCCGTCAAATGTAAACAATTCAATCGGCCTAAGATGTGGTCGATTGTTTGTCTCGCTCGCACTCGTAGCGCGTGCGGCGGTCGAGTCAGAATTTTTAACTGAACTTAGATTGACGGTAGATGACGGATATTTCGACGCTATAAGTTGAACGTGAAAAAATAAATCTTCAAAACTTTTTATTTCACTTATAGAATACTGTAACTCGGGCTCCATAACTAGTTGAGCCGCATAAGTTTCTGAACAAAGACTTTCGAACTTTGCACGTACCGACGTAATCTCTGAGGCACGCATCATAAACATATCCACAAGATCTGGCTGAGAATCTAGTTTTTTAGACAAATTATATACCTCCTGCATTTTACTGAAAACAATTTGTTTTTGAGCTATACATTTGTTAACTGTTCGAATGGCATCTATATCTTTTTTAGATAGTACTTTGTCAGTCGCCATTTTGTAAACGTGGACAAAGTAACTACGCAATATGAAATTATATATGTATAAAATTAACTTTCTATTACGTATTTTAATAAGATAAGGGGTTTACAAGCACGGCTTATAAGAAAATATTAAGATTTTAGTAAGATTTTGAGGGATCGTAAGGTGATCCGGCTCCGAAGGATCAAAAAACAATGTGGGGTTTTTTGTAGATCGATAGGTCGTTGGAATTTTTAAGATATTAAGAAGGACCACTGGCTTCTGCCAGAATAAGATTTTGAGTAACTGAAGTACGCACTGAAGGAACATTTACACACTTTATGAGGGAGAAACAAAACGATGGCCACTTACCTAGTTCAGTCGGCACCGCCTTTCCTGTGGATGGTACTTTCAGGATCCTCTGCACGTATTATTTAAGATGAACGGTGATATGAATTGTCACTAGCTGTATGCACACTATAAGTCCTAATGCGTCACACGCTTCCGGGTAAGTAGTCCGGTGGAAACACAGCACATACGATGCGCTGCCCTCCGAAGTAAACAATCAACACTCCTTGAGATGACACGGATTCTACGACGTATATCGCGATAATATTCACAAATATCCGGTGAGACTCCCGGCGACAAGACACGTAAGCGTATGTCTCATCTGACGTCGATGAAGCGAGTGCTCGACCAATTCTATGCAATTGACCAAGCGTAATATTTCTACCCTCAAGTAAAAAAAAAAGTGTATAAGGTTCGAACATATATAATAAGTAGTATGTCCATTGTCAAGTATATATACTTTCTTTTGTAAATATCATTACATAGTATAAAACAAAGTCACTTTTCGCTGTATGTCCCTATGTCTGCTTAGATCTATATAACTATGCAACGGATTTTGATGCGGTTTTTTAATAGATAGAGTGATTCAAGAGGAAGGTTTATATGTATAATACATGCATAATATCGCCGTGCGAAGTCGGAGCGGGTCGCTAGTATAATATAAATTACGTGTCACGTTGTTTGTGCGCGATGGACTCCTAAACTACTTAACCGATTTTAATCAAATTTGCACACCGTGTGCAGTTTGATCCAACTTGAAAGATAGGATAGCTTACATCTTAATTTTTTCGATGGGGAGTTACGCGGGTGAAACCGCGGAGCGCAGCTAGTATAATATGTATCATTTAATATGTATAATAAAACTAATGGGAAAATATAACACCAGCAAACTCTTACTATCAGTAGGTTTATTGGGAAGGAATCTCCCAGTAGTTCAACTAGTAGGTAAGACTACTCGATAAATCAAATTTAAACATAGGTATGTTTAAAAAAATTATAGACTTTCCTTATAAACTTAAAATATACAATTTACAAAATGTGTTAATATTTATCTTTTAAAATGATTATTTACAAAACAATTTATTTTGATTACCTATGAGCACTTACTTTTTATAAAGAGATAGTAATTATCATAGAATTTGACGTTCGTACCTTATATTTTTTCAAGTTTCTTGGTAAGTAGCTAATTATTAAACCTTTAATTTTTTTACAATTTAATATACCTATCTATTTCTCATGAAACCTTTTTTTTATTCTACTGGACCATTTTTCTAACTGGCCAGTACGAACCGATGTAATTTGGCGCGATTTTCACGGTGTTTCCCGCCTGCCCCTGTCTTCTTCAGTCTCCGGCTAACTGTCGTGTAGCACAGTCGCGACGCGTCCACGCTGTTCGCGTCTACAAAATCTAAAAATAAATACCTATTTTATTATTAAGACAATATTTTTGTGGACACTTTTCTGTGACAGTGCAGTGATGTGAGTTCGAAATTTGAATTTGTGAATTTTTTAAGTGTTTTTTTTTTTCGTGGGGAGAGGGTGCGTTCGGTTTCTGGATTTGAAGTAAGTTTTTTGTCGCGGTTTTTTCAATTTGATATCAGTGACCTATTTATATATTTTACTTTTTATTTAGATAAATGAGGCTTAGAAGTATTATTTAAGATTTTCTTCCAACTTTCGTAGGTTTTGTTAAAAAATAGCAATAAAATTGTCCATAATATTAATTATTTGTGATAAGGTAACATTACTTGAGTGAATGAAACTACTGATTTTGATTGAAATTATTGCCTATTGTTCAAGATTAAAAAAATATATATTCGCTGTATTCTACAGGCTTTGAAATACGAACAACTTAAAACATTTCCGTTTCATAAAATTCTAAGTATTTTTAAAATAAATGTAGGTACCTATACTTTCTTACATAGAAAAATAAAATTTCCTTTTTAATATAAACAGAATAGCTTTATTTTACGAAACGAATGCAATTCTGTCATTTTTCTTACATGTTTCGTTGTCGGTGCTTAATTTAAAACTCTTTTAGAAAAAAATCGCTACTAAGTTCTGCATAGGTAGGTACCTTTATTTTTGAAATGATATATCACTTACAGTTAAATCGTTTTAGAAGGGTCTTATTATAATAACAGCTGTGTTTGGAATATTATTGTTTAAAAAAATTACCTTTTTTTTTAGAAAATTATATGTCAATGGCGGGTAGATCTTTCCCAAATTGAACCTGCTTAGTATCGATAGATTCGTAATTAAAAAGGTATTTCCTTCTTAAAAGTGTTACTATTTAAATTATTTTTTAAACAAAATTAAGTGAGTGATTCCGAGTAAATATCTCGATATATGTGCTGTTTTGAAGGTGGATGGAAAAAAATAACTAATAGATATATTATCTGTAGCAATTTGAGGTTTCATCCGCGTAAGTCCCGATCCCTTGAGAATATCAAAATAAAAAGTAGCCTATAGCCTTCCTCGATAAACAGGACTACCCAACACAAAAGTATTTTTTCAATTTGAACCAGTAGTTCCTGAGATAAGCGCGTTCAAACAAACAAACTATTCAGTTTTATAATATTAGTACAGATTTAAAGCCAAAAAAATGTGCGAATTTTCGTATGAAAATCAGCTACGGAGATCAAAATATAATGTACTTAGAACAAAATTTTTTTATTTTTTTTTCATAACCATTTATAATATTTATTGGGTTTAATTTTTCCTTTATTGGGTTTAATTTTTCTTAGTGGATGCCTACGTTATTACAGCTATCTGTATGCCAAATACCTACCCCGACCCGTCTTTTAGTTTGAGTTGTGCGTTGTTAAATCGTCAATCAGGACTTTGAAATGTCAATGTTCATAACATAAAAGATAATAATTATAGGGATTCATTGGAATACTATGTAATAAATAATGTTGCGTAAATTTTGACATGTTTAGGTATTTATCCAAATTAATTTTACATAGTATAAAACAAAGTCGCTTTCTCTGTCCCTATATCCCTTTGTATGCTTAAATCTTTAAAACTACGCAACGGATTTTGGTGCGGTTTTTTTTAATAAATAGAGTTATTCAAGAGGCAGGTTTAAATGTATAATACATGCATAATATAGCCGTAAGAAGACGGGGCGGGTCGCTAGTTTTAGATAACCGCTAGCTACCTATCTAGCGATTTTGTCAAATTGATTTTGGATAAATTGATGAAGCTTGCATACGCGATTACTTCAACACAATACCTACTTCCATTTAAATTGATTGGACGCGTAAATAACCTGTTCGAAATTCTGTTTATCTTTTTTTCTAAATCTATAAATATAAATTTGACTGACTGTTATCAACGCATAGCTCAAAATAATTGACGGATCCGGCTATAATTTAACATACAGGTAGATATAACGTAGAGATTCACTAAGAAAAGATTTGACAAAAACTTCTACGCGGACGAAATCGCCGACAAAAGCTAGTCAAACGTACGGCAGAGAATTTTGAATTTTGAATCGCCCCATCACTAAAATTTTATTCAAATTGTCAAATATAAATATAGCCGTACAAAAATAGATGGCTTTGGGATTTTATCTTGCGAAATGACGAAAAATTATACAAATATAAATTGGAGAGATGATAATCTTCACTCTGCTGAATTATTTTTCTACGCAGATCACGGTAGATCATTTAGTATTAGTAGTCCTAAGAGATCAATGTTTAACACGTTTTTTTAAGTAATAAGTTATAATAATATCTCAAGTCTTGCCCGTCGAATCGTGTGAGATTTGAATTTGGGATATTTTCTGCGTGATGATCAAATGTCTTATGATGACACAAGGCAGTGTAAATCTACTACTTCCTGCGAAGGATTATTAAGTCATATATCAAAAGAAGATAATGATAATAGGAATTTTATTTCAACTATAACAGAGCTCAGCGGTTTCACCCGCGCAACTCCCGATACTGTGGGAATATCGGGATAAAAATAGCCTATGATTTTACAAATGAATCAATGTATGCTCATACCAAATTTCATCAAAATCGGTCCAGTAGTTTCAGATCCTATTTGTTACAAAAAATATTTATTATCTTGTGTATATAAAGTAGACTGGGTAATTTTGCGTCTTTCTATCAAACGAGCGAAGCATATGTGCTTTAAGTCTTGCAAAATTTCTAGTCTGTCAATATTTTTGTATGTATCTATGTAAGATTTTTGATTGGAGGGAATTGGAGGGGGGATTTTTGATTGGGGGATACTTCCTCCAAAAAGAGGGAAAAAAGGAGGCATCTGAATATCTCCGCCTTATGAGATCCGATTTCGGTTAGTCTCCAAAAGAATTGGCGAAATAGTGCAAAGCCAAAACTAAAAAAAAAAAATATGTAGGTTAACTACGTACGATGCAGATAGAATCAATTCCAATCAATTAAATCCCTATTCACAGTTCAATTGAACATTGAATGACTCACATTCACTATTGCAACAAGGACTCTATTGCGTAAGTATTAAATATTAAAGGAAGATGTCAATTTGTTTGTAATTGATTGATTGGAATGTCAAGCGAGAGGCTGAAACGATTTCGGAAAGTTGTGTTGGGTGTTGAATATTTAATTAATTGGACGATTCTGTGGTAATTACAAAAGTCTCAATGGGACTAAACAGTTTTATAAAATCATTATATTTTAACATGTGCGTCACAGATGTGGTCTATTCATACCTACAGATTTCTATTGAATACTTATTTCATGATCATCATCATCTCTATGCCCTTATCCCAATTTATTTGGAGTCGGCGCAGTATGTCTTCTTTTTCCATTCACTTCTATTAGTCGTCTTCTCACATTCATCTCTTTCAAGTCTTGTCTCACGCAGCTCATCCATGTTTTGTTAGGTCGTCTTCTTCCTCTCCATTCCTCTACATTAATACTCATTACTTTTCTAGGCACATGTGTCTTTTCTTTTCTCATCATATTATGTCCATACCAACTCAAACAGTTCCCTTTTACATACTTTTAGATAGTAGATACTTATCATTACATAGTATAAAACAAAGTTACTTTCCGCTATCTGTCCCTATATAATGCTTAGATCTTTAAAACTACGCAACGGATTTTAATGCGGTTTTATGTATAATACATACATAATATAGCCGTGCGAAGCCGGAGCGGGTCGCTAGTCAATCTATAAATATAAAATTCAAAGTCCTGACTGAATAAAATAACAACGCACAGCTCTAACCAATGATAGGTCCTACAAGTGTCAAGCTCAATTATTCATTAAAAAAATACAAAATTATTAAAATTACCCGTCATGTATACGGAATCAGCAGCCGTGCAGATGAAATATGAAAGCAGATTGCAGCGGAGATGAGAATGTTGAGATGGATGTGTGGAGTAATGAGGATGGATAAAATAAGGAACGAGTATAATAAGAGAAGTTTGAAAGTAGCGCCAGTTACTGGAAAAGTAAAAGGGAACCATTTGAACTGGTATGAACATGTGATGAGGAGAGAAGGGGAAGGGATGGAGAAGAAGAAGGCGACCTAAGTAAAGTTGCAGGACTGTGTGAGACAAGATATTATGAGAGAGATGAATATGAACGATGAGATGACGACTAATAGAAGTAAATAGAAAAAAGATAATAGAAGTAAATAGAAGAACAGGTAATACTGCGCTGACCACAAAAAAAATTCGGACGAGGGCAGGCATTATATTAAGAATAATTTAAGAAAAACGATTTAGAATTTTCGGTTTGGTTTCCTTTAGTTTCGGTTTTATACCTCAGATTCGACTTTATTACTCGAAAAGCTATGAACGTACTAAGTAGTTAAAATATTATTTTTCATATTACATTGCCTGACAAATAATCCGAATGACTTGAACGATAAATTCGTTACTCCAAAGACAAACCCTGCAAGCTAATTACCAGTATTGATTTTCTGTCGTCTGTATTTGATTAGTGGTCTGGCTGCTTGCAACCGATCTGAATTCTGATCCCTAAAGGGTTTACAGGAACTAATTGGAGACTGTCGAATTGAAAAGAAACGAGATGAGATATGTGCGCAATTTGCAAATAGTACGAGAAATTATACGTAGAAAAAAAAAGGTTTCTTGAAGCAAGAAATAATCCTCTCCCTAAAATCGTAGAGAATAATTTCTGGTTTATAAAATGTTAAGCAGTAGTTAATGTTAATCTTTTAAACAAAAGCAATATTTTTTTAATTAAGAAAACTGCTTAGATTTTTTTACTAAAACCACGAAATTATCGTTTATTGGTCGTGGTCCGACTGCCGGAGTTCTATCAATCGAACCACGGGCAAAAAAAACTGTCCGTGGTTCTATCAATCGAACCATCGTTTTAATAATATTAAATTCTATTGGCAGTGGTTCTATCAATCGGACTATCCTATAAATAATATCAACTTGTATTGGTAATAGCTCTACTGGAAGAGTAGGACCAAGAAAATTATTTTCAACCACTTTTCATTATTTAGTAAACTAGAATTATTCTATGGGGAGATGATTATTCCTTGCTTCAAGAAATATTTTTTTCAGCGTATTTGGAAAATATACTTAGACGATGTGAGTTCTCCAATTGAACGATTTTGGCCGATTAGAACGCAAAAATAATAAGAAAAGAATTTTTTTTTTTTTTTTTCAAAATGCTGGTGATTTTCGATGAGATTTTCAAATTTTGTACCATCTCGTATCTCATTATTTCTATACTTTCAATCCAATAGAGACCGAGACCTTAATTTCAAATAACATCACAATGTTTCGGTAACCATACCTATTGTTTGAATGAGGCTGGTGGTCCAACAATTCCGTCCAACTATCAAAAACTTGGACCATGTTAGTTCGAAGCTCTAGTGCGGGGTTGTGGGTGCTTCAATACCCAATTATAATTACATGCATTTTTACGTAGCGGAAAATGGCTATGCGACTTAGGCTAGTGGGTGGTAGCAAGCCGCAGCCGAAGGCTCCTAGGAGATTGGTCCTTTAGCACCACCCGGGGGTTCATGTGGGACATCAACGGCTAAATCCTACAGACGCGATTTACGTATTTATCTTAATATTTATGTTCCCCATTTTAAAACTTCACCGTGTATTTCTCTCGCTCTGTGTCCCATGAAATGACATGCAACATTACAAGATCGTTTATAAACACAATACTAGCCAATGCTATGGTTGTTAAAATCTAACAATGACTTCCTCTCTCAGAACCGTTCAGTTTATAAAACATTTTCACAAGAGAACATAAAGTTTTATTAGTTCCCTCATATATCGGATATTAGATTATTGGTAGGTCAGAGTCACTATCTCACACGATGGTAAGTGACGATGCGGTATAAGATGTAGCACGCTGTGCTAGAAGATACCTTTACGCTCGTGACTTAAAGACCACCAAAAAAACGGGGACCTTCGAGGATGTGAAGGTTGGAAGCAGTGGAACAAACTTACTTTTTCAAAATATTAGTTGGGATGTCATAGAACAAAGATACTTCAGTAGAACGGTTTACTACGCTAGATCGAAACACGTTTCCACTTGTTACATTTTAACTATGACGACTCACCATAAGCTAAATTGAACTAAGCTTCATTATGACAAATTATTGGATATGTAGGTATATGAGACAAGATAAAACTTGTGACTATTTGAATGTTGAGTGACCCATGGACTCATCCTAATAGCTACAGCCCAAATAGGATGGATTCGTGAAATCAAAAAATTATATATTTACCATTCATGAATTTGTCCCATTTTTCCACATTGCAAAATGACGATATCTTCGTAACGTCTTGATATTAAGGTGGGTTCATACGCCAACGACCTTCCTACCCAGGTTACTAAGTAGTTACTATCGGCACCGATTGCCTTCGTTGGTGAGAATTGTTGATTGTTACGAATGTGTTTTGCTTTTCTCAAAAATGTTGAGGTGGAATTGTAGGTGAGATCTTTCCCGACGTTTTGGTGTGGCTTTGAGGCAAAAATTCTCTATAGTTTTGAAGCTATTATAAAATAAGGAATTAAAACTTGTGGGACTTTAGAATGACGAAAAATTTTCGTCTCAAATTACTCCAAAATATCGGTAAAGATCTCGCTCACAATTTCATCTCAGCACTTTAGAGAAAAGCAAAACACATTTGTAACAATCAACAATTCTCACCAACGAAGGCGACCGGTGCCGGTAGTAACTATTTAGTAACCTGTGTAGCAAAGTTGTTGGCGTAAAAACCCACCTTAAAACGCCATAGTCTCTTAATAGACATTAACGTTAATAAATCATAATATTATTAAAAGGATCTGAAAATTTCGAAATTTAAAATAGTCAAACTTTTTTTTATCAAGATCGATATTTCAAAACTGTTACAAAATTTAACCACTGTCACTAATTTTTCCAGATGTAACGTATTCTGAACTTAACATGTTCAATTTTAATAACAATTTAGTAAACACCTAGAGGCAGGTAGGTACTGTCTGGGCATTATCAAAGTTTCCCTTTACCATTAAGTTTTAGTATAAAAGCCAGGGTAAAGTAGTCAAAGTCCGTTTGTCACTCATAAGTACGTAAGTTTCACTTCACGTAGGGTGAAACTTCAACAAGTCACATTGTAAGCTGTCAAAAGTTATTATGTAAAACAATAAAGGAAGTTTAGTGGAGTTTGTTAAGGTTTAGAATGGAAAGTGTCAATTTGCTCAACTTAAAATAGGTTTTCCACATAATACTAACTTAAGAGTGTTAATAGTTTAATGGGAGCTATTTTGACTGCTTTCCCTACTTGAAATATAATGCTGTTTGATCAAACATTAATTTCTCGATAACCTTTACTCAATTATTATCTACAACACCTACTATAAGTACGTGAGCTTTATAATTTACCATATCAATGCTTCAAAATCTCTAACGATTAAAAGAGGTTAACTTTATATCAGAAGGGTCAAAATGTATGTATATCTATATCTGCTGTCAATTAATTACCCATGCACAGAAATGAGGTTCTTCGTTCCGATTTAAAAAAAATATCTCTCGATTCTAAAAACTTCTTATTTGTAAAATAGGTTTGTTTTCGAGTGTGGTTCAGGCGGAAAAACCCACATATTAAACACAATATGCTTAGAACTCACCACAGCTTAAACTTTGAAGGCATAGAAATATTCGGCATAAAAAACAAGCATAAAAACACTCAAAAAAACTTCCTACTTAATTATAAACTTTACAAACTTTTAATTACCACGCTAAATACTTTTAGAGTTAGAAAACTATTTCGAATTGCGTTCTCATTATAAAAGCTGGTGAATAAAACTATTCCTGCCGAAGTATTTTCAGCATTAAGCAAGATTTGCAAAAATGCTAATAACATTCTTAAGACGAAAACTCTTCGAAACCTAAGGGAACTTAAATTATGGGTCATTAAATACCAGTCCTAAAGAACTAGTTTTAAGCTATTTACTGAAAAATCTAAGTAAATTCAGTTTAAGCACCGAGTTTCCTAAACATATTTTTTTGTTTTTTTTTTTTGACATTTATCATTGTTGTGATTATTTTACCTACAACATTTTTTAATTCCATTTAATTTTGACTCAATTTAATTTTAATTTCAGTTGTATAATTTTGATTTATATTTTTAATACTATTTCATTTTCATCATATTTTCATTTAAAATTTCTTTTCATCATATTTTCATTTATAATTTGAATCTATTTTTTTTACTAACATACATTGTTACTAACAGTTTATGGATTTTTAATTATCCGAAATAATTGAATAATAATAATAAACAAAGTTCTACTTAAAAGCTTTGGTTATTTGTAAATTAAACTTAGTCATTAGAATCATATGAAGAGATGGTAATTCTGACTCCTTTAAACTAGAGTGCAAAAGCTATAAATCTCGATCAATCAAAGAAAGGCAGAGAGGCCTTTGCTTTACAGAAAGTATAAGTCCCTAATATATTTAAAACGTACAAAAATACCATATTTACAAGATTCTAAGTCAAAACATTTTAGCTGTTATTAAATTTTGCTCAAAAAGGTTTATTTTATTACTTATAAATAAAATTGAAATTACTTTATACGAATGGTTGAGAATTATTTAAAACTTTCAAAAGCTTTTCGTTAAGTAAAAAAATCACTTGTTATTATAGCTGTAGGTTAAAAATGGTTTTAACACATTTTTAACCCGTCAAATATAAAGCAGAGATGGCACCAGATGTTTTCCAAGCCACATAACCGCAAAATGTTGGCGAGCTCTGTCCCAACGAATCAAGGCACATTTTTTAAATATAGGTCAAAGTAGGCACGCGTTTGACCCTGATGATCAAGTGACGGTGCAGTTTAGAGAAATATGGAAAATAATATAAAATTATTATTTACTTACTTTTAGCCTATTCCTTCCCACTGCAGGGCAAATCCCTCCCTCCCTCGTTCCACTATTTTATTTATTTTATTTTATTCGGAAAGCAGACAGTGAACAATACAGAATAAGATATTCCCTGTCTAGTGCCAGCTGGGTCCCCACGATGAGAGTCCAGCTCGTCCCGCCATGCCATCTCCTTCTGGGCCTGCTACCAGGTCGCCTGCTGTGCGGAACCTAGTCCGTTATGGTTTTGGCTCATATCTGATTGGACATGCAACAGATATGACCATCCCAGTTCCATTTAGGTTCGGCAGCAGTGTGGCCACAGTCCAGGATTTTAGTTATTAGTATAAAGGATATCAAAATAATAATTTAAATATACTCGCCGTTGAGGACATAGGTGCTCATATTCCCAGGCCCTATAAGGATACTAAAATGTCTCCAAGACCAGGGTCATGAGTCACCCAGGTCCTTCTTAAAATGGGATAGATCTTTCACCTGGACGATAACTACTGGCATTAACAAAGATGTTTTTTGTCTTTTGTGCAGTTTGACACTAAAACATTTAGACCCTAACGAATTATGTTACAATGATGTCTAGTCATTTATTTGTACTTATTAACAATTACTCATTTTTAAATCATGACTTTCATACATTCTGACATTTAGATTATGTGACCTTGGAACATCAGTCTCCGGAACAGGTGAGCCAGACCACTACAGGAGAAGAAGTCTCCTTCTTTACTGGCATCTTAACTGTTGTGCTGTGTGAGGAAAACAGCGTGTAGAAACCTACGGCTTAGTTGGCTCCAGACGTTTTGCCAAGTTCTTTCCTCTGGACATGGTCGACTAAGCTGAGAGGGTGGTATAGGTTCGGAGCAAGCCTACTCTATCTAATATATGACCCAGACACTTGTTGTAATTGCTGTGCTCTCTCAAGCGATATATTTTCAACCTAATACGCTATCTAAGAAGGTGGAATATTTATCGGTGTTCATTTCAGTAATTAGCATCTTAATTAAATAATTCCACGCCGTCGATTCACTACCTCTAGTGGAAATAAGTAGACTGCTCCAAGTAGGTAGGTATATGGTCCCTTTGCCCTTTTCATTTAGCTTAATTCGCGTGAATATTTCAAAGTTTGCTCCCTTAGTTTGCTTAGTCTAACGATGTTTTCCTTTCCGTTATAAATTGGCTGATATAATCATCGCAATGATGGGCTAATGCAGTTTACCTTTAAACTTTTGAGTGAACAAAGAGCTGGGGCCTAAGTCTGCTAACACAATTGTGTTGAAACACAATTGTGTTAGCAGATTTGTGAACGCAATTGTGTTGAAACACAATTGTGTTAGCAAATTTGTGAACACAATTGTGTTGAAACACAATTGTGTTAGCAGATTTCTATTTCGATTATATCGACACTCTATTGAAATAAAGTGTCGATATAATCGTAATAGAAATTTACTGTCAAAAATATGACATTACATGTCAAATTGGTATTCTCCTAACGTTAACTATTCTATCGAAACACCACTGACTCACTTCGGTATTCTGCTCTAGAATCGTGGCTCAATGGAATCTCGATAGTTGTCAAAACGGTATATCGCTTAGCAACTTATACCATGTTGCTAGGCAACACCTGCAACGTATCTATTACCATTCCATTGAGACTCCATAGTGATTATATTGCGATGTTATTAAAACTTTAGCAGATTACCAAATAAAGTCACAATCTCGATATAATATCATTAGAGTCTCGATATAATGACAATGGTTGGCCAAATAGCAGAATAAGGCCCCTGTTTAATAACCTTAAATTCTATGGCGCTGTCCTAATAATAGAAATGCCATCGCATCGGTCGCGCGACGATGCACAATTAGAACAGTGCCTATGTCTGTGCAATGTCTTCAAAATCAGTTAAATGTTAGGTAGATCAAAATATGTAAGAGCCCATTCACACGAGGAGTAGCAAAAAAACTGAAAGGAGTAGCATACCCGATTGTTACAAAAGCAGAAATGCATCATTCGATTTTGGATGGAAAATTAATTCCTTGCCAAGAATTATTGCATCTGTTTATTTAATAAAAAAATATCTGTATTTTTATATCAATCGATAAGTTTTGCTGTCTGAGATCAATTCCTGGAAACAATCATAAAATGGCAAAAAATGGAAGTAGCCCATTTTTGTGGTTTTTTTGCAGGTTTACCTTTCCGTACTGGCAAGAATTATTGCATCTGTTCATTTAATAAAAAAAATCTGTAATTTTTATATCAATCGATAGTTTTGCTGTCTGAGATCAATTCCTGGAAACAAACATAAAATGGCAAAAAATGGAAGTAGCCCATTTTTGTAGTTTTTTGCAGGTTTACCTTTCCGTACTGGCAAGAATTATTGCATCTGTTCATTTAATAAAAAATATCTGTAATTTTTATATCAATCGATAGTTTTGCTGTCTGAGATCAATTCCTGGAAACAAACATAAAATGGCAAAAAATGGAAGTAGCCCATTTTTGTAGTTTTTTGCAGGTTTACCTTTCCGTACTGGCATGAATTATTGCATCTGTTCATTTATTAAAAACATATTTGTATTTTTATATCAATCGACAGTTTTGCTGTCTGAGATCAATTCCTGGAAACAAACATAAAATGGCAAAAAATGGAAGTAGCCCATTTTTGTAGTTTTTTGCAGGTTTACCTTTCCGTACTGGCAAGAATTATTGCATCTGTTCATTTAATAAAAAATATCTGTAATTTTTATATCAATCGATAGTTTTGCTGTCTGAGATTAATTCCTGGAAACAAACATAAAATGGCAAAAAATGGAAGTAGTCCATTTTTGTAGTTTTTTGCAGGTTTACCTTTTCGTACTGGCAAGAATTATTGCATCTGTTCATTTAATAAAAAATATCTGTAATTTTTATATCAATCGATAGTTTTGCTGTCTGAGATCAATTCCTGGAAACAAACATAAAATGGCAAAAAATGGAAGTAGTCCATTTTTGTAGTTTTTGCAGGTTTACCTTTCCGTACTGGCAAGAATTATTGCATCTGTTCATTTAATAAAAAATATCTGTAATTTTTATATCAATCGATAGTTTTGCTGTCTGAGATCAATTCCTGGAAACAAACATAAAATGGCAAAAAATGGAAGTAGTCCATTTTTGTAGTTTTTTGCAGGTTTACCTTTCCGTACTGGCAAGAATTATTGCATCTGTTCATTTAATAAAAAATATCTGTAATTTTTATATCAATCGATAGTTTTGCTGTCTGAGATCAATTCCTGGAAACAAACATAAAATGGCAAAAAATGGAAGTAGTCCATTTTTGTAGTTTTTGCAGGTTTACCTTTCCGTACTGGCATGAATTATTGCATCTGTTTATTTATTAAAAACATATTTGTATTTTTATATCAATCGATAGTTTTGCTGTCTGAGATCAATTCCTGGAAACAAACATAAAATGGAAGTAGCCCATTTTTGTAGTTTTTTGCAAGTTTACCTTTCCGTACTGGCAAAATAATAGAATGGAATGAGGCCTAGATTATAGGCGATCTTTTGTTTTTCTTACCAATTTAAAAAATAGAGGAGGTTCTCAATTCGTCACGTACTTATTTTTTCAATGTATTTTTGTATGTATTTTTATGTCAACTATCATTCGATTGCTAGTCCGTAGTCTCCTTACAATTTCTTGCCGTCTTGGAAATTCAGCGAATTTATTATTCAAAATGAGTCTCTAGATAACATTACCGTTTAACAAAACTCCTAAAATTTATTACCCTTACTTAGTTCGAAAAAAGAAGTTAATTGTCTAAAAATGTCCTTTCTTCTGTGATTATTCGCTGCGAATGGTAAAGGCACTAAAATGCCGCTTTGAAAAGTAGAAGTAATTAGTTTAATTCATTGTTACCATCCATGAAATTATAGAGATGTGATACTTACTTATACCACTACAATAGAGAGTAAATCAGAACCTGGTAATTATTGATCCCTTGAAGTGCATAGGGTACATAGGCAAAATACATGTCGCCGATGACTAAAATTGTTAATTACTGTACGGAAAAATGTTATTCAATTTTGTCAAGCTCCAAAACGGCTGTTAAAAGAATATTTTCAACACAAGCAAGATTCTTGTCACCTGCTTGAGTTGAAGTTTAAAGTCTTCTAACTCATGAATTTATCAAACAAAAATATAAGAATGTAAACAAGCCGACTGTACGATTTGCAGGTAAAATATTGTTCTTTATTTTTGTATAATTTAAAGACTTTCATAGGCTTTTAAGCCTATCCTTTAAAAGAAAAACTATGCCGACTATTTGAGGTACAATACAATTAAAATAAAAAATAAAAAAATAAATAAATATTTCAGGACATATTACACATCGCCATCCAGCCCCAAGCTAAGCAACTTAATGCTTGTGTTATGGGTGCAAGATAACGGATAAACTACTTATATACTTTTTTTTTTGTAAATATATACATATTATACATATAGAAAACACCCAGAACCAGAAACAAGAATTTATGGTCAGCATAAATACTTGTTCCCGGCGGGAATCGAACCCGCAACCTTCTGCGTCGCAGTCGGGTGTTCGCCCGTCGCGCCACAGAGGTCGTCCAAATTATTATAGGCAAAAGGCATTATGACTTTGGCTTAACATAACCTAGAAAGGTTAACTTTGTACCGCTCCTTTTGGAATTATATAAGTAATATAATTATAAGCCAGCGTCATGTAGTTCTTTTCATCAAGTTTCTCTTTATCAAATTATTTTATTCATGTTTTTCTTTTTTCCATCTTCTAAACCTGAATTTTGTGTTAAAATATTGCTCAGAAAAGTGCTCACCGTACTCTCTATTAATCATTTTAACTCTACGATGAAAATTAGATTTTTACTGAGAAGCCACGCTGATTAACACATTTTAGGCTTTCCCTTTTTTTAAATGTCTTTTTGTTTGAGGTAATTGCTCTTTAGAAAAAGAGCTATTGTCGTAATGAGTTTCGCCGTTTGAAATCGTTTTCAAAAAAGAAAAATTAAAGACAAGAAATAAAAAAGTAAAGTTTTAACCTTAACCGTAAAGTCAGTTTAAAAAGTTAGGTATAATAAACAATAAAAACTTCCAATAAGTAAAATAGGTATTGCAGTTATTAAATAAGGACGCAACTCACCTTAAGGTTGCTAATGCTGCCAAACGCAAAGCGCCTAAGAAATACCCGTCGCTTACAACTAACTTTGTTGATTGTAACGAGTGTGTTTTGTTTTTCTTAAAAGTGCTGAGAGGGAATTGTAGGTGAGATCTTTACCGATATTTTGGTGTAATTTGAGACGAAAAATTCCTTGTCATTTCAAAGCTAGACTAGTTTTAATTCTTAATTTTAGGGTAGCTTCAAAATTATAAGGAATTTTCGGCTCAAAATTATACTAAAATGTCGGTAAATATCTCATCTACAATTCTATCTCAGCACTTTTGAGAAAAACAAAACACATTCGTAACAATTAACAATTTTCACCAATGAAGGCGACCGGTGGCTAGAACGCTGGTAGTAACTATTTAGTAGCCTGTGACGCCCCGGTGGGCGCGGCCAGTATGTCGCTGGCTTTCGGACGTGAAGGCTGCGTCGCACTGCGCTCTCGCACGGATTTTTGTTTACGTTTCACTATGCTCCCTATTTGGACTTTGTTTTCTGAAATAATACTAGTATATATTCGTTTGGCTAATGGACGCTAGAGTATTGCCAAGTTTGTGTTGAATAGTCCTATTTTTTTCAAAAACTTACCTATAGGTACTTATACCTTATATTTTCACACTGCGCATAAACGCTTGTCTTTAGATAGGTACGGTCGGCTGCATAATTGCAGACCCACTGTAGAGCTCCTAAACGGCTGTTATAATAATGTTTTCAACACAAACAAGATTCTATACACCTGCTTTAGTTAAAGTTTAAAGTCTTCTAACTCATGAATTTTTCAAACAAAAATATTATAATGAAAACATGCCAATAATAGTAATTTTTTAACTACCGAAGGCTGCAATTATGCAGCCGGCTGTACGTACTTGATTCGTTATATAGCTAGGTATCCATACTTGTGGTTTTTTACGGACGCTAAGATAGTGCCAATTTTTTTGACGGACGTTTTTTTGTGTTGGTACTTACGTAGGTACCTAAAGTGCCCAGACTTATACCTACTTATTTATTTTTTAAATTGTGAAAGATGAGTAAATTAAAGAAATTTAGAGTTCAGAGTATGCTTCATTGTCGCGAAATAACGTAAGTACATACCTAAACTATACCTAGTTAGTAAGTAGTCAAGTACCTACCTATCTATTATGAAATACCTACACACTTTTTCTGAACTACCAAAAAAAAATAAAGACAAAACGTCTGAAGGAGGTAACTAGGTAGAAGATCAGAGTTATTCCGGTCTGATCCCCTGAGCTGATCCCCTGCTGGTTATTATTATTTTTTAATTCCGTTCTGATCCACTATAAACTTTACCATGCCGGTCCGATCGAAAACAGTTTTGAATGTAATTTTTTTAAATTTATTTAAGTGTTTAAAATCATCACAGGCAATCAGGCTTTAGATAGATAGATAAATTCTTTATTGTAAACACCATTTTTAAATTGCATTAAATATTTAAAAAGAAACATGTTTTAAGTTTAAGTGTTACAAAGGGCGGCCTTGTCGCTCAAATGTCTTCCAGGCAACCTTTGTTATTATTATTATTTGGACAAACCATAATAAAAAAAAAGTTTTGACTAACTTAATTAAATAACATAAACAGAACTTAAAATTAATATAATAAATCATCTAAAACATCAAAAAAATTAAAGTGTTTAAAATCATCACACTACGGGTAATCAGACTTTAGCATTTTTTGGACCAACCCTAATTAATAAAAAACCTGAAAACAAAAACTAAAAAAAACCTGAAAAATATACCAAAAAGTGAAAAATAATCAATTTTGGGACTGGGTGACACCATGTTTTCTTTATATCTCTCAACATTCAATTTAACCCAGTCCGACTTCCATTTGATTTTCTAGTTGATTTATTTATAACCCAGTCCGACTTCCAAGTAAGTACTTATGTTTAAGTTATCTACTGTCTTAGTGACCCGAAATGGATTATTTTTTACTTTTTGTTTTTTTTTTCAGGTTTTTTTAGTTTTTGTTTTCAGGTTTTTTTGAAGTCGGTTTTTAAAAGTTTAATTTATTTTTTTATTTAACCATTTTAGTGCCACTATCACTGAAAATTCTACTCCGTGAGGCGAAAGCGACTGTTTCTTCAAATTGCAACCTGTACCTAATCGTAACCCATTGAAGAGTTTGGTGATAAGAAAGTGTTTTCAGATGCTCCATTCAACGGTTCATATTTGTGTATGGGCCACTTCTATTAGTGGAAATGGAAAAGTGAGCAATTTGTTGTATCTCGCTGTGCTGATCTGTTCATCACTCCTTATCAGATCTTCATTTAGGGTAGGGTTCTCTATCAAAATTCATTCAAACCCAGTCTGGCGAGGCAAAATCTAATATTTTATTCAAATTGTAACCTGTAATCGTAACCGATAGAAGAGTTTTCTGATGAGAAGGTGGTTTCAGATATTCCATTTATCGGTAACTATTAGTTTATGGGCCAATTCTACTCGTGGAAATCGAAAACTGAGCAATTTGCTGCTCTCTCGAGGTGCAATTCTGTTCATCACTCCGAAGATTCTCATCAGATCCTCACCAAATTTTATGGGACCACCCCTGAGGTATCACTTTTCGATTACAAAAAGAATCATCTCAATCGGTTGAGCCGTTTTCGAATGATCGCGTAACATACACACAAAAAAAAACATACAGACGAATTGAGAACCGAGGTAGGTGCTCGGTTGAAGATACCTAAACAAACTTTCAGATTTATAAAATTATAGGATTGAAAGAGGCCAGTATAGACAACACAACAACCTTACATACGTACAGACATACTTTTTAAATTATGTAGTAATTATCTTAACGATTCCCGATGTGGTAAGTAGCTTGTACTATTATACATTCTGTGGTGGTAGGATAGTAAGCGATCTTTAGCTATGAGGCAGTGTGAGGAAGCGCGAGCGCCGCGCGGGACGAAGTGTCTAGCTCCGCCCACACTCTCAAGGTCGTTGGCGTGGATATACCCCTTAATGCTGCTGTCTCAAAACCCAAAGCAGCACTGATATTCTGTTACCCTTTTGAAAACTTTTGCTATTGCAAAATTAGAAGTCTAGATAAAACTTGATTTTAAGAATTCATTAAGTCCTTAAGAGTACTTATTCAAGAGAAACCGAGGGGCCTAGTTTTGAATCACTAACCCTTCAAAGCACTCTGACATCAAAACTACGATAACCCTTTCAGACCTTAAGTATCTTAAGCCTCACAGCACAGCCGTGACACTAAATGTAAGCCAAACCCTTGACCTCTTGCCCCTATTAGACCAGACTAGAAGCAATCTGTTTCTAACCCCACAGAGAAGAAGGGGTGTTTTAAATTTGAAATGAAAACGGGTGTTTAGATAACCCTTAAATCCGTATTGTACTAATGATACTTTTGACCTTCATAATTATAAGATTTTTTTACAAATGATAGGTCATCGTTTGACCACTATCAGACCTTATGGCACATGTAGCACACTTCCCATAAAAGGTACCTGTTCATACGAGACTTAAAGACCCCCAAATTATACACGTCAGGAAAGACAGACGCAGACAACTGAGTTAGGTATAGAAGCTACTAAACAATTTTGATCAACCTTTCAAACAAGACTAAACAAACAACTTTTGAATAATATTTTTTAAATATAAATATTATCTGAGTTACTCTGTTATATTGAAAACAAAATGAAGAAAAAAATTGTTTCAATAGTTGCCGTTTTGGAGCACCAAATTTTTTCTTCGTTTGCTATCTCCAACAGAACTTATCAATTCGTTGCTAAATATTAAACTATTTATATCCAATATGGAAGAAAAAAAGTAAATAGGTATCTAAATAAAACATTCAAATAACGCAAACAGGTAAATCAGTCGGAAATCTCGACAATTTAGTATTATTATGATAAAATCGAGTTTTCTATAAAACTATTTCTGTAGAACACATCATTTTAATTTGTTTACATCGGCGATTAATATTCATCTTACTATTTAAAGATTCAGTTATTCTATGTACGTACGAATATTGGTAGGTATTTTTAATCACATAATCACTATGCTTTGTAAGTTTTATTTTTAAAATGATTGGTGATAGCTATAACTTCGAATCTATTCGATATACCTGCTCGGGAAATGTTGAACCGGGAAGAAATTAGTACTTTACGGCCCATGAGGATACAAATTGTTCCCGCTAATAGTCACTTGTGATTGGTCTTATAACATTCTCTCCCGCTAAAGGACACTGATTGTATTAAACTATTTTTCATCATACCTGCTCGGAAAAGGTCGCCTTTGGACCCATTTTTTGGGGGCAGAAAGTAGTACTTTTATGCCCTTGTAATGCCATGCCAAACTAATATTTCCTTTTGCTAAAAGTTGCCAGTCTTCAAGTCGCGAGTGATCTTCTAGGAAGGCGTGTTACATCTTAGGCCGAATCGTCACTTACCATCAGGCAGGTTCACACCTGCCTGATGGTAAGTGACGATTCGGCCACTATCACTAGTGGTCAAACGCTGACCTATCATATTATGTAAAAAAAAGAAAGTCTGGTCTGTAAAGTCTAACAGGCTATGTTTTATTTTTCATTTTGACTTCAAGGTTAATTAGGTATAAGAACTTTTGCCATACAACCATAGCATTACTTAAGACTAACTATCCGTTGAATAGAGGTAGATAGAAGATTATCTACCATTTACCTAACGATCTCACTAGAAGCCATTAAAATCTTTCTCAATAGGTAATACCTAAGGTAAAAAAATCACTTTTTTCGATATCATAATAATAAGGGTTGAACACAATGCCGTTGGACCCCAGATTATTTCGGGTCGAAGGTTATTTTCCTGGCAATTTTCAATAACTTCTTAATTTGGGCACTACGTTCAAGTTCACGGTGTATGAACATTGAACTCGACCGCGGCGGGGCGCGCGGGTATTATAGGGTTAAGTTTATTCTATGGGAAAATATTAAAATCGATCGTTTCTTTTATAAATAGATTGTAGTACCTTTTTATTAGAAAACCAGAGATAATTTTTGTTGTGGGTATTTTACTAGAGTGAAATTATTCATAGTAACCAAAGATCATTAACAAAAAAATGATTATGAATTACAGCCAATCAGAGAGCCGATACTTAGCGCTAGCTGTTTTTTTA